>CM062820.1:964692736-965358569 GCA_031772625.1 Pinus tabuliformis
ACCTTAAAGCACTGATTAATTTTCTTATACTGTAAATAATTTGGTGTTTAGGGTTAGTATAATTAGTTATTATTTTGTTTCTTTTGTTAGGGTTGCCAACTGTAGGACTATTCCTAGCTAGCTGCGACAACTTTGACAAGCGAGAGAGTTGAGTTGCACCACTTTTGGCATGGATTCAACTCTTGTGCAACTACAAACACTTGGATAGTGTTCTCATTACTTCTCATTGGCTGGTGAGGAGTTCAATATATTGATTCAGTGTCTAAGAAAAACTTTGTTTCACATTGGTTAAACCAATGATCCGCATGTGTTCTTGACATGGACTAACTGCCTCTCATGAATCCTTATCTCTGGTGATGTGATTGTTGACTAAAACCCATAGGTATTGGTCTAACAAAAATCATGATTCCCAATAAGTGCTAGCAAATCATAAGTTATGAGTTGGATACACACCTGCCTTGCATTGGGGGGGGGGTGTATTTTCGAACATTGAATAAAGCAATGATCCCCGTGTGTTTTGTGATATGGACTAACCACCTCTCATGGATCCTTATCTATGGTGATGTGATCGTTGACTAACACCAGCAGGTTTTGGTCTAACGATAATTGTGATTCCCAACACACTTTCATTTTGAAAGCATCAACATATTCTGGCGACCATACTGGGGAGTGATTAAATTCGCTCTCCTTGGTTTTTGTGTCATAAAACATGCACAATTCATTCCAAGTCTTGGCCAATTGCTTACCTTGGCATATTTTCCCCATCTTTGTCAGTCTCCCTTCAAATTCTCCCCAAGACCATGTAAACAACTTCCTAGATTTGTTCCAATCAACATGAGTTTTCTACATCCATATTTCCTCTCATTTGTTTTGTCTTAGGCTTTTCAGAGAGGTAGAAGATTGGAGCCCTAATCTTGTCGGGCCTTATCTATTTCAGAAATTCATCAGTGATTTTACTTTAAGCATTTTGAACCTTGGTGTAGTTTTCGTGAGAGTACCCATGATCCCGTAACTTGTGAAATACTCTCTAAGGCCAAGAGGTAATACAAGCTAGAGAAGGAAAACCAAGCCGCTTCCTATGGATAGGAGTTTACAGGTTTTGAAATTATGAATCATAATCCATGTGAAGAGGTTGTTCTTGATCCCTAACGAAATGAATGAAAGACCCTATGTCATGTCTACCCATTCGATGACCTAGTCTTTCAAGGAGATCCTAAACCTCACATATGCAATGATTACCATGAACCTAAATTTAGTTTCGACCTTCTTTATCCTAGTGACAATGTTATTTATGATGAATACGATGAATATGGGTCAAAATTTGATTTTCAATAATGTTTACATGACATGGAATATGATTCTTCCTTTAATTAATTCCTTGAACAAGTCCATGCTTGTGAAGAACTAGGTATTGATGATGTAAACCCCTATCTTGATGTGGTGGAGGATGATTTAGTCTTTAATGAACTTGAAGGAAAGGTCCCCTCTTTAAATCTTGGAAAAACTCCCTTCTATGATGATATATACAATGAGGCATTCTTTAGACAAATAAAGAAGGAAGTATTTATTTTTGATTTTTGGGATCCTTCTTTGGTTTGATTGGCTGAATGTGAAACATTCAAGTCTGAAACATGTAATGTATTCACATCCTCTTTCTTTTGTGAGGCAAAGTATGACCAATATCACATTGATACACCTCTTGATATGAGCCTTGAGATCATTTTGCATGATCCTTTTTCTCTTCCTAGTGTGGTTTGCGAATGCAAACACAGACTTATTGGTTGGCACGTCACATGATGTGGCCAACAATATTTTTGGATTATTTTTAAGCCATTGTCTTTGGCACACATGCTAGTTGGTTGGCATGGTGGTTATCTTGGCCTAATTTCCTTCCAACAAGTCACTAATCTCACATATAAGCTTCAAGACACATTTCTCTATGCTCAGTGTCATCCTGTGTGATCATCATACAATATTGAATCCTTAATCTTGTACATAAAAACACACAAAAAAATCACTTTCTTTTACTTTCTTTGGTTTGCCTTTGACAACATTGGCATGCTCTATTTTCCTTTTATGTTATGCTGATCACTTTTGATTTGTAATTTCAAATTTTATTTCTTTCCAGTCTTGTTATGCTTTCGTCACATGTTTCACTTTGTGTGTTTGCCTCTTGTAGTTAGTATCACTTTTGTTTGCCTTAAACTCACTTTTTCCTTATGCCTCTAATCATTGTTCAACTCCTTTCCCCTCATACTCATTCCTTGTTTTTTTATTTTTTAGTGAAACATGTACTTTTCTATTATATATCTTGTATTAAATGGCCATAACCATTTATATTTCGAGCCTTATGGACTATGATTCTACATTGATATTTCCTATAAACCCTAATAAGTTTCCACGCCAACAAATATATATTTTCAATACATAACAAGACATGATTAAATATATTTAGAAGGATCGAATTCCTCGCTAAAGACCCCTTTTCCTTTTCCTGTCCCTGCACCAACTGCACCTCTGCGAGAGTTCTCGTGTTGTTCATTAGGACCGAAGCTTGGAATGCTGGCCAAAAGTTCTTGAACCTAAACAAATAAATTTCCACTAACAAGCTCTGAACCACTAGACATGAGGTCAGATTTAATCTTAATAATTTACTATCCACCCTCACCTCTAAGCTTTCGAGTCGAACCTCTATTAGGGTTGCGCTAGACACTTTTTCACCCTCTAAAAGCTCAACTTGGCTTGTTAGGGTATATAATTGACCTATAAGCAACTTAAATATAAATTTACTACCTTTTTCTAGTGCTCCATTTCAGATTTTGGACGTTGGTCACCTAGTGATGCCAACTCTAAATGTTTCAACAATAGAAAAGTGCGAGAATTATGGCTCGAGAGTAGGAGAATAGATTCCAAAAAGATAAAAAGAGATGACTTAAATATACCTTCATTACCCAATCCCCCTCAATTGCATTCCTCTACCTCCATTAACTCCATATCTTCTTTGATGTTCATGTCAGTCATGATCTCGTCCTTCCCAAGATACCATATTAAATTTCCCTACATGAAATTTGCTAAGACATGAGAGGGAGATTATATGAATCTTTGTTCCATTAATACAAGCACTTTAGCTACCATCTATCTGAAGAAGAGTGCAAACCACCTATTTATCATCCTGTCCTCGACACACTTAGGAGATGGAGCTGATCTTCTCAAGTTACCATGTACTAAGTGAAATTATCCAAATGAACTCTTGATGTTCCATGCTCCTCAACTGTCCTGCATGTAGTGAGTTATTATCCAACGGTGGGTGTTAGTGCCTAGATTTACCTCAGGCTGAAAAGGCTGGATCCAAGACCAACATCAAACCACGCTCAGCCTCATAGCTAGCCCTACGAGGACAGGAGAGGGCTCTCTCCGGGTCAATCTCAGCAAATGATGATCGATTGGGCTTGAGATGACTGAAATATCTTCTGATGTTAGGCTAGGTATGAAGTGCAAGGATTTGATGTGATTTTTTTGGGGGTTTAGTTGGAATCAAGGGAAAGGCGATTTTGGGTTCGGGGATGAAGGCCAGTTTTGCAGAGTTCTGATTGGTGCAAGAAAGGCAATCGTTTTGATGATTTAATTTATAAATATGGAGGGTTCAGACTGGTAAGAAGCTGAAGAGGGCAAGAGGGTATCAAGAATCCTCTTCAAACTAAAGAAAACAGTGAAAATTAAACAAAACTAAAAGGTAGAGCACAACAAGCTAATGAATTCTACCTTTGTCACTCATTTGTTTAATTTTAGAAGCAAAAGAGAAAAGGAAATGATGCACATAAATATCAGTGAACTAAAAAATTACATAGAGAGGAACACCATCAAAACACAGAGCCACAAGAATCCCAAAAAGTTTTGCAAAACCCTGGTCTTTGCTTAGCCAAAAATGTAGAAATCAGATGTACAATGGAGTGTCAAGCAATCCCAAGTGTCCAACCCTGAAAATGACTGAGAAATTACATGATATAAGCAAGCTGAACACATTCCCATGCCTCTAGGGGTCGAGCTCATAATTCTAGGAGCTGTTTCAACCATATCTAAACAAGGAACTGAAAAATAGGTAATGAAACAACTTGCCTCTATATGTTAGGGAACTGATTCATTCAGTTGTTTTTCACTTTTTAGTGAATGAATATACTAAAACAAGTAAATATGTGCCAAAATTACATCATGTTCATGAAATTACATCAAGGTAGATCAAGAGTTACATGAAAAAGTGAAACTAGTCAAAACTGGGCGAAATTCTGAGCTGCTGAGCGAAAAATAGGCCAAAATTCTCTATGTGCCGCGCCCAAAACCTGTATGCATAGCACAACGTTGGAGCTGATTTTGAGGCACTTTCTGAAGTCCAAATTGAGCTCATGATAGCTCGTTGGAAAGCCCTGCCTGTCTACTTTCAAACCCAAGTGGAAGATGTCATTTGCCCCTCCAAAACTTCAATCTCCCAAGACTGCTTCCTGTGGGTGCAAAAGGTGGCAGAGAGGTCATTTTTAGGGTGTTTTTGACCCTTTAGGCAACCCAGAACTTGATGAAATCCTTAGGTAATCCATGAGCATGCATAAATTTTGATGACAAATCCAAAAATGTAAAGTTTTCCTCCAGAGGATCTCCCAGTTATAAGTGCGCACCAAGTGGCGCTACGCGTTGGGCAGGAAAATCTGTTTTGAAGCCAAAAAAAATTCAAAATTGACAATTTTTTCTCCAAATTTGTTGAAATTTGGACTGAAGGTCCATTATCAAGTATCATGCTCAGCCAAAGAAGCTTCAGCCAAGATTTGGAGCCTATGATGCCTTTTGCATCATTGTAGTGCCCTCCTTAGTCTTTCCTTCGGGATTTTGATCTTTGCGTTGCAAACATGAGTTCGTGCCCAATAATGATTTTTCATGTGCCTGAGCATGTCCTTGTCTTTGTTTGCCTTCGCCAACAGCTTCTCAAGATGAATATTGGCCCTCTCAAGCCAAGTCTCTTGATTAGCCTCAATCTCCTACTCCAATGAAGTGAACTCTATCCTCCTCTTTGGGCAGCTTGGCGGTTTCGCTGAATGTTTTGTAACTCCATGACTGTATGCTGATCCTCCAGTTGTTCGTTTCTCCGCTCCAAATAGTTTATGACCCATTGAGCTCTCTGTAACTTGTTGGTCAATGCATCTATCTCGACTTTCTGCTCCTGAATGGCCTCCCTCAGCTTTGAGCTAGGAGAGCTCACATCATCATATGAAATCAGTGTCTAGGCCTCCTGAAGGGCCCTCATCCTACATAGGCCTCTTGCCTCTGTCCTGTACCTATGCTACTGATGACGGCAATGAGACCCCTTCCACCCTAGGTGGAGATAGCACTCGTCGGGCTGCTGCAAACAATCCTCTCATGCCTCTTTGATAGGTGACATATGTCGGCACACTAGTAGTCTCTGCCTCCCGACCTCCATGCTGATATGAAGGTTCACCTGTATGATGAACAACCTCCTGATGAGCTGCTAAAGCTGTGAAGAACTCACGGGAAATGAAGTCTTCCCATGTGATACCCTGCAAACCAAGCTGATGCACAACAATGATCTTGATGAGTGCGTAGTGATAAATGCTGTTGTACTGCTGTTCAAGAGTCTTCTTTTGCACAAGAGTAGTCATCCTTTCGATGTTTCGGCACATGAAATGAATTTTCATCATCTTCACTCTCGTGAAATGCATCGATAACCTGATATGGTATGCATAGAGGCGTGAGAAGTGGCCTTCACAACTGAAATATCTGATAATGAGTCTCATCAACGACACATAGGATTCTTTCAAAAATCCGAATGGGAACACCCTGCTGAGATGTCTCACATAGCTAGGCCTGATATATGGTTCATAATGTATTTTTTTCCACCTACATTCTTTTGTTCCACTCCTCACCTACATTCGGTATTCCTGTTGCTTGAGAAATGGTCTCTGGTGTCAAGGTGAAATCTACACCAACAAGAGTTACCTAACCATCATGCAAATTCAAAACAAACAACCGAGCCAACTCCTGATGATGCTAAATCTGAGCAATCAATTCGCAATACTGAAAGCATGACTGTTGTTGGAAACATGCCATGGCAAGTGGGCAGGCTTGCAGCTTAGTCAAAGAGGTGGGCTCCTCTGTAACATGTCTACCACCCTTATGAGGCCTCCTCGGTGCATGAAGATCTGTGGTAGAATCACTGTCTTGTTCATATGATGAATCAGTGTCTGTCATGGTGCTGCAAGGGTGTATGTCAAGTATGTGTTTGGTTTGGTTTGAAAATGATAAATGAGTGTTTTCTTTTCAATGCCAAATGTGCAAAAGGGAAATGAGGGACTATGATAAATAGGGATAGTGGGTATAGTGGACTGTGGGAAACATATGGTTCAATCAAGTGAAGGTGAGGACAGTCACTTGACTGTGTTTGGAAATTGAGATTTAGGGATTTTTTGCAAATGACATGGAAAGTGATAGGGATGGGATATTGTAGGGTTTAGGAATAAGGATAGGAATAAATGGTTTGGGATGTTAGGGAATAAGGGAAGGTACTGTTTGATGATAGTATAACAGTGAGGGAGAATCCAGTGAGTAATGAAATTCTTGGCACAAAATTGTTTTTAAACCACCAATTGTAAAACCCTAAGGAGCAGCTTAAATAAGAGGATAGGGTTTGTAGTTTAGCATTCAAGAACTTCAACCAATCTTTGAAACCACACCCAAAACTGAGCAATGGCAACTTACAAGACAATTCGACTTACTTGGAGCAGAATAGCCAAGAAATTTGGGATTTCGTTGAAGGCAGTGAAAAAATTGGAGTATCGGCCCTGTGCACCGTGCGCATAACCCAGTGCGTCACGCCTGGTGAGTGCGCTATGCACGTTCAAATTTTCACTGTGAATGGCAGCTCTATGCGCTGCAACCTCCCGGTGCGCCACGACTACCTCCCAATGCGCCACGTAACATTCCAACACACAGTCTCGGCCTCAAACGAAAAATTCGCTCCTCCACGATTTTCCTTTGGGTCTTTGACAACCTCTTGTGTGCAAATGACATTTGAATGGTGAAAATATCTTGTATAGTCATGGATTTGATTTTTATTTTGCAAAAAAATCTCTTTCTTATGTTTGGAATTTGGCACTTTCCACTTTTTAATACAAACTCTATTTTTTGTTGATTCCTTTGACTTTTGACTGAAATGATGAAACTCTTGGCAATTTTTTGTAGGGACGATGGCTTTGGATTTTGGCAAAGGATGACCAGGGCTGCACTGAAGAACTGTAGAACTTTTAAAAACCTTAAAAATTACATATTTATTACAAAAAATACATTTTACGATTTCTTCTTCAAAACAGAGTTTTGAGAAGAATCATTCTCAAGCATTATTGATAATGAAAATTTCGGAATGAAAACTTATTGGAGACATCCACATGGGCCTGTTGGCATTATTGGACACTTTGAAGACAAAATTTGTGAAACCATAGACCTAATGACTGAAATGATTCTTGGCTGACCAAAAGACCATCCATAATGACTGTAAAATTGATTTGATGAACTTTGATGATTAGACACAAACCAGCAGGTACATGACATGAGGGAGGTATGGAGACAAGACCCTTTTGTCAGAAGATCGATGCTCCTAATGGAATGCAGATGATCAAGTTGAATGAGACACCTAAAATGAAATGCAACAAAGAGGTTTTGATCTCTGACAGAGGGCTGAACAGACCGACTCTAATAGTGGGAACTTCTACCAGTGCCATCAATGATGGATCGATGCAACAATGATGGAATCATCTTCTTATGACACAGGGATAAATCTCTTGTCATTTTCATTTAATTCAAGAGATCCTTCCCTGAACTCCACTCCTTGATTGGCCATACAATTGGCCTCACCATTTAAGTGTCTCAAGACATGGTAAAGGGAGGTTTCTTCTAGTTTTTCTAACTGTAGAATTATCATTTTCACTATCGAGGTACACATGGGATCAGATGATGATTGGAGTTTTGAAATTATTTTAATAACTAGCATGGAATCCCTAAGGAGGTTGAGCTTCCTAATGCCAAGGTTTATATCAATGTCTAGTGCTTTCCATAGTGCTAGGAATTATGCCTTATCATTTATGGTTGTGCCTAGTCCCCATACATATTTTATTTATTCTTGTTCCTTGGGGAAATATATCACCTCTCCTGATCCTTCCACCCCTCTTACTCATTACTTGTTGTTATGAAGAAAGATGAACTTCAGTTGAATTTGAATCGACAATCAAAAGGTGAATATAAGAAGATATATTTATGCATTACTTATTACTAACATACAAAGTTTTTTCATGAGAACAGGAAAAATAAAAAATCTTTAAAAGCTTTGCATGCTCATCTTTACAGAGCCTATTGAAACTGACTTTGATCCGCTCGTGTAAAGGTTCCCACTCCAAATCAATGCTAGTTATAATAGTGGAGTTTCATTACTTCCACCTTCTTTCTTTTGAGTGCACTAGCCTACCTTGTGTGGCCCCTTTGAAGACACGTCTTCCACTACATTAACGAATTTTGTTCTCATCCCTTTGTCCCGCTTCCTTCATCCCCTCTACATTCTTGACATTGCTCCTCAGTTTCTTCGAATTACCAGAGTATTTATGAGTTCTGATTTGTATGGTGCAAACCATCTTGTGGAGTCACCAATATTGATGCACATAAATGATTTAAAGAGTTAAGCAAGCCATTATGGGTGTATTTCCATCCTCAACTTCATTTTTATCGCCTGAATGGTCCATCATGAACCTTCACGAAAAAATAAGAAGCTTAATCTCTCTTCTAAAAATAAGTACATCAAGTTGCGATGACCTTATTCAAGTTCTTTTATCAAAAGGGGATAAATATATAGGTGGTTGTTGATAAAATAAGATTTTTTCATCAAGTTTGTCACGCTGTGTTGTTAAAAGTACTATGTAATAATGTTTGTGGACCCCTTATTATCATTGTAAAAGGACCCAAAATTTTTATGCCTATCCCCTCTAGGCCCCTTTTAATTAAAAAGGAAGTTATGTTCACCATTTGTTGTCATAAAAATGTTGAAAAGGTGTTCTCCTATATTTCGGGCCTTTCATATATTCCCAATGTTAATATATCTATATATATATATATATATATATATATATATATATATATATATATATGTTGGCATCATAACTCGGTGATATGGGGGGGCTTTGGTGGTGGCAGGCCTTGGAACTTGTGGTATAGACCTACCTCAAGTTCCAAGGCCTACCACCAACAAAGGCCCCCCATATCACCGAGTTATGATGCCAACATATATATCTATATATGTATACACACACACACACACACACACACACACACACACACACACACACATATACTCTCATATCCTCATAACTACGGTAGGTTTATACCACAAGTTCCAAGGCCTGCCACCACCAAAGGCCCCCCATATCACCGAGTTATGATGCCAATATATATGTGTGTGTGTGTGTGTCTATGTATATGTAAACACACACACGCGCGCGCGCGCTGGAGAGAAGCTCAGGATAATTGGGGGTCTGGAAGGAAAACAGAGAATGCGTAGAGGACTCCTGGATAGGGTTCAAAGGGCAGTGCTTGGAATGGGAATAATGGAACCCATTGCCAAAGGTAAGACAACAGAGAAGCCAACAGCGTTTTCCAGTCATAGTTCTGTTGTGGGGGATTCCTGCATGGAGCGGGCAAATGTTGAAGGACGGAGGGCAAACAGATGGGTTTATGGGCGCCATGTTAAATTGTACATCCTTCATTTCTCGGCCAGAGTGAGCATTAAATATTTCCTTCAAGCTGGCCTGCTCTCGCCTGAAGTGAGTCTGTAGGTGCCATAACTGAGACTGAGATGGTGCATTGGCCACCATCTAGCTGGGTCGAGCGCCGTCAATCCATCGCCTCTCCATTAATTTTCTGGAAATTAACCCGCATCCGAGTGCGCTTCGCCTCCCTGTTTCATTTCATTCTTTACAAGATTCTGGTATTCCATTGATTGGTCTTCCGAGGCCAGCATAGAGAGTGAACCTGTATGTAGATCCATCCCACTTTCCACTCCTATATTAGCCAATAAATCAGCCACTTTATTTCCTTCCCGACGTATGTGCTTGAGAATGATCACTCTGTGAGAAGAGAGCCAGATTTCAATAAGTTCAAGCCTATTCGCCATTCTCCAGTTGTTGCTCACTTTGCTTGAAGGTGTTCCTTGCATAATTTTGTTGACCATATTTATGAGGATCTGAGAGTTGCCTTCTATAATAAGCAAAAAAATAGCCATTTTTTTGAGCTAGAATGAGTCCCTGCCATAGTCCTTCAAGTTCGGCCGAGTTATTTGTGTCCCATCCTTTTGAACCTAAGAAGGTTAGAAGGGGAGCTCCCTTATGATCTCTGAAAATTCCTCCAAATCCTGCTTTGCCTGGATTTCCTTTCGAGGCTCCATCAAAGTTTAGCTGGAACATATGAATGGGAGGAGGGAGCCACTTTTCAGGAGTCCTGCTCTTTACTGGAGTTTTTCCTTTGATTATCAATTCTTGATTCCACTGAAGGTTCCAGTTTGCCCATATATTCTGTTCCTGAGGGAGAGAAGGAAAGTCCTCCTCATGCCAGGTGTGGAGAAGTAAGGTTTCCTTGATATTTTGACAGAACATGTTCCATAGAGTTTCCAGGGGCAAGGAGTGATCCTTGAAGATTCTCCGGTTTCTCTCCTTCCATATCGTCCACATGAGAAAGCCCGGAATGAGCTTCCATAAGAAGTTTAAAATCTTTCTTTTAAATGGATTCCTCCCAATTGCGAATAGTGGCTATGATGTCTCCTTGGACCCGTCCTTCCTTTTGGCATCGAAAGCTAACTTTTTCCTAGAGCTTGCGTGCCAGCTGACAAGAGTGCATAAGATGCTTAGTGGATTCCTCTTCTTGCTTGCAGTTGGGACACAGGGAGGGCCCGTGATAGTTTCTCTTCCTAAGGTTGTCCCACGTGAGGATTTTGTTTTGACATAAAAGCCATAAAAAGGTTGAGACTTTCGGCCATATATTTGGGTCCCAGACTTTGTTCTAGAGAGGATCTTTGACAATATGATCTTTGATAATGATGTTATAAGCCTCCCGAGTAGTGAAGGTGCCTTTTTCTTCATAGCCCCATCTAAGAATATCCCTTTCATCTGAATGTTGTATTTTCCTCTTCATTAATTCTGTATCAAGAATCTGTTGAGCTTGTTCTGTTCCATGTCTTAATATGTGATCCACACTAAGCCATTGCCTATTTCCCTGTGTTGTAGAAGGGTTCCAGAAGAGCTTGACTTTGTCATATGTCTGCATATCCTGCTCCGGAAATTGAAGAGGTAAGATTAGGTCCTTCAACTTGGGCTGTTGCTGCCACGAATCTTCCTAGAACCGAGCTGTATTACCATCCTTAACCTCCCAGAAACTGTGTTGCTGAATTAGGATTCTGTGTTGCTTGGCTGCATTCCAGATTAGAGAGCCCGGGCTAACTTCTGAAATTCATATTAGTTCTTCTGTAGGGCGATTACTGGCATATTTTTCCATCTAGAGGGTTGCCCAGGGGGTAAATGGCACAGTGAGCCATTTCCACCAGATGCGAGCGCCCATGACCTCATTGCTATGATATGGATCTCACAATCCAGTTCCACCTGCACATTTTGGACGGCACACTGTGTCCCATTTGACTAGAGCCCATTTACGGAGTTGACCTGAATTTCCCCACAAGAAGGATTGTTGGATATGTTTGATTTCTTTGAGAACCCATTTGGGAGTAGCCATGATCGAGAAGAGGTACAACGACATTGATTGGAGGACAAATTTAATTAAGACAAGACGACTTGCCATATTGAGGGTCCTGTGAGTCCAGGAGGCAAGGCGAGCCTCCAGCTTTTCTAAAAGAATTCTCCAAGATGAGTGCTTCAAGGCCGAGTCAGTCATGGGTGCTCCTAGATATTTGGAAGGGAGGACAGCAATGGAGAATCCAAGAATGCGGCCTATGGAAGCTTGGGTAATAGCAGGGGTATGAAAAAAGAAAATTTGGGATTTGGCTTTATTTATTCTTGCACCAGAGGCTTCTGAAAAATCCGACAGTAATGAATTGAATTGACGAGCTTCCTGGACTGAAGGATGACCAAAAAGCATGTTGTCATCCACAAACTGCTGGTGGGTAAAAGCAGGGGTGTTATGAAAGGACAATCCTTTTAGATGTTGGGTTTGCTGGGCTATTTTAATGCTGCGGCCAAGACCTTCTACCATAATAACGAAGAGGAAGGGGGAGAGAGGGTCTCCCTATCTGCTTCCTTGGGAGGGATGGAAAGGGGAGGATGGAATACCATTGATTAGAACATAGAAGGAGGAAGAAATGAGACTCATGACCCATCTTACCCAGGGGTGAGCAAAACCAAAAGCAATTAGAGTTTTTTTAATATACATCCAGCTTAAGCTATCAAATGCTTTTGAAAGACCTATTTTAAGGAGCATACCTGACTTTTTGGTATTCTTCAGGGAGTGGATGATTTCATGAGTAAGGATGATGCCATCCGTATTCTGCTTGCCTTCCACATATCCAGATTGCTCAGGCGAGATGATAAGTGGGAGCAACGATTTGAGTCTGGAAGCGATGATTTTGGAGACAATCTTGTAGATTACGTTGCACAGGGCAATGGGCCGATATTTGTCAGGGGTATTGGGTTGAGCTTCCTTAGGAATAAGGGCAATGAATGTGGCATTCATGGCTGGAAGCATCCATCTCAGAGTCCTTGATTCCTCAACTACCTGCCAGACTTCCATTTTTATCAGCTCCCAGAAATTGTGGAAAAAATTTGAAGTGAAACTGCCAGGACTAGGTGCCTTCCCCTCTTTCAATTGATGAACTGCAGTTTCCACCTCCTGTAAGTCGACCAGCCTGAGAAGGAGTTGGTTATGCTCCTCTGTAATAACTTTTGGAATATTCCTAGTAATTTTTTCTATGGCTTGCGATCTGTCAATCTGTGGCTCTTGATGAGCCTGCTTGAAGTAGTTTAGAAGTTCGCGCTCAATGTCTTCATGCGTTTCCACCTTTACCCCCTGCTCATTTTGAATATGAGTGATGATGTTATTCATTCTTCATTGGATCGTAGTCCAGTGAAAAAATTTTCTATTTTTTTCTCCTTCTTTAAGCCATCTTGTTCTCAATTTTTGCCTCCAGTGCGTTTCCTCCTGATTTTCCCTCTTTGAAATCTGAGACTCAAGATACTTTTCCTGTGCTAACAGGTCATCTGATCTACCTTCTGTAATGATCCGTTGCTACAGTTGTTTCATGTCTTGATTGAGGGCTCTTTGAGCCTCTAAAATGTTTCCAAAAGAAGAATGGTTCCATTGTTTGATCTTGCTTTTGAAGTGTTTGAGCTTCTCTGAAATTGGAACATTTCTATGCCATTTGGAGGAGAAAAGTTATTCCATTATGAATTTATTAGGTTTTTGAAATCTGGATGTGACATCCAAAAAGCCTCAAAGCGAAATGGCCTTCGGGTGGTGTTTCTAGGACGAGACCATTGGAGAGAGATTGGCCAGTGATCTGACCCTGAGAGCGGCAAAATTGAAGCTGAGAGGTCTCCTTCGAGGTGGATTGCGTTGTCTGAGAGTAAGAATCTATCCAAGCAAGAAACAATCTGATGCAAACCTGCTCTTTTATTGTTCCAGGTATAAAGTCCATTGTTGAATGGCATGTCGATGAGCCAGTTGTTTTGAATGAATTCTTTTAGATGAGAACTTTCCTTGTCCAGTCTGTTCCTGCCTCCCCTTTTTTCTTCTAGCTTGGTTATCATATTGAAGTTGCCCCCTGTGATCCACAGTGGATGCGCTCTTTCAGTATTGATTGCAGAAAGTGTGTTCAAAATTTCTATCTTGTACATAGCCTCCTGGGGAAAATACACATTGGTTAAAAGACCATGTATATTAGTCCCTATAATGTGAAAAGTGGCTTGAATGAAATGCCTATTAGTGTGAATGTTATTGAGCATTATGGTTTGAGCGTCCCAAATGATTGCTAGGCCTCCCGAAGCACCAGAGGCATCCACTGCTGCTGTGAGATATCCTGGCCAGGCCTTTGCTGCCGTTCGTTCTAGAGAGGTTGAATTGCATTTGGTTTCTTGAAAGAGTAGGATTTGTGGCTTCTCTTACTGTATCATATTTTTAATCAGCCAACATTTCTCGGGCTGTTGAGCCCTCTGATATTCCATGATATTAGCTTCATTGAGGAATGTTGGGGAGGGAGTTGTAGTACTTTGTAAGCTTGGAGTATCTTCCTGATTCCACCAGCATTTCCCCGATGCAGATTGTTCGTTGGAGATCTGTTTTCCTTCCATGCTTTTTGTTATCTTTGGTGATGTGCTTCCCATCCCAAAGGCCTCCGGTCTGAATGCCTAGGGATTTCTGCCTTTGTGCTCGTGAGAGAATCACTTCCAGATTCTCTAGTTGTTGCTATGGGATTTTGTCATAATTTTTTGTTTTGCATGCCTGATCAAGTCCAAGAATGTCCAAATCCCCAATATCTATGCTTTCTGGTTCCTCTTCCATGTGCCGAGATTCATTTAATCCTTAAGTTGTTTCTGTTGCTATTATAGAATCAGGCTGCATGTTATCCATATCCATGCCTTGAATGTTCCAAGTTGAGACCTTGTGCAGGGCAGAGGGGGATAGATCTGTGGGCAGGGGATCTTTTTGGTTTTTCTTGGACTCTACATGGGTAGATTGTTTGTCCTTCCCAGTCTCCCTCTCTGAGGGATCGAGGTTTTCCAGGTTTTGGTCAACTTGTCGGGCTAATGCTTCAAAGCTATTGCTCATGGGGGGCTTGGAGGAGTTGGCTTGTGGCATTTTAGGATTTGAAGCTAGTTTCTTGTGGTTTTTCCTACATTTGGCGACTTTAGTGAAGCCATTTGAGTCAGGCTTATGAGGTGTTGATGGATTTGAGGGTTTATGATTTAAAGGGAAGTCCCTGAATAAGTGGCCCAAGGCATTTCATTTTCTGCATCTAAACAGAACATGTTCATAGTCTATTAACTGAACCCATTCAACATCATCATGGAAGAGACTTACCGCATCCGGAAGTGCCTTGCTAAGGTGCATATAGACACAAATTTGGGCGTAGGAGGTGTATCTTCGAAGCTTTGTTTCCTCTGCAATTTTGATAAATTCTCCAAGACCATTCCCAATGTCTTGTAAAGAAGCTTCATCCCAGTATTCCAGTGGGAGAGAGTAGAGACAAATCCAGACTGGGGCCCAACTAAGGTCTTCTTTATCTGGGTTGAAGCACTCAATCTAGTCCCTCAGATATAGGCCGGTCATGTTGAAGAAATACGACCCTCCATTTAGGACCCTGTTTCGGTCTTCTAAGTAGTTGAAGATGGCCGTGAAGAACCCTTTGGGTCCTAGCTGTAGGGTGATGTGTCCTTTCGGCTTCCATTTGGCTACTATCCAGCCATGCAGAGCTTTCTCTGTTGGCCACAATCCTATAAACTTGCCTATCAGAGCATGGTCTCTCATGTACTGTATCTAAGCGTTGATTCGGTGACTTGGGAGTTCTATCTTCGGACATTCAGCAGCTACTAGCTTGCAGGTGGTCGAGGTGACTTTGGGATGATCTTTGTCAGCTGTCTTGGCTTGTTGTGGATTCATATCCGTGCTGTCTCCATTTTGTTCCTCTGGTCTGGCCCCTTCCTCATTCTTTTGTCGGGTTTCATTTTCATTGGGGGGAGGCTCTGCGTCCTCCCCCTGGGGGGGATTCATGATACGTGTGACTTTTCTGTTGTGTATGGAAAGTCGTAATACTGGCATCGTAGACAGGATTGCAGAGGTCTGTGAAGTTCTACCGTTGCAGTCTCTGCAGAAACCCTAGAACGCTGTTCCTTCACCTCCTACCCAGGTGTGCACAGACTACAATCTCATTTATAAATATATATTAACATAAATTAATTATAAAATAAATCAATTTTAAATTAATAGTTAAATTTTTTTAGATATTTTACCATTAATTTAAATATTTAAAAACTTTTTAACTATTAATTTAAAATTTATTTATTTTATAATTAATTTATGTTAATATATATTTATAAATATATGTCCCTTTAACTTATTATTTGATCAAAATATAATTAACTATTTATAGATTATCTAATTTACTTTTATAACTAACTAATAATTATATATAATAACTTTATAACTAACAATTTTAGGTTAATTTATCTAATTTATTTTAATATATATTAATTTAAATTAATTTATTTCAATATATATTTATAAATACATGTCCTTTTAACTTATATTTTGATTAAAATATAATTTAACTAATTTTGGATTACTCTATAACTAACTAATATTTATAATAACTTTGATAACTAACAACTTTGGATTAATTTATTTTATGATTTACGGATTCAAATTTTACTTATTCTAATATATTTTTATAATTATAAAATGATCTATTTCGTATTTTAATAAGAATATTGACTTATTTAATAAAGTTTTTAACCCTTATCCAAGTCAACTAGCCATTTCCCGGTCGAATCTAACTGTTGTCAATATAGCCATTACCTGGTCTAGAATGTTCTGCTATCTATTTAATATGCATAAGCAAGATCTGTTCATTCAACTTTTCCCGACGATGAACCACACTAGTTGGTTCGAAACACGTCGACAAATGAAACATCATGTGATTTACACCGAAAGAATCTCTCTTAAACACACAACTTTATTGTCAAAACTAGCTTGCAAAGAAAAAACACAACATGCAAGGTACCTCCTCACTGCCACAATGCACAATGCGTTGGTTTTTTCCAAAATTGCAACTCCGTTGACCTCTTTTGTCCGCAGACATCTCAATACCGTGATGTCATAAGACATCCATGGACAGGGCACTTTGAGACATACTTGTGGGATAATAGTTTTGAGTGAATACAAGCAAGAGATGGTTCCATTAAAGTGAGAAA
This sequence comes from Pinus tabuliformis, assembly GCA_031772625.1. NCBI lineage: Eukaryota > Viridiplantae > Streptophyta > Pinopsida > Pinales > Pinaceae > Pinus > Pinus tabuliformis. The sequence goes on from CM062820.1 coordinate 964,709,743, forward strand.
TGACAAAGATAACTACAATATGGCTTTATCATTTTTGTAAATGATGTCAATTAATTAAATTCCTTATTTCCAATTTGAATATGCTCCCAGGTTCATAAGAAAATTAAGAAATCACAGATGCATCGATCTGGCTTGTTGCAAAAGTTTAGAGATGCTTCAACATTCCTGAGTTAAAGTTATGTTCATCTATGGGTTCAAGTTTGAAGAAGATAATGGGTTCGATATCCAATGCATCAATTTGTTTAAATGGGGTAAATTGGAAAATATGTAATACAACAATCTGGAGCTCGTAGTGCCAAATTCTTCGGAGAATTTTGAATATGAAAAAATAAAAATATGCTATAAGAGACATATGAAAGCTTGCAAATTGGAAGTAATGGCACACAATCAGATTCAACCTCTAGTCTGACATTTACATCCATCCAAGGAATTGAAGTATTAAGTTGGGTTGTATTGTTCAAAGGTGCTCTCATGAGTTCCAAAATTTGGTCAAGGGGTGTTGTGAATCACAACACTTTGCGAAGGTATAATTGTTGGTTTTGTGAGTTGAAGTTTCATATTTTCTCATATTTTGGTCACCATCAACAAGATGAACATACAGGTACTGGCTCAAACAAAAATATGATTTTGAAGAAAGAATCCTATTGTTTAGCTGTGACTGAGATGTTATTAATTGCATGCTTTTTTCGAAGAAAAATATGGTCCTTTGCGAGAATGCGTCTACTTCAAGGCTATCGAGATTTGCAACAAAGAAAATATTAGAGTGGAATGGCATAGAGAAATATTTTGTCATCTATGAGGATTTGAGATTTGGGAAAGGAGAAATGCTAACCCCTTATGTAACTAATGAAGACTTAATTTATCAATTTATTTATTCTCTCTATAATGAAGTTAAATATATGAAGTTGGGAATATACATACAAAATTTCACCTACATCATCGAGAGTCTATTAGACCCTTCAGTCAGACCTCTTGACATAAACAATTCACAATTGGTGATGGGCCTCCTAAATAGGTGCAATTCAAGGCCCAAATGACCATCCTGTGGCACTATTGATGGTGTTGGACCCGCCAACATGTCAGGGGATCTCCCCAGTAAGAAGCCCCAACTAGACCTCAAACCATTTGGAGTAGGAGTCCCAGCAATAGGTAGTAAAATTATGCCTTGACTGCGATAACGCTCAGAGGTAAGCAAGATATCCTTGTCGAAGGCAAGTGTGTGATCTTGCAGCAAATCATGAGAGATGCATGGGGAGGTTCTAACAAATGAAAGGGGAAAAAGTGTGTCCCTTAGAAGCCTGTAATAGTACACATCCTGAAAGGAACACACGAGCTAAATGGCTTAACAAACTAGAAAGCAGAATAGTCGACAATCCAAAGTGATGAGTTAAACCAACAACACACTTCAATTAGATTCATACAATCACATAAGAAATAGTCCATACATCAATGCGTAAGTAAAACTACATACATTGATAAAGTAACCAGAATAGTCGAACTACAATAACAACATACGGATGAAACATGCTGGCTCTATTATATTATATAAAGTGAAAGTTCCATCCATACATACAACCATCACTGTCACTAGCCCCAATAGTGGAATGTTACATTCAACACCGCCTGCTCCTCCAAAGAGATGTACTCACTCTACACTGTGGAGAAGCCAAGGCTTGTCACAATACTCTCCAAGCCCTCTCTAAGAAATGCCTAGCAAAAGCTTGGCTCCTAAAAGCTTGTTTTATGAGTTATGAGGTTCTATTTATAACAAAGGGTGGGGTGACCCTTGACATTCCCCTTTGTGACTCTTGGACTACCCTCATGAATCTTCAACTTCATTACTCTTTACATTACATATGACTGCTTATATCCATTAATGACACTTGGAATTTCACTTTACATCATGTTTACAAAAATGATACATTTTCCACATATACCCATGTGGGAAAAAAGTGGCTTGAGTCACCCAGACAAGACAACACTAAGACTCGGATGACTGTGGAAAGACTAGCTCATCAATGTCCTCTTTGTGATCCTTGGTGATGAACTAATGCCGGGCTTGGTAGTGCGCAATGGTGTCCGTGTACTCTTTGATGACGTTCTTCTGGAAATGAAATCTTGCCTCCATTGCGTCCAAATATACTGATTTGGAACCTCGGTCCAACTCATATTGTAACATGCACAACTTAATCCCGAGCAAGGTTGGACCGATGATGTACATCTACATGTTATTTGCACTGAATTACAAATCTGCACAGGTGGCTGTGAGCATCAACTGATTAAAGTACGCATCGAGCTCCAGCCTAAGTTGGTTCTTCTCTTTGGCCTCGCTGAGCGTACCAATCGACGGGTTGCCATACTTTCTTACCACGACAACCAAACTCCTGTACAACCGTGCATATGAAGCCTCAATACTAGTGATGAACGATGAGAGTTCCTTATAGTTGTGGATTAGACTCCCACTACGGATTCATCATCTTGTGCAAGTGAAGTGGAGCTCCCTTGTACCTCATTGTCCATGTCTATACATGATCAAATGTGGCATGTATATTTGTGAGCGTTCGTGCTATCTTGGTGCTGCACTGCTAATGACCATGTAGATGGAAATCTGCCTTGTGCATGGTGATGAGCCTATCATACAGTCTCCGTGTAACTATTTAAAGAGACGATACTTCACCAAGTATGGCCATCTTCATCTCTGCTCTGCCGTTTCCTATTGATTGTTACTCTCTCTGCCTAGGTACTTGCAACTCCTTAGCCATGTGCTCATTTTCTGCTATCAAGAACTTAACACTCGAGCTTGTGGCTTTGAAATAAGCCTTTGTAGCATTGGCGAAGGTGGCTAGATGTCTTCATACATATGAAATAATAAACCATTCTTCCAAGTGCGTAGGTGATGCATTCTCATATGGGGTGCATGCTCTATGTTCTTGTACAACTTTGTGATGTGACTCATCAAAGGCTATGTTGTACACCTTTGTTCCTGGATGGTCCTCACGGCGAATGGTATCCCCTTGGTCACTCGGGACTTGCTTTACTATTGGAATTGGTGAAGCTTGTGGAGTGACCTCGGTTGCTTTTGGCATGAGGTTGGTATCTTGATCCTATTTCGGCTGCTCCATCTCCATGTCCATATGTTCTACTATTTGTTCCTCCTACGAAGCAAGTTCATGTTCCTGCGGTTGCTCATCCTGTTCCTCATTTGGTACTAGTTCATGGTCTTTAATCTGTATCAATGTAGTTTGCACTGTCTGTGTGCCTTGCACTTCCTCCTATTCATGTTCCGGTTCTTGTTCCTGTTCCTGTTCATGCTGCGCTTCCTTCTCTCTTATGCGCAACTCTTGTTCTTCTTTGAGCTTCTAGTGGACTTCTTGCAACATCCTCTTTGCATCTTCCAGTCTTTGCTTCTCTCTCTTTCTTTGTGCTATCCTCCTGTCACACTATCGCATCTTTGCATCTATCTCCAAAGCTACCTTTTCCACAAGTGGGTCTTCTTTAAACTTGTAGCTTTGCTCCTTTTTTGTGCATTTGACAATCTTCCTCTTGCCTTTGTCTTGCATAGGTTTGTTACTTCTCTTGTTGTTGCTCCCTGTGGTGTTGCTTCCTTGAGTGCTGCTAGCCACTCCACTGTAATGCTGATTGGTTCATTGAGCTTAGAGGATTTATAATAATATCTCCAAGGGTTTTCATCTAGCCAATGACACACCCCATGGATCTAAGGATAGTACACTCTCGAATAGTGGTCCTTGCATAAACCATGTGGGTCATACGGGTTGAAACTCTTGGTGTCGAACTTCAAATTCTTAAAGTCTACCACCTCGACATCTAATTCTTTGAAACTCTTGATCATGTACAACCCAATTCACACTAGAAGAGTGGGCCATGGTGCCTTCTTATTCCTAGGAAATCCAGCTGATAACCCTATCAAGATGTGGTACACAACCTCCTGCATGACCAAATTGTCCATGGAAAACCTCGGCAACACATGCAGAGCTTTCTCCGTGCTACACATCCTGATGAAGGTGCCCTTGGGTGACATGTACCAATCTCCACCACTGCTGCCTGGGACATGCAGGGCATATCTTTTTCAAAGATCATCGTGTATAGAGGGGCAATGAAATGGTCAGATATCCTAGCCATGACTCCTTAGTAGTTGCAATATGAGAGTAACTTGCTATATACATTCACAACACTCTTTGAAGGTTTCCATGCCCAACCCATGCTAGGAAACTGTTGATGGGCACAAATATGCATCGAGAAAGTAGGCAAATATGAATACTTTTTCTTGTTGATCCTAGGTGGAATCCAATCATTGGAAAGATGCACTTTTAACTGGAGAGGCAACATGTCAGACCAGTTGAACAATTTTCCTTCACTTGCTAGTTGATTCAACATAGCAACCCAACTCTGTAGGAAGGATTTATACTCCCTTGGCCATACAAGCGACATGCGAAGATAACCAAGAACTAGTATGCCTTCTTGAGTGTCTTCGTCCTTTATATATGGTTGGGTGCCGTCCTAAACTTTGCTGGCTCCTTTACCAAATGCTTCATGATGTCTCTTTTGTTCGTGCTGCTATTGGGAGTGTAGAACGGTGCATCCATCCTGCTCACTGGCAATGGAAAATAATATATCTTCTGATAATACTCCATCCTAAAGGAAGCAAGCCTTGCTCCAACGATACTACTCAGTATCATTGTCTCAGGATCAATGTGTGAGACAATTCGGTGGATCACATCTGCATAAGAGAAAATGGGAAACCTGCATGCAACCTTGTGTAATCCTAACTTATGGATGTTCACATAGACCTGTCGATCCTCCAGATTCTCCTCAAAGCTACCTGAGAAGATTGGTGTTGATGTCTTTCCAAGTGATATTGATGTCTTTTTTGATGAACAAGTGTGTGTTTGTGTACACAGGAAAGCTCATAGACTCCTATTCAACCACATCTCCGGTACTGATTTCAACTGTCTCTTGTGATCCAACCCTCTTAGAGGCCATGATACCTGTACTAATGAGAAGCTACTAAAAAACCTATGCTACTTGGAGATAGAGAAGACACTCATGGTGAGACAATGTCAGCTAAAAACATCAAAAAACTTCGAGAAATATTCACGCAACAAAATGGTGACTGTTGGGCAAGATTGCCCAACATTGAATTCGGGAAGATGGGAGATTGTTAGCTAGAATTTTACAACATGAAGTCCCAGCTACCAGTGACACTGACTGTTGGCTGGATCTGTGCAATGTGTAGTCCAGTGATGCTGACTGCTAACTAAAACTGCATAATTCGTAGAACAGTCAGGCTGGGTTGCTGGATGAAACTGTGCATTGTGTAGTTCTAGTGGGCAGACTTGGCACTACCTTCCAGGATTTTGTAGAGCACAACTAGGAGATAGTGTGGGTAGCCTCTACACAATTCCTGGAGGTAAGGCAAATCCTTGACTGCCAGGAATGCGCAGAGCATGCTGGGAGAGACAAGATCCAGACCAAGCCAACGCAGATCTACCTAATGGAAACTTGAAAACACGAAGAGTGAATGTGTGTGTGAAGCTAGTGCAAATTTGAGTGAAATAAACATGCATGAAATTCAAGCAAGTGTAGAAATAAATCAAATGACAAAACGAAGAAGCTCATGAAGCGAGTCGCCGAAATGGTGACTGTGAGTGAAGAAACAATGTTACGCGTGCGACACTAAGGAAAGGTAATGAAAAACTTGAAACAACACTTCTAAAAGCTAAAATACATTGAAATGCCAGTGATCATTCAATAAAGCCAAGGAAGAAACACTCATACAAGATGAAAACTAAAAAGCGACAAAAAAGTAGCAAAGGGCATGAAAACCAAAACTTACCCCAAAAAGTTGCGATAATTGTGCCGAAGGTTCCTAGATGCCTTGGGAATGCTAGAGCTCCAAGATCAAATGTGAAGAATGAGAGCTGAAGCATGTTTTAAATAGATTTGGTGAAATTAGGGTTTATGATGCGCATGCCACAAATCTAGGAAAAAGCGACACTTGGTGGGGAGTTTCTAAAAACGACTTTGCATGTAACTCATGTTGCTAAAAATAGATCCTTAAAATCTAAGCATGCTTTTTCATTTTTTGTTTATTCTTTTCCGAGAAAAGCTGCCCAACATGAAAAGAGGGATTGTGAAATGCTGGAGGGAATCAGGCAACCTGTCGGCACATGCGATGGACAACCAGTGAGGGAAAACTTCTGTGTTGTTTCTGGACTGAGTGAACCTGACTGGCTGGCCAACTCTATGTAATTTTCTAAAGCAGTGATGCTCGACTGCTCTACACATTTCCAGAGGGCAGTGCAATTGGCCAATTCTGTGTAATTCTAGAGAACATTGCCACTGGCCTAGGTTGCTCTACACATTTATGGAGAGAAGTGTAGCTGGGCCAAGTCTGCGCATTTCTAGAGGGAAGTGCAGCTAGCCTGACCTACTCTGTGCAATTATGTAGAGCAGTGCCAGCTGGCTGAAACTACGCATTTCTAGAGATCAGTGCTGACTGACTTGCTCTGTGCAATTTCTAGAGCAAGGTTGGATGGCCTGCTCTGCGTAATTTCTAAGTGCAGGGCAGCTGCTAGGTTTCTCTGCGCAATTCCTGAGGGGAAGATAAGATGTCCTCTAGTTTTTCATAATTTTTCCCGACAACTAGTTGACGGATGTGAACCAAGTGCTAGATGTACTTGTGGTTGACCAATGGGACAAGTGAGGTGAGCACAAGTTGTTAAATGACACATGAAGTCAAGTAAACACAAGTACCTGATTAGTGCAGGATAACCGCAATGATTTCGAGGAGGGAGGTTCCAAAACAAACCAAAGGAAAAATTTTGGAGGGCGGTTGTAGCCGCTACAACAAGCACATTTAAAGCTCTCTTTTTGCATTTGATAATTTCTTTTTAAGTTATAATGTGTTCTTAGGAAGATTAGAAGGAATTTGATATATCTTGTAGTCGGATGCATTGAGTGTGCAAGACAAAGAAGATTTATTGTGAAAAACACATTGGAGACTAGTAGGAGTATATCTATGAGGCTTTTCCCTGCATCATCCCATCAAAAACTCAACTAGCTCATGAGAAAATACTACCCCTCAGTGGCTGCAGGTAAACTAAGAGACCAAATCCAACTTTGTAGGAGTTTTGGAGGGAAGCAACTCTCCCTTCAAGGAGGAAGCCCCTCACTCGCTTTTCTCTAAATAAGAGAGCTTAGCAACTTAGTGGGGATGAAAATTCTAGAGGCAAGATGGTGACTATTAGAGAAAGAAACTTATGCTTGTTATTTCCATTATCATGTTACATGTTTGATCAATTTTGAGGTTAATGAAAAGCATCATTTTATTTCTAGTCTGAGTTTTCTTTAAGGGAGTTGAGTTTCCTTGGGTTAGGGCCCAACCCAAGTGCTCAAGCCCCTTCCTATGTAAATTTATTTTATGCATTTCTTTAGCATGTTTCTAGCTATAACGTTATGAAAATATGGTTTATGAGAAAAGCATTGGAAGCATGGTTGTGTATCCTATGTGGAAAAGCACCAAAGATAGTTTTTCTTTGATGCAATAAGTAGATTCTGTTTTAAATTCAACTCATCCTTTCATTGATATTTTGTTTTCTAAAGTTAGTGTTTTGGTAGTCATTGATCACTTTATTTCCATTAGCTGAGCATTTATTTTTTGTGCCAATGAGATCCAATGGTTCATAGGGTAGAATAACATCATTTTCTGTGCACAAAAATCACCCCCTCCAACACTCCTCCCTCCATTACTATTCATTTATGCAAACTATCTACATGATGGAAATTACCTCACCGAGCTATAGGAGACTATTAGTTTTGCTTTTCACTTGCACAAGTTAGTCTACTAAGTAGATTTTGACTTGGTAAGGTCTAGTGCACCCTTCCATAGCTTCCTACCACCTTTTTCCACTTTTCGACTGCTCTTAGAGCAACAATATATATCTCATATGAAATCCTATAAAAAAATAGGGAATCTTGTAGCAATCCTGTAGTAGTGCACAAATTCCTTAGAACACTCCTTGAATTGCCTCTAAAGCTTACCTTTTTCTTCTCATCACTCCACACTGTCCTCTAAGCCTTGAAAATGAACTTGATAAGGCCAGAAAATCTCTAGAAACCTTCCTTTCATCGCTGTACTTTCAATCCTGCAACTAGGTCATATTATTTTGGTTATGTGTTGAGTAGAATAAAAGTAGTTTACCTTGATAAATTTGAAGAATTTAATAGTTTTTTGCAAATATAATAGAATTTTCCTTGTTTGCAATAACATAGATTTGTTTAAAGAAAGATAGATAAAAGTTACTTTATGTCATTGTACTTTTTCACAACTAGCTTAGGGTTACTTTCCTGCTATTTACTTTCTGCAAGGTAGACTAGGATATCCTTTCTAGCATTTCCTTTCATGCAAATAGATTAGTGTTTCTTTTATGTAGTAGAACAAGTTATGCTCTAGTTATCTCTTTTCTTGCAAAGTTATGCTAAGTAGTTTTCCTTTTTGGATTTTTTAAAGTGGTCTTTGTACATCTCAATTCAATTCATTGCTTCAGAACAACTTGAGTAGAATCTTTCTTGTTGTGCATATAACACTAACACCTAATACATCTGTACTAACTATAGATTGATAAATTAAAATTGGTAACCTTGGGAATTGCAACATTATTTTTTAATACCACGACTCATCACCTTTTGGTGTCGTTGCCAGGTTGTTGTCAAAGTAGGTAATGTTTTCTACTTTAAGTTGATTTCTTTTCCATTCCATTTATTGAAAAGAATAAAAAAACATTATTTTGCATCAATATTTTTTCTTATAAAAAAATTACACAAAAAAGGAAAAACATTCATTTCAAGCCTCGTAGAGCTAGGGATAACTTGGGAATTTTTTTCCTAAAACGCCCACTTTTGCAAGTAGTCAATATTCACTTTTTGGTGACTGTGGATCTCCTCCTCTCACAAAAAAGGTTTTGGAGAACCTTTTGGGTGAGCAACTAGAGATTTTTTAGGAGCTTATAGGGGGGAAGAACCTCCATCACCCACTAAAGAGATGGCTAGAAACATGCATCGTGAACTCTTTCCTATCAGAGAGACAAATGGGGAATCTAGAATGAAGAACATTATCCCCACTTTTCTTTCACACTTTCATGGCTTGACTTCTGAGGACCTTGATACCTTCATGTTTGAATTTGATGTAGTCTGCAAGACATATGATTACACCTCTAATGAGAATAAACTTAAATTGTTTCATACCACCCTCAAGGATGCAACCTTGTGCTAGTTTGAGAGTTTGGAAGAAGGAAACATCACTACTTGGGCTTAGATGCAACAAGAATTCGACAAAAAGTATAAATATTATTACAGAGAAAGGGACACAAATGAAAAAATATCCAAGATGACTCAAGGGCCATATGATTCCCTAGAGGAATTTGAAGAAAGATTTCAACTAAGCTATAGGAGAGAAAAGTGCACCCTTGATCCATAATCAATGAAGTTAGTGTTACTTCGAGATGTCATGGAAGAGTTGATGGAGAACCTCAACATGCTGCCTAATGGACATATTTACTAGCTCAATTATGAGGACATCAAGGAAATGTTCAAGAACCGCTCTAGGGTTATAGGGAAAAGAGATAGAGCTAGCCAAGGTTTGGTAAGTTTCTCACCTTCTACCTCAACCATCAAGAATGAAATAGGAGGTATGTTAGAGTCTTTTAAAAGTGAAATTTTACATACATTTTCCTTGTAGATGGACACAATGCAGATTAAGAAGAAACAAGAGGAGGCAGAAAAGTCATTATCCATATTTTTCCCTAGATGCTCCAAGCGAATTTGTAGAAATGAGTGTCCATTGAATGTAATATAAACATGCTCTATTTGTGAGGAAAATCATGCAACCGACACATGTCTATCTCTTCTAGGTATGAAAGTAGTGTATCAAGGAGTAGAATGAGGCATAGGGCAACTTTATTTGTCAACCAAAGGAGGCCACAAGGCCCTAGGCCATATCAACAAGGTATGTGAGGTATACACTATCCTCCTTTCAATTCAAGTCATAATTCACCTTTCCAGTATTAGTATCCTCCAAAAAACTCACCATGGTTCATGCCGTCTCCTTGGTCCTATCTTCAACATGTTATTCCTCCTTTTCAACCATATTAGCACCAACCTCGTTAATGGGGTAATCACTCACAAGAACATAGTACTCAAGAAGCCCAACCACATGTCGTAATGCCTCGTCTTCCTCAACCTCAGCTATGCCAAAACAATCCACCTAAGCAACCCAAAGTTGCTGCTCAACCTAACCTAAACCCAAACAATAAGCAAGCCCAATAAGTCTATAGTGGAGAAACTTCCTATCCTACCTATGCTATAGAAATCCAAGAAATCAACCTCAGGTTAGGGAAGGAACTTCGTAATGCTCACCCACCTTCTTTAACATAGTATCCTGAAGGAGGGAAGAAAGCAAGTACTCATCAAGCCAACACACCCCCTATCCTGAGAGGGTAGTCCATTCCAAACCACACATCTTAGAAAAGTTTGAGCTTCTGGGAGAATTGAAAATCGTGTTTGCCAAAATACCTCTCCTATAGGCCATCAAAGATGTTCCGATATATTAAAAAATTCATCACGGAAGAATGTTTTAAGAGGCTAGGAAGGAAGAGGAAACGTGCCCCCTATATCAATGCCATTGGGAAATTGGATGATCTAATGCTTGGGAAGCTCATTTCCCCAAGTTATTTAAATCTTGGTAGCATGATAGTGGATGTACATATAAACACCATTATAGTCCCCATCACCCTCATTGATCTAGGGGGCTGCAATCAATGTCATGACAAGGGAAACCATGATTAAGATTAACCTCCAAGGAGCACTAAGGAAAACCACAACAATGATGCAACTTGCAAATAGATCCATAGTAGCACTTGAGTGTGTCATTAAGGATTTTATGGTTTCCATTGATTCCTAGGATCACTCCACTGATTTCCTTGTACTCTAAACAAATACAACACTCATCCTAGGGAGACCTTGGTTAGTGTGATTGTTGATGCCTATATCAGTTGTAGAGTTGGGAACGTGAAAATCAAGAATGGGCAGCAGACAAAACAACTTGTACTATACCCCCTTGCTCAACTCCTTATTTGAGCATGGTTTTCCTATATGGGTAGAAGAGGAGTAAGAAGAGTAATTTTATCAATCACCCTCCTACCTGATCTGTACACTAGAAGCCACTATTAGAAGTAGGAAACTAGAAGAAGATAATGTAATTGATATTTTTTGCAAAACAAGTGCCCTACTACCATGCAAATTGATGGACTAAAAGAGAAACCTTTAGGGAAGCCTGAAGATAGTCCATGGGAATAATTTCTCACTACTAGTTTTGATCAATACCATGTCAAATTGTGGAAATCAACCCCTCTAAAACTCTAAAATCAATGCTTCCCTTTCAATAAAAGAAGATGAACAATTACTTATTGTCTTAAGGAAAATCCTTGCTTCCTTCGCTTTGGATTACAAAGAAATGAAAGGAGTCCACCCCTCAGTCTGGAAACATCATGTATACATCAAAGAAGGCCACAAACCTATTTTCTAACCTCAGAGAAGGATGAGCCCTACACTCAAGGATATAATAAAAGAAAAATTACAAAAATTGTTATATGCAAGATTCATTTACCCTATTTCAGAGAGTGAATGGGTATCACCTCTAGTTATTGTGCCAAAAAATAATGGGAAATGGAGAGTTTTCGTTGATTATAGGGAGCTTAATAAGGCTACCAAGAAAGATTATTTCCCTTTACCTTTTATTGACCAAGATTTGAATGCTCTTGCTCATTTTTGGATGGTTTCAATGGGTACAATCAGATCCAAATTAGTCCTAAAGACCAGGATAAGAATACGTTCACATGTCCATGGGTTACCTTTGCTTATAGGGTCCTTCCATTTAGTTTGTGTAATGCCCCTGCCACCTTCCAGAGGGCAGTGTTGAGTATTTTTGCTGATCTTGTACATGATTCAGTTGAAATTTATATGGATGACTTCACATCTTATGGAGATGCTTTCAAACAAACCCTCTCTAACTTTTGTAAATTTTTTAAAAGATGCATTGAAATGAAGCTATCTTTAAGTCTAGAAAAATTTGATTTTTTCATGAATGTAGGAATTGTTCTAGGCCACTTCTTCTCTAAGGAAGGGATTCAAGTTGACCATAAAAATAGTGCCATTATCAGAAGGGTTCCTCTTCCACAGAAATAGAAGGATGTTAGGAGCTTCCTATGATTAGCTGGATACTATAGGAGATTTATGAAAGATTTCAGTAAAATGGCCTCACCTTTGTCAGTTTTTCTAGCAAAAGATTCAAGTTTTTTTTGGATAAACCAATGTCAAGAAGAATTTGAAGAAATTAAGGAGAAGTTGATAACCACACTAGTTCTTTGGGGCCAAATTGGGTCTTGCTGTTGGCATTATGATGCATGTGTTGTACTTGATGGCAACCCTCTCATAGAAGAATATCTCACTTATGTATAACTGGATGAATCTTCAGAAGAAATATCAGATGTGACTGATGGAGGATGGCTCAAAGGAATCAGATGATAATTCTAAGTGTGACAAGTTAGCTTTGCCATCAAATCCAAAGGGGGAGATTGTTGGCATTATGAGACAAGTGTTGTCCTTGATGGCAAACCACACTGATGACAAATCATAGTGCAGAAGGTCAGCAGCAACGAATTGATGATCATACTATAAGAAGAAGAGAAAGTTTATAGACGCAGGTTCATTAAGCCCAAGTAGCGTATACAAGCAGGTTCACTATATACCAAGTCGCGTATACGCAGGTTATCTATATTCCAAGTAGCGTGTACAAGCAGGTTGGCTTCATCAAAAGAGCGTGTATGTGGAAAACTTATCTTTGGTCCACGGCGGTTATTCCTTGGAAGTTGTGCCTATGGTTTTGGACCTTGGTGTATCGACGGACGTGCTGATCCCTAGTTTTGAAGTTGATGGTATTGGATCTCTATGGTTTTGGCCCTTGGTATTGAACAAGGCCTAATGCTATATAAGGAGAAGGAAATCATTAGGCAAGTGAATCTGAAATGTCTTGAATATCTGATGAAGCATTAGATCCAGTATGCAGGGTTATGGGTTGATGATGCATTGCTTGATCTGAGCTAAGGAGAGATCTCACCGGTTGATGGAGAACAAGATCTAAGGAGAGATCGGGATCAAATGGTTTGAAATGAACTATCTTTATGATGCCTATTCTAGATCTACATACTGACGCATGTATTGTTCTATAAGTGTTATGAGTATGACTGATGTCTGGTACAGCTGCAAGTTATGAGAAATTATTTTTAGATCTGTACGCGGGTTGTCTTTGGCAAAAGCGCGTATACACGCGGGTTTGATTCATCTAAGTAGCGTATACATTGTAAAGCTTGATATTTGAAGTTGCAGATGGATCTGATGGTTATTACAGAGTTCTGTGTCTACTCTGTGTTCTGGTGACTGTTGTTAACAGGGTTTCAGTGATTCAGGTTTTGATGATTGTTTTGAGCTTCAATGATAGTTATGGGTCCAGTATGAAAATTGGATGAAAAGTGGCCTTACAGATTATGTGTTGTGCTTCAGTGTATCCAGTCTGGAAATTGATGAAACATGGTACCTGGAGGTGAGAAGATTGTAGGCAAGCACCTACGTACTAGTATCTAAGCTAGTACAAAAGCTAAAGGAGATCTTTGGAGCATTGTAGCAGGTAGCAGCCTGCGTACTAGTAAATGGATCGGCTAGTACAAGAGCAAAGGGGGTTGTAGCTCCTGTACTGGTATAAGACTGCACCAGTACAAATATTGTAAAAGGATTTTCTTATTAAGAAGAAGATTGAGATGACTTGCAGCAGGTGGTTTTCACCCACATTGGGTTTCCACCTTATATCTTTGTGTTCATGTGTGTGGCTCTTGTGTGATGTTCTGTTCTGTTATTCTGCACCTGTTTACTGTTAATATGCTTAATAATGATCTGATGCATTTACTGAAGATTAAGCTAACTGAATTATAAGATCTCTGGATATACGCAAGTTTCATTAGACACAGTAGCGTGTACACGCGGGTTCACTTAATTCAAGTAGCGTATATGTTTCTGAGTATGAAATTGAAAAGTTTGATTGATCTGATAATACTGATTCACCCCCCCTCTCAGTATTATTTCCAACAATTGGTATCAGAGCAGGTCCTTTGGTAGAAGCTTGATCGCTTGAAGGAGATCCGTGGAACAATGGGAAAGAAGCTTAAGAAGAAAGCTCATAAGAAGAAGAAGACATCTCAGAAGATCTATGACAGTGGGAGAGTCGATTGGGGATTAGGTATAAGAAGCTCTTCAGATTCAGAATCAGATTCAGAATCATTATCAGGTATGAATGTGTTATCCCCTGATGTTCCAGCTATATTTCCTTGTGAAAGAGATGGAAGTGATAGTGAAACTACTGAACATGCTTGTATGGGTGAGCAAGAAAAGTGGAAGTATTTAGAAGGCTTGCAGACAAAGTTAAAGATCAACAAGATCTATTGAACAAAAGGGAATGTGCTTTCAAAGAAGAAGTTACCAAACTAAAGGCCCAACTAGAAGAAGGAAACAAGGTAAGAAAGCTACTCAAGGACAAGGAAGACCAATGTCAAAAATTGCAGCATGAAGTGACATCATTAAGAAAAGAAGTCAACGAAAGAAGAACAACCATCAAGAAACTCAAAGATAGATCCAGCTACTATGAAAATCTTGAAGCAACAATCCTCTCACTAAAAGGAGATCGTGAAGAATCAAAGAAGCAGAATACAGATCTACTCCAAGCTGTTGCAAAACAAGAAAATGAAGTCATCAGCTTAAAATCTCAACTGGAATGTGCCTTCCGAGTTCGTCAAATGCAGCAGGATCTGTATGAAGAACAAGAAAAAGAAATTCTCAAACTAAGGGAACAAATGGAAGAAGGAAGGAAAGCTGAAGAAGTTTTGAAAAAGAAATCTCTTGAAAAGGAAGAACAGCTTCAGGTTGAGGTAAATATCTTGAAAGGTAAACTAGAAGAAAAGGATGAGCTTTTGAGATTTCAAGATAGTACTAAAGCCTTGGATGATATTCTTAGTAGTCAAAGGTCTCCTGCTATAAAGACTGGTCTTGGTTTCCATGAATCTGTTGAAGGTGAATCTAGTTCACAAGGTGAGGCAAGGAACTCTAAAGAGAAATCCAAAATGATCAACAAGGAGATGAAAGGTCAATCTCATCATCAACCAAGGAAAGAAAGTCTTCAAAGAAAATCTTTTACTCCTCCTATGAATAATATTGAATGTTATGTATGTCATAATCTTGGACATGTTGCAGCTAGATGTAGAAGAAGAAGAGTTCAAGACTATTATGCGGACAGGTCATCTCAATAAAGGTACTTTAATGGATATTGCTTTGCTTGCAATATGTATGGTCACAAAGCTGCTGATTGCTACAGAAGGAACATGAAACATGTTAGATGTTATGCATGTAACAAGCTTGGACATATAGCAAAGGAATGCAGGAACAAAGGATGGACATCACACCGAAAGGAGAAAACCTCATCACACTTGAAGATATGGAGGAAGAAGGAAGTACAGTCAGCACAATGTACTGAGACACAGCACAGCACAGACATATCAGACTCAGGGGGAGCTGAAAGTGTAAACCTTCAGTGTCCTGAATCTCATACGCAAGTTCCTTAAAGGGAAGTCGCGTATATACGCGAGTTCGACACTGCAAAGTCGCGTATATGTCAGTCTGAGGAAAAGCAGTGGGGACAGGCTCAGAAAAGGGATCTGATATGATTCAGTCCATTATTTGCTCTATTGGTTAATAGCTACAGTCTGCTGAGGATGTGTGGAAATGTTTTGTTACTTGTATGATGTCTAGAAGTGTTTTGATCCTAACTTGAGGATGAAGATGTTTTGATGCTTACTGCTGATATATGCATGATCAGATCTAACAAATGGCACTGGTTGAGGGGGAGCATATGCCTTTAGTAATTCATTGTTGGCATTATGGTTAATAATCCTTGGTGATGATTCTTATATGGATAAATGATATATCTTGCTATGATGTGGTTGTGAGTTGTCTATGATAAACTCTCATATGATTCTTGAAGTTACATAGAAGATGTTCAGATCAGATTTATGATTGATTCTTTGATGATGCATATATGGTGCTTACATGGTAATCTTCATAAGGACAAGGAGAAGTACAAAGCTTGAATACACATCTTCCTCTCTTGATGATGAGTCACTTATATACTGCTGTTGTCATATGCATAAAGATCATACAGTTATGATGCAGGCACTCTTGTGAATAAGGATTGTTGCTGTTGATGATATCAAGAAGTTTTGTCAAATGAGCTTGAGCTCAAGATACATAGTGCTGATACATGGATGACTACTCAAGGTTGCTTTGTTGGAGACATGGTGATGAGTTCTTATCTATATAATGATAGGTTGATACTTGCATGTGTTGATTGATGCAGATGTTCCCAAGTAATGATACTTGGATCATGTAGAGCTTGATGAAATGGCTATGGTGGTTTCACACATGTGAATGACTCTGAATTCTGTTCAAAGGGATGAATTGATGCAGACATACCTTGTTATAGGTTGATGACTTATTCTCTACAGGACATTTACAGGTTGCTGATATGGAAATTGGTATACGCGAGTTGGATAAGGCCTATCCGCGTATATACGCTTGTTTATGTGGATGCAGACGCGTATATGGAGTTTTGAAGGAAATCAGCAGGAACAGATGTTGGTTGCAGAAAGTCTGATATGGGTCTGACAGAGATCATCTGGCACAGGTTCAGGGGGAGCAGATAATCTTCCAATGATGCATTGTTGGCATTATCTTAAAGCCTTTGGTTCTAGTTCACATTGTTGTTGATTCAGGTGGAACAAAGGCGAAAGGAGAACAGAAGGATCTCTTGGTTGATCTGAATGGTGATTATCAGATGCTATTGGTGACATTCATAAGTCTTACTTTAGATATTTTGTCTCTATGTCATATATCTCTTTTATGGTATCTCTTTCATGGTGTCAAGGTCATGTAACGGCCTATTTTGGTTTCCCCACTATGCCTGGGATGATTGATGCAATATGATTGGTTGTCATATGTAAACTTTTGATGTATCCCCACTTGGTTGGGTGGATGAGTCAATTTTTGTATATCCTCACTTAGTTGAGAGATGGATGTATGTATGAGTCTTTGATGATAGGAAGGTCTTTTATGATGTATAGAGTCATGTTCTTCTTGAAGAACATCTTTTGCAGATCTTGCCTACAATCAGGAAGAGCATGAACAACACACTTCAGCGGTACAGAGATTCAGCATGTACTCAGAGGGAGCATGGACAGATTGGTACACCTTGGCATATACAAAGGGGGAGATTATTCAGAGATTTCAGCAGGTACTCAGGGGGAGTATGGACAGTGGAATGATTCAGCAAAGGAAGAGAATATCTTGGTCCACCCTTTGCCCTTGATGTCAAAGGGGGAGAGTGATTTGGTGTTGTTGCCATCAAGTCCAAAGGGGGAGATTGTTGGCATTATGATGCATGTGTTGTACTTGATGGCAACCCTCTCATAGAAGAATATCTCACTTATGTATAACTGGATGAATCTTCAGAAGAGATATCAGATGTGACTGATGGAGGATGGCTCAAAGGAATCAGATGATAATTCTAAGTGTGACAAGTTAGCTTTGCCATCAAGTCCAAAGGGGGAGATTGTTGGCATTATGAGACAAGTGTTGTCCTTGATGGCAAACCACACTGATGACAAATCATAGTGCAGAAGGTCAGCAGCAACGAATTGATGATCAGACTATAAGAAGAAGAGAAAGTTTATACACGCAGGTTCATTAAGCCCAAGTAGCGTATACAAGCAGGTTCACTATATACCAAGTCGCGTATACGCAGGTTATCTATATTCCAAGTAGCGTGTACAAGCAGGTTGGCTTCATCAAAAGAGCGTGTATGTGGAAAACTTATCTTTGGTCCACGACGGTTATTCCTTGGAAGTTGTGCCTATGGTTTTGGACCTTGGTGTATCGATGGACGTGCTGATCCCTAGTTTTGAAGTTGATGGTATTGGATCTCTATGGTTTTGGCCCTTGGTATTGAACAAGGCCTAAGGCTATATAAGGAGAAGGAAATCATTAGGCAAGTGAATCTGAAATGTCTTGAATATCTGATGAAGCATTAGATCCAGTATGCAGGGTTATGGGTTGATGATGCATTGCTTGATCTGAGCTAAGGAGAGATCTCACCGGTTGATGGAGAACACGATCTAAGGAGAGATCGGGATCAAATGGTTTGAAATGAACTATCTTTATGATGCCTATTCTAGATCTACATACTGACGCATGTATTGTTCTATAAGTGTTATGAGTATGACTGATGTCTGGTACAGCTGCAAGTTATGAGAAATTATTTTTAGATCTGTACGCGGGTTGTCTTTGGCAAAAGCGCGTATACACGCGGGTTTGATTCATCTAAGTAGCGTATACATTGTAAAGCTTGATATTTGAAGTTGCAGATGGATCTGATGGTTATTACAGAGTTCTGTGTCTACTCTGTGTTCTGGTGACTGTTGTTAACAGGGTTTCAGTGATTCAGGGTTTGATGATTGTTTTGAGCTTCAATGATAGTTATGGGTCCAGTATGAAAATTGGATGAAAAGTGGCCTTACAGATTATGTGTTGTGCTTCAGTGTATCCAGTCTGGAAATTGATGAAACGTGGTACCTGGAGGTGAGAAGATTGTAGGCAAGCACCTACGTACTAGTATCTAAGCTAGTACAAAAGCTAAAGGAGATCTTTGGAGCATTGTAGCAGGTAGCAGCCTGCGTACTAGTAAATGGATCGGCTAGTACAAGAGCAAAGGGGGTTGTAGCTCCTGTACTGGTATAAGACTGCACCAGTACAAATATTGTAAAAGGATTTTCTTATTAAGAAGAAGATTGAGATGACTTGCAGCAGGTGGTTTTCACCCACATTGGGTTTCCACCTTATATCTTTGTGTTCATGTGTGTGGCTCTTGTGTGATGTTCTGTTCTGTTATTCTGCACCTGTTTACTGTTAATATGCTTAATAATGATCTGATGCATTTACTGAAGATTAAGCTAACTGAATTATAAGATCTCTGGATATACGCAAGTTTCATTAGACACAGTAGCGTGTACATGCGGGTTCACTTAATTCAAGTAGCGTATATGTTTCTGAGTATGAAATTGAAAAGTTTGATTGATCTGATAATACTGATTCACCCCCCCTCTCAGTGTTATTTCCAACACTTGCATTTCCATATTCACATAGATGCATTAGACAAAGTAGTAGGGGAAACCTTGGGACCGTTGGAAGGTAAGTTTCCTTATGATATCTATTTCATTAGTAAGAATTTGTCCAAGCCCGAACTCAATTAGATAGTCACTGAAAAAGAGATTTTGAATAAGTTTAGACATTACATTACAGGGTACCAAGTTTTTGTGCACATTAATCATGTAACCATTAATTATTTGATGGAAAAACATGACATTAATGCTAGGATTATTAGATGGTTGTTTCTATTATAATGGTTTGATCAAACCATTGTAGACAAACTAGGGAAAGAAAATGTGGTTGCATATTTCTTATCTAGACTAACCCTATCTGTAAAGAGTGAAGAAATGGTAAATGATTAGCTCCTAGATGAGCACCTCTTTGCCATATCACTGTAATTTTCACCTTGGTTTGTTGACATAACAAACTTCTGAGTTTTTGGACAATTCCATCCTAACCTTTCTTCTAAGGAAAAGATAAAAATTGTGACGAAGAGTACCCCTTACACTTGGATTGGGGGCAACCTTTTCCGATTGCAGCCATATTAGATTTTGAGGAGATGTGTAAGGGAAGATGAAGTCTTTGAAATCCTCTCTAAATGCCATGATGGAGCCTATGTGGGCCATTTTTCTATCAAGAGGACAACCTTCAAGATTCTTTAGGTCGGTTACTATTGGCCTACCCTACCTCAAGATGCTAGAAGATACACTGCCCTGTGTGATGAGTGCCAGAGGATGCATAAACGCACACAAAGGGATGAGATGACACTACAACCTCAAGTGACTCTTGAGCCATTTGAGAAGTGGGTCATAGGTATATTATTATATCCACATATTATCTAACCAAGTGGGTTGAAGTAAAGGCACTCAAAGAAACAATGAAACAAAAAGTGGCAGAGTTCTTAAGGGAGGATATATTTTACAAATTTGGTTTCCTAAGAGAACTAGTCACTTCCCAAGGAACTCAATTCACTTCTAATTTGATAGGGGGGATAATGAATCAACATCACATTAGGCATAGGAATTTCACCCGATATCACCCCCCAAAAAATGGGCAAGTGGAAGTGACCAATAGAGAATTAGAAGGCATACTGACCAAGGTTGTTAGAAGCAACAAGAAGGATTAGGAAGCCAATATTTTGGAGGCCACTTGGGCCTATAATACTACATGGAAGAA
Organism: Pinus tabuliformis; assembly: GCA_031772625.1. NCBI lineage: Eukaryota > Viridiplantae > Streptophyta > Pinopsida > Pinales > Pinaceae > Pinus > Pinus tabuliformis. The sequence continues at coordinate 964,730,293 of CM062820.1, forward strand.
CACAATTAGATTCACCCCATTCGAGTTGGTTTATGGTAACAAAACATTGATGTATAATGAATTTTAATATAACATATTGAGAATAACAACACAAATTAATCTAGACATCACAAGAGCTCAGGAAGAGAGGCTGTAACAGCTAAAGCCCCTTGATGAACTCAGGCTGCAAGACCTTATGTATACTCAAGTGGTTCAATTATAGAGAAATTTTTGGCATGTCAAACAAATCAAGGAAAGAACCTTCTAGGAGGGTGATTGAGCCCTCTTATATGATTCTAGATTCAAGGACTTCAAGGGGAAACTAATGACCAGATGGATGGGTCCTTACTTGGTGGATATATGGCATGAAAATGGCTCTGTTTAGATCCGAGCAATTGATGAGGAAAATATACTACCTCTATTCAATGGTTGTAGGTTGAAATTTTACAAGAAGCCTCTGTCAAAGGCTAAATTTACTAGTTCAATAAGAAGAGAACCAAATGTGATTGAGATCCTCAAAGCTCCCAATCCATTCAATACTCAGAAAAAAGAGGAAAGAAAAGAAAAAAAAGGAAAAAAAAATATAAATCTCGGGTGAAAACCTTAATGAGGCACCTAAGGCAAGATCTTGGGCTAAAAACCTCCATGAGGAAGCCAAAGAGTTAGGAAAAAAACAAAAAAAGAGAAAAGAAAATAAAAATATCGCTAGGTGAAAAATTCCTTTGAGGCACCTGTGGCAAGGTCTAGTAGGTTGAAAACCTCCTTTGGGGAAGCATGTAGGTCTCATGAAAAAATAAAAAGAATAAAAAGGAAGAAAAAAACAAGAAAAAAGTGAAATGGAACCTTTGCCTTATCTATTCTAACACTATTGCAGGTGTAAAAATGTTCCAACAACAATAAAAGAAGGTCAACACAATTAGAGAAAGTCAACATCAAAATTCACTGTTAAAAATTTCAGTTAGCTCTCTGTGTTCATTCCATCCATTTCTTAACCTTTCCCAAGACTTCCACATCATCACCTAGTCTCTCTCATTTGATTCTGTTCGTATTCTGAAATGCTACAGGAAAGTCCTTGTATTTCTATAGGAAGCTCATAAGCGTATAAAGAGGGAGCATATTAGAGGTTTTAACTTGAGTTCAACGGATGGAGCCCACGAGAGTCATAACATCCCTCCAATCCATTAGCTTGTACTTTCCCCACCTTTATTCCACTCACCATCCATACAAAACTCAAACCTTCACCTCTTCTGCACATATTTCCATCACAGGGAGACTTTCTATCCACCATCAACAACCTTTCCATGAATTATCAGATTTTGTAAGCAACACTCAAAGAAAATTATGATCCTAAGGGGTCTATGTGGCTAATACAAGAAGAAACATAATCCTTTAGTAGCTTGTATGAACCCTACATGATCAAACCTTAAACACCATACAAAGAATTTTGAATATCATAAAGCTTCAGGAGGCTCCAACAATAGTCTTGAGCAACTACATGATTGCCTGTAGATTGCTATAGGATCCTTGATCATAAAAAGAAATAGCATGTGATCAATTGTGGCACATGTAGCCTGATAACCTAAATCAAGGGGATTTTATTAGCAATGAACACTACAAAAAAATTCAAGCTAATGAAAGGATTAATTAAGTTTACAGATTCCACCTCAGAGGGAATTTCAACAACCACATGAATGCTCCAACAACCTCATACGAGCACTCGTTAGTTAAATCATTAGCTACAACCCCACTAGTAAGAGCATAATCAGGTAAGACTCAGGTATGGAAGCCCTCAACCTTTCTCATGAATGCATATTAGCTTAACAAAATATTATCAATTCATAAAAGAGGAGGTTTTATAGGCCCAATTTGGTTTAACAATCTCAACCGCCTTTGGTAGCGAACTACATCATCTCTAACATGAATCACATGTGTGGAGAAAAAAGAATGAGAAACAATGATGAATGCAAGAAGTGGGCCAACATGCCTACTCATCACAACATTTGGGGTGCAAAGGTGGTAGGTGGGGACCAATTCACACAACATACTGAGCCCATCCACTCAACCACCAACAAGATAAGTCAGGCCCCCAAGCCTCATTTGGAAAGAAAAATGTATTTTATAACCAAGGGAGGCCCACCACTACCATTGAAGGACAAACTACCTAAACCATCACTTTCATAGACAACTACAGGAAAGCTACATGACCTATATACATTGCTACAAGAAGATTACAAGGTGCTACAAGAAATTTCCATGGTGTTATAGGAAATACCATAGAGTTATAGGAAACCTGATTCTGAGCATTATTTCCATTCAAATCCTAGAATTCAAAGAGAATCATTAGAGAAGGGGAAAGTAAAAACTCTCTCGGCCACCTTTGATGAAAAGGCTTGTAAAACCCTTGAAATTTTTAAAGGCATATCCCGTAGTTGTTTTTTCTATAATTATAGGAGAGTGAAGTGTGGGTGTTTTTGAACTAAGCATGATAATAGGTGGGAATGAAATTGTTTTGAGTTGCATTATGAATTATTGCCTCTCTTAGGCATTATAAACAAAAAGTTCACTTTATTTCTTCCCCAATAATGCCAATTACACAAAAATTCACAGAACCCTATAGTAGAGAAAGAGAAATTGCTTGTCCAACTTGGGTAAAATATGTATTGAGATGATGGGGGGAGGATTCAACAATATGGAGTCCATAGATACCTATAGAATTCATCAACACCCTGACCTTAGGGACATATTTTCCAATCACCAATGGTTGGGGTTTTTTGAACGATTTAGGGGTTTCAATAATGAGATCGCTCAAGAGTTTGCTTTGAACCTTTAGCCAAAAGGAGAGCATGATGCCATCACCATAGTAAGGGGCCTCATTATTCACTTGAATGGGGAAGTCATCAAGAGAGTCACAAAAATTCCTCTATGGGTGAGGTAGAGAAAATAAGAAAGGACTAAGGCCATCACAACAAAGAAGAACTTCTTCCTCCCAGATGAACATCCCATTGAGGACAAGAATGGAGTTAGAAAGGAAATTCTAACCTACCCTTGGGATGAGGTATCGTACCATGTCTAAATGTATATATCATGTGAAGGAAGACTTAGTGTTGTCTATAAATACTACTTTAGGATGTTCCATTAGCTCAGATTTCAAATGAATTTTCCTATCCAAGATAAATTGAGAATCCCTCACTTTCTCTTCCAATCAATCAAGGAAAAGAGCCAAAAGGTGAAAAGAGGGAAGCATCACTACATGGCACACCATGGAGTCATAAAATTAATAATCATGTATGCTTTGGAAGGTCTTCAAAGCCATGTGACTTGGGCTAACTTTATGGACAGAGACAGGGAGGCCTTTGTAGAAACCCAAGCACAAAATCCACTGGAACTTGAAGAATCAACATGATCTGAATTGGATCCTAAAACACTCTCTAAGTTTTCATGAACTCTGTAAAATTCATGCCAAAGTTTCAAAGTCTTATAAAGATTGAGCTTATCAAAAATATCCTCGAAACAACTGTAATTTGTGAATAGCGCGAAACAACGAGGACCCTTGGTCTAGCGCGTAGACTGTTGGCCCATGCTAACACACATTGTCACGAATTGGAAAAATGGGAGGTCTTTTTGAGAAACGGGGGTGGTTTCGCATATCGCCAGGCAAACCCCTCAAAGAAGGAAAAGCCCCAAGCGACCCGGACCCGAAAAGTTATAAAACATAACAGATATTGTGCCTATTCTGTCAGAGGCGGGGTCCCACAAAACCAACAAAATATCGGAAGGGCTTTGAGTGGTAAGTGGTTTCAGCCGAGTCCCGTCCGATGCCACACAATGGGTGCCACGCGTCCGGCGGAAGAGAGAGAAAACATCGTACATCGGATGGGTAACGATCGAGCTACTTAACCGCCCGATATGCATGATGACCATAGGATCTAGAGGCTCCAGATCGATAGTGGAGATGCAATCCGATGGATGACCAGATTCAACAGGGTAAATAGGCAGAGTTGTGTAAGATTTGAAGTCTGACATGGACAATGAGTTGGAAAATATTCATGTTTTGCAGGCAATCTTGGAGCAAATGGAAACAACGGCCATTCAAACATTTCCAAGAGAACTGACACTCAGTTCGTTACAAAATAGGTGGCCACCTCCCTGTGAGGCGTTACATAGTGATGATTAAGCAGAATAGAGGGATTCAAATGGACAGAGGCAGGGGAACTGGAAAGCCAGGAAGCAGAAATGAACAGTCAAAAAGCAGATTGGTTTAAAAGCCACAAACTGACAGAGACAGAGAAAACAGTGAGAAAATCCAGTTAAGAAAGCTAAGAGCAGAGTTAGTTAGACAAAGAAAGCTAAGAGTAGAAAGAAGGAGTCGAGCTGACCTGCAGAAGCAAAAGGCAACATCGAGCCAAATAGAGCCAGAGAGAGTCAGAGAGAGTCTGTGTACTCCAGAGAAGGCTTGAGAGGTTCAAGTGAACTCCTTTGTATATGCCTGTCATTTATGAGTCTTAGATTGGGCTCATACTACTGTGACCAATAGAGGTCGAGTTTCAGTAAGGAGAGTTTGTGTACTCCAAGACTTGGGGGATCCAAGTACAGTCCTACTGACTTATTTCTGCTGTGTGAGACTCAAACTGAGCTCACTGTTGTAAAAAATCTGCTTGAAAACATAATAGAGAGGCCACCACTGAAGGCTGGACCAGGAGACATAGCCCAGGAGTGTTGGGTGAACTCCTTATTAAACTTGTTGTGTTTATATGTTTGCCTGTTATGTTTTCTCTAACTACTTTAGTGCCTGTGTATTTCGCAATCTTATTGATCCATTGCATAAAATAACATAGGCACATCCATGCACATGAGTCTGTAATACCTTAATTAATTGTCTTGGATCAATTCCAGATCAAGTGGTATCAGAGCTTTAGGTTACTAAGGTTAGACAAGATTGTGTTGGATTTTGTTGTTGAATGCTAACTAGCTCAAAGCTTAAATTGGGAGAAGGAGAGTTGGTTGAAAATAACCTAGAAATTGGAAGAGTCTATCCTAAGAGGAAAATGTCAGAAGAAAGTCCCTTGGAATCAGACTCCCAATTCATGGAAAATTTTATGACCATGAGAGCCATGGTGGAGGAAATGTATAAAGAATTTAAGAAGGGTAGAGATGAAGATTCATCAAACTCCAAACAAGATAAAGGAGTAGAAGAATCTCTCCTCCATGACCACTCTAAAGGCAAAGGGAAAGAAGAAAAGTTGCCCACACCTCCTAGTAGCCCTGAAAATAAAAAGAAAACATCTTTGATTAAATTAGATGTTAAATTTGATTTGCCGATATATGATGGAGAGTTAAATGAAGAAAAGCTGGATAATTGGATTAGATAGATTGATGTATATTGCAGGGTGCAGAGCATCGATTCAAACAAGAGTAAGATTCAGCTGGCCAGCCTACGCCTTGGAGGCACTGCCTTGGTATGGTGGGAAGGCAGGACACAAGCTGACATGAAGAAGCATGGTAAAATTCTTTCTGTCTGGAGTGAATTTGTTTCTGCAATTAAAAAGAAATTCTATCCACTAGCCTATATGCAGCAAGCCATGATGAGCTGGAAAACTCTTCGCCAATTAAAAGGGCAAAGTGTACAAGGCTACACCCAAGAATTTAGGAAAAGAGCTTTGATTCTAGGAATTTCTTTAGACTCACCTAAAACTTTGCTGAAGTATATAGGTGGTCTACACAACTATTTAAAGCACACCATTCTCATGTTTAATCCCACTAGCATAGATGAGGTATCTGTTTAGGCTACACATCTAGAGGCTAGAGGCAAGAATGTGAACCCAGAAGTTTGGGGATCATCAAAACCCACAGCAAGCAAGAATAAGGAAAAGAAAAAATAGAAATGGAAAGAGAGGAAGACAAATACTGTACAAAGGACCAAATCTTCATGCACTCACTATAAGAAGGATGGGCATGATGATGAACACTGCTGGATTCTGCATCCGGAGTTGAAACCCAAGACGTACGATGGCAATAAGAAGAAGACTGCTGCAGCTATTCAAAAATATTTGGGGTCAGACTCAGGGGATGAAACAACGATCGCATCCACAGGTATAAAAGGTAAAAGTTCTGAAGCATCTACTAGTAATTCTACTCATAATGAAGAAAATGAGAGGAAAATACATGAGCTTTTTCATATTAGAGTTATTTCCAAGCATCAAAAGATTGATACTTTGTTTGATAATGGCTCACAAGTAAATTTAATTTCTAAAGAAATTGTAAAGAAGCTGAGATTACTAACCACACCTCATAAGAAGCCATATCCATTAGGTTAGTTATGTGATAGAGCAAAGCTACAAGTGACTAGACAATGTAAACTTAGGTTTTCTTTTGGGTCAGCATTTGTAGATGAGGTTGAGTTAGATATTTTTCCCTTGGATATATGTGGAATTGTTTTAGGAAGTCCTTACTTGTATGATAGAAAAGCTATTTTCTATAGAGCAGAAAACAAGTATCAACTCGTTAAAGATGGAATTGAATATATTGTAAGAGCTCATAAACTCAAGAATAATTATACTCTCATAAACTTAGGGTAGATGAAAAGAATTGTAAATTCATGCAAACAATTTTTACTGATGGTTGTAAAGGAAAAGAAACCTGATAAAACCAATGTATTTGAGGGTTGGAGGGTTGTAATGCTAAATAGCAAGTTGATTTAGAAAAAGTTGTTTCAGAATATGATATACTATTTCAAGAACCTAAAAGCCTGCCACCCAAAAAGGAAATAGTACATGATATTAATTTGTAGCAGGATGCTCCCTTGCCTAACATTAGAATGTACAGGTTGCCCACTTTAGAGAATGTAGAAATCAAGAAGCAGGTATAGGAGCTGCCTGAAAAAGGGTTCATAAGACCTAGCACATCGCCATGTGGATCTCCATTTGTCTTGGTGAGAAAGAAAGATGGCTCATGGAGAATGTGCATTGATTACCAAGCACTGAATAAAATAACGATAAAAAATCGTTATCCCCTTCCTTGCATAGATGATCTAATAGATCAGTTGAAAGAAGCTGTTTATTTTTCCAAGTTGGACTTGCATAGTGGCTATCATTAGGTCAGAGTTGCAGAGCAAGATGCATGGAAGATTGCTTTCAAAACAAAGCAAGGATTGTATGAGTGGTTGGTTATGCCTTTTGGCTTAACTAATTCTCTTGCTACTTTCATGAGAGTAATGAATGATGTACTCAGACCTTTTATTGATGATTTTGTCATTGTATATTTAGATGACATTCTTATATTTAGTAAAACATGGGAAGAACATTTGAAGCATGTAAAACAGACTCTCGATGTTTTAAAAAGAGAAAATATTTATGTTAAGCTCTCAAAATGTGAATTTGGAAAAACATCTTTGAATTATTTGGGTCATATTGTAGGGGGTGGTGAATTGAAGATAGATCCCTCTAAGGTTGTAGTCATTGCAAATTGGCCTAAATCCAAATCTGCTACAGAAGTTAGAAGCTTCCTAGGAGCAGCACAGTATTGGAGAAAGTTTATTTCTAACTTTTCCTTGATTGCAGCTCCCTTACATGCCTTAACAGGATTGAACAAGGTGTTTCAGTGGGTAGGCAAATAGCAGAAAGCCTTCGACACCTTGAAAGAAAAGATTAGTACAACACAAGTACTAGCACTTCCCGATCTTCAAAGACCTTTTGAGATTGAAACGGATGCCAGTGACTATGCCATGGGAGCAGTGTTGGTGTAGCACGGTAAACCCATAGGTTATCATTATGAGACATTTAATTCTGCAGTAGCTAATTATCTCACATATGATAAAGAATTGTATGCATTAGTACAGAGTGTGAAAAAGTGGAAACATTATCTAATGGGCAAAGAGACAATTATACATATTGATCGTCAACAACTTCAATATTTACACTCACAAACTAAGTTGCAGCAATCAAGACACTATAGGTGGATGGGTTTTCTACAACAGCTTCATCTTGTTATTAGATATAAAAAGGGCATACACAATAAAGTTGCAGATATGTTGTCCAGACCAATCATAAATGCATCTACTATACTTGAGCATAATTCAGTATTGCATGAAAGCTACATTGAACAATATGCTCAAGATATAGATTTTAAAGATGTATATGCAACTTTAAGTCATGGAAAACAAGTAGAAGAATTAGATTATCATGTTAAGGACCAATTCTTGTATCATCTTGGAAAGTTATGCATTCCACAAGCTGAAAGAGTAAAAATAATTCGAGAAGCACACACTTCTCTAATATCAGGCCACTTTGGTATAAGTAAAACAGTTGCATAGATGCAAAGATTTTGTTATTGGCCAAAAATGAATGAGATAGTTTCTAAATATGTAAGAGGGTGTACTATGTGTGCTAAAAGTAAGCCCAACAATAGAAAACTAGGCTTGTACACTCCACTACCAGTTCCTTCTCATCCTTGGGAAATTTTTTCCATGGACTTTGTTGGGCGACTGCCTAAATCTAGAAAAGGTCATGACTATTTATATGTTGTTGTGGATAGGTTTAGAAAAATGTGTATTTTAATACCTTGTAACAAATAGATTACAATTGAACAAACTACAAAGTTGTTCTTTCAACATGTATGGGTTTATTTTAGATTACCCACTTCCACTATATCTGATCAAGACTCCCGATTTATTGGGAAATTTTGGTCGAGTTTGTGGGAATTGATGGACACCATATTGAAGAAGAGCACAACTTTTCATCCACAAACAGATGGCCAAACAGAAGTGGTCAACATGATAGTGATCCAATTGCTCAGAGGCTATTGCAGCAAGCATCCCAAGCTTTGGGATGAACATTTATGTTATGTGCAACATGCTTACAACCATGCTAAACATTCTTCTACACAAAGATCTCCTTTTGAGACCTATTTTTGTTTCACACCAAGGTCTCCCTTGGATTTTTTCTTTGTTAAAGACATAGCAGCTGATGGACACAGTGATGTGGAAAAGGCAACTAAGTTCATTGAACAAATCCAGGAGATTAACCAGGCAGTATAGGAACAGCTGGAAAAGAGCCAAGCCAAGTACAAGGTGAGGCATGATAAGCATCGGATTGAGCATAGTTTCCAAGTTGGTGATCAAGTCTGGCTGTATATCAGCAAAGATAGAATGCAAGGTGAAGGTAAGACACTGAAGCCAATAAGGTATGGACCTTTCAAGGTACTTGAGAAAATTGGTGAGAATGCTTTTCGCCTTGATTTACCAGCTTACATGCACATCTACTTAGTTGTTAATGCATATAGCTTGAGACTATTTGAACCTTCATTGATTGAAAATCCTGAAGATTAGAGTCAATTGCCTTCTATTGATGATCTGTTTCCTGAATATCTCAATGAGTTGCAGGAAGATACCATTCTGGACAGGAAGGTGAGAACTACACGCAGAGGGGATGTTGAGTACCTTAGGATTGGGCTCAAAGGTTCAAAACCAAGCAATGCAAAAGGGATAGAAACTGAGCAAGCGAGGAATCTATACCCTCACTTGATTGATGCTTAAAAACCAACTTTTGGTGGTCTAAAAGCTTTTTCAATGGGAAGGCCGTGATCCAAATTGGATCCCAAAACACTCTCCAAGTTTTCATGAACTCTGTAAAATTCATGCCAAAGTTTCAAAGTCTTATAAAGATCGAGTTTATCAGAAATATCCTCGAAACAATTGTAATTTGTGAATAGCGTGGAGCAACGAGGACCCTCGTTCAAGCGCGCAGATTGTTGGCCCATGGTAATGCGCGCTGTCACGAATTGGGAAAATGGGAGGTCTTTTTGAGAAACAGGGGTGGCTAATCAAATATCGCCGGGCAAACCCCTTAAAGAAGGAAAAGCCTCGAGCAACCCAGACCTGAAAAGTTATAAAACATAACAGATATCGCACCGATTCCGTCAGAGGTGGGGTCCCACAAAATTGGTAGGATATTGGAAGGGCTTTGAGCAGTAAGAAGTTTCGGTTGAGTCTCGCCCGATGCCACACAATGGGTGCCACGCGTCCAGTGGAAGAGAGAGAAAACCGCACACATCGGATGGGTAACCATCGAGCTACTTAACCGCCTGATATGCGCGATGACCGTAGGATCTGGAGGCTCCAGATCGACGACAGAGACGCAATCCGATGGATGACTGGATTCAACGGGGTAAACAAGAAGAGTTGTATAAGATTTGAAGTCCGACATGGACGATGAGTTGGCAAAGATTCGTGTTTTGTAGGCAATCTTGGAGCAAACGGAAATAACAGCCGTTTAAACATTTCCAAGAGAACTGACACTCAGTTCATTATGAAATAGCTGGACACCTCCTTGTGAGGCATTACACAGTGATGATTACGCGGAACAGAGGGATTCAAATGTACAAAGGCAGGGGAACCAGAAATTCGGGAAGTAGAAACGAATAGTCGGAAAGCAGATTGGCTTAAAAGCCACGAACTGACAGAGATAGAGCAAGCAGTGAGAAAACTAGTTAAGAAAGCTAAGAGTAGAGTTAGTTAGACGAAGAAAGCTAAGAGCAGAAAGAAGGAGCTAAGCTGACCTGCAGAAGCAAAATGAAGCATCAAGATAGATAGAGCCAGAGAGAGTCAGAGAGAGTCTGTGTACTCCAGAGAAGGCTTGAGAGGTTCAAGCAAATTCCTCTGTATATGCTTGTCGTGTATGAGTCTTAGATTGGGCTCATACTACTGTGATAATAGAGGTCGAGTTTTAGTAAGGAGAGTCTGTGTACTCCAGAGACTTGGGGATCCAAGTATAGTCCTACTGATTTATGTCTGCTGTGTGAGACTCAAAATGAGCTCACCATTGTAAAAACTCTACTTGAAAACATAATAGAGAAGCCACCATTGAAGGCTGGACCAGGAGACGTAGCCCAGAAGTGTTGGGTGAACTCATTATTAAACTTGTTGTGTTTATATGTTTGCCTATTATGTTTTCTCTAACTGCTTCAGTGCCTGTGTATTTTGACAATCTTATCGATCTGTTGCATAAAATAACATAGGCACATGAGTCTGTAATACCTTAATTAGTTGTCTTGGATCAATTCCAGATCACAAAAATAGAGGGAGAATATGAAGAAGAAGAGGCTGAAGGTGAAGAAGAAGAAGAACCAAAATGGAAACTAGAAAAATAATTGGGGGAGGAAGAAGAAGAGGTAGAGGCACAAAATGAGCTAGAAACAAAAGCAACAATGCCTAAAGAAGATCCATTCAATCATGTTGTGACACAAATAGAAGAACAAAAGACCCAAGAGGCCACTAGAACATGATCCAAGACAAAAGGAGAAGGAGAATGGAGAGGAAGGAAATCAATTCAGAGAGAAACACAAAAGAGGAAGTTGTTGCCACCTTTGCAACATTAATTAGACCAACTAAACTAAAGGGAAGTAGGTCAAGAGAAGCCCCCATGTACTTCAGGAAAAGAAAAAGCAATATGATAAGGTAAGGGAAGCCTCAACCACCTTCTCTAACCTGATTACTATTGAAGAGTCAGCCAACCATCTGGGGGAAGAATTGGAATGATACAAGAATCAATCAAAGGAAATAACCTCCATAAAAATCAAGGGAAAACAACCATAGATCCCACAAAAGAGGTTAAGCACCAAGAGAACTGAGATTCCTGGAAAAACCATCAAGCTACAAGAAAGATCCGTAGGGCTATAGGAGGGGCCTGTAAGGCTATAAGAAGGTTCTGTAGAGCTACAGGAAGGAACAAAAGGGCTACACTAAGGTACCATGTAGCTACATGAAAGGAAATAATAGCTTAAGGAAGGGATTGTGAGGTTACAAGAATAGAATCTTGATTTTCAGGAGCCAGATCACCAACCAAATATTGGATCCTAATATAAATGGACTGAGGCAGGGAAGATACTCCCTACCCATTTTGTAGTCCCACATTTATTTTAACTAGAGAAGGAGAGGGGTAGGACCCATTGGTGGAGGAAAATTATAAAATCAAAAGGAGTTAAAGATATGGGTATAATAGAGAATAAAATGAAAAATGTGGGGGAATAAATGGTTGATATTAAATGCATGGAAGCCAATATAAGGGACCAACTACAGACAAAGAGTAGAAGGCTAAAGGCTAGCTACAAGAGATTGAGGAACAACTTGCACCATGGAAACTTTTTCCATGGAATCTATCCACTCCAAGAATCCATCAAAAAAATTATTCATTGTTCCTCAAATACCAATGGTACCAATCACATATTGGGAAATTGGCCCAACATGACTCTCTCCCTTTCCAAGACTACAAAAAAATTCATTGAGTTCTGTCATCGGAGCAACATTGAAGATAGAGCTAAAATGTTTGAGTTTTACATCCACATTTTAATACTAGATGATATGAAAATTTAGGATCCCAAATAATGGACGGGGGATGTGAAATTTGTTAAGGTCCTATGATTCATAGTTTCAATTGATGATTGGCTATTTACTTTCAGTTAATGAAATTGTAAATAATGTTGTATTCTGCAAATGATTTACAATATATATATATATATATATATATATATATATATATATATATATATATATATATATATATATATATATATATATATATATATATATATATATATAATGAAAAAACCCCATGAAAAAATGTATGCAGGTGAGAAAGTTGAAATGGCACCAAAAAAATAAAAAATGCATTGATGTTAATTTAGAAGTTTTTCAAATAAAAGTGTGCAACTTGTTTAAATGCAATAGAGAAATAAATTGCATAGCTTAATCATAATGCTTAATCATGATTAAACTAAGTTAAAAATGTTGCATAGATTAGATAATAAATCAATCATTAAACCTAATCTTGGTTGAAATAAATAGGTATATTAGAGGAATATTAACCAAAGTGTCTAAAATTGGTTATATGCATAAATGTGCATTAGAATAGGTGTGGAAGCAACCTTAGGAAAATAATATGGGCTTGCTAATCAAAACGTGACCTTAGGATTAAATTAATTATGTTTACCATAGATTAATCCTGATTTAATAAAGTTAATTGTGTAATTTAAACGTGATTAAATAATATGTAATATTATGCTAAGGCGTTAAAGTTATGATTTTATTATAAGGTTGAAAACAGACAAGACCTCTTTTGTCGGCTTATGGTATCTGGCATGCATCATCAACTAGTTGTGATTTACCTTGCCCAGATCAACTTCATGGAACCAATTTCAGACCCCCTTTCCCATTCTATCTTTATCAGTAGAGTGTTCTGAAAAGAGGTATTCATGTTCACGGGCCCCGTGATATGTGGTGGGCACTCGTCACTTTGCACAGCCCCCGCTCTAGACTACTTATCGCCCACCCCCCCGAAAACTGCTCATCTTCCCGCCAGCATTTATATGTGCTCGCCACATAATTTCCCACCATGTCCTATACTTCTCCTCCACTCCTATTCCACCACATGTCCTCCCCACTCCCATATGCTGTTATTTTCCCTCTACCACTTGTCTTTCCCATTGACACACCTCCATTTCCATTACAATCTTCCCATTACACCATGCCCGTTACCTCTCGAACGTCTAGTACCTGGAAACCGATCCGCTCCATAACGGACCAGAGATAATGGGAAATTCCCCATTTTCTTATAAAAATCCCCAAATTTATCATTTTGGCTCCTTTCTACTCCCCATCCATTTCAGATAAATAGTTGCATAATTTTAAACTACCACATCATTTGCTCGATTGCTCGATCACCTCTGCAAATTCCAGTCAACCATTTTCGATCACATACCTGTCACAACAACCAGATTCCTTATCATACATTCAAATTTTCTCAGGTAAAGAACAAACAATCATCTGTTCCTGATATTCTGAGCAATGACACCTAAAGGAAAGTAAAAGCAAACTAGTGGAAATCCGATGATCCCTCCTGAAATTGACTTAGACCATATACCATTGGAAAACCAACACTACAAAATGAGTTCAACTTGTTCGAACTGCACAATTGGCTCAAACAAACCTTTCTGGACCAGAGTGATGAAATAAACCTTTGGGAATCCCTATTGCCACAATTCATGTTTCCCCAGACTCATCATTTCCCAGACTTTGTCATATGGTGTCAATAGAGATATATTCCTAGCCAGAGAGCCATTGTGTCCCATAATGGTGACATTTTGATGACAATAAACCCAGAGTTGTTGGCTGGATAAATCGATCTTGTAGACAGGGCCGATCTCCCTAGTATCAGAAGATAGTCTAGCAACAAACGAACAAACAAACCTATCTTTCTCTAGACATTTACACTTTATAAATAAATACTACAAAAGTGTTAAGATCCTACCTTAGATCTAGTGCTCGTTCGTAGTAGTCATCCTCCAGTCGTTCAAAAGAATTATCTTTGAAGACTTGCAATCAAAAATAAGAAAACATTAAATAGCACCTGCATAGCAAATATCATAAATAATGTCTATTATGGTGATCAAGGAATCCATAAAATAAACCATGAATCAACAACTTATTGAGAAAAACGAATTTATTTGTATTAACTTTGAAGTAGAAGAACCTTACAACCTTTTCAGCCTTGATGTTGAAGAAGCTCTTCTTGGGGTCCGAAACACAAATTTCCTTTACTTTGACAAGCCTTGCACTCTTCCAAATGAGATATTAGAAGTATGTAATCTCTCCTCATAAAAATCAACTAAAGAAGACTAAGTTCCAGCAGCATTTCACCTCAAAAATATTCAGCTTTCAATTGCCCAAGTAACCAGCCCAATGCTTCTTTTTATAGTGCAGAGAAGGAGGTTACAGGTCCATCTATGAAGGGATAAAATCCTCCTTCAAAGGGATAAGCTCCTCACATCAAGGGGTTAGCTCCTTAAGGTATGGGATGCATGAACCTTAAGAGAGCGAACATGCCACCTCAAGATTCCTTCTAGAAGCTTCTAGAAATGACTAAAAGTGAGTTTTCTAGAATATACTCGCGCCTTTTTAAATTTTACAGGGGTCTGCAACCATAACACAAAGATAGAGTGGTCAGGTGCGCAGGAGACATGACCATTAGATGCGGGACCACAGGTAATGCAAAGAGAAAGTGCGGAACCATAGTTTTAGAGACTTTTGAGGGCTTTCTCTTATTTTCAAGGCTTGATATGAGTAACTGAGGCTTAAGACTTGCAAAGGAGGAAAGTATGAGTGGTAATGGACTCACATAGATTGCAGAATGTCAAGGTGACAATTTTTAGTGCAACAGATTTCCCCCTAAAGTGCGAAGTCTGTAATAGATGAAGATGAAGAGTGAAGTACTTTATCATTTCAAGGATCATCCTGTGGACACCCCAGTCGGAACCTTTAAAAACATTCAATGCATATATATATATATATATATATATATATATATATATATATATATATATATATATATATATATATATATATATATGTATATATATATATATATATATATATATGTGAACATATCATTGCTGAGGTAGGCATTCCCATACTTAGATCAAAATTGACTAGAAAATTGACTAAACTATTTTGATACAGGAATGATTTTGTAATACATCAAGAGTATAGACATGTGTAGACATAGTATGGGCACAACCATCTGTTTATGAATAGTCCACTGTATAATGAATAACAAAATTCCTCGCAACCTGGATGGTAGAAACTAAATCCAGGGTCTTGATTTCTGCTTCCGGAACTAGTACGATTCTATCCATGTGAATGAATGTGTCGAAGTTGAACATGGTAGAAACCACTTGATTACCAGTCAATGATGTGAACTGTTAACAAGTGTGAGAGAAACCACCAGTAATGTCAATGGCTCTCAAATTACTTAGTACAATCCATGAAATGTGAATAGATGAGTTGAAGTCGAACATGTCATAGAATCATTCGATCGAAGGTCAATGATGCAACCTATCATCGAAGTCGAGAAACCTGCCATTAGGGCATGCAGATTTCAAGTTAATGATGATTTCTAGATCAACTTCCTAGATAATGAGTTGATGTTGATAGAAAGCGATCCGTCGTAGGCAAGCCCACAACACGAAATCATAGATCAAGTTTTGAAGAAATATATCAGCAAGGGCTGACTCAGGGATGGTCAAAATGGAGGATAGATATTTTGCAGATGAATGGTTTGTTTGAACTGATCTCTTGAACACATAACGACACTACAGATGATTTGGTGACAATTGACCCAAATCTAATACCAAGAAACTGGCTGAAGACTTTCAATGTAGTTTGATTAACTTTTAGGCAAAGGATTTCCCAACCCAGGTGAACAAAAATTGTCGTGTTTAAGAGTGGTTAACGAATTTTAAGAAAACAAAGTGTAACAAACAGGTTCATTTTTCTCTCTTTTCCCGACCATTTCTGGCAAGTACCTCTTTATTTTTGACAAGCTTGAGGAGGATAACATTTGCTTGTTTATAAGCTCACTCTTCAGATGAGTCCAACTTAGTTTAAAATTCGAACCCTAAGAAGGAGTGGTTCATTCCTGTTTAAAATTGAACAGGTCCTTTACTGTTAAATTTTAGCGAGTCCAATATAGGAAAAACTCGGCGTTTTTCAATTTTAGGGAGTTAGAAGAAAAACTTAAGAAAACTCCATGGGGGTCCTTTTTTGTAAATTTGTGTCCCTCAAGCCCAAAAAAGTATAAAATAATACTCGAGAGAACTACTTGACCATTACAATCAAGGAGTATTTTTCATAATTAGTGGCTCCAATCCGAAAAAGTAAAAAAGTGACTGAAGACACGTCGTTTTATAACCAATATCGAACTTGAAACGACAAAAGTCTGGTGATCTTTTCATGTTTATATGGTCAAAAAAGAGCTGTAAGTGGACTGCCTTTTTAATTCCGTTTAATGAGTTAAAAATGGAAAAACTCGGTAATCTTTTCATATTTTACGAGTCAGAAAAGAGCTTAAAGAAGACTCGTCCTAGAGGAACGAGTGGTATAAAGGGTAGCAACTGGTTCCAGCAATGGTGGAACTGCTCAAAACATGTAATGGTTAAGAGGCTGGCTAATAAAACCACTCATTGCTGCGGTCCCTCAGGAAAGGAGAAACAACCAAGTGAAAGCATATGATTAGCCAAAGAGATGGTGGCGATGGAATGAAAACAACCAAGGCTCATCTAGTAGAATTTAGCAGATAAAAACAACAATCACAAGATGTAAATCAGGTATGGGTTCATTTTTACACAATCTTGAACCATAGAGAACTCTACTTAGATTCAGTTTCATGTTTACACAAGCTTGAACGAAAAACTATGCTTGTTATAAGTTCGCATGCCGTCGGCAAAATGACTCAAATCGAGGTACATGCCCCCCAAGCTTCATTGCATTCAACGAGGTGGATGGAATGAAAGTTCACTTTCGAGATCTTAAACGAAGACTCGATTTGGAAAGGGAGTTGTTTCATTTTTTAATGAGGTTGACACAAGAAAAGAACTATCCTCATAACCCTTGTTTCTTTTTTTAAACGAGCTTGACACAAGACAAGGAACTCTTCTCCAGACACCCAGTTTCATTTTTTAATGAGGTTGACACAGGAACAAACTATCCTCGATACACCCGCTTTCATTTTTTAAAAGAGGTTGACACAGGAACAAACTATCCTCGATACACCCGGTTTCATTTTTTAACGAGGTTGACACAGGAACAAACTATCCTCGACACACCCGGTTTCATTTTTTAATGAGGTTGACACAAGAACAAACTATCCTCGAGATTGGTCAGGAATCGGAAAATGACTGTACAGCCTGATATGCAATTTCAAAGGGACTCAAAGGCATTGCGCCATCAAATGAATCCACCTCAGAATCGGAAGGTACGATCCAAGGATCATCAAAAGCAATAGTGCTTGATGAAATCATATGAATAGTTGCAATAGAAGGTGATACGTTAGGATGAGGGAAGGAAAAAGTTCCTAGTAAACCAGAATCTTTAATCAAACCTACTCCAACATCCTTGTAAGGGATAATTGTTTTACCGATGTGCTGAATACTATCTGAAGAGGCTGGGTCGAATGAGAAATAAGTCAGTTGGTCTATCGTAACGATCATTGTGTTATGAGGAAACTTGATAAGCCGAAAGACTGATGAAACAATAGCAGTCATAGCATAAGACCAATTGCGACCCAGGAGAAGGTTGTAATCTAAAGGGGCATTAACCACTTCCACATCTAGATTTACGGTTTTTCCTTCGACCCCTATAGGTAAATCCTACAAAATACCAAAAAAATGGAACCCTCGGCCATTAAAAGCCTTAAGAATTGTCGGAGACTGATTGAGTGTGGGAGAACCAAGCGATCTCCAACACTGGATCGACATAATACACGTAGAAGCCCCTTCATCAATCACAGTCCGAAAGCAAGGTCTGTTTTTTACTAAGACTGGAATCTGGAAATCCATTTGATGAGGTAGGCGAGGTGTACTATTCTCTAGATCGAAGATTATTAGGCTCGAATCCTGAATATTGACAGCTCCTATAGCAGACAATAGTAATTTACATTGTGCTGGGCATGCTTGCAGTGCTTCCAAAGCCAACATTGCTGAAGGGGAAATAGGTAAGTCTTCAACAATGTTATAATTTTGGGCAGCTCTCACATGTGGATTGAAAGCTGATTTCCAAAATATACCTTTAGCAGGCAGTTTGATTACTAAGTTAGGGTTGGGCTTTTCGATCTGTAGTGGATCAGAACAAGGAGGAGGTGTTGTTGATGTGTTTGAATTAGAAGATTATATTTCTTTACCATCAACAGGATTTTTACTATCATAATCTTACGATCGCATCTCAATCTTGACATGAGACATCATCATAATGGGTTCTTCTGAGGTATTCGAGGAAGAAACATCTATCTTACTATCTTGAGTAGGAAAAGTATCCTTCAAGACAGTAGGCGTTTGAGAACCTTTAACGAATTTCGAAAACTTTGCTCGATGTGGGCATTCTTTGGCAAAATGATCCTCATCGCAAATGAAACAAGGATAGCGAGGTTTTCATTTTTCGTTAGTGATTCATTTTTATCCATTTTATCTTTTAAATTTTGTTTGTTTTCCTTCTTCCCCCTCTCTTTACTACCGGATTTGGTCGTAGATGAATTTACGACATGGACATTGGCAGAAAATTCAACGGAAGAATCTCCTTTCGGGGAATCAAGTAAAGTTATTGTAGGAGAAGAATTCTTTGAAGATTTCTTCTTGCTTTTAGTACTAACTGAACCAATCATACCATCAATAACATGAGACCCTGAAGGAGCTATAGTTTTTGGAAGATTAGGGATTTTTCTTGTAAAGTACTTGACTACGTATAAACGAGGTCAAGGTACTAAGCCTGAGCAATGAATTGCTCTTCAGTGACAACTCTTGCGTTAGCTACATCTTCAGTGATTTTAGGTAACAATGATTTAATGAACCATTCCGCTAAAATTTTATCTGGAATGAAAACTTTCACTAAACGCCTTCTACGTCACCATTCATGAATATGATCATAAATATATGTGGACATCGATTGTTTCAGTGAAGTTAATAGTTCCGTGCCATTGTCATATCTAACAAGCAATTGAAAATGAGTTAAGAAAGTAGTGGCTAACTGACTAAAATTATAAAAAGAGCCTCGTGGTAACTCAATATACCATTTGGTGGCAAGACCAATGAGAGTTTGTTGAAAGAGACGCAATCGAATTGAATCATCAATGATTGAATTAGATGCACACCAGAGGTGATAAGTCACAATGTGATTTGATGGATCCTCTCCTAACTTACACTCGAATTTCAGGATATTACTGGGCAACTTATTAGGCATTGGCGGCCAATACGGAAGATAGTAAATTGGATCGTTCGTAAGGTGCGACAAATCAGGTAAATCCAAAGTTGCAATAAATGGTAACTGATGGTTACGCTCGCGAAAACCTTGAGTAATGAGACTAGTTCCAAGAGAAGGATATCCAGGATAACTTGGAATTGGATTTGCATTAGAAATGTTATAACCTCTTGGAAAACCAGGATTAACCGAACCAAATTGAGGTTGTTGATAAGTATAGCCAGGATATGGTTGATACTGATGAACTGGATTTTGTACAGTAGGAAAGAATTGATACTGTCCTTGGTATGGTTGATAAGTGAATTGTGGTTGACTTGTAGCAATCATACTTGGACCAGCTTGTCCTGTAGGCATCTGGACTGAAGTTTGAACTGTAGGTCCTGACTGTGGCACAGAGACTTGAGGAGTTTGCACTGATGCAGGGATAGTAGAAACCAGAGCTACAGATACTCCAAAAATAGGTGTGGTAGGTTGAACAAAAGTTGCAGTAGTTGCAGCAGTTTGAGGCGGAGTCTGAGGTGAGCTAGGCCCAGGCTGCTGAACTAAACCAGGTGTAGGGGTTTGAACAGTAGGTTGGATAGGTTGCTAGGTTGGACCAGAAACCAAAGGTTGTCCAGGTTGATTAGATAACTGCACATTAGGTTGCATAGTCTGTTGAGTTTGAGACGGATCCCACACCATGTTCATTCTGGAACCCATAAAAGGTTGTGCATATGGAGGACCATAACCTGGTTAAATGTAGGGCTGATAATTAAGCGGTACATTTCCAGCTCCTTGTAAAAAAGATTGACCAAAAGGTGGTTGGAAACCTTGAGTTGGGTACTGACCTTGAGGTTGATAACCCTGAGGCACGTACTGATTCTAGGGTTGATAAGCATCCTGAGGAGTATACTGGGGTTGACCTTGGGGTATGTACTGTCCTGAAGGTACGTACTGTCCTTGAGGTTGCCCCCCAGGCGGTAACTGACTACCTTGAAGTTGCCCCCTAGGTGGTAACTGACTACCTTGAGCTTGCCCCCTAGGCAGTAACTGACTACCTTGAGGTTGACCCCAAAAGGTAACTGATTACCTTGGGGTTGAGGATTTGGAATACTATCAGACATCAAATTTTTTTTCTCTATGTTCAACATTTTAGTTCCATTATTACCAAGTGATAACTAATGTTCAGTTGGTCGAGGAGTTTCTCCTGAAAAAGTACTAGAAAATGACTGGTACCCCGAAGGAACAGTAGGACTGCCATATAAAAATGTTTCCGGTGATTGGGAAAATATAGATGACTGTCTTGACATGATCAATGAAGGATAATAACCTCTTGGTGTAGGATGAAAATAATCACACGCAAATAAAGAAAATTTCAATAAAAGTACCTAAAGTCTCTAAAGAAACAAACAACTGAATTACACACCTAAAAAATATGAGAGTTCAAACCACACACAAACAATAACTTCCCATACTAAAAACACTAGTTGGTGATGAAATCCAATGTAGTATAAGTTTAATACAGAAAGGGTGGTTGTAATAGTTACCCCGACAACCTGCTTAATGAAACAGACTGGCACAAGTTTCTTCACAAAACCATCTCGAGTGAAGAGAACCACCCAAAGAGTCCATGTGAGTCTAGTCGACGTCTGCTCCAGGTACAGTGAGATCCTTCCTTCACTGTCACCTTAGGAAATAATCTTAAGTTTATGGACACTAAGGTTACCAACAACAACAAATACAACTGGGGGAACAATCTACGATCTGATCTACGCGCAAGGGCAGAGTAACAAAGCTCAATCCCCTTGAAGGCTCCTCGACATGATCAATCCAAGGTTTACCAACAAGTGACCCCAAGCTCCTAAACAATGGTTAATCCGAGGTTTACTGTTTATAATACGCGCAAATCTTCTATCTTTCCCAATGAAACAGACTTGATTGTCTCAAAGGTTCGGACATGATCTCGTGATTGACTCCTTTAAGAGAAGCTTCCCAGAATGTATCAATTACAATTGGATTTATTTCCTACCGCAAGATGTATCTACTTGTTTGTTTTAACTATCTTGGAGAGTTAATTACTCCCTACTCCAAGATACTAGCCTAAGCTATATTGGTGATAAGAGCCCTATAAATAGAAAATATTACTAGATTAATTTTAATTAAGCATTGCTTTTATGGGTTGTTTTTTAAGTTAATAGGTATGGAAATGAAACTTTGATGGTGTGAAGATTTGACTCCAAAAACACTAAAAAGATGCACCTAAAATGATAAGCAATTCGTTTTTCTTTCAATGAAATTCTAGCTAAAAGAAAGAGTTCGAGAATGCAATTCTTTAAGAAACAATTCTTTCTTTCAACATGGAAATGGAAAGAAAATATTTTTGTCTTTTTCAATAAGAACTCAAAACGAGACTAATAATTAATGCTCACAATAAATCCCTTTCTCTTTTCAAAACTCGAAACTAAAAAAAAACAATTTGCTTCAAAAGAGATCTACAAGTTCTAGAAAAACACTCAAAACTACAAAAACTAATTTTGAGATCTATAAACTTTTAAAAATCTAATTAAATAAAAGCTTCAATTCTTTTTGTGGACTTTTTGCTTAATTGTTCAGTAAACTAAGGATTCATTTGTTCAGAATAACAAATCAATCAAAAAACATCCAGATATGTTTTCTTTTGTAAAAATGAAATTCAGAACTTATAACAAAGTTTGTTCAAAGATTTGCAAGGAGAAAACTAAATCTATTTCTCACAAAGGATAGATTTCACAACCAAGTCAGACTCATCAAGAAGACGAAAAGACACCAGGGTAATCTAAGGTTTCTCAAGCTTCTGATCTTTGAGTCACTACAGAGACAAAGTGAAAACCACTCCAAGCATGCAAAACTTCTAGAAAATCATCTAAAACAAAAATACCATCGGAACTCACTCACAAGAGATTTTTGACAGGACAAATGCAGATTTGGGTAGACACTAAAAACCTTAAATGAAACCTAAACTTAACTGGAAGAAAATATTTTAGGTTTTTCAAAAAAATTTACAGGGTTCGCAGGCTTCCAGAAGAAACAGGTGTGGTCCCGCTCTATTTACTAAAGGAAAAGTGCGAAGATGCCCGCACTGTCTGTAAAGAGAAAGTGCGGTCCCCTGAAAACTTCGAAAAAATGAAAAAATAATCTAGATCCTAAAAACTACCCAAGCCAACATACATCAATCAAAAAATAGAAACGAAAACAAGTTTCTCAAGTCAAAGACAAAGGAAAACCAAAAACCAAATTCAGTTCCCTAGTATGGTCGCCAATTTGTTGGTCGAATAAATGGATCTTGCAGACAAGGCCGATCTCCCTAGTATCAGAAGATAGTCTAGCAACAAACGGACAAACAAACCTATCTTTCACTAGACATATGTGATTTATAAATAAATACTACAAAGGTGTTAAGATCCTACCTTAGATCCAATGCTTGTTCGTAGTAGTCATCTTCCAGTCGTTCGAAAGAATTATCTTTGAAGACCTACAATCACAAACAAGCAAACATTAAATAGCACCTGCATAGCAAATATCATAAATCATGTCTATTATGGTGATCAAGGAATCCATAAAATAAACCATGAATCAACAGCTTATTGAGAAAAACGAATTTATTTGTATTAACTTTGAAGTGGAAGAACCTTACAACCTTTTCAGCCTTGATGTTGAACAAGCTCTTCTTGGGGTCTAAAATATGAATTTCCTTTACTTTGACAAGCCTCGCACTCCTCCAAATGAGATATTAGAGGTATGTAATCTCTCCTCATAAAAATCAACTAAAGAAGACTAAGTTCCAACAGCATTTCACCTCAAAAATATTCAGCTTTCAACCCCCCAAGTGACTAGCCCAATGCTTCTTTTTATAGTGCAGAGGAGGAGGTTACAAGTCCATCTATGAAGGGATAGAATCCTCCTTCAAAGGGATAAGCTCCTCACATCAAGGGGTTAGCTCCTTAAGGTATGGGATGCATGAACCTTAAGAGAGCGAACTTGCCACCTCAAGATTCCTTCCAAAAGCTTCTAGAAATGAATGAAGTGATTTTTTTAGAATCTACTCATGCCTTTTTAACTTTTACAGGGGTCCGAACCCATAACATAAAGAAAGAGCGATCAGGTGCATAGGAGACATGACCATTAGATGCGGGACCGCAGGTAATGCAAAGAGAAAGTGCAGAACCATAGTTTTAGAGACTTTTGAGGGCTTTCTCTTATTTTCAAGGCTTGATATGAGGAACTGAGGCTTAAGACTTGCAAAGGAGGAAAGTATGAGTGGTAATGGACTCACATAGATTTCAGAATGTCAAGGTGACAATTTTTAGTGCAACAAGAGTGATACAGGGAAAAGTGTCTATATAGAACTGCTCTATCCCACTAAGGTGTGACAGTTGCCTTAGAAACAAACAGAGAAAAGCTACTTTCGTTTTTCCTTTATGAATTATAGATAGAGAGGAACAGAAAGACCAACCTCTGTCTTGCGCTAATCTCCTGATTTTATTCCTCTCTTCTTTGATAGTCTTCAACTACCTGCTCCCTTGCACGCCCGGCTTCACAAAGTACCTGTAAGATCACAGAAGCATAACACTATACAAAGACATGGATCTATAATCATAAACAATCTAGGATCAGATGCAAATTGACCATACAAATGTAGAAAGCATCAATGACACAAAAGCACGGAGGAAAACTTGAATAGCTTTTATTGATAAATAAGAAAAGAGCCAAGAGGAGTTACAACCAGTTGTTCTAATCCTTCATCAACCTCCCAGAAAAGAAGCCCCTCTTCACCTCAAACAAAGCTTAGATCACCCAACAATTTGATATTTGTCTCAAGAAACCAACAACAATTCCTTACAATATGCAAAATTCCAGCCTCTAGATCTCTGGGATGAGGGATCCATATATAGATATCTGTAAGGGGGATGAGTCAGCTTGTGATTTGATTAGTGTCCTCCCTCTGATAGTTCTTGCTTCCACTTGGAGATTGATGGTCTCTTACTCATCCTTGGTCGAATCCAGTGAGGCAAGTGTCATAGGAGAAGATTCTGGAAGCTTCCATTGCCTCTCCACCTCGCGGAATGACACCGCCATTTGTCATTTCTCGCCCATCGCACCCCACAGAAGGGATTTTTGAAATGCAACGCACCCACACAGTGTATTTAGGTGAGATGCAACGCACTTAGCTAGTGGAGCAGCTGAAATGATCCTGTTTTGACCAATTCTGAGTAGTTTTTCATGGAGAACTTCTGGGAGACGCTGTAATCTGTTGACCTTGTTCCTTTAGGGGTTAGAACAACACTTTTAGGGACTTAGGAGACCTTGGTTTATGGACATTTCATGCTTGGGGTTGTAGGGCCCAAAAATGTCTATAACAGTTTCCCCCTAAAGCATGAGGTCGTTAATCTTTTGATGTCGGGTGAAATGCTTTATTATGAGGATCCGAAGTTCTTTCAATGCTAGGAGGAGACCTGTAATAAGATACAATACAATACATTATCTTCATAATATTTTCATGATCTAGCTGAGGCGGGCATTCCCATGCTCAGCTTTATAAATTCATTTTCATGTACATAGGACAGACAATCGTCTGAGTGTAGACTGATGATTCTGATAGAGCCATCATCCTTTTGATTGGATGATTATCTGTGCAACAATGATGTACATTTGATGTCTTTATTTCCCTGAATATATATCGCAGCCCGGATGAATGAAACTAGATCCGGGGTCTTCAATCTCGTTCGATCTTCACTCGAAGTACAAGTCGATCCATGTGAGAAATGTTCTGAAGTCGAACATGGAAAGACATCACTTGATTACCAGCCAATAATGTAAACTGTTAACAAGCGCGAGAGGAATCACCGATAATGAAAATGACCCTCAAGGTACTGGAGTAAAATTCACGTGGTGTGAATA
This sequence comes from Pinus tabuliformis, assembly GCA_031772625.1. Classification (NCBI taxonomy): domain Eukaryota; kingdom Viridiplantae; phylum Streptophyta; class Pinopsida; order Pinales; family Pinaceae; genus Pinus; species Pinus tabuliformis. The sequence goes on from CM062820.1 coordinate 964,755,980, forward strand.
AAGGACTTGGCGTCGAACACCACACAAAATCTTTCGGTCGAAGGCCATTGATGTAAACCTGTCGCCAGAAGTGAGAAACTTGCCATTGAGGCATGCAAGCTTCAAAGTACTGAATGGGGTGTTCCTAGATCAACTTCTAGGATAATGAGCTGATGTCGACAAGAAGTGATCCGTCACAGGAGGGCCTTAATGAATCCCACGTCAATGACACGGAACGGAGCAAATGATTTTAATGGAGGTGAAAATGATCTGGTGATATAAGGTTCAGGGTGGCGGTCATGAAAGAATGGAGTATAAGTATATGGTAGTGGGTGAGACACAGGTGAATTTTCTGAATGACTTCTCTTGAACATATCAGCGACACTGATGTGGTGGATTGGTAGCATTAACCCCAAATGTGGATGGTATAATGGGACCATGGTGATGTGACCGGTGAATGAAACAACCCAACCCGACTCAGACACGGAGTGGAAGTGTCATGTTCAAGAGCGACTTGCTACCAACAAAGTTTCTTCAAGTTTTCTTCCCAATTTTCCCTAGTCATTACTGACCAGTACCTCTTTATTTTTGTCAAGCTTGAGGAGGATAACATATGCTTGTTCTATAATTTTCCCTTCGGGCAAACCCATCACTATGTTTTAACGAGCCTAGCGATAGTGAAACTCTTCTCGTCCATAGAGAAGTTTGTCGCTATTAAAATTTTAACGAGTTTAACGACAAAGATAACTCGGTCCTTTTCAATTTTAGAGAGTCTAAAAAGGAACGTAAAGGTAACTCCGAAATTCCTTTTTCGTCATCTAATCCCTTAAGTCCGAAAAAGTATAAAACAATACAGAAGGGATGAATTTTCGATACTTTTAACTAGCCGAACAAAACAACCACTCGATCTTTTTGTGTATTAATCCCTCAGGTCCAAAAAGATTAAAACCTAGAGGAGGGATAACACTTCCTGTCCTTTTAACGAGCTGGAGAGGCCAATGGCTCGGCAATCTTTTCATATTTTACGAGTCAGTTGAAAAGATCTTAAAGGAGAATCGTCTTTTGAGGAACGAGTGATAAAATGGGTAGCAGTTGATTCCAGGTAAGGTTTGGAATTTTCCAATCACGGCAGTGTTACAAGGATGGCTAGTGAAATCACTCTTCGCAGCTGTTCCTCAAAATGGGTAAACAATCAAATGAGGGTGAATGATCGACCAATGCAAAAGTGGAGGTGACGGTGCAAACACAACCAAGGCTTTAATGGCTGAAGTACTACATTCACGATGGTTATTTACCGATAAATAGTTCATTTTTTAACGAGCTTAAATGCGGGGGGAAACATTTGCTCATGGCTTATGTTTATTTTTTAACGAGCTTGAACTATGTGCTAAAACTGCTCGATTAATCCAGTCGTGTGATAAGAATGTCTCATATAAAACGACAACTTTTAGAGTTTTGCCCCGCATCCTTTCTTTATGAAAGTTAGGAAACGACCAATCCTACGAGTTTAAAGGGTTAGAGGACCTACAAATTTAAAAAATAAATAGTCGTTCTTCGCTCGCACTCCAAAAGGTTTGCATGCCCCCGGGTATAAAACAAAGTTTCAAGGTTACCCCTTCTTTAGTCCGTTAAAACATTTGTTTTACCGAGAGAGGCCTACCTCTTACAGGTTACCCAAAGATTGTTCTATTCACAGCGCAAACAAAACACTTCTTCGGCGATGTCTACCGAAATAGACAAAGGTGAATGAAGGAGGGTACTCCACTCACATAAATTTGACAAGAGAATCTTGTTCTAGAATAAGCCCTTCTTCCAATCAAGGACGGGAGTACATACTAGTCATTTTTTCTCGCATAAACCTACCCTATACCTGAAGTTTTCCTGCCGAAGCAGACCAGGGTGCATGCCCCCTGGGTTTCAGCCGTGTCCCCCCGAATCACTCACACTCATCGGGTGGACGGACTGGGGATTGAGACATTTCTTGCGTGAAAAGACCATTTAGGGATGGTATATGACTATTTGCTATGCGTGATCTGGGAAATGAAAGCTGGTCTATGAGCTTGACCACTCTTCCTTCGTGCGGAAAACACATCACTCTAAAGAGTGATGAGACAATGGCTCTCATGCAATAAATATAGTCTCGTCCAAGGAGTAGATTGTAATCCAGGGGTCCTTGAACTACCATCACATTCATGTGAACTGTTTTCCTTCTCAATGTTATGGGCACATTGGGAAGGATCCCTAACGGTCGACTGGTTCCTTTATCAAAGCCTGTTAGATTTCTCATCTCAGGCAAAAGCGATGGTGAACCAAGCGCTTTCCAAGAAGTTGAGGAAAGGATACTCACAGAAGCCCCCTCATCTATGATGGTACCAGCCATAACCATTCTATATATTTGAACAATGATTCGGAATGGTACACTAGCTGGTAAACGGGGTCTGCCTAGTTGATTCCAGTCGAAGGAGACAACTAGGTTGCTTGCAGGTGGGACTGAATAGATGACCAGGTACGACTCTGACGAACTTCCTTCCTGCAGTAAAGGAACGGGTAAATTTCCCCCATGTTCATTGGAGTCTGTGCTTATGAAAAGAATTTGGACGGTGTCATCCTTGTTCTCTTCAGTGACTGTATCATCTGAAGATGGAACCTCTGAAGGCAAGACCGGGTCAACTACCGCCTCGACCTTTTGACTTTCGTCTGGTATGGGTTCAGATGGTTTATCTTCAATGATAGATGCTTCGGCCGACCACTTGAGCAGGCCAGCCGGATTTTCAACTAGTGACGGACTCGGCAAGAGTTTTTTATATCCAGGAGGAAGTCATAACGGTGAAACCGGACGATCATCCAAAACTCTTTTAGCTTTGTCTAAGAAGGGACAACGGTGGACGGCATGATCGCCTTCGCACAGTTTACAAGGAAATCTATATTTTCCTTTTTGTCCTGGGGCTTCACTTTCACTAGTTGACGGTGTGTTTTCAACATGACCATCAGAGGTTGACGACACCAGGTTGTGCAAACGAGGAGACCAGTCCCTTAAGATCCGAGGGATGCAAGGACAATTTCTGTGATAGTGGTCTCCTTTGCAAATGACACATGGCGATTTAGGCCTGGTCGGTGCAGTGTGTGGATTTTCGCTAGACGACACTCGTTTGCCCCCATTCACTTTTGGCTCCTTCTTCTTCTTCTCTTTCTTCTTCTTTTCCTTCTTCTCCTTAGGTACTTGACTTTTGGCTTTACCAGCCCCATCAAGCGAAGAGGAAGGAGGAGAGGAAGCATTAGAGGAAGTAGAAGGTTGGTGGGTAACTCTGGACTCATCTAGTTGCTGATTCGATTGTTCAGGAATTGTGGTGTTCTGAACGACAAAGGTTGAGAAGAGCCATACAGGCAAACCAATTGTCAGTCCTAGAAGCGACAATGTGGCCATATGGGGTGCACCAACATCTCCCCAAGAGGAGAAGGGACTAGGATTTCCTCCAAGGGGAATTCCTTGGTTGGTGGATTCCATTTTCTCAACCCAAGATCAACGTAGGAAAGGGTAATGAATATTCCGTTTAAAATAAATTTTAGACGCTTTGACACAACTTGTTTTTTCAATTTTTAAGAGTCGAGAAAAAACAAAAGATGACTCTAGTCTCCTTCGATTTTTAATGAGCCTGAAGTGACAAGTGCTCAGATGGACCTTTTCTATTAAGGAGTCTAAAAAGGAATGAAAGGGTCTGCTCCGGAAATCTAGGTAGAGGGATTACCAAACCAATCGCAAAACTGCAGAATAGTTTTTACGGTAGGACAGTCAATCTTCTCGAATGCTGTGTTCAGTGCATTGCGATCGATAGGGCGACAGACACGACTTCCTATGGATAAAGGATTAAGCCTATTGGGGTCTCCTAAAATATACTCGACGGTACATGGGAGCACAAGTCCGTACTGGCACTTATCGTCTCAAAGTGGAGGAATCACCCAACCATCAGTGAGAACAACAGTTACCAGGCTTTACGACGCCGGAATACGTCTCTAGCCTAGACTTCTAAATGTTGTGCGTTAAGTTCCAAAGCATTGTTAGATTCATTGAATTTATTTTAAGTTGATATTGTTTAGGAAGTTTTCCTTTTAGGTTCACCGCGAGATGTAGATGTAATTCATAAAATGCAATCTAAGATGATAAACAAACTTTTATCTTCTTTGTGCACTGAAAATCCTAGCTACTAGGGAAAAGAAAGACAGAATCTTTTCACAAAGAGCAAAGAGCACACTCTAAATGCATTTTCTTAAATCAAGCCAATCAGACTGTCTATATGCAAATGCACATGCATGTATTTGTTTTTCGACTTTCTTAGTTTATGAATGCTAAAAAGAAAGTTGATGCACAAATCTGGATTTCTTTTCAAGCGACAAATATCAACAAGTTTCTTTTCGAAATCAAAAAATGGAGACGATCACAACACTTTACGATTTTGAACTGAATACTTGTTCTCGACACTAGAAAATTACAAATTCAGACCAAAAGCAATAGTAACAGGATAATTGACCATCAACAGCAATCAAACTCTTTCCTACGATTGAAATCGACACTTGCAACAGTTTCGAATCAAAGGACGACAGTACGATTATGCTACTTTTGCAAAGGAGAACTGAAAATTACTTAACAAACACACAAAAACATCTACAGTTCTTTTGTACAAAGGAGGCGGAATAACAGCAAGGAAAAGGGGTTTCAAACAGACATATACTGATCACAGGCAGCAAAATTCAGGAATAGAACTGGAAAGAATGAATCACAGAATCCAAAACTACACAGAGCTAGTCTGATCAGTGCACCTGTAACACAAAGAATTTGAAATGCAGCGCAGCTTGTCCACTTGAGAAGTGCGCTGAAGTTCAGATTCTCTGAACAGTACCTGCGCTGGGCCAGAAACGAGACTCTGTTCGAGTTTCGGTTCACAGTTTGCAGTTCAGTTCTTGGGTTTTGGCCGAACAAAAAGCAATCAGTAATGCAACAATCAGGGGTAGATCTAAGGAGGATCTAAGAGCTATCACAAGGGAAATCAGATAGTTTGTGAATCAGTTGTTTAAATCATAAACAGATCCAGTAGATGGATTGAAGTAGCAGTTATCTACTTTGCATTTGTTATGGCAAATGCAGTTCGAATGCTACCTGTAAGTTTATGAATTAGACAACAAAGAATGATAAACAAACAAACTAATTATCTCCCTAGTGGAGTCGCCATTTTGTTACAGGGAAAAGTGTCTATATAGAACTGCTCTATCCCACTAAGGTGTGACATCTACCTTAGAAACAAACAGAGAAAAGCTACTTTCGTTTTTCCTGTATGAATTGTAGATAGAGAGGAACAGAAAGACCAACCTCTGTCTTGCGCTAATCTCCTGATTTGATTCCTTTCTTCTTTGATAGTCTTCAACTACCTGCTCCCTTCCACGCCCGGCTTCACAAAGTACCTGTAAGATCATAGAAGCATAGCACTATACAAAGACATGGATCTATAATCATAAACAATCTAGGATTAGATGTAAATTGACCATACAAATGTAGCAAGCATCAATGACACAAAAGCACGGAGGAAAACTTGAATAGCTTTTATTGATAAATAAGAAAAGAGCCAAGAGGAGTTACAACCAGTTGTTCTAACCCAACATCAACCTCCCAGCAAAGAAGCCCCTCTTCACCTCAAACAAATCTTAGATCACCCAACAATCTGATATTTGTCTCAAGAAACCAACAGCAATTCCTTACAATATGCAAAATTCCAGCCTCTGGATCTCTGGGATGAGGGATCCATATATAGATATCTATAAGGGGGATGAGTCAGCTTGTGATTTGATTAGTGTCCTCCCTCTGATAGTTCTTGCTTCCACTTGGAGATTGATGGTCTCTTACTCATCCTTGGTCGAATTCAGTGAGGCAAGTGTCATAGGAGAAGATTCTGGAAGCTTCCATTGCCTCTCCACCTCGCGGAATGACACTGCCATTTGTCATTTCTCGCCCATCGCACCCCACAGAAGGGATTTTTGAAATGCAATGCACCCACATAGTGTACTTAGGTGAGATGCAACACACTTAGCCAGTGGAGCAGCTGAAATGATCCTGTTTTGACCAATTCTGAGCAGTTTTTCATGGAGAACTTCTGGGAGAAGCTGTAATCTGTTGACCTTGTTCCTTTAGGTGTTAGAACAACACTTTTAGGGACTTAGGAGCCCTTGGTTTATGGACATTTCATGCTTGGGGTTGTAGGGCCCAAAAATGTCTATAACAAAGAGTCCAATAACCAAATGATGCAAGTCCCCCAAAATGTCTCTTTGATCCCTTTTTCTATAGATTCCCTCATGGAACTCTACCAAAATTTGACCTTCCCTTAGAGAGCTAGGATATTTGAGATTTTCCTACCAGAGGATATTCAACAGCTAAAGAAGCTGAATCCACCATACGCAACCTCTATGTTTCCTAAAAATACTAAACAAATCTTGTCATTAGTGTCTTGTCTACTAGGATACCACATAGATCAATGAGTAGATGAACCCACTTTAGGTTTTCTGCCCATCTTTTCCACAGAAGAAAAAAATTCTATAATATTTAATTTTAGTCAATTCCTTGCAGATAACATCCATGACCAATTCCTCAAGATTGCAACAAAAGGAATGTTTAAACATTCATCATTGTTAGTGTACATGTTTTTGTTTCATCAAGCAGACATATCTCCAATGACCTTGTAGAAATTGGATGATCAAGGTAATGCACAATCAGTTATACAATGGACCTCTTTAGCAGGGAAGAATTCAAGTTATTTTACCTTTAGTAACTTCATTGACCAATTTATCTATACAGTGGCATGTCTTCTAAACAATAATGTAGAACCCATAATAGGTTATGGCATTCAAAGAACCTTACACCTTAGTGATCGAACCAAAATAGGAGACAGGTACTTGTACTAGACCTACACATAAATAAGAGTGTATGGTTGTGAGCTACCACCATACAGATTGCCAAAATATGTTCCTATGAGAATTTTTTCATTGGAGTATATTAGGCAAATGATCAATATGGATGATATGAATTTTGTCTTAGCCAAGAAGAAGGCCCAATTCATGATCAAAACATAGGTCAGACCATTTATATGCAACAACATAGCAGCAACCATTGAGAAAGATACACTTCTCAAGAAAATGAACTTTCAGTTAACTTTCAATTGGTCCTATGAACCCTTCGACATAATTTCTATTCTAAGAGTGGAGCAGAAGACCACTCCTTATTCTCATACTCCCAGGCCCGAAATTGAGAAGTTTATGAACAAAGATTAATGGGAGGAGAATACCTTGCAAGAAGCTGAGGAAAAGATTTTATCTACAGCTACATCACAAACATCAGTCCCTCAGGAGAAGCATGATAAAAGGACCAGAGAAGAAGAGTCTTCTCCAATGACAAAAATTGGAGCCAAGCAGTTCTTAATTTATACAAAAAAGCCTTAAAAGAACAAAAAACCAACTTTTATGCAGGATGAAGAAGGACAGGCTACTATAGTCATGACAGGAACACATGTTTCAACTACACTAGAAGACATTTTTGTAGGTAAAATACAAGAATATATCTTTGTAGGCTCTCCATCTTCCTCAGCCTCACAGGACCCTCTAGATGTATCTCAGACAATATAGTTGGCTCAAGGCCAAACAAAGCCCAACATCTTTGCAAAGTACAAAGAAATAAAGTATAAGAATGAGATGCTAAAGTCCAACACATACACTCAGTTCTAGATGCAAACTGCTTCTTCCCCACATAGGCTTATGTCATCCTTTGATATTGAACGAGGAAGAATGTAAATATATTTTCTACAAGCACAGGTTCCATACCCAAAATCACCAGGAGGCTACAAGAAGACAATCTTCTCCTTTGACACAAATGAAATCCATCCAATTAATCAGATGGATATGCATAAGCAAACTTGGGAGACGTTATACTCCACTCTAACAAATACTATCATGACAACTTCAAAATTGTAGGCCTCCATCAACAACATACAGTCTCAGTAAAAGTTGGAGAAGATCTCATCTTTGGAAAAAAGATACTAGAATTAAGTCATTAGAGGGCTTAGCCAGTAAGCTAGGTTATGACCCCAGTGATGTAAAGGCAGTAGAGGAGATTGTAAGGAAAAAGAATGCTAACATAGCAGCTCTGAGGAAGAAGCTTAAGCTGCCATCTACATAGGATCGACAAATCAAGGAAATGGGAGAAATGGAAAGGAAAAAGGAAGACATGTTCAAGATAATAATTGATCAGAATGTTTAGATCAGAGAAATGGAGGTGGAACAGGAAAAATTCTCAAAGAGAAGGAGAAATCCTCACAGTTGGCTATAGTTCCACTTATTGAAATACCTATTTCAGCCACAGGGATAAGAGAGACTTCTACATTGACAACAACACCAACACCAACTATAGATTATGCCTATGAATTGGTTAAATCCATGCAGGAGAAGTCCCTTTGAGGAAGGAGATTGAGAATTTGAAAGAGAATTCAAAGAATTTACAGGAACAAAAGTTGAAGAATGATAACGCTTATATAGAAAAATTACAGAAATCTCACAGGCTTGATCGAAGAATAGAGTTTTTAGAGAGTGAGTCAGTAATGGCTCAAACTCTATTACATGATAAAGAAAACATATGGACAGATATTAATGAAGCTATAACTGATATTTGGCCATCAATCTGAATCATTTTTGAGCAGGAAGAGTTGATAGAGAGGTAAAAAACATTGATAGAAGAAGTGAGGAAAATGTTGGGACAAATACCAGGTGAAGCCACAACATTGATCAAAGTCCTAAATTCTAAGACCAGAGAAGAATTAGAGGAGCTACATATTAAAGATAGGAATGAAACAATCTGAGAAATCAAGAAGGTTTTGCAGAAGAGAAACCTGATGGTTCAATTAGAAAACAAATGCAAGACTCTAGAAATTGCTGTCTAGAGATTTCATACCATGTTTAATCTATTGAATAAGAGAGGTTTGCCAGGTTTAGTGGCTTTGAATGACAGGTTAATCAGCTTGAGTGACTATAATAAAAAAATTACATTATTGCCAAAGATATATCCAAGTTTGCAGGGGTAAAAGGAAGTATGACATGAAAAGATTTCTTGGAGGCTCTAGATTTTGATCTCATCATCAAACATGAGCTTAAACATATTTTCATCAACAAACCTAGCTTTGAGAAATATACCGAAGTTGATGAAACATATATAAATCTAATAAAAATTTCTATCCCCAGTGAATATCGATGGGATCACTTGTGAGACTTACTTGAGTAAATTTTTTTTCATCTCAGACAGCAAGGCAACACCTTTTTGGGACCAATCATCAACAACCATCCTCGACAATAGTGATAGTATCTTTAGTAGTTCTAAATTCCTAAATTTTTGTACTATTTATGTAATCTGTTTTGGATATTTTAGGATTTTGTCTTGATCTTTTGACATCAAGATATTTTGTAAATTAATTTTCTATAAGTAATTCATAATTCAAAGTAGTAGAGGTTGATGTTTATGTAAAGAAAGGACCATTGATGTAGAGTTGTTCCACAGAGTTCTAGTGTACACATTTCAGTAATACAAAAGCCTTTTCAAGATTCCTATGTCAGATTTTTTGGTGAAGTGATATTCTCTTTTGTTATTGTGTTTTCTTTGTTTTTCATATTTGTTTATTTTATCTATTGTTTTAAAGAAAGTTAAGTTCAGGATTTGTTTCAAAAGCACCATGTTCTGGCTTAAAACAATATCAATGTTTTGTACTGAAATCAAGCAATAGAATTCTTAATTACTGTCTGCGTAATGGACTCTTACTCATTACTTCTTTTTCCATCTCATCAAACATATAAGATCCAATAAATCTGCCTACCTTGCCCTCTTAGATTTATTTGTAAATGCTGAAATAAATCCATTCGAAGTATATTGACTCCATTACACAATGGTGTACTACTACATTATCCACCAAATAGCCAAACCAAATCTAAAACCAAACCATTGAACTTTCATAACTAGCATAATATCTCAATATAAACAAATATGAATATGAAGGAGAGATCCCTCTCTGAAGCTGGAAGGGCTAGATCCCAGCTTCCAAAGTGGTTTTGTGTTTACCTTTTTATTCCTTTCATAGTCTTAGGAAATACAAAGTGCTAACATTCTAGCAACCATACGGGGGCTGGAACAAACTTGATTCATATAAAATTCATCTCAGTGATTAAAATTTCCATTTCTAAAATATGAGCTAAGACTGTCTGTTTCATAAGGGGGTATAAAGTTTGATAAATTTAAATATTTTGTAATAGATATGGCTCCCAAAAGAATGCATAATAGAGCCAATCCAAATCCTAATCCCCCACAGATTGTAGACAACCGTGAACTGATCCTTAGAAGGAAAAGCCCAACTGAAAGCCAGGGAAGTAACAACCCTCCATCTAAAGCTCAATCTCTCCTTGTAGGTTTTGAGAATTTAGATGAAGTTGATATTGGGTTGGATCTAGCTTTTGAGCATAGTTTATTTAGAACCAAGTCAGATACTTGGATACCTCAAATAATGGTTGATGAGAATATATTCAAACCTCACATTTTAAAACCTCAAGCTGATAAATTTGATCCTGATGATGATGCCATTAAACAATTTGAAAAACTTGAGAAATTGGTATCTGAACTAGATCAGGCCATACAGACATCTTGTGAGTCACCTAAAACTGCATCCTCTTCCTCCACTACTTCATATTGGGAAACACTTAAGAGTTCTCCTAAAAATTTCACCCCACCCAAAACTTCCCTTGTTCATACCACTCTTTTCCAAAATCTTGCTGTTTCTATTCCCCTAGGATTTTCTTTCACTTCCACTACCTCTCCAGTAATTACTCCCATTACCATCCCAACTATTTCATCTTCAATCCCTACCACTACACCAATTTCATCATCAATTCGTACCATCGCTGTATCTACACAACAAACTGTTACTACACCTCCTTTCATACCTTCCATTCCCATACCTGTTGTAGTTCCATTTGTACCTCACATACTAGCCATGGCAAGCAGATATGATCCTTTGGCATTACAAGCACCTTTAAATTCTATGCCAAAGAACTATGCTCAAAGATTGCCACAATTTGATGGTATCGGCCCTGTGACAACACAACAACATATTGATAGAATGAATGACTTCTCTGACTTAGAAGGTCGATGATGATGATGATGTTAAAATTAGGTTGTTGTCTTAGATTTTAACTGGAGAAGTTAAGAAGTGGTATAGGGCATTACCAGCTGGGAGCATAGTTGATTTACCTCAGTTTCACCAAAGTTTTCTTACTAGGTAGGAAACTAAAAAGAATCCCCTTCAAATTCTAAATGAATACAAAAACTTAAAGAGGTCTCCAAATAAGACTGTTGAAGATTATTGTGCTAGGTATAACCATGTTTGTAATGTCATTTCAACTGCTATAAAACCCCCACTAGGCTTAGACCTTATTCATTTTCCAGAAGGATTTGATGTAGAAATGGCCTATTAGTTAAGAGAAAGAGACCCAACCACTCTTGAAGAGGTGAAAAGCAATGTTGTTAAGGTAGAGGCTAATTTATTAGCCAAAAGAGCTAAATTGAAAACAGAAAGAAGGGTCACCATCAAGGAAGAACCTACCTCCTCTTCATCAGATACAAAACTAGATAATCTAGTTAAAACTATGGAAAAAATGATGGAGAGGATGACAGTGATAGATAGAAGACCCCCTAGAGAATCCCATGGAGGACCCCAAATTCGAAACCCCAACTTTAGGAGAAACCCACCACATATTAAACAAAGGGAACAAAGAGGCCCTGGTGATTAGTAACGAGTGAGGCCTCCATTTCAGGAAAATTATACTCATGAAGAACTTGAATTGTTTGAAGAACTAGAAGAAAATCAAATAAATCTATTTGAAGAAAGTGAGATAGATCACATATTCTTGACCAAAGAAGAGAAAGACCAATTTTTCTCTCTCAACTAGAAGAGCTCCCATTAGAATCAAAAGATTATAAACAAGGATATCAAAATTCCATTATGGATGTGCATAAACAATACAACTTAAGAAGCAAAAATGCTATTGGAACTTCTTCTAGTAAAACTCAAATTGATACCCCTTCCTCTAGTCAACCAAAACCTGATTCCCAAAGAGAAAATTCTATAAAACCTAATGTAAATGTCAAGGAAAGTGATAAACATGAGACATATTTTAATATGGAAACTGAATTGGCTAAGGTAAAGATCCCCATTCCTTTAACAAAATTGATGGCTAAAATTGTATACAAGACTCAAGTCATGAAAGCCTTAAAAATATGAGAAGGGTTAGACACAATCAATTTGATTGATGACCATCCTGAACTCTTGTTTAGACCTGAAGTTGAGGGTAAGCCTCAAGATGGGATTGTTCCACCTTTCTACATAAGCTTGATTATCCATGATAAAATGCCACACAATGAAATTCTTGACTTTGGAGCCTCTCACAATTTGATGCGAAGAGCTGTCAAGGAGAAATTAGGGTTATACATCACAAGACCATACAAATACTTGTACTCTTTTGATTCAAATAAAGTTAGATGTCATGGTCTGATAAACTATTTATGCGTCACTCTAGTTCATATGCCTATTAAAAGTCTAGTCATCGACATCATAGTAGCAGACATACCTCCAAAGCATGGGATTCTACTGTCTAGATCACGCGGGGCAAAGCTGCAAGGCACTTTGTAGATGGATATGACTTATGCCACCATTCTTCTGTTTGGCCAACCTAGAATACTTTATAGGGAAACTCTCATGAAGTACATGGTCAACAATCAAGATATGCCTAACAATTATCACCTCTATTCAGTACATGCAGACATGGAATCTTTTGCCTTATACAATGATGACTATGTGGAAAATGAAGCTTCACCCTTAGAGGCCGAATGTCAATAATAAATAAATAATAAAATTTAATACTGAAAAACAAAATCCAGAGGGAGAAGCTTTGTGGAATATGAATTTTGATGGAGCTTTGTGTAAAGATGTAGCAGTGGCAGGTGTATTTGTTGTAAACTCAACAACAAATAGAGCAAAAGGACATCATTACAAACATAATTTTCAGTGCACAAATAACATTGTAGAATATGAGGAACTCATTTTAGGGCTTCAGATTCTAAATAAACTAGGAGAAAAAAATATTTTTATGCATGGAGATTCTGAGCTAATTATAAAAAAATTAAGGGTGAATATTTGAAAAACACCCTAGATTAAGGGCTTACAGAAATGTAGTTTTTGATTTTTTACAATGTTTTCCTAAATATGGTTTGTTTGTGATACCTCGAAACCAGAACATTTTAGCAGATGCCTTGGCTGTTTTAGCTAGTACTTGCAATATACCTTTCCACTCAAATAGGAAATATGTTGTAGAAGTTAAACACAGGCTAGTTGTGCCTGATAACATTAGATACTGGCAAGTTTTTGGCAATGATGAAGAAATCGAAGATTTCATGAAATTAGAGGATTAATTTGAATGTACACATATAGATTTAAATAATGATGTAGAAATAAATGAGAGTGAACTAGTGTTAAAAGAAGCCAATGAGGATTTAAAACCTTTAGAAGTGTTGCAATTAAAGGATAATTTGTTGCCTAAGGGGCTAGCACCTTTAGAAGATCTATTTGATTTCAAGGATGTAGAAAAGAAGCTCAAAATTGAACCAACAAGGGTTGGGGTAGAGGAATGAAAAATAGGGATTGTAGAGAGCCCTACGATTATTAAATTATGCAAATCCTTGCCTACCGATGAAACATAGAAATACATTGAACTTTTGAAAGATTTTTTTGATGTTTTTTCCTGGTGTTATGAGGACTTAAAATCCTATGAAACTAGCATCATTCAACATACTATTCCCCTTAAATAAGATGAAGAATCTTTTAAACAAAACATAAGAAGGGTCAATCTAGTCCGATTGCCTTTAATAGAAAAGGAAGTTAAGAAGCTATACGATGCCAAAATGATTGTACCTCTTAGAGTTTCTAAGTGGGTTTCAAACCTAGTACCTACAAGGAAGAAAACATGAGAAATTATCCTATGTGTAGACATCCAAAACTTGAATAAAGCCTCTCTTAAAGAAAACTACCCCCTCCCAAAAATGGATCATATATTACAAAAGGTAGTTGGGTCCAGTAGGATCTATTTATTAGATGGATTTTCAGGTTATAACCAGGTTCTCGTTCACCCTGATTACCAACAAAAGACAACATCTACTACACCATGGGGTACCTTTATGTATGTAAAGATGCCTTTTAGTCTGATGAATGCTGGAGCCACCTTCCAAAGGGAAATTTATTTTTCCTTTGCTGATGAAATTGGCAGGCTCATTGTCATTTATTTGGATGATGTCATTGTATTTTCAAAGACCGAGGAAGAACACTTACTGCATTTAAGAAGAGTATTTGAAAAATGTAGGAAATTTGGCATCTCATTGAACCCCAAGAAAACATTGTTTGGTTTGGAAGAGGGAAAACTTCTTGGCCACATCATTTCCAAGGAAGGCATTAGAATTGATCCTAGCAGAGTTGAAGCTATCCTCAAAATTGACCCTCCCAGGAATAAGAAAGAAGTTCAGTCCTTCATTGGGAGAATAAATTTCCTCAGGAGATTTATTCCTAATTTAGTAGAAATCTTAAGGTCCATCACAAATATGTTGAAAAATGATACTGAAATAAAACAGAACTCTGAAGCCAAAATTTTTTCAATGAAGTAAAACTAGCTCTAACAACTGCTCTTGTATTGATTGGTCCTGATTTCACCAAAGATTTTATGCTGTTTTCTTTCGCATCTGATCATATTATTGCAGATTTATTGTAGAAGAACAATGAAGGACAAGAGCAACCAATAGCTTTCTTTAGTAGAGCTTTAAGGGATTCTTCATTGAAATATAATATAATGGAGAAATAAGCTTTTTCCTTGGTAAAAGCGATAATAGACATTAGAGTTTACATTTTACACTCCCATATAATTGCATATGTCCCTAATGCTATTGTAAAATATAATTTGACACAAATTTATCCTGATGGCAAAAGGGGCAACTGGATTGCTGATTATGTTGGAATATGATCTTGAAATAAATCCTACCAAGCTAATCAAAGGTCGGGGATTGGCCAAACCGACGATAGAATAAAATTTCCATGCACTTGATATAAATTTCATATCTGAACTGGATGAACAGGAATAGTAGGCGACTCCACCGATATTAAAAGCCTTTGATACCTCTCCATGGTATGAAGACATTGTCTTTGTGCTGCAAAATTTATAAGACCTCTAGGTTTGACTAAAACTAAAGTCAGGTTTCTTAAGTTAAAGGTTGTGAAATTTTTTATTTTGGATAATAATGTATATTGGAAAGATGTAGGTAGAATTTTGCTTAATTGTGTGCTAAAATAAGAAGCAAACAAACTTATGTAGGAATTCCATGAAGGAGAATATGGAGGACACTTGTACTAGAAGACAACAACAAACAAGATTTCAAGGGTTGGGTTCTATTGGCCCACCTTGTTTGCAGATGTCCACAAGAAAGTCACCACACGTCATCAATGCAAAATATTTGAATGAAAAAGAAAATTGTTAACCATACCCTTGAAGCCCATATCAGTTGAAACTCCTTTCTAACAATGGGGTTTGGACTTCATTGGAGAAATATATCCCAGTTCCTCAGCCAACATAAGTGGATTCTTATAGCCATTGATTATTTCATGAAATGGATTGAAGTTGTACCAACAAGACAAGCCGCAGATGAAGTAATTATCAAATTCATGGAAGGAAACATTCTTGCTAGATTTGGATGCCCAAATAAGATCATTATTGATAATGAAACTGCATTCAAATCAAAGAAGATGGTGGACTTTTGCAACAAGTATAACATAAGATTGGGTCACTCTACTGCCTATTACCCATAGGGAAATGGGCTAGCATAGTGTTACCCAACATTTTGTCACTGTCCCTGTACTCCCCGTTCGTTGATCTTGGAGGACCTCTTCAGTGAAACCCACATGCTTTGCCTTCATGAAGACACTCCCATTGTGTCCCTCTTCATGAGTAGATCATTTCCCTTTTGCACCATTTCCCCTGAAACTTTTGTTTTTCCTAGTTTGAAAGATTGGTTCTAATGGAATTTATCTCCCCCACGCTGATGTGTGGAGATTAGCACTACTCCTCGCACTGGTTGGAGCGACCGAGCTATGTTTCAGTGGCACCGGTCCTATTATGGAAAGTTTTTTAAATTAGAGCTGAAGCTTCCAACTCTAGAAGATTCGTAACGGAATTTTGGTAAATGGTTTGGCTGGATGGGGTCGAGGATGACAACTTGGGCTTCTTTCCCCTATAATGATGGAACACCTCAAGGGATAAGTCCTTTTCCCATGAGAAGAGGACCCATCTCCCATCCATATTTCCTATATAAACCTCCCTTCTTCCCAAGCACAAAATAGTCATAGTTGATAGTTTTGGCTGAGTGTGTGTGTTATATTTGCAAAGTGTTGATGCTATTTTGGAGTAGACAAGCAAGCTATTACTAGTTTTGGCCATCTAGTTGTGTGAGGGAGAAGTGTGTTTTGGTTTGGAGTGAAGCCTAAAGGGAAGATCTTTAAAACTATTGTTGTTTGAAGCCATTGTGGAATGCTAGTAGAAGTGTGTGGGAACCGGGTCTTGTCTCATTTAGTTGCATTTGAGGTTTTTCGAGTAGCATCACTAAGACCTAAAAATTGAAACTTAACTGAAGGTAAACTATAAAATGAATTCAATTAACCTAAGGCGCATTTGACATTAATGATCATATCTAAAAGGTCTAGGCTAGAGACGTGTTCCAGCGTCTTTAAACCTAGCAGTTGTCATTAGCTTCGAAATTAGACAATGCTAGCACGGATTTGTGCTCCCCGTATCGTCAAGTATATAACGGGAGACCCCACTAGGTTGCAATCCTTTTATCCTTAAGAAGCCGAGTTGGATGCCTTGCGAACATGATACACCGAACATAGCATTCGGGGAGATTTCCTGCTTGTACTTCTTGGTTCACCAGGAGGTATTCTACAGTTCACGGTTTCCTGGTAATCCTATTTACTTAAATCATCCAAAGCATTCATTTAATCTTTTTGACTCATTAAATTTAAAATATCATTTGAGCACTTGTCCTTTCGAGCTCGTTTCCAATCGAAAGCAATAGAGTCATCTTTGTTTCTTTCTTGACTCTTAAAAAATGAAAGAACATCAGTCTTTTATGCGTCTTAATAATTGATTTCCCATGATCCAAAAACATCCTATTAGTCTTTTTGACCAAATCGTGAGTTCCCTTAAAAGGAAATTTTAAAGTCTTGAAGTTATTTGTTCTGTCGGCTAAGACAAGGTCATTGTGGTTGAACCATCTTGTTTACCCAATTCCTCTTCCTCTCCTCTGTCTGAAAGATTGTCTGAGGAGCCATTTCCTGAGTTATCAGAGTCACTCGAGGATTAAAATTTTGAACTCACAATTGTTTTGAGTGTTCAACCATTGCCATCTCATCCTCCAATTACTTTCGATATAGGGTCACTTGCTGATCTTGGCCCGGAATCTCTGGACAATCCCGTTCGAACTCCAGAGAACTCACCGACTACTAACATTCAGGTGTAACTTGATATATTTTACTTGTTTAGAGAGTTTTAAAAATACACGTAAAAGAAAAATCCACATGGTCCCTTTTTGTACATTTGTGTCTCTCGAGCCCGAAAAGGTAGAAAACAATACTTGAGAGAACTGCTTGACAATTTCAGTCAAGGAGTACCTTTTTCGTAAATAGTGCCTCCCAGCTTGAAAAAAGGGATAAACATATACTAGGTGCACGACGTTTCGCATCCATTAACGAGTTCAAAACGATAAGGGCTCAACCATCTTTTAGTGTTTAAAGGGTCGGAAAAGAGCTGAAAGCAGATCCCCTGTTTTTATTCTCTTTAACGAGTCAAAAGGGAAAAAATACTTGGCAATATTTTCATATGAGTTTAACGAGTTAAGAAAAGAGATGAAACGTGACTCATCGTCATTGTCAAACATCCATCACCTGTTGCTGCACAAGTAAGGCAAAGTGTATTATTGAGTCCTTGAGGCAAAATAGGTCAAAAATATTGACAAAACCTGATATTTTCATGAAAAAATGAATAAAAAGGGGAAGAGTAAATATTTTTTTACCATTTACCATTTTACCTTTGCTGTGAATACTTTTTACCTACTTTTTCCCTAATTGTTTTAGAGCAGATTGCGAGAGATCTGGGAGGTCAATCGACGAGCTGTTAGTTCTAGGTAATAGCCGAAGCCCTAAGCTCCATTTTCATGCTATTTATTTCTATTTTTAGCCATTTTTTTGGATTTTTAGGGAGGTTTTTGAAAATCGTTTTCACCCTCGATCAGCACGATTTCTAGGCACGGAATCATGCCGGCCGAGGGTGATTTGCAAAGCCATCAGCGCCGATCGACACAACTATTTTTAGAACATGCGTGCAAGTGCCATGGATAGGGAAAAACCCTATGTTCTAAAAACTAACTGTTTAACCTTGAATTTTAAGTGCCAAGGATGATTATTGACTCAAATTAATGGCTTTTGCATGAGAGAATCACCAAAAATGGTGGATTGGAAGGAAAGGGGACATGAAGATGTTGACACCCAGGAAATGAATGATCCAAATTTCCTGGATGCTTTGAGGGCTTGCGGGCTCCTCAAATTCTTCCTTACACCAGGGATGCCGGCCCAGTCCAAGTTGCTTCGATACTGTGGGATTCATTATGGCCCTCCTTCGACACGGTCACTTTCCGTCGACTTCAACTCATTATCCGAGAAGTTGACCAAGAGACTCCCTTCCAGTACCTTAGAGCTTGCATGCCCTAATGGCAATTTCTTCGCACTCGATGACAAGTTCACATCATTGGCTTTCAATCGAGTGATTTCACGGGTGTTCGACTTCAGTGCCAGTATTCACATTCCCTGAGTTGTGCTGATAGTTCCTTGAGGACCATTGTCATTATTGGTGGTTTCTCTTGTGCTTGTTAAATTTTTACATCATTGATTGGTAATCAAGCAACTTTCTAGCATGTTCGATGTCAACACACCCATTCGCATGCTAGGACTTGTACTTTGATCGGGTCGTTTTGGAGCGCAAGACCCTAGACTCAGATCACAAAAATTCCAGGTTGCAAAGTGGTGTGACATGGTTATGATGATATTCATGTCTCTATCAGATGGATGGCTACGACCAAACCATGAGTTATCATATGTGATCCTTCTCATTATTGGATGGCTGCGACCATACCTTGGTTTCATTATGATCCCCCTTGACGGATGGCTACGCCCATACCTGGATCTATTTACATGATCATTCTCTGGATGGCTACACCCATGCCATGATTCATGTATCATTTGACAGACATCTCAGTTTATGTATATGTACCTGTACTTGCTTGCATGCTTTCCAATGGCAGACCGGTTCCCCGCACTGATTTATAAAGCATTTCATCCCTCACTCTCTCTTGGCCTTCATGCTTTAGGGGGAATCTGTTACACAACATTGTTCACTATCCCTGTACTCCCCATTCCTTGATCCTGGAGGACCTCTACAATGAACCTTGCATGCTTTGCATTCATGAAGACACTCCCATTGTGTCCCTCTTCATGAGCAGATCGTTTCCCTTTTGCACCATTTCCCCTAAAACTTTTGTTTTTCCCAGTTTACAAGACTGACGCTAATGGCCTTTCTCTCCCCTGCACTAATGTGTAGAGATTAGCACTACTCCTCGTGCTGATTGGAGTGATTGAGCTATGTTTCAGTCGTGCCGGTCCTATTATGGAAAGTTTTTTAAATTAGAGCCGAAGCTTCTAGCTCTAGAAGCTCTGTAACAAAAGTCTGTTAAATGGTTTGGCCAGATGGGGTCGAGGATAATAGTTTGGGATCCTTTCCCCTATAATGATGGAACTACCTCAAGGGATAAGTCCTTCTCCCATGAGAAGAGGATCCATTTCCCATCCATATTTCCTATATAAACCTCCCTTCTTCCCAAGCACAAACTAGTCACAGTTGATAGTTTTGGCTGAGTGTGAGTGTTATAGTTGCAAAGTGTTGATGCTATTTTGGAGTAGACAAGCAAGCTATTACTAGTTGTAGCCATCTAGTTGTGTGAGGGAGAAGTGTGTTTTGGTTTGGAGTGAAGCCTAAAGGGAAGAGTTTTAAAACTATTGTTGTTTGAAGCCATCGTGGAATGCTAACAGAAGTGTGTGGCAATCCGGTCTTGTCAGAGGAAGACTGCAACGTCAAGATGAATGGTTGTAATCTCTCTTTGATATTAATATATGCAACTATCGATTGATTTCCTACATGTTTTGTAATATTACATATCCATGTCTTAATGTTTCTTGACTTGTTAAGTAGGTTGAATTGAAATTTGTCTATTATTATGTTTGTATGTTGTTGTTGTTTACTTGTTACAAGAGCTTGAAGAAGGAAGCGAGAGATTGCTAGAGCGAGCAAGCAAGGACATCATCAAGTAGGATAAGTGACCAGGAGGTAGGCCCTCTTGATTTATTCTAACCTAAGGAAATATTCCATAGAATGTATTTGTTGTGGCTAGACCCATTAACGGGCTAGAGGAATTCGTTCGTATCTGCACTTATAATTTTACTTCACCACAAGAGTCTTCAAATAAAAGTTTCGTTAATATCATTAATAATTTGTTGCAGGATAACAAGAAGTCTTGGCATAACAAATACATAATGCTTTGTGGGCTGATAGACTCACTACCAAAAAATCCATTGGTATGTCCCCTTTCCAACTAGTTTATGGGATAGATGTTGTTTTCCCCTCATCCCTAGGAATACTTGTTCTCGAATTACTACAAGAGTCACAAGATAAGCCCAATGATTTACAAAGGAAGATAAACCATACCATACAACTGCAACAATTAAGAGAGGAAGTCTACAATAAAACCCAAGTCATCCAAGAGAACATCAAAAGGATTTATGACAAAAGAACTAAAGCTGATGATTTTCAATTAGAAGACATTGTGCTAAAGTGGGATTCAAGAAATGAGGACAAGGGTAAGCATGGAAAGTTTGATAATTTGTGGAAGGGACGTTACAAAATTGATGCTTATAGAGGGAAAAATGCCTTTTTTCTGAAAGATATGTCTAAAGCAGAGCTACCTGGTGGACCTGTAAATGGAAGAATTCTCAAACATTATTTTCCTTAAGCATAAAAAACTTTTCACTCAAACCATTGTACATACAATTTTATTTTTCTACTGCCAGTGTGGGTGGTTTCCATCAGAAGTTGAAGCCTAAGGAGAAGGCCATAAGCTCCTGATGAGATGCTGCCATATCTACAACAATAAATAGATCAATTCAGATGTAGAACAAAGATTGAAGGCAATGGACCAAGGCTATTGATCCAAGTGTTCTTGACACCTCACAGGAGGATGTCATCCCCAGTTGGAGTGACTGTTAGGGTCATATGATTGATAGTTTCAATTGATGATTGGATATTTCCTTTCAATTAATGAAATTGTAAATAATCTTGTATTCTGCAAATGATCTCTCTCTCTCTCTCTCTCTCTCTCTCTCTCTCTCTCTCTCTATATATATATATATATATATATATATATATATAATGGTGAGAAGAGTGTATCCAAAAAATGTATATGAGAAAAAGAAAAAATAGAATAAAAAAGAAAATAATGAAAAAACCCCAAGAAAAAATGTATGCAGGTGAGCAAGTTGAAATGCCACCAAAAAAATAAAAAATGCATTGAAGTTAATTTAGAAGTTTTTCAAATAAAAGTGTGGAACTTGTTTAAATGCCACAGATAAATAAATTGCATAGTTTAATCATACTGCTTAATCATGATTAAACTAAGTTAAAAAGATTGCATAGATTAGATAATAAATCAACCATTAAGCCTAATCTTGGTTGAAATAAATAGGTAGATTAGAGGAATATTAACCAAAGTGTCTAAACTTGGTTAATTGCATAAATATGCATTAGAATAGGTGTAGAAGCAACCTTAGGAAAATAATATGGGCTTGCTAATCAAAACACACCCTTATGATTAAATTAATTATTTTTACCAGAGATTAATCCTGATTTAATAAAGTTAATCGTGTAATTTAAACACGATTAATTAATATATAATATTATGCTTGGGCACTAAAGTTATGATTTTATTATAAGGTTGAAAAGCGACAAGACTTATTTTGTTAGCTTATGGTATCTGGCGCGCATCATCCATCGGTTGTGATTTACCCTATCTAGATCAACGACGCGGAACCAATTTCAGACCCCCCTGCCCATTCTATCTTCATCAATGGGGGGGGGGGTTGGAAAAGCGGTATTCTTGTTCACGGGCCCCATGATATGTGGCAGGTGCTCATCACTTTGTAGACCCCCCCGCTCTAGACTACTTACCGCCTAACCCCCCTTCGAAAACCGCTCATCTTCTAGCCAACATTTATATGTGCTCGTCACATCATTTCCTGCAATGTCCTCTACTTCTCCTCATCTCCTATTCCACAACGTGTCCTCCCTACTCCCATATGCCATTATTTTCCCTCTGCCACTTATCTTTCTCATTGACACCCCTCCATTTCCATTGCAATCTTCCCGTTACGCCTTGCCTGTTACCTCTTGAATGTTCACTACCTAACAACCGATCCGCTCCATAATGGACCAGAGATAATGGGAAATTCGCAGTTTTCTTATAAAAATCCCTAAATTGATCACTGTGGCTCTTTTCTGCTCCTCGTCCATTTGAGATAAACATGTACAAAATTTTAAACTGCCACCTCATCTGCTTGATTTCTCGGTCACCTCTGCTGATTCTAGTCTGCCATTTTTGATCACGTACTTGTCACAATGACCAGATTCCTCATCATACATTAGAATTTTCCTGGGTAAAGAACAAACTCTCATCTTTGTTCCTGATATTTTGAGCAATGACGCCTAAAGGAAAGTCAAAGCAAACTAATGAAAATGCGTTGATCCCTCCTGCAATTGACTTAGACCATATACCATTGGCAGACCAACACTACAAAATTGCAGAGACCAATTATGAGTTTGACTTGTTCGAACTGCAAAATTGGCTCAAACAAACCTTTTTGGACCAGAGTGATGAAATAAACCTCTGGGAATCCCTCTTGCCATAATTCATGTTTCCCCAGACTCATCCTTTCCCAAATTTTGTCATATGGTGTCAATCTAGATATATTCATAGCTAGAGAGCCAATGTGGCCCATAATGGTGACATTTTGCTGACAATAACCTTAGAGTCCATTAACCAAATGATGCAAGTCCCCTTGAATGACTCTTTGAGCCCTTTTTTTGTAGATTCACTATGGAACTAGAAGTTGGCCTTCCCTTAGAGAGCTAGGATATTTGAGATTTTCCTACCCGAAGATGTTCAAATTCCAAAGAAGAATCCAACATACACAACCTTTATGTTTCCTAAAAGAACTAAAAAATCATGTCATTTGTGTCTTGTCTACTAGGATACCACTTAGATCAATGGGTAGATGAACCTATTTTTGGTTTTCTGTCCATATTCTCCACATAAGAAAAACCTTTTGAAATATTTAATTTTAGTCAATTTCATTAGTGTTAGTGTGCATGTTTTTGTTTCATCAAGCAGATAGATTTCCAATGACCTTGCAGAAATTAGATGATCAAGGTAATGAGAGTCAGTTATACGGTGGAGCTCTTAAGTAAGGAAAAATTCAAGTGATTTTATCTTCAATGACTTCATTGACCAGTTTATCTATAGAGTGGTGTGTCTTCTAAACAATAATGTAGAACCCATAATATGTTATGAGATTCAAAGAACCTTACACCTACTTGATCAAGTCAATGTAGGAGATTGGTATTTATACCATAAATACACAGAAATCACATTGTATGGTTGTGAGCTGCCACCATATAGAGTGCCAAATATGTTCCTATGAGAATTTTCTCATTGGAGTATATCAAGCAAATGATCAATATGGATGATTTGCATTTTGTCTCAGCCAAGAAGAAGGCCCAATTCAAGATCAAAACACAGGTGGGACCATTTATATGCAACAGTAGAGCAGCAGGCACTGAGGCAGATACACTTCTCAAGCAGATGAACTTTCAGTTAAGTTTCACTTGGTCCTATGACCCCTTCGGCATAATTTCCAGTCTAAGAGTGGAGTAGAAGACCACTCCTTATTCTCATACTCCCAGGCCTGAAATTGAGAAGTTTATGAACAAAGATCAATGGGAGGAGAACACCTTGCAGGAAGTTGAGGAGCAGATTTTATCTACAACCACCTCATAGACACCAGTCCCTCAGGAGAAGCATGATAAAAGGCCTAGAGAAGAAGAGTCTTCTCTAGTGACAGAAATTGGAGCCAAGCAGTTCTTAATTTATACAAAGAAGCCTAAAAAGAATCCAAAACCAGTTTTTATGCAGGATGAAGAAGGACAAGCTACTATAGTCATGACAGGTACACATGTTTCAACAACACCAAAAGACATTTTTGCAGGTACAAGATAAGAAGATATTTTTGTAGGCTCTCCATCTTCCTCAGCCTCACAGGACCCTCTAGATGTAGCTCAGACAATAGAGTTGGCTCAAGGCCAAATATAGCCCAACATCTTTGCAAAGTACAAAGAAATAAAGCAGAAGAATGAGATGCTAAAGGCCAACACATACACTTAGTTTTGAAAGCAAAATGCTTCTTCCCAACATAGGCTTTTGTTAGCCTTTGATACTGAACAAGGAAGAATGCAAATGGATTTTCTACAAGCACATGTTCCATTACCAAAATCACCACCAGAGTACAAGAAGACAATATTCTCCTTTGACACAAATCAAATCCATCTGATTGATCAGATGGATATGCACAAACAGACTGGGGAGATGTTATACTCCACTCTGACAAATACTGCCATGACAACTTCAAAACTGCATGCCTCCATCAACAACATACAATCTCAGTTAATGTTGGAGAAGATCTCATCTTTGGCAAAATATACCATAATAGTCATAAGAGGACTTAGTCATTAAGGTAGGTTATGACCTCAAGGATGTAAAGGTAGTAGAGGATATTGTAAGGAAAAATAATATTGACATAGCAGCTCTGAGGAAGAAGTTGAAGATGCCATCTACAAAGGATCCATAGACCAAGGAAATGGGAGAACTAGAAAGGAAAAAGGAAGACATGTTCAAGATAATAATTGAACATAATGTCCAGATCAGAGAAATGGAGGTGGAACTAGAAAAATTTCTTAAAGAGAAGGTGCATTCCTCACAGTTGGCTATAGTTCCACTTACTGTAGTACCTATTTTAGCCACAAGGACAACAAAGGCTTCTACATCGACAACAACACCAACACCAACACCAACTATAGATTCTCCCTCCGAATTGGTTAAAGCCATGCAGGAGATGCCCCTTCAGGGAAAGGAGATTGTGAAGTTGAAAGAGAAATTGAAGAATTTACAGGAACATAAGTTGAAGAATGATAATGCTTATATAATACAATTATATAAATCTCACAGGCTTGCACAAAGAATAGAGTTTTTAGAGAGTGAGTTAGTAATGGATCAAACTCTAGCACAAGCTAAAGAAAACATATGGAAAGATATCAAAGAAGCTATAGCTGAGATTTGGCCATCAATCCAAATCATTTCCAAGCAGGAAGAGTTGATAGAGAGGTCAAAAACATTGATAGAAGAAGTGAAGGAAATGTTTGGCCAAAGACTAGGTGAAGCCACAACGTTGATGAAAGTCCCAAATTATAAAACCAGAGAATAATTAGAGGAGCTACATATTAAAGATAGGACTGAAACCATCTTAGAAACCAAGAAGGTTTTGCATAAGAGAATCCTGATGGTTCAATTAGAGAACAAATTCTAGACTATAGAAAGTACTGTCCAGATACTTGATACCAAGTTTAATCTACTAAATAAGAGAGGTCTACTAGGTGTAGTGGCTTTGAATGACAGGTTAATCATCTTGAGTGACTACAGTAAAAAAATTTACATTATTTCCAAAGATAAATCCAAGTTTGCAGGGGTAAAATGAAGTATGACATGTAAAGATTTCTTGGAGGCTCTAGATTTTGATCTCATCATCAAACATGAGATTAAACATATTTTCATCAACAAACCTATCTTTGAGAAATATATCAAAGTTGATGAAACATATAGAAAGCTAATAAAAATTTTCTATCCCAAGTGAAGACTGATGGGATCAATTGTGTGATTTACTTGAGTAAAACATTTTTCATCTTAGACAACAAGGCAACACCTTTTTGGGACCGGTCATCAACAACCATCCTTGACAATAGTGCTAGCATCTCTAGGAATTTCGAATTCCTAAGTTTTTGTACTATTTATGTAATCTGTTTTAGGTATTTTGGGATTCTGTCTTAATCTTTTGACATCAAGATATTTTGTAAATTGTTTTTCTATAAGTACTTCATAATTCAAAGTAGTAGAGGTTGATGTTTATGTAAAGAAAGAACCATTTATGTAAAGCTCTTCCACAGAGTTGCAATGGACACATTTCAGTAATACATAACCTTTTTCAGGATTCTTGTGTTAGATTTTTTGGTGAAGTGATATTCTCTTTTGTTATTGTGTTTTCTCTATTTTTCATATGTGTTTCTTTTCTCTATTGTTTTAAAGAAAATTAAGTTCAGGATTTGTTTCAAAAGCACCTTGTTCTAGCTTAAAACAATATCAATGTTTTCTATTGAAGTCAAGCAATAGAATTCTTAATTACTCTCTTCTTAATGGAATCTTAATCATTTCTTCTTTTTCCATCTCATCAAACATATAAGATCCAATAAATCTGCCTACCTTGCCCTGTTAGATCTGTCTGTAAATGCTGAAATAAATCCATTTGAAGTATATTGACTCCATTACCCAATGGTGTACTATTACATTATCAACCAAACAACCAAACCAAATATAAAACCAAACCATTGAACTTTCATAACTAACCTAATATCTCAATATAAACAAATCTAAATCTAAAAGAGAGATCCCTCTCTGAAGCTGGCAGGGCTAGATCCCAACTTCCAAAGTGGTTTTATGGTTACCTTTGTAATTATGTCATAGTCTTAGGAAATACATAGTGCTAACACAATTGATGGTCTTAGCCTCCTGACTCACCCATGAAGAGGCTAGAGCTAAAGAGATCAAAAGAGTCATGGCTCGAGAGGTATATGAACTCTAGTGGATGAAGGAAAAGTTAAGAGGCCCTTGTCTCATCACCAATAACCATAGGCTCATAGTTGTGGATTATAGGTTGGAACCAACCTGTATAGATAAACAAGAACATGCAATCTTACACTTTAAAGATACCTTCATATTATTAGGAAATGAGAGCCTACAAGCCTATCAGAGAAGGTGGCATACTCTGCCACACGATTGTAGAATGAAGGAATATCACTCACCAGAAAGGTTAAGGAACACTTTGGATAGAAAACCTCAGTACAAAAGGATACTCCAGATATTGGGAATCAATTAGATTGGACTCAACTTCTGTCATCCTTTACTATTATGCTTGCAATAAAATAGGGACTAGGTAGAAAAACAAAGAGAAAGGGCCAAGATTTAAAAGAATGTAGGTTTCCATCTTGAAGAAGGAATTCCTTTTGAGATAGTTTAGTATGCCAGAGAGGCCACAGGGCTATAAATGAAGTAAAACTAGGTGACTAAGTTTCTCAAAGGATGAGTAACACTTTCAGTAGGGGGGTATGATGAGCCTCGTAAATAGGTACAATTCAAGGCCCATCTGACCATCTTGTCACACATTTTAACCTCTCTTTTTGCATTTGATAATATATTTTTCAACTTATAGTGTGTTCTTAGTAAGGCTAGAAGGAATTTGATATATATTGTATCCTAATGCATTGAATGTGTAGGACAAAGAGGATTTATTGTGAATATCATGTTGGCAATCAGTAGGATAAGATTTAGGAGGCTTGTTCCTTGTATCAACCCATCAACAACTCGACTAGTTCATGAGAAGTTACTACCCCTCAGTGGCTGCGAGTACATCAGGAGACATGATCCACTTTTTTAGGAGTTTTGGTTTGAAGAAACCCTCCCTTCAACAAGGTTTTCCCTCACTCACTTTTGTATAAATAAGAGAGCCTACTAGCTCAATGTAGATTCAAATTATAGAGGCAAGATAGTGACTATAAGAGAAGGAGACTTCCACTTTTTAATTCCATTGTCATGTTACATGTTTGATCAATTTTGAGATTAATGAAAAGCATCATTTTATTTCCAGTTCGAGTTTTCCTTAAGGGATATGAGTTTCCTTGGGTTAGGGCCCAACCCAAGTGCTCAAGCCCCTTCCTTTGTATATTTCTTTAACATGCACCTAGTATATTTGTGATTTTCTAAAAATATGGTTTATGAGAAAATCATTGTCTTTGTAGATTGATAAGTGAGCTCTCTTTGGAATCTTGGTTGTGTACCATGTGTGCAAAATCACCGACAGTACTTTTCCTTTTATGCAATAAGTATATTCTATTCTAAATTCAACTCATCCCTTCATTGATATTATGTTTTCTAAAGTTAGTGTTTTGGTAGCCATTTGATCACTTTGTTTCCATTATCTGAGCATGTATTTTGTGTGTCGATGAGATCCAATGGGTCATAGGGTAGAATAACATCATTTTATGTGCATAAATATCATCCCCTTCAACATTGCTCCTTCCATTGCTATTCATTTATGCCAATTGTTTACGTGCTTGAAATTACCTCATTGAGATACATGAGATGATTATTTTTTCTTTTCCCTTGTAAAATTTAGTATACTAAGTAGATTTGGGCTTGGCAAGGTCTCTTACACCCTTCCATATCTTCCTACCACGTTTTCCCACCTTCAAACTGCTCCTAGAGCCATAAGGTTTCTCTTAGATGCAATCCTATAGGAAAAAGAGCATATTGTAGAAATACTATATAAATCCTATAACAGTACACATAATTCTTCATGGCGTGCCCTTAATATCCTTTAAATATTTCTTTTTGCTTCTCATCACTTCACAATGTCCTTTAAGCCTTGGAAACAAACTTGAGAAGACTAAAGACCCTCTAGATACCTTCCTTTCATCATTGTACTTTCAATCCTACAACTAGGGTATATTGTTTTAGTTATGTGTGGAGTAGAATGAAAGTAGTTTACCTTGCTCACTTTCAAGCATTTAATTGTTTTTTCCAAAAAGAATATAGTTTACCTTTTTTGCAATAGCATAGATTATTTTCCTACAAGATTGATCATATTTACTTTCATTGCATTTACTTTCATGCAACTTGATTAGGGTTACTTACCTGCGATTTACTTTTTGCAAGATAGATTAGGATATCTTTTCTAGCATTTCCTTTCATGCAAATAGATTAGCGTTTCTTTTATGCAGTAGAACAAGTTAAGCTTAAGTTGTAGAAATTCTTTGTAGATTCAAACTGCTAATTGTAATTTACTAAAGCAATAGACTTGAATCTACTCTACTCATTAGCGGAAACAATTAATTGATCGAGAAATCATGAAGCATACAATAGAAAGAATTCAATCAACACATTACACAATGATATCTGTATATTGCATTAGTCTAAAAATATGAGAATATTGCAATGTCTTTCTCAAGCTCGAGCAACCTCTGCACTATCTCTATTTTTCTCACTGCTTCCTGGACAAGCCTAGGCCAATACTTAACCAAATTTTGGCATTCCCATGTCCCTATTTCCTTGCGTTGTTTCCTTGGGAGTTTTGGCTTTCCCAAGTCCCTATTTCCTTGCATTGTTTCCTTGGGAGTTAGACCCCTATTAATTAGGGAAATTCCTCAATATGAATTATGAAATCCTCATAGGCCTTCCTCTGATTTCATGCACCACCTGTACAATTTAGATGATTATACAACTAAAAGCACATTGTCCATGAACTCCAATCTCAACTAGGTAAGTCTCATAACTGATATACATTATTTATTTATGAGTGAATCATCAGTTAACTGGTTGAACACATGAAAAAACACGCCACTGTCTGACCTCCTACTAGTTCCTCCATCATTTGGAACTAGTTTAACTGAATTTAACTCAGTAAAACTAAATTAATTAATTAAAACTCAAAATAAAATCAACCATGGCTCCTATAATGTAGGAGACACTATATATGACTCTAGTTAGACCCTCAACTCGAATTAATTGAGAAAACTAAGTAAATTTAACTTCGTTAACTTGTACAAGCTGTCTTGTGATGTGGAATTACAATTTTATTCCTAATTTAATTCAAGGAAAAAATTAAATCAGGTTTTTCTTGTTGCATTTTCAACATCGATTATCTTTTTTCTTACAAATTTAAGCTAA
The DNA here is from genome assembly GCA_031772625.1 of Pinus tabuliformis. Lineage (NCBI taxonomy): Eukaryota > Viridiplantae > Streptophyta > Pinopsida > Pinales > Pinaceae > Pinus > Pinus tabuliformis. Next base: position 964,786,374 of record CM062820.1, read on the forward strand.
GTAGTTTTCCTTTTTGGATTTTTCGAAGTGGTGTTTGTACATCTCAATTCAATTCATTGTTTCAAAACAACTTGAGTAGAATCTTCCATGCTCTGCATATAGCACTTACACCTCTTAAGTTTGTACGAAATTTGTAATGATAAATTAAAGTTGGTATCTTTGTGACTTGCAACATTCTTGTTGTAATACAAGGACTCACAACTAGGAATTATAATCAATGTATAACATTGTAAAAGAGCGATTTCTATTAGTAGACATTTTGATACATAGTTCATTATTTTTGGGAAGACCATTCTTAAGTGATTCACACTAGATGGAGAAAACACATATGCACCAAATAATTAAGTTTTAAACAAAGTTTTGATTAAGTTAAACATAGTTTCCAAATGGACGAAATGAATGCAACCACCAATATTTCATCCAACAACCAATTGAGGATGATCGAGTCTATCCATGTGCCTTAGGATATCTACAAAAAGAAATAGAATACCTAATTCAAAGGATTCCCTTGTTTTCATACCCAAATGGTGACCAATTTGTGAGTAAGAGTATGACCAATAGTGAGGTTTTAAACATTTTATTTCCAGTTCTTTCTTCGTGCACTGAATCTATGCTTGTATGATGTCATTATTGGTTTGCAGATTGGCTTTCCAAGTGCTTCCTAGTACGTGAATATAGAGCTCTATTGGTTAACATTCAAACAAAGGTAAATAACATTTATTTTGCATTTCTTCCATTGTTATTATCATTTAAGTTGGTATTAACTATGTGACGATTTTGTAGGATATGATCTCCTTCTCATTCTCACAAATATATATGTTTGACATACTTGTGATGTTATGTAAATTTTGTGAACTTCACTTTATTTTACCCTAACCTCTATTCATGTAAATAATGTGTTAACTATTACCTCAACTTTAGGTTGTTTCACATTTGTTTCTAGTTAGCCATACTTTTTTAGTTTTGTTTTATTTTTGTACATAACTTGTTTATGTTTTATTTTTAAAGAATTGTTAATTGACTACAACATGTCCTAATATTTAATTGTTATTAAAAGAATCTTATTCACTAACAAATTAATCACATATTCCACGTTATTGACTAAGATTCTACTTTCATATTATGCATACATAAGCGACAATTAAACTATATAATAATAAAAAAATTAATATCCAGAAAAGGCCTTCACTTATTTGATTACTGTATTTGAATATTTGTTTCATGTATAGGAGGAGGTATAATGTTTAAATTGTTCTTGCATAAATGATATTGCAGTCAATTTATTTTCTTTAAATTATAAGTTAAACACAACTGAGGCTCTACAATACTCTATGGTTGAAGCCTTAGAGAACTGATTGGCTTGCTGCAGCTGTAAATAATTTGGTGATTGGGGTTAGTATAATTAGTCAGTATTTTGTTTTTCTTATTTGGGTTGCTAAATGTAGGACTGTTCCTAGATAGATGCAAATGCTTTGAGAAGCGAGAGCGTTGAGTTGCACCACTTTTGGCATGGATTCAAATCTTACTCATGTGGATATAAACCATTGAATAAAATTCGTGTTAGTTCTTATTATCTGTCGAGGAGTTCAAGATGTTGATGTAGTGCCAAAGTGACACTTTCATTTCAAAACCATCAATAATTTTCATTTCATTTATACATATAAATTACCCATATTTATTAATTGTATCATTATTCGCTATAGCTTATAATAAGATAATTTCCCGTTACACAGTTAGGACTAGATATAAAATCCTTCAAGAACAACCAAATCAACAAGACTGAGATTCTTGGAAAATAGCATGGAAATCAGAAAGTCTGCCTAAGATCAAAATGTTCATCTGGACTCTTTTAAAAGGGAGAATATTGACCAGTGAAAACTTAAAAAAAAAGGCGTTCAAGGCCCAACACAATGCCCATTATGCATGTAGGTTGAAGAAAATATAAAACATTTATTCCAAGAATGCACTTTTGCCAAAGAATGTTGGCAGTAGCTGATAAGTCCATTGGAAATAAGAATAAATTTTGAAAAGCCCTTGCTGGATTTTCTTCAGACCTTTGAGAAGGCCTACCCATACACAACAAAGAAGAAATTCACAATTCAGAGAATATGGAAGTGCATTCCAGTTGTTCGATGTTGGCAAATTTGGTTGACATGAAACAAGTGCATTTTCAAAAATCAAATTCCAAGGATAGGGAAGATCCTCTCAAAAACGTGGGGATTAACTTATGAAATCCTCAACATCAAAGGAACAACACTAACAGATTATAACACTCTTCAACAGGAAGAGTGAGATTGGCTCAACAAAGCCATAATAAATAATAATGGACAAAAAGGACAGAGGAAGATAAACTCAGGAAATATATGGAAAATAAGAATGAGTGAAGAGGAACTGACAAACTAGAGGAAAAATCAGAATAGATACTGTCTATACTTTGATGGGGCCTCAAACCATAATCCGGGAAAGGCAGGGGCAGGGGGAATAATCCTCGATCCTGATTGGAAAGAAAATGTCACATATGAATGGGGACTGGGACAAATCTCAAATAATGGGGTAGAAGCATACAACTTGTTGATGGGAACAAGAATAATAAAAAAAGAGAAATTCAAAATCCTATCATAATAGGAGACTCAACCATAATAATAGAGGCAATGGCAAGAAACAAAAATCCAAGCAATGAGTTCATGAATATAATTTTTAGAAGAATCAGGAAGAACTTGGAAGGCTTTGGCGATGTAATCTTCAGACATTTCTTGAGAATTCACAATCAATAGGCGGATTATTTTGCAAAGCAAGCATTGGAAAAAAAATGAAGGGCATGTTCATGAAAACCAGGAGGAATATCACAACTCTATTCCTTAATAATTAGAAAAAAATCACACGTATAAAGCTCACCAAAACCAAGGGAAAGATCACAATTATAAAAGCAATAAATTAAAAAACAACAGTCACAAAACAATAAAGGACATATCAATGCAGTAACAAACAGGAAATCAGGGGAATGCAAAGGAAAAATCATGAAACTTCAGACTCTCGTATGAGAAACAATAGGAAGGACGATTGAAATCTTAGTCACAAGAACCACGTTGCAATCTATCTCATTGAAGGTAGGTCTCAGGCTGCGTTAAAGCACTATAAGAATAGAGGGTGCATTCAAAAAAATCGCAGCAGCAATCTCAACGAAGAAATCTTCATTTTCCATGTTAGTATGGTGTTACTTTGGTTTCAAGTCCCTTCCCTGTCTTCTCTAATAGCCCACAGTGTTTCCTCTGTTCAGCACGCAGACTTCATCTTAAGCCCCCACCCTTCTTCTTACCCAGCTCGCTCACCCCGTATCCCTTCAGTCCCTTCAATCCCTCCACTCAACGATCCATTGTAGCGCAAAGCCCTTCAGAGCATCCACGCCCTCCATCTGCCCCTCCCATTATCTTCGCCCTCCTCCCTAACTGTTATAACCAGATTTTGGTCTTCCTTCAATTCTATCATTCACAGGGACTTCAACTCTATTGGAATACACAGGAAAAACCTGACCGAGCGCTTAATCTGAACTTCAAAAAAAAATTCACCCGCAACTATAATTATCGACGGGCTCGCACTCCCAAGCCATTTCCGCAGTGCTTCTCCTTCCTTTCTCTAACCTCTGATCAAATTAGGACCGTTGATCTAGCACTCGATTCGACAGTTGTTGCTTAGCCTGATCAATCAAACTTGCGCGACAATCCTCCATCGTCAATCTGTACTCAATGGATCTGATGGTTCACATTGATTTCGGGTAGATATCAAGCACGAAGAATACCCGCCCGAAAAGCATTTTTCTCTCTCTCCTCCGCTGCTACGTGTCGCTCGGTTAGTGGAATTGGGCAACCACTCCTTTTTACCACTTATGCTTTTTACCCTGCCCGAAATACCACTTCCGCATATAAATATGCTTTTATTCTTAGTTAACGTCCGGACTTGTTCGTGCTCGACGACCGTAGATTTCAACCATCAACGGCTGCGATGGCTCGTCTAGATTCCTCTTCCACCAATGCTTCTAGTTAATCTCCACCATTGATCCCTTGATTCCAATCTACATGATTTAATCTTGGCTGCTATTCCTCTGACAACCTTGTCCGTTGATCTCTGATATCCAAGGGTTCTTGTGTACGACAAATGGAAAGCGCTCAACATTAGCAGAAGAAGAAGTATCTCAGGGAATACAAAATCAAGGAAGCACATCAAAACAAGGAGCAGTAAGCAGAGCCAAAGGAAGAACAAGCAAACAAATCAAATGGAATCCAACCCCATTGAAAAGGCAACAAGGAATGATGCATGCCCAGCATGCAAAGCGAATAAATTCGTGATCCAACGCCTACAAGAGTCACTCAAGGATGTCAGAAATGAAATGAGAATGGAGTATAGTATCCAAAAAGGAAACATGGCAATGCAGAAAGAAGAAATCATGGAACTGAAAACAAAATGCGAACATCTAGAAGAAGTAGTGGCATACTAAAAAAAGAACACTACAAGCAATGAAGGAGAGAACTTGGTCAATTATGACAAGAAGAACCGGCCAACTTAGGAGCAATCATTCTACAAGCCATGAAAATCTGTCAGAGAATCCATGACATGTAAATTTCTCTTTCTAGTAGGTCATTTTGTGAGGTAGTATACTAGAATACCCATAAAAATACATGAAGTTTTGAACACAAGCTTAGGAGAAGAGATTACGTTCCTATCTCATGGCTTAGATGTATATCATGTTACAGTCGATTGTAATAGGAGCTTGCTCCATCAAAGCTTTTGGTAATATATCAACTACCCGACCTTGTTTAAAAAAAAAAAAAAAGATAATTTCCCACAAAATTCACATATCTAAAATTATGATTATGAATGAAAAATAGCTAGAATATTGTGAGACTTAGTTTATAGACCTCGAAAAATGGATCACTAAGAAAAAAATTCACTTAAATTTCCCTATTGGCTCAATGTTCTTAAGAGGAGAGCTTGTTATGGCTTAGAATTTCCCTAAAAGAAAATCCAAAACTTGTCATAGGGGAAAGGCTAAGAAAACTACTAGGAAAGCCACCCTTTTTCACCTTGGTGGCATTTCTTCTCACTTTAAGATCTTGAAGAAAGGGGACTAAACCCTAAGTGGTGAATCCATATTAGCCAAAATAAGTCATAATAACTAGAGTGAAATAAGATAGGAAATGACTTGGCTTGACTCAAAGTAACAAGTTCACCCACCCCATAGTAGTTGTAAGAGGGGTTGAAGGCCAAATGGATGACATATCAATTTGATTTAGTTCTTTGCTTGAACAAGGGAATGTTGTACTCAACTTGTATCACAAATAACATTAAGAAATATTAATCAATATCCAAGAAATATTATGAATTACAAAATTGAGCACATTGATGATGTTCATCAACACTAATTGCTAAATGTGTGCCACATGTATGAAATGCTCAACTAGAGATACCACTTAAACAATCAACAATCAATTGTAAAAGTGGGAGGAGCCAGTCCCAATGGTTAAACATAAGAAACTAAGTAATGTTTTTGTGTATGTTCCATATAATGTATCAAAGCGACCAACTTATTTAAATATCCTTGTGATAATGTGATGATGAAAATTGATCAAAGAACTAATCTCACTGTTAGGAATATATGAGCATGCAGTCACCACACATAGGACAATTCAATTGATGAGCACATAGATATTATGGTTTACATCGCCAACTTGTAATTAGCAGACACTAAATTGTAGAAAACCTACTGAACACATGGAACTATTGTAACTACAAAGCATTGATTGGCAAATTTTATTTTATTTTATTTTTTATTTTTTATTATTAAGATTATAGGGCATTTGGGTATAAATTTTCGAAGTATCTACTAGAGTGTTCATCTTTTAGAATTGTCAACATTTCTATTGTCAACTTGATTCATCTTCAAGAAGACCAAATGTTGATTAAAAAAATGAAAAGATTCATTATCAATAAATAAGAGACAAAAGGTGGGGAAAGATAAAGAGAAGGAAACAAAGAGGTTAGTTATGCAAAAAAAACTAGAAATTGAATAATTTTTTTTTCAATAAAATAATAAATATAATTATTAATATTAACACTTTTATAATTTAACATATTGAAAATATTAATCTTAATATTATAACATTAATAGTTTATTATAGATATAAATATTATTACTATAGAACTAATAAATCTAATATAAGTAATATTAATGTTATAATTAAGAATAAAGATGCTACAAAACCATTATTACAAGAAACATTATTAATACTAATATTTTAAATGTTAATGCAACTTTATTATAAATATAGATAATGTTATAATTAATAATAACGATACTAGTATTTTAGATGTTAATACTACATTATTATAAATTTAGACACAAATATTAATATTATATAGTTATAATATTAACCATAAATAATAACATATTCTAAATAATATTAATAATAAAATTATAAAATTAACATCGTAGAAATAATAATAATAATAATAATAATAATAATAATAATAATAATAATAATAATAAGAATAAGAATGTGAATGTGAATGTGAATGTGAATGTGAATGTGAATGTGAATATGAATATGAATATGAATATGAATATGAATAAATATTAATATTAATATTAATATTAATGTAAAAATAACTAGCAAAATATTTGAAATATTGAGAAGATGAATCACACTGGATGGTTCAAAATTTGTTAACTGTATTTTTCTTATATGATTATTGCCAAAAAAATTGTCAATAATTCAAATATAGATTGTGGAAATAACAAAATATTATTAATAATACTATAATATTATATAAATAAAAATATTAAAATAACTATGATACTAAAATTATAAATACAATTTTTAATATTTAAAAAACATAAATATAATTGATAAAAAATATAATTAGAATTAAATTATAAATATAAATATTATAATATTATTATAATTATTAATAATAAATAATAAATCATTCCAAATAATATTAATAATATATTGCAATTAGTATTAATAATAAAACTATGATACTACTATTAAAATAAAACTAATGTTATTTTAATATCATTATAAAATTAAAACTATTAATATAATATTAATATTATTATTATAATATTAAAATTATAATACTAATATTATTATAATATTAATAATCAAACTATAATACTAATATTAAAATCATATAATATAATATAATAAATTATATTATTATTATTATAATAAAATATTATTATTATTAATAAACTACTATTATAATATTAATATTAATATTATATTATTAAAATTATAATACTATTATTGTTATAATATTAATAATAAACTATAATACTAATATTAAAATACTATAATAATAATATTAAAATAACAAAAAAATTGCCAAAAAATTGGTCAATATTAAAATACTATAATAATAATATTAAAATAACAAAAAAATTGCCAAAAAATTGGTCAATAATTCAACAAATATAGATTCCGAATTCAGAAATAACAAAATATTATTAATCTAAATATAAATATAAATATTAATACTATAATATTATATAAATACAAATATTAAAATTATATAATACAAATATTAAAATAACTATCATACTGAGATGATTATTGCCAATTTTTTGGTCAATAATTCAAATATAGATCCTCAATTCAGAAATAACAAAATATTACTAATATAAATATTAATACTAATACTATAATATTATATAAATAAAAATATTAATATAACTATTATACTAAAATTGCAAATACAATTTTTAATATTTAGAAAACTTAAATATAATTGATAAAAAAAATAATTAGAGTTGAATTATAAATATACATATTATAAAATTATAATATTATTATAAATATTAATAATAAATAACAACACATTCCAAATAATATTAAACTATGATAATATTATTAAAATAAAACTAACATTATTTTAATGTTATTATAATATTAAAACTATTAATATAATATTAATATTAAAACAACAACAACCATTATTATTATTATTTTTATAAAACTACTCTTATAATATTAATATTATTATTATAATACTATTATTATTATAATATTAATAATAAAATTACAATACTAATATTTTTCTTGTAAGCTTATGTAGGACCTTCTCAATTTCGAGTTTTTTACATGTCCGTTATTCACCCCATTTTTGGGGGAGGTAGCACACGAATCGAACCCAAGATCTCCGGCTCGGTGAGACTTCATACCACGGCCATTGCCACTTGAGCTACCCCATGCGGACAAAACTAGAATACTAATATTAAAATAATATACTATAATATATTATTATTATTAAAAATACTATTATAATATTAATATTATTATTGTTAAACACATACATGGCAGCAATAGAATATTAAAGATAAGCATGAGAGTCTATCTATTATTAACAAATGATCTACATTTATAGTACATTCATATGACCTTTGGTTTCGTATTCCAAGGTCTCTTGGACTTCCTTAGACTATTAAGCTTCCACACCAACCCTTAGAGGATTAGGTGTTCAACATTCCCCCCCTTAATCCGAAGGGTTATGTATGAGTCCAAGAAGAGAGCTGTAATACAATATGTGCAAAAATGCATGGCAGCACTAGGCTGAATGTCCTCTCTGAATGTTGGTATAAGGGAGGTGGTTTAAGGATGACCACCAACACTGGAATGCTTAGTGTAGTTCCCAGAACTCTTCCAAGTCTGGCATGAAGCTTAGGTCTTCTACTAGAGGAAGTGCTCTTGATGTTTTGAAGAGGGAAACCTTTAACCATGAAAGGGAGGTCTCACCTCGCATAAAAGGGAGAACCTCAAACTAAAAAGGGAGGTCTAAACCTGTGATGGTTTAAGGATGACCAACAACTCTGGAATGCATAATGCAATTCTTGGAACTCTTCCAAAATTGGCAAGAAGCTGAAGTCTTCTGCTAGAGGAAGTGTCTCCAATTCTTTGAAGAGGTATCACCGACTGAAGGCATGCTTAGGAGCATATTTGTCTCTGGATACAACTTTGAATCTGGTATGGCAGGTTGTGACTCAAGCTCGCTTGATGTGGCTTTGAATCTTGTAGATGGCCATCATTTCACCCCTATCAGATACAAGGCGAGATGATGGAGAAAATTCAACTGCAAGACTATTCAATACTCTAGAACAAGTTCTGACATATGACTGGAATATCTTCTTGGCTGTTGATGCCCATTGCCAAGAAGTGATCCATCCAAGATGAATCTTTGTTCTTACAAGAGGCTTGTTTTTGAAACATATGTTTGAAGAATGACTTGTTTTATGTCAATGCTTACATGGATGAAGATCAAAACAATGATCTTTCATATGGCTAACTCAGTCACAGTGTTGGCATTTAACAACTTGTTGTGGCTGATGTGGAAGAGAAGCAGAATCTGGAACAACTGAAGGTGAACTGTCATGAAGGAATCTAGCACTCTGAAACTGAATGGGCTTTGAGTAATCTGGAATATGAAAGGACACGTCCTTGTCATATCCAAGACCAATTCTGTGCTTGTTATGGACAAGCTCTTCCCAAGGTTTGATGATTTGCTTCGGAAGTGTAGGTTGAATTTTTGCTTCTTTATGCAAAACTTCTCTTGAAATTGGCACTTGATGGGGATCAAACTCAACATTACTGACATGATGACTTGCTAGTTGTTGATGGGATCCTATTTCAAAGTCAAATAAGGAATTGTTCCCAACAAGTTCAGAAGGATGTCTTTTCTATTGTAGCTCCTCTTGCTGTAGCTTTGTCTCAAGTTGCAAAAACTCAATATTCTCCTGTGCATTTTGCAGAGAGGTTTGAATATCTATGAGAGTGTCTTTGTTGACTTTAAGTGTGTTTTCAGCAGTAGACATGATTAGAGTTCTCAATAACTTTAATAAAGTGGTAATTTTAGCCATTTTATCAACAACTCAAACTCAACCAAAAAGGAGATTAAAAAAACTTGGATGCTTGAGCTTGCTATACTGCCTCACAATAATGACCAAGTTCATTCAACATAGAGGTTCAATGCAAAACATAAGCCAAACACATAGTTTCCAAAATTGATTTAGTGGCTTCCACAACTAATTCAATGATTTAGAAAAATTGTGCATAAATAATACAGTATAGTTACGCACAAACAATACCAGCACTTCACCTTACTCAAAACTTATTTACGACAGGTCGGACCAATTTCAGTTGCATTCCTTTATCTCCTTTATAACAAGCACCAACTTCAAGGCTCCAACCACCACTCATGGCCTTCAATTCGCACTGATGTAATGTCTTTTGGGGTCTGAGAAGTCTCTCCAGATTTTGATGTGAATATTTAAAAACTAGATGTGAATATTTAAAAACTAGTTGAAGGAGAGTCCACGCCTTTTTCTATGCTTCTGGTTGGCTCGGCATTGTATAGCCTTAGTTCAAACTTCTTTGCATTGTCTCCTCTCTCCAAAATTCACTTTGTTTCTAAGGAAACTACCCTTCTGCAAATCACATCTGCTCTGCTATAAAAATCGTATTTTGTCGTCTCTCCCATGGATCTCTATTCTACGCGTAGTTTCCATGCATATGTTTTCTGGACGGAATAAGGCATCTCTATATCTATGTCATTTGGGCTTCTACTTTACCTCTAACCAATAATGCTTACTTCCACCGGTATGTGCTTGGATTTCGAAACTCTAGTTCCTCATGTGCTTCATCTTATCTGATCTTTTCCGGTCCTTGCTTTGAGAGACATCATTTATGGTCTGGACAAGCACTCAGTCAGGGCTCTTCAAGGAGGACCAATGTACTAACCAATGGACAGAGCTTGAGAGACAGAGAAACGCATGGAGAAATTGCAGATGCGAGAGAAAATGAAAGCAATGTGGATATTGTGGTGAAGTGACAGAGTAGACAGGCATGGGATAATCAATAGCAACAAACTGAAAACCAGCCTAATCCCTTTAGCAGGTTCTGACCAATCCGAGTAATTTTAGATAAGAGGCACGCTCACATGATGGTAAACACAACACATAACAGTCATCAACCTCCAATTTTAGTTATTCTGCTAAAATAGCAGAACTATTTAGTTTACTTGGTATATGGAAAACCTTCAAATTTTCCATAGAACCAAAAGGAATTAAAACCCCAATTCATAACCTTATTGCGTCTGAAATTTAAATTAACTCACATGCATCTTTCGACACAATATGCGTTCGATTACCCATTAAAAGGATGATCCATCACTCTGAACCTTAAACTCTTTTTAATGATTTTATCGGGTTCACTAGCTGAGGTAACTTGTTTGTAAGTTCCTGCATGATCATTGTGGATCTTCTTAAATCCAGTTCTGTATGTGGATTTCCCCCTTGAGGGTCCTGCTTATCTGACCAATCACTGTTGGTCCCTCGTTGACTTCTCTTTTTATCAAGCACTTCAATTCATGCCATTTATCTCACTTCTCCATATCCAACAAATATCACGTCGTTCGCTCACCAACTAACTCGAATGATCTCCATCGTTGATGTGACCCATCCAATCGAATGGCTATCGCGTCACCCGCTCACCAACTAGCTTGGTCGATCTCCACATTGATGAATCCCGCTGAATCCAATGGCTATCACGTAATCTTGTGTGAAATCTTGCACGATGAATAACAAGTCGAGAGCGCATGAGAAAATTGGTTTTCTCTTTCCATCATGTGCTACGTGTCAACCCCTTAGGTTAATCACATGAAATTTTAGAATACCATTTACAGCTTTTAGGGCGCGCAAGGTACTGCTTACTGCCTACAAAGACAACTCCATTATTCTGCACCTTTTCCACCCTTCTGTCAACACGTGCCTTGATGTGATCTGTCCATTTCTTAACTTACTCTCTTGCTATAAGATCTCCGTCGCTCATCTTCCATTAACCCTGTCCATTGATCTGACTGATCCAACGGTTATTGTGCACTGTCGCCTAATTCGCTGGACCTCGACCTGGAAGGATTTCTAGCCTACAACAAAGTATCAATTGTGCCTATTCAGCTTCCTGACCCACTTAAGGGTTTCGGTCTTAGCTTCGAGCTTCTTGGGAAGTCACTTGTGGACGAGAAAGTCACAGTCCATGGATCCTCTAATGTGGCAGCAGGGGCAATGTTCATATAACTGGATGGTGTATATACTAATATGATTCAAGGCAACCATAGTCACTGTGTACAATCGTGGTGTACATGCCAACACAATTTCACTGATAATTTCACTGAAAAGGAGGAGGTATTATGGTGTGGAGTTAGGAGTATTAATTGTGTGGAAGGAGAGGTGTTAACCAAGAAATGGTCATGGTAATGTAGTATTATGAACATAGTAATACCGCATGACAATCACTCCATGTCAAGCAACACAATGCTTATCCAAAACGCAGTCAACACATTACCATTCAACGTAGAATACCATTCAATGCAGAATATGTATCGAATATTTATGGCTGCAATACATACTTACTTCACTCATGGCACTCACCACGGTCATCTCAGTCTTCCATGCAACACAGACTTTAAAGGTCGTTTGATTTTCTATCAAACGCAGAGCATTTAGGTGTAGAGTCCAGGCTTTTGCGTTTTTGCTATTTGAGGTAGTGGATAGAGAACCCAACACAAATCTAGCTGAGAGAGGTCAACTGGACAATGTGAAGCATGAAATAGGCATGCACACAATAATAGCAGTTCTATCCGCAAGAATGCAGAACTAACATACACAGATAGGTCACAACACAAGTGGCTCAAATTGGAGCAGGGCAGGAGTACGCTCGCTCTAATACCATGTTAAACACATACATGGGAGCAACAGAATATTAAATATAAGCATGAGAGTCTATCTATTATTAACAAATGATATACATTTATAGTACATTCATATGACCATTGGTTTCATATTCCAAGGTCTCTTGGACTTCCTTAGACTATTCAACTTCCACACCAACCCTTAGAGGATTAAGGGTCCAACAATTATTATATTATTAAAATTATAATACTAATATGATTATAATATTAATAATAAACTATATTATTAATATTAAAATATTATAATACTAATATTAAAATAACAAAAAAATTGCCAAAAGATTTGTCAATAATTCAAATATAGATTATGAATTTAGAAATTACAAAATATTATTAATATAAATATTAATACTAATATTATAATATTATATAAATAAAAATATTAAAATAACTATGATAGTAAGATGATTATTGACAATTTTTTTTTATCAATAATTTAAATATAAATCCTGAATTCAAAAATAACAAAATATTATTAATATAAATATTATTACTATTACTATAATATTATATAAAAAAAATATTAAAATAACCAAGATACTAAAATTATAAATACAATTTTTAATATTTAAAAAACATAAATATAATTGATAAAAAATATAATTAAATTCTAAATTCTAAATATAAATATTATAATATTATAATATTATTATAAATATTAATAATAAATAATAACACATTCCAAATAATATCAACCATATATTGCTATTAGTATTAATAATAAAACTATAATACTTTATGAGAGATTTTTGAGCGTACATCACAAGAAATATTATTTGTCGACGCGTTTCGAACCAACTAGTGTGGTTCATCGTCGGGACAAGTTGAATGAGCAGATCAGGCATTGCATGTTAAATAAATAGAGCAGAAACTCCAATGGCTAAAAAAAAAACTGCTATATTGACAACGGCTAGATTTGACTGATTAGTTAGGACCGGATTAGGGTTATAACCATTATTTAATTAAAAAAGGAACCTTGGTTAGTTAAATGGACCATTTTTAACCACCTATAATTATAAATATATATTAAAAAATAAATTATAACCAAAGCTAATATATATTAATAGTTAGTTAGTTATAAAAATTATTAAATATATAAAAGTACCTAATTACTAAATTCAAACATAAGTCAAAGGGGCTGTTCCATACATTAATAAATAAATATTAAATTAATTATAAACTAAATTAATATTAAATAATAGTTATTTATAAAAGTTCAACAAATATATATAAATAATAGGGTAATTTAAGGTTATGATAATAGAGTAATTTGATGGTATTATATATATATATTAATCTGCATTAATAGTACGTAATCCAAGTTATGAAATCTAAATAGTAGAGTAGTTAGTAATAAAATTCATAAACATTAGGGTAATATAGAAAAGCGAGTTATATAATTTAATTAATATGTAAGATTAAGGGACAATTCTAAAAATATATTAGGATAAATCAATTAAAAATAAATTAATTTTAATTCAAAATTTATCAATAAAAGTTAGTTAAAAATTAGAGTAATTTAAGGGTTAGAAAGAAAATGTTAATATTTAAAATTAAAGGTTAAAATAATCAAAGAAAAATTGCAAGCTAATTCCCATTAAGTTATTAGCATAAATAAGAGCTACTATAAGAACTTCAAGGAACAAAGGCCCCAAGAAACAGGAAACCAAGGGAAAAAAGAAAAAGAAAAGTGGAAGGGGGCAGGGGGGCTAGGGAGACCATGACTAGGAGGAGAGGGCTGGGACCTAAAAACTACTAATCCTCCAGCCATCCTCTCTATTGAGATTGTTCGACCTTTTCTCAATCTCAAGTGCCTCCCTAAATTTTTGGTGATGGAATTGTGACACTTTAGCAATCACACTAGCCTCCTCGATGCAGACATGATGATTGGTTTTCTCAACATGCTCTACTAAAGCAGAAGACTTGGCTCTCCTATGCTTAAGGGCAGCTGTGTGCTCACTAATCCTCTGATTAATAGAGCGACCAGTCTCACCAATATAAGGGGTCCCACAAGAACAAGGAATAATATAAACCCCTTTCATGTCCTTGGGGTTGATAGGATCCTTCACAGATCTGAGAGACTTATGAGTGGTATTGTGAGGTCTAAAGGTCGAGAGGACATTATGCTTCTTAAGGATCCTCGCAATCCTGTCCGTCGTTCCCTGAACAAACGAAAGATGGACACCGGGAATCCTCTCCTTATCTCTTCTAGCTACTGAGTTCTTAGCTGCTTTGAGGAAAGCCTTCTAACCCAAATGCCTACTATAACCGTTTTCAACAAAGACATTAAGGAGATGGGATTTCTCCTCTTCGAAGCTCTTTTCATCAGAGATCCTTAAGGCACGAGTAGCAAGGGTGTTGAGAACGCCCAACTTCTAAGCCGGGAAATGGTGGGAACTAGCATGAAGATACTGCTCTATATGAGTTTTCTTACGAAACACCCGGTGGGAGAGGGAACCATCACTAATGTCATCTGGTCTCATGGCCAAGAGGAGTTAGACCTCTTCTTTGATCATCTCAATAGTCAATCCTCAGCCATTAAGTTCACTAAGGAGTAGGATGTCAATGGCTGCCTCCCTTTCCTTGATATTCTTATCTCGAAGAATAGTGATGGTTCCGTCTTCCACTAGGTGTTTCATAAGAAAACTCATACGAAGCAGTATCTTCATGCTAGTTCCCACCATTTCCGGCTCAAAAGTTGGGGGTTATCAACACCCTTGCTACTCGTGCCTTAAGGATCTCTGATGAAAAGAGCTTAGAAGAGGAGAAATCCCATATCCTTACTGTCTTTGTTGATAACAGTTATAGTAGGCATTTGGGTCAGAAGTCTTTCCTCAAAGCAGCTAAGAACTCAGTAGCTAGAAGAGATAAGAAGGAGAGGATTCCTGGTGTCCATCTTCCGTTTGTTCAGGGAACGACGAATAGGATTGCGAGGATCCTTAAGAAGCATAATGACCCCTCGACCTTTAGACCTCTCAATACCATTGGTAAGTCTCTTAGATCTGTGAAGGATCCTATCGACCCCAAGGACATGAAAGGGGTTTATATTATTCCCTGTTCTTGTGGGACCCCGTATATTGGTGAGACTAGTCACTCCATTAATCAGAGGATTAGTGAGCACGCAGCTGACCTTAAGCATAGGAGAGCCAAGCCTTCTTCTTTAGCAGAGCATGTTGAGAAAACCAATCATCATGTCTGCATCGAGGAGGCTAGTGTGATTGCTAAAGTGTCACAATTCCATCACCGAAAATTTAGGGAGGCACTTGAGACTGAGAAAAGGCCGAACAATCTCAATAGAGAGGATGGCTGGAGGATCAGTAGTTGCTGGGTCCCAACCCTCTCCTCCTAGTCATGGTCTCCCTAGCACCCCCTCACCCCCCCTTTTGTTTTTCTTTTTTCCCCTGGTTTCCTATTTCTTGGGGCCTTTGTTCCTTGAAGTTCTTATAGTAGCTCTTATTTATGCTAATAACTTAATGGGAATTAGATTGCAATTTTTCTTTGATTATTTTAACCTTTAATTTTAAATATTAACATTTTCTTTCTAACCCTTAAATTACTCTAATTTTTAAGTAACTTTTATTGATAAATTTTGAATTAAAATTAATTTATTTTTAATTGATTTATCCTAATATATTTTTAGAATTGTCCCTTAATCTTACATATTAATTAAATTATATAACTCGCTTTTCTATATTACCTTAATGTTTATGACTTTTATTACTAACTACTCTAATATTTAGATTTCATAACTTGGATTACGTACTATTAATGCAGATTAATTTATTTATATATATATATATTTATAATATCATCAAATTACTCTATTATCATAACCTTAAATTACCCTATTATTTATATATATTTGTTGAACTTTTATAAATAACTATTATTTAATATTAACTTAGTTTATAATTAATTTAATATTTATTTATTAATGTATGAAACAGCCCCTTTGACTTATGTTTGAATTTAGTATTTAGGTACTTTTATATATTTAATAATTTTTATAACTAACTAACTATTAATATATATTAGCTTTGGTTATAATTAATTTTTTAATATATATTTATAATTAAAGGTGGTTAAAAATGGTCCATTTAACTAACCTAGGTTCTTTTTTTTAATTAAATAATGGTTATAACCCTAATCTAGTCCTAACTAATCAGTCAAATCTAGCAGTTGCCAATATAGCCGTTGAACCACACTAGTTGGTTCGAAACGTGTCGACAAATAATATTTCTTGTGATGTATGCCGAAAAATCTCTCATAAAGTTAATATCGATCACAAAAGCGTCAACTCAACAACTATAATACTAATATTAAAATAAAACTAAAACTAAAGTTATTTTAATATTATTATAATATTAAAACTAATAATATAATATTAATATTAAAACAACAACAACCATTATTATTATTATTTTTATTAAAACTCCTTTTATAATATTAATATTATTATTATAAAATTAAAATTAAAATTATAATACTAATATTATTATAATATTAATAATAAAACTATTATTATTATTAACTATAATACTAATATTAAAATAGTATAACACTATATAATATAATAGTAATGATGTAGATGTAAATTTTAATAATAATAATATAAATGTGAATATCATTTTCTAAAAAACATATATATTATATATAACACTGTATAATATAATAGTAATGATATAGATGTAAATTTTAATAATATAAATGTGAATCTTATTTTCCACACAAATATACATATATAATATAATATAATATAATATAATATAATACAATACAATACAATACAATAGTAATGATGTAGACTAAATTTTAATAATATTAATATAAATGTGAATCTTATTTAAAAAAAACATATATATTAATATTAATGTTATAATGCAAATATTATAATATTATATAAATATTATTATTAAAAATATTAATTGGAAAAAACATAATTATAACTAATTAGAATTAAGGTTGGAGTAAGGTATTTATAAATAATATTATAGAATATTAATTTTAATATATATAATTGAATTCATGATTATTGTATTATATTGTATTTAATTGTCATTTTACTATCTAGATTTACTAGATTGAGTAATTATGAGTATGGTTACTTACAGTCGTTTTGGTTTATCTAATAACCTTAACTATTATATTTTTTTTGTCTAAAAAATCAAAGCAAATGGGTTAGCAAGTTAGGTGGGTTTGGTTGTGGGGAAAACTCTACAGTTAAGCGCGTTTGAGCCCAGAGGGATTGGGTGACCTCCCGAGAAGTCCTGGTTACTAGGTGCAAGCCCCGCACTTGAATCCCAAAAAATGATATCAAATATGAGATTGTCTCTTTTAGTAGAATATCTTAGAAAAAAATAAATAAATAAATTATTTCTAGCTTGGTATTTTCCAATATATATATATTTAATTTTTTTTGAAAGCTTATATTTTTAATTAATTTTTTTAGCCTAGCAAAAGAAAATTTGAATAAGGAAAATAAACAGAGGAAACGGGTTGCCACATGAGACATTGACTTTGAAATAAAATTATTAAAAGAATCATCATGGAAACCTAGAACCAACAAGGGAAGCTGCGAGGCAGCAAGTCCCTGCATCAAGTTGAACTTTAGGTCTTTTCCAAAACTTAAAGGCAACTGCATAGGATACCATAGCAGCTGGCTCAGATGGCTTTCAAAGCAACCACAAAGATAGTACTACCATCATCCATGGAGGGAACCCTCAAGCACCTGGGTGAATGAAGCTAGCTTTTTTGAACATCCGAACACTTTTGCACAGAACATGTGAAAACTGTTTGCAAACGAGTTAACGGCGGATAGCTATGATGCCGATGGGCGTGGTGCTCCTACCTTCGCTTTTCTCTTCTGTATGAGAAGAACTGGTTGAGAAACGACAGAGTAATGCATGAAAGCAATCCGAGCACCCACACCCTGAATGTAAACACTGGAAGAGAACGATCATCGGTTGTGGGTACTGTGAGGGCAACTTGCTCAATTGGCGAATTAGCTTCTTCACCATTTTCAGCTTCCTCGTGATCCTCTTGACCATTAGAATAATATGATCCTTGATCTTGTTTACAAGTAGATAGATACTCCGAATGCTTTCGGAAACTGAACAATGTACTCTGTTCAGATTCCAGAACTGCACCACAGCCAATAGAAGTTGCATCACATGCCTTAACAAGCGTGTCTAATAATTGAAGTTAAAGGTTTTGTAAATTGAATAAGCAGGCTTACGAGGAGTTATCGAATCAGGTGAGTTAGAGGATTCCATGGCAGTTGAACATGAATGGATCAGAATATCAGTCGACCCTCTGCTTGCTCGATCCCTAAATCAAAATATCTACCTGTCTGGAAAATTTGGTAAGGGCACATATCCCGACATTGAAATGAGCATTGGTTTCTGTTGGGCTGTCTGATTACCTAATATCCTGTGTCCTCTTCTCCCCTTTTGCAAGGGGAGTATCGAAAATGAAATGAAACAAGAATGATCCCATATTGTTGCTAAAACAGGGACTGTTATAATGATGGCGATGACTTATTTTTCAAGAGCAAACTTCTGAAGTATTCACAATTTTCACACAATATATGCATGTCCAGAGCTGATTTCAAAAGCTAAGTATAGGACACATATACATAACTTCAGAATAGCCCATACATGTGGTCAACTCAATTTTACACGCTGTACAATTCTGGAATTAAGTATGCAAATTTATTTGCCAAGAAAAGACGGTTGTGTACATTTAATAATAAGTTTTTCTCACCTGCCATGCACTCCAGGAATAAAGAAAGATTTATATTCTTTAATAACCACAAGATGTATCTGCCATTGAATTCAGAATAGTATATTTTTTAAATGTTATATGGGTTTCAATCTTGTCCCAATTTTTTCGTGGGATGTGTCTAGAATTTTTGGAATTATGTACCGAATTTAAAATTTCATTCTAAGGTTAAAAATTTAAAATATAAAAAGGAATTATATTTTTAAAATATGCAATATACTGATTTAGGACGTGGTGGATATTGTTTACCTCATGACACAAATGCCATGAGCCATCAAAATAATCCTTTACCACGTGCATTGCATGCAAGCCATGTGCTTGCGTGTGCCGTTATCATACACTCTAGACTCCTGAAAATGCTATAGTTCCAGATCCAATTCCAGGCGCATATCCAGTAGCGGAACCTACAGATTGAGATCGAGAACCATAAAAACTAGAAACGAAAATAGAATCAGCGGAAGTAACATAGAGATATGCATCTAGAAGCTCTGCATCGCGATCTTGAATTGCTGGTACTAGCATTCGACCTGGGAGGGAGGTTACTACTTCAAAGTGGTCAATCGGCTCTGCCTTCACCTCTGTAGCTTTACCTAAATCTCCAATGAAAGAACCTGGAGCTGCTTGCTCGGATGCTTCACTCTGCTGTTAGTGGTGCTTCCATTCGTTTCATTGGCGCAGGATTGGGATCTTAAACAACGGGCTCTGCTACTGAAGCTGCTTACTTAACAACGGTGATAGATTCTGCTAATGGCACTGAATATGGGTCACCTTGACCTCTGCTAGCGGATCGGCTTCTAGCACTGGATCTTTATTCGCGCTTAGATCTGCTGCCTCTGTGGCTACTCTTTATGTTTTATGGTCAACCTGCTGCTTATGGGACGTGAAGGTATGCTATGTAAATGTACAGAGATCTTGCTTGAAATTTAGATTTCAGTGAAAATTTTGAAAAACAAAGTAAATACAACAGGTTTGATTTAACTCATTGTAATATTTTGAGAATGGTATCCAAAACTAGGCTCGCTGTAATTAAAATCTGCTGTAATAGACTTAACTTTTCCCAAGCTGTTTCCAGCAATGGCGTTCGCTCGGATCCTTGCGTGCGCTCAGGGCCGTAATTTGAAGGAGTAAGTCGGCGGAAGAACTGAAGGCTGCCCACTGCCCAGCACAAGAGGGTAAGTTTTTGCGTGAAGGAACCTTGAAATTTAGATTTCAGTGAAAATTTTGAAAAACAAAGTAAATACAACAGGTTTGATTTAGCTCATTGTAATATTTTGAGAATGGTATCCAAAACTAGGCTCGCTGTAATTAAAATTTGCTGTAATAGACTTACTTAACTTTTCCCAAGTTGTTTCTAGCAATGGCGTTCTCTCGGATCCTTGCGTGCGCTCAGGGCCGTAATCTGAAGGAGTAAGTTGGCGGAGGATACCGAAGGCTACCCACTGCCCAGCACAGTAGGGTAAGTTTTTGTGTGAAGGAACCTTGAAATTTAAATTTCAGTGAAAATTTTGAAAAACAAAGTAAATACAACAGGTTTGATTTAACTCATTGTAATATTTTGAGAATGGTATCCAAAACTAAGCTCGCTGTAACTTTTTCATGCCATTTCCAGCAATGGCGTTCGCTCGGATCCTTGCGTGCGCTCAGGGCCGTAATCTGAAGGAGTAAGTTCAAAGAGGCAGTTCACACAAAATGTAATTAGTATTCTCAAAGAATTCAAATCCCAGATCACAATTCTAATTCAGGCATTTTACACTTGTCCAATGAGCGATTTGGGTTTAAAGAACACTGCAATTCATTGCATAACAGTCCAAACCATTGAGAAGCATATGCAAGCTAATTCAATTTATGGGCCAGCACAACTATAAAAGGGACAATTTGGGGTTTCAGGTATTTCAGCAAAGGAGTCATGCATTCGAAGACATGGACTTACAGTTGAGCTTCAGTCACGTCGGTTAGTAGGAGTCGAACTGATTTGAGCTTCTCCCGGAGACGCAAGGAAGCTTGCTTCTTCACCACCTGACTAAGATCGACTATGCTACCCATTTTGATTGTGGTAGAGCAGAGCATCACTTCCTTAACATTAATAATCACTGAAATTTTAATGATGTTGGACTCTGAATCAGTTAACAGTATGGCAATGATCACCACTCTTTCGTTTATACGCAGAATGGGTATCTTGGCCCTTTTAGATGTAATGGGAATCTGCAAGCAATCGTGGGGTATATTAAGAATGTCAAACTGCCCATTATAGTATTTGACATGAGCATGGCACAAAGAATGAAAGTGCACTCCTTTTTAGGACCCACAAACACACTACACTTTCTGTTTCTGTATTTTCACTTGTGTGCATATAAAGAGAAGAAGAAGAAAACAGATATAATACAGAGGTATGAATGCCTATAATCAATTATTGTGTGAACAACTCCTTCATCCAGTTCAAGATCTAGCCCTTGATCCAGAAGCTTACCTAGTCACAGCAACATACCTAGTTACAGCAGCATACCTCACTGGTTGATCAAATCATGCTCCAATTTGGTTAGAGTCTATCCCTCTAAAAGTATAGGACAGTCTAAAGCAGTGCTGTCAACTTACTATAGAGTGTATGACACCTCTGTTTACATCTAAACATAAGAATAGAAGAGGTGTCATGTAAACAAAAAAACAGAAGATTGTATGCGACACCTAACAGTTGTGGCAGGAAGCGGTGGTGGCATCCGTACATGAAGCGGTGGTGCTTCTCTATTATAAGATGGTTTTCTATTATACTAAATATATTTTGATTAACATAAAATGCTTGAGATTTAATGCTGGCATTAGTCCAGCATTAGTTTGAAGCTAAATTTACAAATTTGAAGCGAAAATATGATATAACATATGCTTTCCGCCTGCTTGCCTCGGGAAGAGGCCAAATAAGGCCATGAAAAAGAATACTGTTAAAAAAGTTAAAAAAGTTTGGATATTCGCGATAGGAGGTGGCTATTCATCAGGTTAAGCAGGTTAAACTAATGCTAAAACCGAACAATTCGATTACTATAGTCCCTGGCCATTGCCAGATGGCAGGGACTAATAACCAAGGCTGCAAAGCATATAAACAGAAAAATACCGCTTACCTCTGAGCAATGTAGGGATATCTGATACAAGTTATTCAATAGGGGGCTTTCCTTAACCTTAGAATAGAGCTCATTAAAAGGTCTAAACTTGTGGATAAGAGAGATCCCACTACACCACAGTTTTAGATTTATAGTTAAGAAAAGCTATTATTTTTTATTGGGTATTATTTTTAATTTCATAATCCAAATTAATATGTCTTTCTTGTTTAAGATTATTTTCCTTAGTTTTGGAAAAAGAACTAGTTTGAATTAGAATTGGAATTCAATTTCTTAATTAATGTAGGAACCATTTTTCTGTTTGCAATGCAACATGTGTGTGAAAGTATGAACCTAATATTTTGGACCGCTTGATGATATATGTTGCCAGGAAAAAGAACATATAATTGGTGAGTGTAGGAAAGAGATGTAATAGCATCCTCTTATTGGTTTGGTTAATGCCAAGCCAAAGTAGCTAGATATAACCTAAAAAACATACTGATCATTTCCATTTATAATAAATAATGTCACTCTAATTAATTTGGCAATGTTACCACAATTTCTTTAATGGAAGAAAGGTAGACAATGAAATATTATACCCTGTGCAACTTACTAGGCATTCAAAAACTAGCTTGTATGGGATAAGCTACCAGGCTTAACAATGGGAAAACAAACCAAAGATAATATATGTATATATGGGTAATACCAACCAAAGGTAACACATATATTTGGAAAGATACATATATGGGTAATACCAACCAAAGGTAACACATATATTTGGAAAGATACATTGACTTGTGGAATTATATTTTTAGAGATAGAAATGAAAACAACGAGGGTAGCAGCAAAACATATGGGATCGAGGATGTAGAAAGGACGACATTGATATTTCAGAATCAATAAATAGCTCAAACTTGAACTCCAGTTGGAATGAGGAAACTGTACCCAGCGCCGAGGAGTTAAGAATCATGGTTGGGTCGATTATTTGTGAAATAAGAGCAGAGACTTATAACAATGGCAATGACTTCAAGACTGTCCCCACCGTGGAGAGATTAAGAAATCGTTTTCCCTTAGGCAACTATGTTTTGACTGATAGGGGTAAGAGAAATAGTGAACCACGTGACAACATTGATCTAAATAACACTTTAGGTAACTCCATTAGGAATAGTTCTTTAGGTAACTCCCCAAACCCTAGCACATCAGATAACCCAGATTTATGCTTCGGAACAATTCCAAGAAGAAAGGTAGTTAGTTTTTCCTCTCAGGAATTAGACCCAGAATTATTAGTATTCTCAACAAGGGTTTAGGATTTGCAGTCGCTCCTAGGAACATTCCTGTTCAAAGTATCATTTGTGGCAAAGAGGATGGGATGATTAACTTATCCTTGGAAGACAAGGAGGCATTACATGAATTTTCCCTCATAATGAGAAAGGCTAAAGTTCCCAAGAGTAATTTAAGCAAGAAGGAACAAAGTGCCTTTAGGCCCCTTCAGAATAATGACATGATTATGGTTCTTAAAGTAGTCATCTTATACTAAAAACAAAATAATTAACAATAGTGATTATAATATCTAGTAACCAATTAATTAATTAAAACTAGTAAGATTAGTTATATTATTTATCTTTTATTAATTATAATAATATAAAATTATTTATCATTATTAAATATAAATTTGATTATTATAACATTTATGAACCAATTAATTAACTTATTAAGTAAGAATTTAGCTAGAATAATAAATTAAAAATCTTTAATATAAAATCTATTTAACTAATTAAGCTAATTAAACATTACAAAATTTGGCACATTAGAGTAACATTATACATGAAAATAAAAACTAATCTTTTAATTACAAGAATAAATATATCTAAAATACAATTTATAATAATAAAAATTATAATAAAAACTTTATACTAGGTTGATAATTATTATAGAAAAAGATAAAATGAATAAATAAATAAAAAATATAAAACATAAGAAAATTAAATGTCAGGCCAGGCAGTAACTCCATGGGGCAGAAATTAATTGACTGTATTATTCCATCAGGTAGGTCCTCATTATATACATGAGGGAGAGACTGTTCAGTTCGTCTCCCGATGACTGTTCATATTTCCTATCTATCTATTTACAATAATTCACCCAATCACAAGGATTAGGTGTCAACATTCCCCCCCTTAATCTGAAGGGATGTTGGTGAGTCCAAGCATCATTCTGAATCGTTCAAGCTTTTCTCTTCCAAGCGCTTTGGTGAAGATGTCTGCAATTTGCTCATTTGTGGAACAATGACGGAGATGGATTGTTTTGGCCTCAACATGATGTCGAATCAGATGATATTTAGTATTGATGTGCTTCGTTCGATCATGGAACTTTGGGTTCTTGGCCAACTTTATTGCAGAGGTATTGTCAATCATGAGTGGAGTTGATTGTACTTGTTTTACCTGCAAATCTTCAAGAATTTTCCTGAGCCACACAATTTCTTTTGTTGCTTCAGCTGCTGCCACGTATTCTGCTTCTGTTGTGGAATCTGCTAGAACTGATTGTTTGCGTGATCTCCAGGAGACAACTCCTGATCCAAGACTCATAGCATACACTGAAGTAGATACTCCAGTTTCTTTGTCTCCATCGAAGTCTGAATCAGAGTATCCAATCAAGCTGAAGTCGTCCACCTGTGTATACTTGATTCCAAAGTCTTGAGTTCCCTTCAAGTACCTTAGAACTTTTTTTGTAGCAGACCAATGTCCCTCACAAGGCTTTTGCATAAACCTGGAGAGGATTCCAACATCAAATGAAATGTCTGGTCTGGTATTAGTTAGGTAGTTGAGACTTCCTACAAGCTGTCTATACTTTGTTGCATCCTCAAATTCCTTTCCTTCAATAGATGTGAGCTTTAAGTTTTGTTCCATTGGAGTAATAAGAGGATTGCACTCTGTCATGCCAAACCTGTTCAAAAAATCTCCAATGTATTTCTTTTGAGAAAGAAATATGGACTTTGGATGTTGGGTTACTTCAATGCCAAGATAGTAATGAACATAGCCCAAATCGGTCATTTCAAAACTTTTCTCCAATTCCTTCTTTATGGATGCAATGTAGCTTTCATTTTTCCCTGTCATTAAAAGATCATCTACATATACAACAAGATATACAACTGTTTTGCCAAATTTCTTGACAAATAAAGTTGCATCATCAAGATCAAAATGATTGAAATTGAGTTTCAGAAGATGCTCAGTTAGTTTTTCATACCAGGCTCGCGGTGCTTGTTTGAGGCCATACAAGGACTTCACAAGTTTGCATACTTTATGTTCATGTCCTTTCACAACAAATCCTTCAGGCCAGGACATAAAAACATTTTCTTTTAAATTTCCATTCAAGAAAGCAATTTTTACATCCATTTGATGGACTTTCCAACTGTTCTGAGCTGCTAGTGCAAAACGTGTCCGGATGGTAGCCCATTTTGCTGTGGGGGAAAAAGTCTCCTCATAATCAACCCCTTCCTTCTGTGCAAAACCTTTTGCCACAAGCCTAGCTTTGTGCTTGTCAAGTGAGCCATCAACTTTATACTTGTTCTTGTAGACCCACTTGTAGCCAATTGGTTTGGTTGCAAATGGAGGATCGACCAGCTTCCAAGTGCTGTTCTTTATGAGGGCATTATACTCCTTTTGCATTGCTTCCTTCCATTCATCATGAGAAGCAGCTTCTTTGAAGGAAGTTGGTTCAAAATATGTAGACAAGTTCAATTCACAATCATAAGAAACATCCATATCAACAGGTGAATTAGAGTCATCTACATCACCTCCATTTTACCGATTTGAATTTCTGGTTCCTGTCTTTCCAACTTCATCAGGATGAACACTTTCAAGTGTCTTTGTCAGCCACTTTGGGGGACCTTTCTCAGATGGTCCAGGCTGCTCCATTGATTGAGTTGGGACTGAGTCAAGATTGAGTCTCCCAATTCTATCAATTACATCACTTAAAGCATCATCCGTTGTTGGAGTTTCATGTGGGGGAGAGTGTTCTTCAGAAGAAGATTCCACATGTTGATCTAGTATATGAATCCCCCCTTCAAGATGTGGAATCTGATTATCAAATTCTTGAAATGATTTTGCTTTTGCGAATTTATCCAAGCGATCAAGTTGTCGCTCAACAACATTGTCAGTTTTGGATGATTCAAGAAAAATTACATCTCTAGATACAAAAAACTTCTTATTTACTTCATCATAGAGGCGGTATGCTTTGGATGTGTTTGAATACCCCATGAAGATACACTTACGACTTCTAGCACCAAGTCTATTTCTATGTACCTTTGGCATCAAGGCATAACAGGTGGAACCAAAGACCCTGAGATGCTTTACCGAAGGAACATTTCCATACCACATTTCATAAGGAGTCTTGTTTCTTATAGCATTAGATGGACATCTATTCTTTATATATGCAACACATAGAACAAAATCAGCCCAAAACATTATCTTTACATTTTTGAAGAAAAGCATGGATCGTACCATATTTAAGATTGTTCTATTCATTCTTTCAGCTACACCATTCTGTTGGGGGTTATAAGGCACAATTGTTTGATGTTTGATCCCATGTTGGCGAAGATAGCTTTCAAATTCATTTGATGTGTATTCTTTTCCATTATCAGTGCGAATAGACCTAATATGAGATTGTGCATCATTTTTAATCCATTTATGAAAATTCTTGAATGTTTGAAAAGCATCAGATTTGTTCTTCAATAAATAAACCCAACACATTCTGGTGTAGTCATCAATAAATGTCATGATATATTTATTTCCATTTGCAGAACGAACAGGCATTGGACCACATAAATCTGAATGAATGAGTTCAAGCTTCCCATGTGCTCTTGATTGTGAATCATGAAAAGACTGTTTGCTATGCTTTCCTAGAATGCAAGCATCACATTGCTTAAGTTTTCTAGGAATTGTAGGCAAACTAGCAACACCATTTTTCTTCAACAAGCGGAGACTGTCATAGTTCAAATGTCCAAATCTAGCATGCCATAATAAACTTGATGGAAGTGTACCTTCTTCATGATGAGCATTGTATGAGAAATGTTGTGCATGAGCAGAGGTTCCTTGCAGTTTGAGAAGCCTTTCTTCTTCTATTCCCTGATGACAAGTGAGTGGTCAGATGCTTTTCTTACCTCAAGCTTGCCATCAAACATATGAATGGAGTGACCTTGCTGGCGAATGTGGACCAAGGACAAAAAGTTTCTCTTGAGCTATGGGAGATATAGAACATGATCCAGAAGAAAGTCTAGAAGACCAGGTAGTTTAAGCCTGATTGTGCCAAGCCCTGATGGCTTGATTTTTGATTGATCTGCAAAGTATACTGCTCCATCAACATTGTCAGTGAAATATTCAAAAAAAACTTTTCTTTGAGTCATGTGACAGGTTTCTCCTGAATCAAGCAACCAATCATTTTTCCAAGAAGCAAGTGAAGCATTAAACAAATCTTCATTTACTCCAATGTTACATTGTGCCTCAACATAGTGAGCGGATTCAGGTGCTTTACCTTTGTCTGTATCATCAGTTTTACCTTTCTGTTGATTTCTTTTCTGCTCAATTTTTTCCCATGGTAGCTTGCATGTAGAGGCATCATGTGATCCATTTCTTTTGCAGTGAATGCAGTGCAAATCTGCCTTTTCTGCTTGAGAATGTCTGCCCCCCCTGCCTCTGAAATATCTTCCTCTTCCTCTCTGACCACCTCTTCCTCCTGTAGAATCTTGAGCAAGATGATTTTATTTATGAGCAAGGCACACAACCTCTTCAGAAGATTCAGGGGCTGTCTTCTTTCCAAAAGCTTTCTCTCTTTCAGCAAACTTTTTCACAAGAGAGTCAAAGGTTATATCTTTGAGATTTCCATTTGCTTGCAATGACTCAAGATAATTGGAGTAAGTAGGATAAAGTGCCTTGAGAAAAGAGATAAGAGGAATATCCAATTCAACCTTAGTGGATTTGATATCATGCATTATAGATTTTACTTCAGATGCAAGAGCAAGAGGATCATTTTTTTGCAGTTCAAGAGTGAAGAGTTTAATCATGAGTTGGACAACTTCAAGTGCAGAATGTGAGTCATAGAGTTCTTTCAGCTTTTGTAAAGCTTCATAGGTAGTTGAATATGACGAAATATGGCGACTCACCTCTTCATTTACATATGCTGCAATTAATCCATAAGCTTTGTTGTTGTTGTTTTCCCAAATGATGAGCTCTTTGTCTGAGGTAGGCTGTACTGGGTCATTGTCTCCGTCTCCAACACACACTCCTTTCCACAACTCATTGAAAATGAGGGTGTGTTTTATCATCTGGGACCATTCAGGATAGTTCTCCTTGCCTGTGAGAACTATTCCCACCATAGATATGATTGAATGCATACTGTAGCAAATAAAATTTCAGCTGCAAATCTTTTACTCTTAATGGAAAAAAAATATAGTTCTGATATAATGGGACAGCAGATTCAAAGCACAAAATATGGCAGTGTAAAATACCCTCAACAACACTGCGTTCACCAAAGAAAAACTGAAGAATGTAGTCTAGATGTATTTAGACTCTCAGATATTGTGTCATACAGAGAAGTATTTAGAATAATTTGAGACAGATGTATCTCTGATTTTAAGCCACATGAAATACGCCACAAAACTGCAAAAACTTAAGCGCTTCTCCAAATTTAATTTCCAGAGAACTAAGAGATCCTCCAGAATGGCATTCAGAGGATACCAAGATACAAAAAAACCTTCTTTTTTTTTATGGCGTGCATTACCCACATCTCTTCTCCAATTCCCAACAATCAGCATGGAGAATTGTACTGCGTTCTGCCAGTGAAGTTGGATGACTCCTTTTTAAGCTACCAACCAACCTTCGACACTGCCTGTCCTTGGACGCAGATATTAAAGAAATGTAATGCCATCGGAGAAAAATAGCTCAGACGACAGAGGTTCGAATCGCAGGGAAGACTCGGAAAAAATGTGGCAAGTTTAAACCCTTTCGTTGCTCCAAGGCTTTGGTTCGAGTCCCGGGGAGATGATCAATGATGGCCTTAATGCGTGCTTACCTTTAATCATCTGAAGCGGCCCATTCACAGCCCATGGGAAGCCTAGTGTCTAATGTGGCTGCGAAGTTTTCATTTTTCCCACTGCAGCCTCCGACGTATAATATTCAGAGAGAGGGAGCCAAGATCATGTTTGCCAGGCTCCGTAGCGAGAAGAATATACACGTTCACCTGCTGGACACCAAGCGGGGCAACCAGATCGTTGCAATGTATTGGCGTCACCCTTATGCCAGGTTTACAGTGCTCTATTCACACGAGAATAACGCTGCTCCTGGTATCAGGGGAGAGCGAGTAATCAGAATAGGGAATCAATTCATGTAATGGAGGCAGCATGCGCAAGTCAGGGCATTTCAAAACTTTAACGCACAGGACAATGCTTGTCAGGACAGTGCTTGTCAAGACAGCGCCCTTTTTTTCTTTTTTTTGAAACGTTTGGATAGTCAGACAGGATGGACAACGTTGGATAGTGGAGGGCAGTATGGAAAATAGTGCAGCTACCATGTCAGGAGCAACTAATTTTATGGAGGAGCTGCTCAGCTATATGGAGAGCAGATAGGGAGTTACAAGGGACACAAAATCTAAAAAAAAGCTGGCTCTGATACCATGTCAGGCGAGGCAATAACTCCATGGGGTAGAAATTAATTGACTGTATTATTCCATGAGGTAGGTCCTCATTATATACATGAGGGAGAGACTGTTCAGTTCGTCTCCCGATGATTGTTCATATTTCCTATCTATCTATTTACAATAATTCACCCAATCAAAAGGATTAGGTGTCAACATTAAAAAAGGTGACCTCATCTCCCTGGAAATTAAATTATCTTAATACTATTTATATTCTCACTAAGCTCTTCTTCTATCATCATTCAGTAAGTGTCCTAATGATGGATCCCTGTTGGGATTTGAAACATCGACAAGTATCATCTTTACTGTGGGTACTCTGATTCAATCAAGACATTTTAATTTGCAGAGTTAACAAGCCAACAATCATATAAATGATGTATTTAATGATATTATTGTATTGGAATATTTTTGGAGGGGTTTTTTTGTTTTTTGGAGAGCATCGAAATAATGCATAATTTTTTTATATGAATATAAACCTAGATTTGTTTAGAAAGATGGATGATATGTGTAGATTCAAAACATAGTTTATCATGTCATTAGTTGCTTCTAGGCACTCATATACCTTTATTGGAAGACACTTGAAGAATATGATGCTGAGTAAAATCTTGAAATCCATTTATTTATGAATTACATGGTGTTGTGCTTACCACTACAAAATGGCATGGCTATATTTTTATGAGTAATCCTTTTACCACTCTTCATTGTGAGGTTTGCTATCTATTAAACTTTTCAATAAAATGGGTCGTTTGTATTCTAAATTTCTAAAAGCTTTGTGGCCTTAAATATTAATAAAGTATTTAATGCCAATGAATCAAATCATGTATTCTTAAACAACTTAATTAAATCTCATTGAACAACGTGTTGCACTTCTATTAGCACAGTTCTATCTACCAACCTCCTACACACAATTGTTATTGCAAGCTTCTATAATCTTAAGAATATCGTCATAAGGGAACTATGATGCCAAAATATGGCTGGAGCTAACCAGCCATATATTGGGTATTTAATGTCCTCAGAGCAGCATGCCACTTAGCCCGATAACACGGGAGCAGGCAAATATTATTTAATGCCGAATTTGCCCGCTCCCGTGTTATCGCGTTAAGTCGCGTGCTGCTCTGAAGGCATTAAATACCCAATATATGGCTGGTTAGCCCTTTCCCCAAAATATAGTTGTTGGCATCTCAACCACTTCCAAGTAAGTGGCATACACTTTTTTTTTTGTCTTTTTCATTTTTCTCTTAGTGATATATCCGCATCTACTTCTCTTCACTTAAAGAAATAATTAGTAACTTGGTTTAAAAAACTATATCTTTAAATTTATGTTTTATCTAATATATTATAATGATTGCAAGATTGATCATTCTTATTAAAAATCTCAATATCCTTATGGATGTAATTAGGTACTTTACCGTGGAAAAATTTTACATAGATTTCTCAATCAACAATTTTTTCTTTTTATGTTTTGATCTCAATATCTTTATGGATGTAATGAGGTACTTCAACATGGACATTTTTTTACACATGTTTCTCAATCAATGGTTTTTTATTTTACGTTTGGAATGGTGATTTTTATTAAAGGAGAAATGTCTAATATGAAAAAAACAAGGTCACACTAGTTGGTTAGGTTTTCTTCCACAAAATAAGCAAATAGAAGAATATTTTTCCATACAATTGATGATTCTTTCAAATTTCAATATCTTTGAATCTAGCAATGCGCTTTTAATTTATAAAATTTGATAAAGGGTTGTGCTCACAATAGTAGCTAGTATCAACAACCATGTCAAGAATCCCACTAGCATCAATTAGGGAGCTATGGATCAAGAAGTTGGAACTAAAACTAAAAGTGAAACTAGAGAAACTTAAGCTAGTGATAGGTACAAGACAAGTAGTTCATGTTGAAATCATTCCTCCCCATTACAAAGTAGGATCTATATTTTCATTATAAATCAACATTTCTCATTTTAAATATACGATGTCTAGATTTTTATAATTAATATATTTCAAGGGAAACAATATGCACGATAGAACTTTTCAAGGGATGGAATGATTATCATTATTTGGCATCTTAAATGTTGTAATATGCATTATAATAGTGTATTTGGAGAGGCTTAGGTATGTATCAAAAGAAAGTATATCAAGAACTATAATAACTATTAGTACTTAGTATCACAAGTATTGTAATGATGGTAAAAATTAT
The DNA here is from genome assembly GCA_031772625.1 of Pinus tabuliformis. Taxonomy (NCBI): domain Eukaryota; kingdom Viridiplantae; phylum Streptophyta; class Pinopsida; order Pinales; family Pinaceae; genus Pinus; species Pinus tabuliformis. The sequence continues at coordinate 964,818,915 of CM062820.1, forward strand.
GTATAGTTTATATGTCTAGGATTTGTATAAGATTCTGTTTTTATAATGTAAAATAGTTTGGAAGAACTCATGGATTAAAGTAAACGACTTACTCATTGAGTAGCTACATCAACATCAACAACAATGCCTCTAGTGGCAGTAAGAAACTTAGAACCCAAAGCAAAGACAATTAAAGTGAAGAATAGAGAGGCATGTAAATGAAGATTGTGGATTTGAATCTAATGCTACAATCATGCTTAGCAACCTAACATATTTTTATAGCATTCACCTACTGTAAGTAAAGTTTCATATTCACTTACCTCCATTTTTTTATTGTTTCATTTGCAAATGAACCAATGGAAATGTGAAATGTTGAATTCATGTTCTACTTATCTATGACATTTCTTTTATAGATTTTAGAGAACAACATTTGCATTTGTGGAATGAACATGTAAAAAGGTGTATATCCATAGTATTCCATATATCATTTGCATAGGCTCACGTTCTGAAATTTTAGAGCTATTTTTCAAGAACGATAGTAACATTCTTAACAATATACATAATGTACAATCAATGGTAGGAGTGATTGAAGAGAAGAAATGTCATGGATTGAAACACACTTACATGTTCAATTCAACTTCTAACTTACAACAAGTATTCAAGGAACTATACATATAACATTATACCATAAATTCTCAAATTAGCCCTAAACTTTAAAGTAGCCAACCAAACTAAATTAATTCATGCAAACTTCAAAGAAGACTATGATTTGAGTGGTACATTTATTATCTAATCAAAATTGCTTTAGATTTAATCATAATACTTTAGTAGCTAAAGATCAAAAACAAAATTTTAAAGATATACGTATATAATCTAAAAACAAAGCAACAAATAATTACAAAAATAAACTATCTTGAACTAAACACATTTCATATTCTCAACAAAACCCATTATAGATTATTCATGTGGAGATTAAAAAAAAAATGGATTTAGGTTCTTACCAAATTAAAATGCAAGAGAATGAGGAGCCTACGATAGTCATAACTTGTGGGGGTAAGAAAGAATAGAAAAAAATAATTCAATGTTTTGCTCAACCTCCATTTCCATGGTCCTTTAAGTAGGGATGAAACATACTGCCTATAAACCCCAAATTCTATCAAGTGTGGATTAAATGTTACCATAGAAAACATCATTCCAACAAATTTTTGTGAAATGAAAATTTGAATAGAGTGGACATAAATTCCATAGGGTAAAATACCTCCAAATAATTTCCATTTCCATAAAACTAGGGTGAAATATATCCCAATAATTGTCATTACCTGAAAAAATAAGGTGAGTAGGAGGATATAGTTTGACTTTTACAATGAAAAATTTGTTTTTCTAGTTGTCCCCTCTCAAATTCCCATGGGATAATGCTTTTACAAATATATATATTTTTTAAATAAACATTAGGAGATAGATATCTAAATCCCTCATTGAAAATTTTTTGTTTAATCAAAATGGAAAACCCCCTAATTTCGCCCGTAAAATTCTCTATGGTTAATAGTTAAGTCTATGTTCATTAGATGTCTCATTGTGCATGGCTATTGTATGATGCTACTTCATTGTCCAATTAGGTGTATAATATTAATGGACAATATCTCTACAACCTTTGGAGCCTCACTCGACCAAAATTCTATGATTAATTTGTTCTCCTATGATTTGTACTAGTTAACATTGGTGCAAAATGAACCTATTTTGTTTGTGATTCAATTTGTTGGTATTAATATTTCACTATCACTATTGTATTCTATTATTATTATTATTTGGTCAATTAGTTATTTTTCATTAGATCATGACTTAAGTATACAAAACATATTAGATAGTAGTATTATTGTTGTGGCTTGCCACAAGGGAAACCAAACCATTGAAAATAAAGGTAATGTAACTTTATTATGTCTATCAAAGTTAACCAAAATAAACCTACTACTTATGTATCGCTGTGCCAAGATAGATGTTTAACATGGTTATCAGAAAACTTGCAAATAATAAACTCACTATAGCTATCATACCATAATTGTGAAACATATGAGAAAGTAAAATAAAGTTCGCTAAACATAAAAATGAAATAACAAGATACCTGGCCATGCATTAGTTCTCAAAGGAAGTAGCAAGGGTAGGATCCTATGTGCTTCGACCTATCGGAGAGTGTCTCCCACACTTAATATGCTTTTCACATGAGCTAGGTGAGCATCCAAGCTAATAAGACGAGCACTATTGTGTTTGAATTCACTGGATGTCATTGAGGTAGATAATAATTTCATTACAAATATCTTGTTTTTCTTTGATGATGTGACCCAACATTGTTTTAATTTTCCATTAGGGTGATGGAATGAAATATTCGTTCTTTTTTCCTCTAGTATGGATAATATCTAGGACCCAATCATAAAATTTCATTTGAATTTCTGATTCAGAGTGGGAATTCAAGTCATTTGTAGACCAAGATTCAAGTTGGTGAATTATGTCTTGAATTTTAGGAGGGGTGACTCAAAAGGTAAATTTCTGTTGTAGACTGGGCTTAGGTATAAGCTCTAGGTCCGACTATGGAACCTCAACCACTAGAACCATGCCTCTAGTGCATTCATAGCCTTGGCATGGCACTAAGGAAGGGCCATAACCTAGCAACATAAATTTCAGGATATTAGTGCAAGTCGGGGGAATGAGAGCCAAAGGGAGGCTAATATATACCTAGTAAAATGTAAATCTTCAGGGGTGTAAAGAACAAGGATAGTGGGAGTTGGATAACCTATAGCAATAAATAGGGGGCCGTGTTAGGAAATAGGGAAGCTTCCTTGGCTTGAATAGAAGTTGGTAAAACTCATTATAAGGGGTCACTGGTAGGTGTCTCTCCCCAGATGGATAAAAGAGGTTCTTGGATGAAAATATCAAACTCATGACTTTCAAAACAATACTAACAAGAGAGAATGTAATTTAGTGTATTTATGAGTGTGCTTGACGTGTGTAACCACTCCTCCCATATCTACTCAGTTTCACTAGCTTGCCAAGTTAAACATGAGAGAAAGAGCTACTATGACATGAACCAACCTCCTAGGTTCCATTAAGGAAGTGGGGTTCACCACATAAGACAAACTGTCATCTCATAACATTCGACAGGGGCTACAGGTCACTCAAAATCTAAGTAACAAACCCTAGGTGGCCAAAAGTTGAGCTGGTCACCATTTTCTCTAATCTGGGTCCCAAACTGCACCCACAACAAGTCCTCCATGTGGTTGGAAGCCGCTAATCACATGCACAAGCCTGCATCCATGCAATTGCAACACAATTTTCCTAGTTAGGAGCATGCAATCCCAAGATTTGAGCCTAGATTCCAGGTCAACCTCTAGAACACTTCCCATAACTTCCGGTAACTTATCAAAATTAATAATGACATGACAAAAATGATAGACATACAAAATTTAAGGCATTAATTGACATAGACTTCCTAGAACATAATAGGCGTTTCGTCAAACATATTACAAACAAGAAAGATACAAGTCATAAATGCATATCTGATCATAAAAGTGTGAGATTCATTTGTGAATCGTTGAGAAGTCCCTATGCCCTCTCCACATAGATGAAAAAAAACTTATATGTTGATACATTCATCACCGATCAATAGCTAAACAATTGATGACAAGAGCCATAGAAGATACACATAATATAACCAGAAAATAAATAGCATATAAACCATTGAAACTTAGCCACAATATCACCAAAACATTTCCAATAAATAGACATGAATCACAATAGAAGAATAAATCTTATTACATAGGAAAATAACAACCAAGTCAGGGACTTCCATGTACAACCCGACCATAGATTAGGCTGAACCAAATCTCTCTTTCAGTCAATCGCCCCTACGCCATATTCCAAGCGTGAATGTGGGATCTCATGGAATAAACCAAACAAAACCAAACCAAGCTTATAGAGGCCAAACCACCTCAACCTTAAACCAATGATTCCACCTCACGGTCGTACATCACTAACACCAACCAGATCGGTCTCTACCCAAGTTTTCCACAACTCCAGGAACTAGTAACTTAACCCACAACCTTTCATGGCTTCAGAGCGTTTGCCCAACCCAGCTCTAGGATTATTAACTCAATCTAACAAGCGCTTTAGAGTGTTTTTCCAACCTAGGCTCCATGATTAGTAACTCAACCCAAGTTGTTCTAGGGCTCCAAAGCATTTATTCCAACCCACAACCATAAGGAATTATAAGCAGCAACCAGAAAACAAATAATAATGGAAAAACCGACAACACCATGACTATCTAAGAATGACAAGTCTAGGTTAAAAACCACTATCAATCTCGTCAATCCTCCATACCAATGACAAATCATAACCAGATAATCACATGTATATACAATTCTTCCCTAAATCAACAACGAAATCACACATGCAACCTGTTACCTACAAAGCAATTTAGATGTAGCTATTGATCCAGCTATTCCCTTGTGCTTTCCCACTTTCCTTTGTCTTCTTTCTCAAAATACAATGAAAACTAGAGTGCTCCAAGTATGCTCCAAAAATGCTCTAATATTTCTCTAAGTGTGCAAGAGTATGAGAGAGAGAACAGAAGAGAGCTCCAAGATAAAACTAACAAAAGGTTTTGAACTGATACTCAAAATATTGTTTATTATTAAGGCCTTTATTTTCTTCATTTTTCCTCATTTTCCTTCAATTTTCCTCCTCATGCAAATTATATGACCTTTCATCTCTCTTTTCTCCTATTTTCCATTATTTTCATAAATAAAATTCCAATTGATGCCTCTTTTCCTTTTCCAATGCCTTTGCCAATTTCCATAGCTATTTATTAATCACCAGTTATCTCCATCACTATGTTTTGCCCAACATTCAACTTGGAATATGTGTCCCATGACCTTGGTTATTATTTTTATTTACATAGGAAATCAACCAGGGGCTACTACAATCCCCTCTCCCTTGGGGGAACATCGTTCTCGATGTTAGATGACACTAATAAACCAACAAAACACATTCTACCTATGGATATTTATAACAAAGCTCAATATGACATTCACATCATATCATATTCCTGAAGACATAACCAACATATCAAGAACACCATACCACTTATTAGATATTTATAACACCACGCGATGCAATATTTACACACACAGACACACACATACACATAGATATATATAACCAAATACAAGATCAAAAAAATATCAAAGCATATCTGCTAAAGCAATGAAAAGAGAAGGATACATAGCCTGTGTCTGATCAACCATCTCCCATGTAGCTTCATCGGGCCAAAAGTGCTTCCAATGCACTTTAACTTGCTCAATTACTTGATTTCGGAGCATGAGCATCTTTCGCTGCAAAATGCACTGAGGTTCCAGCTAAAATTCTCCTTCGAGTTCCACCTGCAATACATACAGGTCAATCACATGATCAACATATTTCACATACTTCTTAAGAAATGACACATGTAAAACATCATGGAATTTCACTGTTGGAGGCAATGCAAGTCAGTGGGCTACTTGCCCAATCCTCTCAAGAATATTGAAAGGCCCACAATACCAAGGTGCCAATTTGGCACATGATCCAATCCTCAAGGATCTCTTCTTGGGCTTGATGCATAAGTACACATGTTCCCCAGATTTAAACTTCTTAAACACCCCTTTCTGATCTGCATAACTCGTTTCCCTATCCTGTGCTACCTTCATATTCTTCTTGATTACGGGAATTTCTTGTTCCATCTTTTTGAACATATCTGGTCCAATCATACCCTGTTCACTAGATGAGTCCAACTAATAGAAGTATTACAACTCCACCCATAAATTGCCTCAAACAAACTCATCTTCAAATATTCCTGATACCCATTGTTATACACAAAATCCACCAGTGGAAGATACTCTTCCCACTTCCATTGTTGATGCATAACATACATTCTCAACATGTCCTCAAGAACCCTGTTGACCCTCTATGTTTGTCCATATGTCTGTAGATGATAAGCTATACTGAAAGCCAACTCTATACCCAAACCTGCAAACAACTTCTTCCAAAACTTGGAAGTGAACTTGGCATCTCTGTCTGACACAATCTTCCTAGGAATAACATGTAACCTTACTATCTCCCTGCTACCTCACTAGCTGAATTCGTAGACTTCACTAGAATGAAGTGAGTTACCTTTGTCAACATGTCAATCACAACCATAATATAATCATGTTGTCTAGATGTCCTCGAAAAACCTGTAATGAAGTCCATCGAAATGACCTCCCATTTCCATTATGGAATCAAAAATGAATGTAATAAGCCCCCTAGATGTTTACACTCTACTTTTACTCGTTGAAAATTAAAACATCTCGTAATAAACTATGCCACCTATTTCTTCAAATTCAACCAATGGTAGAAATTCTTAACTATTTCTAATGTGTTCTAATATCTCAGATGACCTGAATACAGATTGCCATGAAATTCCCTCAAGATAAGCTTCTTGAGCTCGCTATTGTATGAAACAGAGATCCTGTCCCTAAATCTAACCAAGCCATCTGCTGTGAGATGATAATCCACATTTTGTTCACATGTACCCTAATGTTGTAACCTGTGCTTAAGCTATTGGTATCGGTAATCCTACTGTCCTACCTAAAAGATTCGATCCCGTAAATCTGTCCCATACGAACTCATAGATGCTATGTACTCTTCCGCTAAGAGCATCTAAAAACCCATTCTCTTTTCCCTTAATGTACCGAATCTAGAAGTAAAACTCACTGATTGTAGCCAACCACCTAGATTGCCTAGCATTCAGATTAGGTTGGTCAAATAAGTATCTGAATCCACTTTGGTCACTCATCAAAATGAACCTCATGCTAAGAAGATAGTGTCTCCACATCTTCAATGAATGGATGATCGCTGCCAACTCAATATCATGAGTCACATAATTATGCTCGTGCTCATTCAATTTCCTTGACTCATAACATACTACGCATCCTTCTTTCATAAAAACTACACCAAGTCCCCACTTGTAAAAATTTGTACATACCATAAACTCTTTATTTGGATTTGAAATCTTCAATACCAGAGCATTTGTAAGTAGTTGCTTCAACTACTTAAAACTAGCTACACATTCATCTGTCCATTTAAATTTCTTTCCTTTCCTCTGCAAAGATGTAATAGGATAGGATATCCGTGAGAAGTTTTTGATTAACAGCCTATAGTAACCTACTAGTCCCATGAATGATCTGACTTCATCCACATTCCTAGGAGTTTCCCACTCCATGATAGCTCTTATCTTTTCTAGGTTAATTTCTATACCTTCCTTGGAAACCACATGCCCCAAGTAATGAAATTTTGTCTGAAAGAAATTGCACTTGCTAAGTTTGGCATACAACTCACACTCTCTCAACAGTCTTAATACTACTAATAGATGTTCTACATGCTCTTCCTCATTCTTAGAATATATCAATATGCCATCAATTAATACAATCACAAACTTTTCTAGATAAGGAGACACCACACTACTCATGAAACGCACAAAATTAGATGGAGCATTAGTCAACTCAAAAGGAAGCACGACAAACTAACAATGCCCATACCTAGTGTAGAAAGTAGTCTTGTAGATGTCCTCTTATTTTATGCATACCTAATCATATCCTAATCTCAAATCAATATTTGAGAACACTGTTAATCCCTTCAACTTATCAAACAAGTCATCAATCCGTGACAAAGGGTACATATTATTAATCGTCACCTTGTTCAACTTCCTGTAATCAATACACAAGCTGTGAGTACCATCCTTCTTCTTCACAAACAATATTGGTTCACCCCAAGGCAACACACTTGGAATAACGTATCCTTTGTCAAGAATTTCCTTCAACTACATCTTCAGTTCCACAAATTCTAGAGTGCTTATCCTGTACGGTGCCTTTGATGGTGGTGCTACTCCATACATCAACTGAATAGAAAAGTCCATTTCCTTGTGAGGAAGTAATTCAAAGATCTCTTCTGGGAATACATCCTAAAACTGTTGCAAAGCCGATTACCTCTCCAAGAACTCAACATCCTCAACATCCTTACCTTTGTCAATGGAAATATGAACTGCAAATAATACACATCCTTTCCTGCTACTGTGATTTTCCTGCATAATTGTAGCCATTTTCACTTATGTAGGCTTTTCTTACCCTGCAATATTCTCTTCTTTCCATCATCATCCAAGGACTCAATAGCCTTATCATAGCAATCCACCTTAGTACTGTGAATGTACAATCAATCCATACCCAACAACATATTGTATGATGCCAACAAAAGAAAATTTAGATGCACTGATGTAGACATACCATTCAGCTCAAATGCACAAGCTCTTACCCAATGATGAACTCTTTTCTTGGTACCTATAGCTAATGTACTAACCAAGTTTTTGCATGCACTTCTTTATTCAAAACACACTTATCCACCAAGTCTGGACTGATATAATGTTATGAAACCAGCTCAAGAAAAGATAGAAAAGATAGATCAACGCCTTAGAATTCAGCCTCTTCGAGGGGGAAAACCTCCTTTACATTACATAAATGAACAATTCTTGGATGATACAAATGAAAAGACCTCCTTTCTATATATAGGAGTCTAAGGGGTCATAACATAATCAGAGCCGACATAACAATAATAATGTCAGGGCACAATAATAACAATAGTGGGCTTCTATGGGGCACAATAGTAACAATATTGGCACTACATGGGTACATCAATATAATAAGTGGGTTATACTAATAACAATAAGGGGTTACACTAGTAGTATAGGGGCCTAACATGCCCCTCTCCTTCAAAAATCATTGTCCTCAACGCTTGAGTAGTTCTTGATGCTTCTGTATAAAATTCTTGTCCTCCCATGTGGAATATTCAACGGGTAAGTTCTTCCACTTGATGAGATACTGTGAAATTGATCGATTTCGTAGCTGTCGGGTTCTTGTTTCTGTGACTGCTCCAGGTTCCAATATGATTTTTCCTTCCTCTTTAATTTCTGGCAATATTGTTTGAATTGGGATCTTTTGCAACTTTTGAATAAGTGGCCATACTTCTTCGTCCTTCTTCCATTCATCCCTTTCTTCGTTTATCCAATCTGGTTGGATAATATAAATAACACAAAACAATGCTTCCACATCCTCATCCTTGAAGAGTCTTCCCATTCGATAAGGTCGCCATTTTTTAAGTGCCTGTTGTTTCGTTTGATTTTGCACCGAAGTGGCGTTATCCTTTAAAAGTTGGAGAACTTGTTGTTGATGCTCGATGTGATCTTTCACTACTTGAACCTTTTTCTTCTTGATATGTCCTTCTATCTCTAGAGTTTGAGGAGTGGTAATTTCTTTCAATCCTTTACAAGATATGGTCGGATTTATTTCTTGATGCTCGATGTGATCTTTCACTTCTTGAACATTTTTCTTCTTTATATGTCCTTCTATCTTGATAGTTTGAGGAGTGGTAATTTCGAACAATGAATTACAAGATATGGTTGGATTCATTTCTTCTTTCTCGATGTGATCTTTCAATTCTTGCACCTTTTTCTTCTTGATATGTCCTTCTATCTTGAGAGTTTGAGGAGTGGTAATTCTTGCCAATGCTTTACAAGATATGGTCTGATTCATTTCTTCTTTCTCTGGGGTGGGGTCCTGGTGTATATCTTCTTCTTTTGTTGTTTCTTGATCCTTTTCTTCCTCCTCTTCATATTCTATGTAAAATAATTTCTTCTCAGCACACTTATGACCTTTAGTGCATTTGCTATCACAATTGTAACAAAGCCCTTTTTCTCTTTTTTCTTCCAATTGTTGTGGTGTAACCCTTGTAGGTTGTGGAAGGCTAGGAGAAACAACACTTCCATCTTTATAGTTGTGAGGGGTACACTTCCTGGTTTCCATAATTTTGCTTTCCACTATGTCACAAAGCCCTTTTACTCTTTCCAATTGTTGTGGTGTTGCTCTAAAGAAGGTGTTGCTCTTTGTATCCTCATAATGTGCTATCATTTCCTCCATGAAAATTGACCACGCAACAAGTTTTTTACGAGAACAAAGCCCTTTGTACCATAAAAATTGATCTGGTTCTAAATACGAAGATGCAATAAATACCTTTTGTAACAGTTGTACACCATGTATATCAAAATATTGCTCCATCTGAAGTATCCAGTTTACCGGATCCTTGCCATCAAACTTCCTCATCTTGCTTTTTCTTGATTTTAGGAGCTCTACCTTGAAACGACTGTAACTATGTACTTTCAGATCTTTAAGTTCTGAAATTGTGAATTATAGTAGCCCTCTGTGTCCTCTTTCCAATGCCACCAGTCTGATCCAAATTGGATTCACAAAGAAAGATTTATGCACAATCTCCCAAGATGACCTGATTATAGACTAGTTCAGTAGAGCGAACTTGTACGACGTGCCACGAGTCACTATTTCAACCTTTGGATCTAAAAAATGCATACAAGAAACTACAGTCTGTCCTCTTTCTGTACCTTCTTACAAAATTTCAATCCGATCCCTAGAGAGAAAGTTATGACAATTTTCCCCAGGTCACCTATTTTGAATGTAATTCAGGAGTCTGGAAAAGGACCAACTTCCTCAGATCATATCTCCGCAAATATCATGCGAAAAGCTCTAAAATTCGGACCCAAGGTTCAATGTGGTTTCTTCTCAAATGGGTTTTTTTTGCGACTTCTGAGACGTCACAGAAAAAAAATTTTATAGCGAAAATGCCATGATGACCTGTTTGGAGCAGTGAAACCCTAGAATCCAAAGCTCTGATACCAAATGTTATGAAACCAACTCAAGAAAAGATAGAAAAGATAGATCAACGCCTTAGAATTCAGCCTCTTCGAGGGGAAAACCTCCTTTACATTACATAAATGAACAATTCTTGGATGATACAAATGAAAAGACCTCCTTTCTATATATAGGAGTCTAAGGGGTCATAACATAATCAGAGCCGACATAACAATAATAATGTCAGGGCACAATAATAACAATAGTGGGCTTCTATGGGGCACAATAGTAACAATATTGGCACTACATGGGTACATCAATATAATAAGTGGGTTATACTAATAACAATAAGGGGTTACACTAGTAGTATAGGGGCCTAACATATAACTATAGTTAGATCCAGTGTAAATCAAAATAGAAACAACTTGGTCACAAAGCTTACCTTCCATCTCGATAATAGATGCATGATGATGAACCTGCCTATTATCCAAAGATGCATACATATGAGGAATACTCTGTCCAACATCCCCAACTATCTGTGCCTCCTGAGCACTATAGATATGAAATTTACCACCATGATGATGTGGGAAATATCTCCTGTTATGATCCTTGCCACAAGTCCAACACTGTAAAGGCTTCCTGCCATCACCCTTGTTCTATTCCTCAGACTGAAATCCATATCCTATGTTGACTGGATTGAACTTCTTGTGCAGTGCTACATTCTCCTTGTCATTTGTATCTTGTGGTTTTCCTCTCTTCTTAACCCAATTTCCTTTACTCTTATCATTACCTTTGGAGTTCTTCTTAGATTCATTCTTACGCTTCGATTTCTCATAACAATGCTTCAACTTTATGATGGTTTCCTCTAGTGATTTAGTCTCATCAAACTCAATCCCATCTTTGAATGATACCAACGATCCACTAATGAATCTTTGAATATTTGCTTTCTCCTCCTTAAGATAAGGCACATATCTCAACAACTCTAAGAATCTTCTAGTATACTCCTCATCAGGCACAAATCCAATCTTCAACTCATAAAATTCATTTGCCCTATCATCATAATATCTCTCAAATAGATATTTCTTCCTGAAACGTCTCTTGACCTCACTCCAAGTCAAATCCTCTTCTTGAATTCCTTTGAAATTCTTTACATATTCCCACAAAATGTCTGCCTTTCCTTTAAGACTGAAAGTAGATATCAACACATATTTCATTAAATTTGGAAATATTTTATTACACGGATAATGACTTGAATTGATCTTTTTGGTTATTTTGAAATTCTAGATCAACCATTTAATTAAAAATTTAATGAAATATGTGTTTATCATGGCTTTCATATTCTCTGAGTAATCATGTAATCATAATAACTTATTCTTCCCAAGAAACCAAGGTTTTTCATCCTGTGAGCTCTTCATTTCTCCATCAAATGTAGGAATATTTTCTTTCTTGAACTCCTTTGGAAATTACTGCTTCTCACTCCTTCTATATGGATTGTGATGGTGATGACGATGTTGTCTCTCTAAAGTAGAACTAGAATAGAACCCATAGTCATTACCCGTCCTATCAGGTGTATCCAAAACCTACCATCTATGGTTGTATCATCCTTGTAAAACCTGTATCATGACTAAGACTTGTTTCCATATGCCCCATTGGTCCTTTCCTTCTATCCATGACTAATCCTAAGCGATCTCTGCCTCTGCAAAACTGGCAAAATTTGAAGGATCAATTCATTAACCTATGCTTTCTTTTCTTGTTCCCTAGCAAGTATTTACTATGACTGGATGATCATATTATTATCCGCCTTACAAATCCTAGTATATGCTTTCAAGATTCTCAATGTATATGTTATGTTAGGTGAGTACTCATCACCATGTTTCTCATCTGATATGTAGGTAGAATTTTGTGAACTATAGTCCACCATTTTTCTCTGATACCATTTTGTAACCAACCCTCCCATATCTACCTAGTTTCATTGGTCTGCTAGGATAAACATGAGAGGAAGAGCTACTATGACATGACCCGACCTCCTAGGTTCCATTAAGGAAGTGGGGCCGACCACAAAAGACAAACTAACATCTCATAACATTCTACAGGGCCTATAGGTCACTCAGAAGCTGAGTAACCACCCCAAGTAGGCAAAACCTGAGAGAAACACTTTTTTATCTGACCTAGGTCCCAAAACACACCCACAAAAATCCCTCTATGTAGTTGGAAGCCTCTAACCACATGCACAAGCCTGCATCCATGCGGTTGCAACCCAATCTTCCTAGTTAGGAGCATGCGGTTTGGAGATCTGAGCCTAGATTCTAGGTCAGCCTCTAGACCACTACTCAGAAGTTCCTGTAAGGTCTCACAATCAATAATGACATGAAAACACTACTATACATACAAACTTGAACAAATAACTTGACCTAGAATTCATAAAAAATAACATGCAAACATGTAAGCTACAGGTCATAAATGTATATGTAATCATAAAAGAATGAGATTCATCTGAGAATCACAGAGAAGGCTCTATGCCCTCTCCACATAACTGTAACACCACTTATTAGTCCATACATTAATCACTGATCAATAGCTAAATAATTCACGACAAGATCCATAGAAGATACAAATCATATAAAAAACATATAACTAGAAATAACCAACATATAAACCATGGAAACTCAGCCATAATATCACCAACAAATTTCCAATAAATATACATGAATCATAATAGAAGAATAACTCTTATTACATAGGAAAATACCAACCATGTCAGGGAATTCCACGTACCACCCAACCATAGATTGTGTTGAATCAAATATCTCTTTCAACCAATCACCCCCGTGCCATATTCCAAGCATGAATCTGGGATCTCATGGAATAAACCAAACAAAACCAAACTGGGGCTTCCAGAGGCCAAACCACCTCAACCCTCAACCAATGATTCCACATCATGGTCAAAAATCATTAACACAAATCAGATGAGTCTCGACCCAAGTTTTATAGGGCTCCAAGAACTAGTAACTCAACCCACAACTTTCTAGGGCTTTAGAGCGCTTGTCCAACCTGGTTCCAAGACTAGTTTCTCAACCCACCAAGGGTTCTAGAGCGTTTTTCCAACCTAGGCTCTAGGACTAGTAATTCAACTCAAGTTATTGCAGGGATCTAAAGCATTTATTCCAATCTACGTCCATAAGGAATTATGAGCACCAACTAGGAAACAAATCAATGGATAAACCCACAACACCATGGCTATCTAGGAAACGACAAGGATAAGATAAAAACCACTGTCAATCCAATAAATCCTCCATGCCAATGACAAATAATAACAAGATAATCACATGCATATACCATGCATCCATAAATCAACAAGGAAATCATACATGCAACCTGTTACCTACAAAGCAATCCAGCTATAGTTACTGATCCACCTGTTTCCTTGTGCTTTACTGCTTTCCTTTGTCTTCTTTCTCCAAATCCAATGAAAACTAGAGTGCTCCAAGCATGCTCTAAAATTGCTCCAATATTTTTCTAAGTGTACAAGAGTATGAGAGAGAGAGAGAGAATAGAAGATAGCTCCAAGATAAAACTGAGAAAAGGTTGTGAACTGATCCTCATAAGTCCTTTTATCATTGAGGCCTCTATTTTCTTCATTTTTCCTCATTTTCCTTCAATTTTCCTCAAGAAAATTATGTTACCTTTTATCTCCCTTTTATCCTATTTTCCATTATTTTCATAAATAAAATGCCAATTAATGCATCTTTTCCTTTGCCAATGTCCATAACCATTTATTAATCACTAGTGATCCCCATCACTATGATTTTCCCAACATTCAGCTTGGAATATGTGTCCCATGACCTTGGTTATATTTTGTTATTTACATAGGAAGTCAACCAGGGGATGTTAATATGTGTGCTCATTCCAAAATTTCTTAGCAGGGTCTTGGCTCCATCCCTCTTACCGATTGATGCTCAGACCTGCCACATGCACCCTTATGATTGTGAGAAAGTTTCAAAGTTTGCAACTGTCAATGACGATAGGATGTTGGAAAGCCAAACTAGGAGGGCCTATACGTTCCTTCACTGGAGTGCCATGAATATAGATGTTGGGAAGGAAAAATACCATATGTTTCTTGGTGATACCACAAAGGCTCTAGAAAATGGTCGAGAAATTCTAGTCTTAGCAAGAAGATGCAAAGGATGTATGGTTTTCTATATTAATTCACCCATCCATCATAACTCGTAATATGTATGAATACATGGGGGAGTTAGCCACACCATCCCCCTCTTTAATGCTCAAGGAGGTGAGGGGGTGGCAGACCTTCTGTCATCCCTCAGTAAACATACTATCTGACACCCCCATTGAATTTATTCTATAATTAATACTATTTCTCAAGGAATCAAGATTCAACATTCTAGAATTAATAAGATTGAAAAATGACAACTTCATATTTTGATTTTTTTTTTAAAATTAATTTTTTAAATATCTCAAAGAAAAGTAGTAAATAAAAAATAAGTAAATGCATTTGAAAAATATAATTTTGTAATTTTATTTATTTATTTTTATTTTATTTTATTGTATATATATATATATATATATATATATATATATATATATATTTTTTTTTTTTTTTTTTCGATCAAAATTTTCTATTAATTCTTCAAAATGTTACATTGGATGCACATGGTAACCCTTTCTCTCTGACTCTATTTGTTAGCTAAGATAACAGTGCAAAAACTAATGATAAACTGCCAAGCTTTACATAGTAACAAAAAATAAAAAGACCATATAGTCAATAAAATAGAGAGAATGAGAAGAAAAATAACAACCATCAGTGCATGTCCAACGCTAGGAGTAACTGGAGGGGAATTATCCCATGGGGATGAAATTCCATGTGAACCTCCATCTCATCTAAGTGATTTTTGGTGTGCCTATGATTCCTTCGCATAGAATCCAAGCGATTAATCATATCCCAACAATTTTGTTGCAAATCATTCATAAATGCGATGAATTTGTTGGGGTCTTCGTGATACTGTTGTTTCATATTCTCCAAAATCCCCATTATATTTCACATCTTCAAGTCCAAGGATTCCATGGATGGTGGCTGGTCCATGCTTCTTGGTGACTCGATTTGGTCCTGACCCAATTTCCCCTCCAACTCATCTGCCAAAGCCCCATCATCATCTACCACTCCTACACACCGACTGGCCTCAAGGCCCTAGACCCCTCCGGGCTCGATCCTGCTGCCTCAACATATCAATTAGTACAAAAAACTACTAGAAAGGGAGTCCAACTAAGGATCAAAAACTGCATCCTTGAACTAGACACTCAGATAGATGAATGAAAACTCCAACCCCCACAGACTCCCCAACCACCCCCTTACCCAAATAGCACATCCCCCACTCTTTTGGGGAAACAATGCCACAAAAAACCCAAAGGGATCTCACTCAAACAAAACCATTGTGACTAAAAAAACAATAGAATCCCTCCTCTTGTCAGCCGAATTTCCAAGGCTAGTACTTCCTTGGCTTGGTTCTCACCCAGAACACAACTCCCCTTTGGTGAAAATTAAAGAAAAAGCACACTACTAGAATTTGTGTGAAGAAAAATTCTTATAGACAAAGAGCCTTAAAAGGAAAATTACCAAAACCCTATTGAATGAGCCAGATTTTGTCCATAGACAAGTCTTCATGAGCTTGAACAACATAGTGTCGTTCCATGCTCATTTCACCACCCACACTATTTCCCATAACTTGAAACCACAAGCAAGGTAACCAAACTGTCGTCCAAAATTTATAACATGCTTTTCCCTTCTTGAGGTTTCTAAACCCCCAACGCCAGCTATCCTAGTCTCCTACCTTGCGTTCAACCCCTTTCATTTAAATGATTCCCCTCCACGTTAGGATGTAGTTCTCTTACAATGGTCATCCACCCCCATTGGGGTAATTTTGTAAAATTTTGACAAATAATAAATTACTATTTTTTTCGAGAAAAAATTAACTTATTAAACATTTGAAATACATATGTTTTTAATAATATGCTAAAGATTAAAAAATTTCATTCGATGAAACATATGCTGTATCGATATCTAAAAAACATAGCTAGATGATTTTTTAGATAAACCAAAATCTAGTGTTTTTATGTTCTAAATTTGATGAATTCTTTTGGAGTGATTACTTCATTTTATCTTTAGCCATGACTTTTGGTGTTCCTATGGGTTATAAAATAATGATAAGGCTATAAAAACAATTATTTATGTTGATAAACTCAATTCTCCATAGTGTGTAGTTGGTGATGACCATACACACACTAACTTTGTTGTTGTCTTCCTTGTATAAAATAATTTTTTTGTATACAAACAACTTATTGATGAGCATGGGGTAAATTTTGTTTAGGGTTTAGGAAGTTAAAAGAAATTATTTCATTAAAGAGTCCAACAAAAATAATGATAATAGCTCCCAATGGGAAGGAATCATATAATACTATACTTTGTCTAGATATTGATGATATTATTTGCTTCATCAACATTATTAATATAAGTAAATTTTTATAATAATTATTAGTGTTTTATATATTTAAAAAATTAATGAAATAATCTTATTCACAAAATGAAGGAGATAGAGGATAAGGAAGTTACAATTTGTCTCAATTCATATACAGTAGGGAAATCATTTTCATGCACTAAAATAATGGACAAAAGTAATCTTCATAATTCAAAGGTTAGAATCATCTTCAAATATTCAAGAGCTTTAATAAATAGAATAAACATACCATTTTCAAATTTTCATGGTTAAATGGTTAAAATAATATTCAATTATAAAAAACTCTTCCAACCAGATATGTTCAATGGAACATAATGCAATGGTTGTATTTGTTCACCAAAGAAGAATACAAGATGCCGAATATAATAACATATATAGTAAGGAAATCATCTCCTTGCACCAAAATAAGGACAAAAGTAATATTCATAAGTCAATGGTTAGAATCATCTTCAAATATTCAAGAGCTACCAAATTAGAATACACGATGCCGAATATAATAACATATATAGTAAGGAAATCATCTCCTTGCACCAAAATAAGGACAAAAGTAATCTTCATAATTCAATGGTTAGAATCATCTTTAAATATTCAAGAGCTCTAATAAATATCATAAACATACCCATTTTCAAATTTTCATGGTTAAATGATTACAATAATATTCAATTATATAAAAAAAATCCTATTTGTTTACTAAAGCATAATAAAAGGTGCCAAATATAATAACATAAGCTTAACATAATTTTGGATTTTGTTTTTTTTAAAGGGAGGCTGCATGGCAGCTAGTCCTTGCCTTGAGAAGGGAAGTACGGCTTGAGCACCTTTGTGGCCCTCATTTCAGTCAGGGGAGGCTAAAATAGTTGGGCATGCTTGTCTGCTCAGAAAAAAACTTAACCGAATTACACATAACCCAGAAGAAAAATTTCAGCTTTAGAACAATCTGCAATTTTTTTTGAAAGGCAGCTTCAAGAGGTCAATTTGAAATAAGAATGGAAGCTTAGGATCGCTGGTGAAAATGATCACTTGAAAAAGAAAGGATTGGTGTCAATATGCGTATGTGTGATCAATCAAAGTCTATGAGGCGTGTCAAAGTCTATAGCCTGGAAGAGAAGACCTTTGTAGGGAGGGACTATTAAAACAACCCCCTACCTTTGTTATGCACACTTTACCCACCCGTCCAAACCTGCTATGCAATGCTCATAGCTTTGCATATGCATCCTAAATCTATTCTACAAGCCTATGGAGAAATATACTTGATATTCCCCCCACAACCACAATAAAGGGACTAGTAGGCAGAGTTACAAGGGAAATTTGCCAACTGTTTATGAATCCCACAACAAGGCCTCCAAAAAACATTGCGATGTTATAGAAATAATTTCACACTTGTTACATAAATAATTCCTTTTGTCACTTTGAAAATCATTTTCTCAATTTACAAAAACAAGATACTAAAGATAAAAAGCTTGAATTTTTTCTGATGTTCAAGATTACCAAAAATATTACCGTGTACCTTCTCACTCAAAGCAAACTGAATAAGGAGAAAATCACTTATGACTTGGCTCACAATGTCTCCATTATTTCCATACGTATCAAAAAATCTCATGTCCTAATTCAACAATACTTGGACATATTTGGACCTAATGACCGCTGTCTATCTCTCTTCGGGTAAGTATCCAACATGAAACCTCTATTTCCCAAGACAAAGAAAGAAAAAATTAGGTCAAAATCCAGATGCACAATCAAAGATAGAGTCAAATGAAACCCTACAATCGCAAACTCTAATCAGGTTATGAAGAAAATAAAAATGAATGAATAACAGGATAGAGTTGAATTGGTGTACAGTTGAAAGCACAGTCAAAACTAGAACTAATCCACTATACGGGGATTCTTATTAGGATAGGTGCACATCAATTATAAGTCACAATGAGGAAGTAACTTACCAATCCAACCAACAAAAAAAATAGCTGCCGCTGTATACATAATATGCAGAGTGTGCTGCAAAAAAAGACAATATTGCACAAGTATGGAAAGTACCTAGCATACACCTATAAAAAATTCCAATATGAAACAATTAAGAAATGAATTAATTAAGACAAAAATTAAAGTATCATAACAAACCATGCTATAATCATCCTTTGCCTGCTAACCAAAATAACAAAAAAATAAAAGTTTCACTTGAATTTATCTATTATGGTCATTCAAATTAAAGAAATTATGGTCGTTCAAATTAAAGAAATTAAAAAAAGGTTCAAATTTGTGGAAATCTTGTTTTTACCATGATTCGTAAAAGGTAAAGAACTATGTTGTGTCAACTTAAAATCAGGGTATTAATTTTAGCTTTCTTGCTGGGATATTATACATCTCATGCTTTCTCAATACCAATTCTTCAAATACAAACAAAGTGAATTATTGAACACACACAACTTATTAAAATACCTACAAATAACACTGGATCCTTGTTAGATATCCTGTCATATCTCAATCCTTGTTAAAGAAATTTCCTTTCCCATCAAACCTGTAGGCACTCCTATTCACTGCACCGGGGAAATGTATGGTGTACTGCTGTTTCTGTCTAAATGGAGACTCCATGGGCATTTTTGTATCCATTTCCTCTATGCGTCAGTGTTGTTCTCTTCAAGATTGGTTGACATCATGACTCCTCAAAGTCAGGATCCTTACTGGGTGTGTTTGAATTTCAATAAAAAAACTAACAAATGCTAACTGGGTGTCACAGATTTCAACCCATACAAAACAAATCCGAATTGGGTGTCGCAAAATTCCATCAAAAGCCCTCATAAGTTGGGTATTAATGGTTGAATTCAAACAAGATATAAAATCACAAAGTGTGTGTATAGGAAAACCATACGAGTTTTGTAATTTGGGTATTAGTTGAATTCCAACAAGATATATAACTAAAAATTTGGTTTCCCAAATCCATCAATCCAAATAATGTGTACCTGAATTAAAATTCAGGAAAACCCATCCAACAATAGTAGCATGCACATTCAATGGGTATGATATTCTGTTAAAAATATTCAACCAAGAGGTAGGTAAGGTATCATGTTCAACAGTTGGAGATTCCTTGATGCCAAAGTTTATTCATGCATTTCCTTGAGGAGTCTTTAAATTTCGAAAACAAGATAATAATAATTGACAACGTGGATGGTCTATAGTGGTATTTTGATAATCTCTTTATCAATTGTTCGAATTTTAGCCCAAAGCCATGTATAATTCATGTAGACTGAAACTTTCTCTATAATTATTGAATCATCAAAACATGATCATCAAACCCTGTATCATCAAACCCTATTATCAAAACAGGATCATTAAACCCTATATCATCAAAAACCATCAAAACCAAAATTGGAAATATAAAGAAAGATACAAATGCAGGACACATGAAAAGGAGTAAACTTAGTGGTAAAACATCATGAAGTACTATAGAGAAAATCAAACTTATATCTCACTTCAATGATAACATTGACATCCATTTATTGGTGATAAGTATTTGCATTCAATTGAAGTTGGTACAAGAAGTGGTTTCATTTTTCCGTCATGGCTAAGTAGAAAAATGGGGGCATGGTAGCATACTGTTACAACTTTACCAGTTTCACAGATTTGTAGAGAACTATTTGTTTTTCTATTACAAGGTGACTCGCCATATGCCCCATGAAAGATGTAATTGATTCTTCTCTGAAGGCTCACAATCACATGGGATGTATGTTCCTCATGCATAGCTGAGCATTTTGAGGTGAGCCGATAAAAAGGCAGCCATATCGCAACATCCTAGGGAGCACTTTGTAAATGGAAAAAGTTAGGGTAAGCACAAGAAGGGGGTGTCAGAGTGGTTGTTCGGAATATAGTGGAGCTGATTCTGTAGCGATGAGAAGTAGTTGCTTGAAAACTTTTCTAAGCCATTTGTGGGATCCAATCTATTCCTTTAAGGAAATCAAACAATTGCTAAAAGTTCCTGTTTCTCATATAAATCTTCTTGAAAAACTTTACTTTTGTCTCCTATATGAACTCCGTTTGTTGGTATGTTGGATTAAACTTTGCAAATGGCTTTGTAGAGACGTATCACAAAAGTTGTAAAATCCTACCCCTTTTTGACATGTTGTATATCTATTACCTTATAATTAAGAGAACATGCCCTTGTTGTCCATCTTAAATTCGATGACAATCTAATGGAAAACTCACTCCCAAAGGGAAAAAAATCTTGAACAAAAATCAATGCCTTTGCATCATGAAATATGGACTCCCATGTGCGAAACGAACTGTGTCTAGCAGAGAAGCTAAAGAGCTAGGACAAATTGTGTATAAGCTCTTCAGTACTTTTCTCACATGCTGTAAATAGTTTTTTTAGTATACTGATCTGCCATGGTTTGGAATGTTTAACCTATAGAATAGACTTCAAAAATAGGCTCTATAAATTCTTGTGTAATGACATAAATATTGGCACATATATTAAAGAACAACCAAAGAACTTTTGGTTGAAACAAATATAGAGAAATCTGCGAGCAGGAGCTAGGACACAATACAACTGTGTAGGCCTACACTAAGAATTTCCTATGTAGGCCTATACTAAGAATTTCCTGGTAGAACACAGTACCACAAACCAGGGGACATCTTATGGAAAAAAAAATGAGACAAGTGAAACTCATAAGTAAAACGTGTAGTCCATGCAGGTTCGTTTTTATATTCATAACTACATGTATAACTTCCAGTTACTATGAAAAAGTAATGAGAGGTTTTCATATTTGTGACTAGGTGTATCTCGACTGCTCAACCTTTAATTAAGAAATTATGAAATTACTATTAAAACTATTTTACTATTAAAACTATTTTCTGGCCACTTGTCATTCCTACAAATTTGCCGCTTGTATAGGGTGAATTTTAGATTTACGATGGGTCTCAGGCTTTAGATGTGAAATTCTATGTTCCCCACTCACCCCACTAATCATACTTACCAGTTTATGTCCCAACCAACAAAACAATCTTAAATAAGAGAGGGTCAATTCCAACTTCTAAGCCAATTATTGTTTACCCAAAACTTATTGACCCAACACAAATTCCGGCAAAGTGAAATCGAAAGCAAGTATGGATATTGTGTTACACAATCGGGGCTGATATTTTTGAAAGCTCTGGGTTTGAGGCCTTTCCTTTATATAGTTTTACTACACTTTCCCAACCTGTGAAGTGAGAGGGAATAAAATCTCTAGCTGCTACAATAGCTTGGTTGCCGATAAAGGTAAAGGGATTTCAAGAAAAGGATGAAATATTTGCTTTGACCTAAGAAGGTTAACGCTTTGTCTTTCGTAGCTTAAAGCAAAGAGAGGGGGAAAAGGGATTTCAAGAAAAGGCTGAAAGGTTTGCTCTGACCTAAGAAGATTAAGGCGTCGATTTTAAAAGTTTTTCCTTTTGCAACTTTAACCAAAGAAAGAGGTCATGGGAAAGTTAGTTTTGCTTCATCTGGGAAGAGAATTAGCAGAAAAAGTTTCCACCTTATTGCAATTGGTCATTCAAGATTCCCAAGAGAATCATACAAATTTCTTATCATCTCAATCCACTATCTGATTTGAAAAGTACCAATGGCTTGTTTCATGTTTAGAATCATTAAAGGAACAAAGAAAAAAGATGACGCTCTTGACTTGTCTGGAGAGGCGATTGGAGAGTCGATTTTCTTCGAGTATCGATGGGCTATATGTTTTTATATGCATGGTAAGAATACAAAGAGATATATAGTGTGATTTACTGAGGTATAATGTGATATAAGAAAATTCTAAGCAAACAAATATATAACCAGAATCTCAATAGTATAACTAAGTTAATCCCCTATTGAAGAACAAGGACCTTAGATTCTCCATGGAATGGTTAAGTAAGAAACAATAGGTTTGGTAAGCTTCATCCAACGACTGTTTTGTTTTTTTCTTCCTTAGCGTACATGAACCAGCCAGCTAGCTCGATAGGGATCCAACCCAACAACTAACTATCAAGGTTTGTTAACTTCTACATGAATTAGCAACTAACTATCAAGGTTTGTTAACTTCTGCAGGAATTCTACAGGAATTAGCAACTAACTATCAAGGTTTGTTAACTTCTATAGGAATTAGCAGCGGAAATACCCCAATCTATGGGAGAGACATCAACAACAGTGATGCCTACCAAGCACAGATTAGGCTTAGGCCTAGTATACTTGTTGCTTTCACTTCTTCGATTAGAGGAAAAATAAGTAAGCTCAGTGATGAATAGCGAGTGGAAAACCTAAGAGTTTTCTCATACTTTTCAATACAGCAAAAGAAACTGTAACACACCAGAAGTAGGGTTACAAGGAGCTTCAAGAAGGTGCAATTGCAACTCCAATTGGAAGAGAAAGGTGCAAAAGGTACATGTTTTCTCTTAATATTCTTATTCTTAATATGTGCAGAAAAAGAGGCATTATTTAAACAATTATTTCAGATTTGCCTTGAAAAAATTTAAACAATTATTTCAATTTGCCTTCAAAATTGTTTTCTAGTAGTTCTTCTTGAGGCTCCTTTCCACTTGCAAGGTGTCAGGTCAATTTATGAAGTAAACTAATGCAGATGTTTTACTTGTCAATCCGGGTTTGTAGACTTGGAAGCACGTCCAAAGTATATGGATTTCAGGTAAAGTCAATTTCGAAAGGAAAGGCTCAAAGGTTAAAGGAAATGCATATTACAAATAAGTTCTAGGTTTAAAGAAACTAAAAATTCTTTGATTCAAGATGCAGTAAGTGAAGAAAGAGGCTCCTAACTTAGGAGGTCCTAATTTTCCTTCCCCACAGTACTGTCCCCAAGAATAGAAACTAAAGAGCAATAGTTTGTGATGTGTAGAAAGCAAGAGAAGAGGCTCCTAACTTAGGAGGTCCTGGTTGTCCTTCCTCACAATTCTACTCCAACAACATTACTATTGCATCAAATCATTAACTATAATTCAAGAAACAATTCAAGAAATGCAAAAGGATGATTTTTAGTTATGATTCATAATTTTATAGAAAGAGAATTTAACTTAAATCCTTGGTTGTCCTTTTGTACGCAAATTAGATTTTAAACCAAAATCATTAAAAAATCACACAGAAATCAGAACACACCTAAGTAACTGAATCATAAAACTGAAACAAAAAATATTGAATCAAAACTATGCTAATTTATACAAGATTTAACCAAAGTGTACTTAGTTTGGTATGGGGGCCCTCCAACCTTGCCTTGTACACCTGAATAGCTCTTCAACTATAGCTAACTTGATAAAACACTCACAGAATGAAAAAAAATATAATAATGAAATCGATTATTTAAATTATCTCAAAAGTATCCAATAATCTCAATACAAATTACACTAAAATTACACTTTGAATGGCTTATGAACTGTGTTTAAATAGGAAAATCATAAACAAACTTTGCTATAATGGCTCTATTGAAGGCTCAAAAATTGTAGCCTCAAAAATGGGGGATAACTACCCAGTCCAGACCTTGGTTGGTAGCTCCTTTTCTGTTTGGAGTAGTGGCTCCGACTTGGGATGATGGGACCAATTTCCCAATCTATTTTATGATTATGCAAATGGGGTGATGTTTGAGATTTGGGATAATGCTTATCCTAAAACTAATCTAGTTTAAACTAAAATTCATGTGCAGTTTTATCCTAATATAAAACATTATCTAACTATAACTATCCAGGGAGTAACGTGATATATGCCATCTACAATAATGTCTGAAAGCAATTGATAATAAAGATTATTCAATTACGATGAGAAGTGAATCCATTTAACAATAATCGTTTTGTATAAAAAGTTAGCCAAAATGATTGTGAGAGATATATCGCATAAAAATCATTCATGTACTCAGCATAAACTATAGATCATCATCATACAAAAGTGCAATAATGGCAATCAACAATTCAAACTTTCATACATAAACAACTTGAAGATAAGTTATTGCTTGACCCATAAGTAAAAAGAATTAAGAGATAAAAGTACCATTTATAATACGTCCTACTCATATGCTCCAACAATATTGATCTACTTTCAAATCATCCAACATCATCTAAGAGTATAAAAGTGCAATTTCAGTAGAAGATGTTAAATCAAGTAGAAAATAAATCTTGTTCCATTAATTCCACCAGAACTTCCTCAAAGGGACAAAAGTGCATGTTCTGAAGAATGTTTCTGATAAAATTTCTGGACCTCTCTCTAAATGCATGAGAGGGGTTTAAATACTAAAACTATAATGCTAAAAATAGATTATTACAAAAATAGTTGAGGAGGTTTAAATGACTTGCCTCAATTTATGCAAAAAAAAAATAAAATAAAATTAAAGTAAATAGGGTGACTAACTATGCTGCATTCGATCCTTCAGATTGCAAATGTCCACCATAGGCTTCAGTTGTGTAGGCCGGTTGACTTCAGCTTTCAACTGTCCATCAAATAAGACATCGGTTAGCACGACGCCATTTTCTCGGTAGAGGTGGTTAGGCATCGCAGGGCCATCCATTGGCTGTGAGGCTTGACCAAATGTTGCCAATATGCCTCCCAGTCTAGCCTGGTCATTTGCCTTATCACTTCCACTTTGTCTTCCGCTGCCTATTTCCATTGTTGTTCGAGTTGTTTTGCATCTGGAAGGAACCCTGGAATGGACTCTGCTACTATATTGGCACCATGAAAATTATCATTTATATTTTCTGTGATAATGTTTGCTATTGCTACCGCGTCCGCTGTTGCCTTTTCTGCTTCTTTTAGCCGAGAATCCCAGCTTGCAAACATAATTTCCTTATGTGGTTCTTCAAGTTTGGGTAGGTTGACTTTTCTTCCCTCCTTTGTATCTTGCTAGGCGATGTGATCAGAAAACCTCTTAAATATCTCATCATATTCAAGTTGCATTTCTACGACTTGACTTGTCAGTTTATCACTCATTTCGCAATAAGATTTCCAGTGTGAAATATTCTGGCACAATAATTCTTTCTGATATGTTAACTAGGAATTATGTGCAATTGCTTCGGTGATAAATTGATCAAGTTTTCGATCATCTTTATGAAGATCAGTTATCGCCTGCACCTGTGCTTCTTTCTCAGCTAAGATTATTTGATGTTCTATTTGCATCTTTTCAAATTCTTGTTGAAGTTTGGCCAATTGTATCTCTGCCTGCTGGTCGGATTTGACTTGCTGTAACTATTGCTTGAGCGACGTTATTTTATTTTCCTTTTCTCTAAGCAATGTTTGGACTTCTGTTGATTTTTCTATGGTCGTTGTAGCACAAGCACCTGCAAACTGTGAGAGTCTAGTTAAGTTGGTGGATGGATCAACAAGCGAGTCCTTCCATAGAATATTCATTAGTTCATTTTTGGGGGTAGTAACAGCTATAGAGTCCAATTTTATTTTCTTTCTTTTCCTTTTCACCACGGCCTTATACTGTGGGCTATAGAATACATCCAGAGGGGGTATTTATTCAATATTCAACATAATCTCAGAGGTGGGGGTAGCAGGGGTATGATCTATTTCTGGTTCATTTGCAGTTTCTTCGACTGTAATTTCCAGAGCTGTCTGGTGTTGCAACATTTGTAGCTCTGGCACCTATTCCTCTATATTGAGACTTTTATTAAAATTATCCCACTCCTCCTCTAAATCAATTACCATGGGTTTTATTGGTTGTGTAGAGGTAATAGGGATTTCAGCCTGCTTGCTAGCTGAAGCTTGTTCAACTATCCTCTGTGTAGATTGGGTCGTATCCTTGATGCTCTTGCTTTTTCCATTCTGTGATGAATGTCATGATTCCCCGATAGATTTTTCTCAAGATTCCTCTTCAGAATTGGTTTTAGATTTTTCTTTGGAGTCACCATCTATACTTACACTAGGAGAAGGCTCCCTTATTGGTTCAATTAACAATTGGTCTAATGGGACCATTGCGAGCCTATTTTCATTGTAACTATAGGACTTTTCAACACCCTCTTGGTCAAAACTTATCTGGGCCATATGTTTCACCTCTAAAAAGGTATTTTTCTATAGGAAGACGTCATCAAATGGATCCTTTTCATTGTTGAATACTTTTGTTTTTACCTTAACGGTAAAATCTTTGACAATGCTAAACGGGTCATACTATCGTCCAGGGAATTTGGGTAATTTCATAGGTAGCATGTTCTCTGCTTCTTTAAGCATGTGTACTAGGTTGTGTAGTGAAAATTCTTTGTACTGTACTAGAAATGCAGGGCAAATGGCCTTCTTTGACTCTTTCAATGTATGGCTCATTCCTCCATCAATAGCTGTTTGGTAGACTATCTCCCTAGCCATTAATTTATCTAGAACATAGTATGGGAGGATGTGGGGGGAGGTGATGCTGCCAAAAACTCTGATATATGTAAATTTATCCTCCCCAAACCATCTGGCCACTGGGAGGATGTCAACTTCAGCTTCTTGGGAAAATCTGGGGGCGTCTCGATTATACAACTGCTTGTAAATAGGGAGCATAACTCCATGGCAAATCTTGAAAAAATGTGGTTGAAAATTGGATTCCCACATGACCTTATGGTACACGTGAATGGGAAGTGGATTCTGAATAGTCCATTTCCATCCCATGATGGGGAACTTT
Organism: Pinus tabuliformis; assembly: GCA_031772625.1. Taxonomy (NCBI): domain Eukaryota; kingdom Viridiplantae; phylum Streptophyta; class Pinopsida; order Pinales; family Pinaceae; genus Pinus; species Pinus tabuliformis. The sequence goes on from CM062820.1 coordinate 964,846,761, forward strand.
GAACTAAAACAAATAGCATCCATAACATAGGTGCTCATAAAAAATGGAGGGTAAACCCTCGAAGCAATGCTTCTTCTTCTTCTATACTCGATAATTGTTTTTGCTAAATTATCTGACAATATTTGGGCCCAATTCATGATAGTTGCATTAACGACTGCTTCAATTAACGACAACCAATCCGGGGAGAACTTGGTACTATCAGGTCTACCAAACAGTCAACATAACATAGCCGCAACAAAACTATAAGGGGGACAAATAGATGTAGTAGTGTGCATACCATTTTTTATTTTCTTGATCTTCTCTTCATTATTTGTCCAAGCATGGGTGTAGTCCACTGGGTTGTTGTTATCTTTAACAAACGTTTCTACAAATTGCCCGTTGTAGATGACCTGTGGCTCTGGTAGGTGGTACATAAACTGGAAATTGTCTGGGGTAAAAGATCTGATGGCCTCTTGGCTTCTTGTACTAAATTGTGTGTCTAAAATATCTGCTTGGTTGATAATCCATTTTACCATATTGGTATACAGGATTATCTTTTGCCTAGCAGCTATGTGGTGCAAAAACGAGCAAGCCGTCTCTAGCATGGAAGCATCTGAGGAATCTTGGCCATCAACTGTAATATTTGTTACCAATAGTCTCCCATGTAGAGGTTCCTACCTCTCTGCTGCAGGTGGTGTCTGTGAACAGGGGAGCCATTTCTATCTTCTCAGAGGCTGCAGCCTTACCTTTCTTCCCCATTATTCTCAATGCTCTGTTCTACGGGTTTTTCCTGAGAATAAAGAGAAAAATCTATCGGACACTCAAAGATGAACGTAAGAATTAACTAATGCAGATAGCTTGTAAGGTGGTAAAATAAGCATTATTTTGAGCACATGTAACAAGATATCGTATCAAGATAAATGGCCTTTTACACATAAATGCAGTTAATTCCCACTAATGCCCACTAATGATACATTATCCCTTAGCTTTATTGCTCATAAATGCTTGCGTCAAAAAACAAGATGAAAGATTTTAGGGTGGTGAGCCATTATACTGCAATGATAGCGATTGTCCGATTTGCAAAGCAATATCACAGATCATAATATCACAAGGTGTGCCTTTTAACATTCTTACCTCCTGCTGTGTGTTTGCAAGATGCGATATGCGAGATGTCGATAAGTTGTTTCGCATATGGTTAATTACTAGTCTCATCCTAGGCAATAGACTTGATGGACTCGAAATATTTGCTTTTAATACTCTATGGTGTGGGTCCGGGTGCGGATCGCATATCGCAATATCGGTTTATGGTAAGCACAAAGTGTTTGCTTGATTACCCAAAATACGATGCGAGAAAAGCCAAAGCATCATCGTGATTTTCCAATTCGCAAACCTTGCTATATCGTTTTTTTAGGGAGAACTCTTTATGGGTTGTGTTATGCGATGCGAGACTTTAAGCCTAAAAAGTTTAGGGACTTCCATTTTCATTGAATTTTGTGATAACTTAGACCATGGAGCCTTTATTTTAAACGATTTTCTTGGTTTTGAAGGTTTTTTCAAAGTTCCTTTGGTGGGTTTTGAGATGTGCTATATATAAAAACGTAAGTCTTTAGCAGTTCCCAAAGGTCTTGATTATTATTTTTGCTTTATTTTTAAAAATAAAAGAAATGACTAAGTGCTAAGTTTTATTTTTGTTGAATGAAAATTTTAAAGGGTCCCCATTTAGTTAATGTAATGTTAACTACTATTATTAAAAAATGGGGGGTTGTTGAATACCACAACAATTGGCGATTCACTTGGAAGAATCAGTTATGTCTGAGGGTTTTTCAAAAGCTATAAGAATTCCAAAATAAAGATAGTTTTTTGAAAATAAAACAGATTATATGGAATATAAGGTAAGAATTCTTTCTTTCGAAATAAAACAATCATCTTCCTAACTACCATTCTTTTGACTATTGTTTTCTCATAAAAAGTAACATTGTCTATATCAGTCTTTACTTGGTTTGGTAAAGATAAAGCCATGAGTCTCTCCCCAGTTTGGTTTTTGATTTACTCCGTTGTCGTAGGTAGGGCCTCTGCTGCCAACAGGCGTTCATAACCTCGACATGGTTACCTTTTAACCATCAATGACCCAGTATTCCACTTAAATCAGAATGCAACTTTTAAAGATAAGTTCGTCTATACTTATTGCTTTCTTTATTTACTGGAGTAATTCATTTGTTGCTTCAAATTTTCATCTGTATTTCCTAAAGGACTGTCTTGGTTTGGTGACCAATATTGACAATGCCATTCACTTGATTCGTAATTTTAACTAAACAAGTTGGCTCATGATGAGGCCCCTTGTCTTTTGATTATTTATAATCATAATCCATTACCCCGTTTTGGTATGCAGTTTTGGTAATGTCAGTTTAGTTATAATCTTATGATCATGGTAAGCTGGCTCTTCATGAGACCTCTTATCCCTTAAGTTTAGGTATATTTTAGAATTACACTCTAAAAATGAAAACTGACTACATGGGGAGGATCATTGGCCCCTTAAGAGGTTCTGGATGATAGTTGTAGAGTTTGTAGAGATGCCTTCCTGGAGAGAGACTTTGCTTTGTATAGATACTTTTCTAGACTGATATAAAGGAGCGGTTTCTCTTTCAAAGTTAAGTTTCATCAAAATCAGATAATTTAAGGAGGAAGACAATCAATTTAAAAGAAATCAAACTTAACTATACATTCCATATGTGAAGATTATTTTCATAAAAATCTTTATTTATACAAGCGAAAAGTCAAAATTAAAAAGAGACACTATTCTTTGTAAAACCAGAAGTAAATGTTTTCAACTTATGTTATTTTTTCAAAACAAAATTAACTAAAGACTATAATATACAATGAACAGAAGAGATCATCTTCTATGGAAAATATTTCTTTAGGACCTGCCCATTAATAGGTAGATATTTTCTTTTACCTGCTAGATCTTGTAACAGAAAAGTTGATGGGCCTGTTAGCTCGACAATATGGAATGGGCCAAGCCACATTCATAGGAACTTGGTATGCTTGCCTTTCTCTTCGTGTGATTTATCCCATTTTAACGCTAAGTCTCCAAGTTGGAATTTTTTTGAAGATACAAAATTTGAATCAAAGGAAGCTTTAACTAACTGCTAATGATGTGCATGGGTAATTCTAGCCTTCTCTCGATCCTCTTCAAGTTTAAGGATTTGTAATTGTCTAAGTTGCATAGATGAGGAAGGTGTTTCTTTGATGAATTGAACCAAGGAAAATGAGGGAATAGCTACGTTTGTTGGTAAGAAAACTTCTTTCCCATAAACCAGATTAAGGAAGTTCCAATGGAGGTTTTTTGAGTTATTCGATCTGACCACAGAGAAAACACTAAATATTTATGCCAGTTCTTTTGAATTTGATCAACAGTTCATTTAATAATCCTGATAAGGTTCTTATTTGTGGATTCAGCTAACCCATTTCCTTGTGGATAATAATTAGCAGAATATTTAAGTTTAAATCCTCTTTTAAGAACAAACTCTGTCATAGCATTACCTGAAAAATAAGATGCATTATCAAACATTAAGGCGGAAGGTAAGCCAAACCTGGTGATGATAAATTGATCTATGAATTCAATAATGTTCTTAGAGTTGGTTACCTTGAGTGGAATTGCTTCTACCCATTTGGTTAAATAATCGGTGGCTGTAAGGATATATTTATGCTGCTTAGAAGAATGAGGAACGATCTCACCTATTATGTCCAATCCCCACTGTTCGAATGGTTGATCAATGTTGACTGGATGTAACAGTAATGCTGGTTTCCTCTGTCTTCTGGCAGTTGTCTGACAAATCTTACATTTCCTTACATAACTATGTGCATCTTTAAACATATTTGGCTAGTAATAGCCAGCACACAGGATTTTATGCGTTGTAGTATCTCCTCCAAAGTGCCCGCCGGCTGGTCCATCATGAAGCTCCTGCAATACTTTTTCTGCTTCAGATTTTTCAAGACATCTAAGCAAAAAAGAATCATAATTCATTCTAAACAACACATCATTAACAATTTGATATTGTTTAGCTTTCAGTCTCAAGGCTCTTTTCTTTGTGTAATTCAAATGTGGAGGGGCATATCAATTTTTTAAGTAGAATATAATATTAGCATATCTTGATTCAGTGTCGTTTAGGCTTACCTCATAGACTTGTACCTTGTCACCTGAATGATGTAATTCTGATATATTTGATGCTCCTGCTGACATCCTGCAAAAACCTTAACCTTTTACAATGTTTGCTGGTTTGATTTCAATGTCATATTCTTGTAGAGCTGTAACCCAATTTGCTCTCTTTCTCCCACCTCCCTTTGTATTAGAAGATTTCTTACTAATGGGAATGGTACTATTACCTTAGTGTGGGTTTTGAGAAGAAAAGGTCTGAAGTGTTTTATTGATTTGAAAACAACGTAAGCCTTTTTTTCAACATCTGAGTAGTTCAATTCAGATCCTTGTAAATTTGATCTAAAGAAAGAGATCGGGGCTTCAACTTTTTCTTGATTTACTTGTGTCAATATGGTTGCATATGATTTCTCGGAAGTGAAAGTGTACAAAATGAAATGATTGGAAAAATTCAGCGTTGCTAAAGATGGGGTGTTTATGATTGCTTGTTTTATCAAGCTAAAAGCTTCATGTTCCAAATGACCCCATTTAAATAGAGAATTTTTCTTTATCATGGCTTGAAGGGGTAATACAATTCTTGAGAAGTCAGGGAAATTTTTTTTGACAAAATTTATTTGACCAAGGAAAGATTGCATTGATTTTTTGTTATGGGGTAAAGGTATTTCGAAAATTTCTCTAATCCTATCTAGGTCAATATGAATTCATATTTTGGCCCTGATAAAAATTGGTCTGCTGGTTCTTGGCCGATGGAAACCAGGCGAGCGGCGGGCTAGGGTTTTGCAGGTGGAATAGCAGGGAACGTGGGAAGGAGCGAGCGAAGGGGGAAAGAGTAGGGGAAGTTGGGGCAGAGCGGAGGGAAGAACAAGAAACCACGCGCAGGAACGGAAATTTCTCAAGCAGCGGGTGCTGAGCGCAACAATGGAAAACCGGAAAGGGAGGGGAGAGATCCCCTCCTATAAGAACATAGTTGCAGGAGAGGCAAGCGGCAGCGGTATCTAGAATGAGGCCAGGGAGAATAATAAAGAAGCACCAGTGATGGGCAAGCTATGGCAAATGAAGACCGGAGGAAAGTGTTTACCTAGGGCACAGAAGAAACCCAGATACGTCATACCCAACAACAAGCTGGAGGAGTACAACAGTTATATGAAAGATCATGCACTGATCTGCAAGTTCGTAGGATATTGGCCCACGGAAAAAGAACTATACAGGTGGATTTACCAAAGATGGAGACCAAAAGGGCATGTAGAGTTAAAACTAGGAGCAAAAGGGTTTTTTACAGCAATATTTGCGAATCTGGGGGATAAAGAAAGGGTTTTTGAGGAAGGACCATATTTCATGAACAACGCAGGACTGTTCATGAAATACTGGGAAGAAAGATACAATCCTGACAATGAAAAGATGCTGGAAGCCCCGATCTGGGTCAGATTGTTTGGATTACCAGTGGAATTTTGGGACCCTGAGATTATGGAAGGGATAGGCAATACGATCGGTGCCTTTGTCAAGGTAGTGGAAGCAACGAAGAAAGGTAAGGATACGTCGTACGAAAGATTGTGTGTTTACATGAATATAGCTGAACCTCTGCCGGAATTCATAGAACTGGAATACCACGATGAAGTCTGGCAACAGCCATTAGATTATGAGCATATCCCCTTCAGATGCAGAAGATGCCATGAGTATGGTCATCTATACAGACAATGCCCTTTGAATAAGGAAGAAGAATACACTAGGAAAAGAGAAGAACAGCAAAGGGAAACAGAGAGACCCGAGGAGAATGATAAGGGCTTCCAACAGGTTACCAGAAAGAAGAAAGCAAGTAAAGAAGGAATAAGGGTGCAGACACAAACGGAGTCACTGAGCATTGAAAGTAAAAATAAGTTCAAAATCCTCCAGGACAACAGTGAAGAGGGCGAGGACAAAGTGGTAGAGGAAGAGGATCCAGAAAACGAACCCATGGAAATAATCAAGGAAACCAGAGAAAAAGATACAGGAACAAGAGAAATGTATGAAAGGCAAACAACTAAAAAGATAGAAATATTAACGGACCAATCCCAAATGGAAACGGAAAATCAGAAAGAAAACGAGGCAGAGGAAGAAAGAATTATGAGACAACTAATTCAGGAATGGAAAAACTTAGACGAAAGATTCATACCAGACAGCCAAAAACAACTATATAAGGAGACTTTTCAAAAATATAAAGAAAGGAATGTGGAGAATATGGAAAAACAGGATACCATATCAGGAGAACAGGAGAAAGATCAGATTGGAATAGGTGGGACTGGCAAGAGCAGCAGGAAAAGAGGGAGGAAAACAATGAATGAAACGATACAAATAGTTGGCGAAATATTGATAAACTCAGGTAAAGTGATACCTCTTTCCGAGGTATTTTTCCACTCCTCTAAAAAAGTTTAAAATGATTATTATCAGCTGGAATATTAGAGGTTTGAATAGTAAGGGTAAACAGAGATATATGAAAGAGAAACTAAAAAAAGACAGACCAAGCATCATGATTCTACAAGAGACAAAGATCACCATGCAGCAGATGGAAGGAATAATAAAAAATAGTAAACTCCAATACGAAGTCATGGGACAGGATGCAATCGGTTCAGTGGGAGGCATTGCAATATTGTGGAACCCAAATGAGATAATTTTCGAGAGTTGGACCAGTATGACTAGAATCCTTACAGGCATGGGACGAATAGCGGGGACGAAGGAAAGGGTTATCATTTCAGGGGTGTATGGTCCTCATACTCCGGGAGACAGAGAAAACTTCATTAAAAATTTGCAAGCAACTCGAAGACTTCACCCGGAGACAACATGGATTGTAGGTGGGGACTTCAATGTAATCCGGTCCCTAAAAGAGAAAAAGGGAGGTATAAGGAAAACAGACCAATATATGGAAATTTTTAATGATATGATAGATGGTCTGAGGCTGGTTGATTTACCAACTATCAACAGAGTATACACATGGAACAATAGGAGAGGGGGGAAAAATCAGATAGCATCCAGACTAGATCGGTTTTTAGTATCAGAAACAATTATGAACAGAGATGTATTCGTAGAAGCAAAGATCATGCCATCTCTCAGCTCTGATCATTGGCCGATTAGATTGGAAGTGGACATTAAGGCTAATCTTGGTAAGAAGCCCTTCAGATTTGAAGCCTTTTGGCTTAGACACCCGGAATTCTTAGAAAAAATGGAAGAATGGTGGTCGCAAAGCACAGTACAGGGAAAAGGAAAAATGCATACCTTCCAACTTAAACTTAAGGATCTAAAAGGAAGGATAAAGAAATGGAACAAGGAAGAATTTGGAAATATCATGGAGGAAAAGCAGAAGCTAGAAGAAGAAATGGAAGCTTTGCAACAAAGGATAATAAATGAAGGGAGAACAGAGGAAAGCAACAGAAAAGAAGGGATAATTTTAGGAAAACTTGAGGAGAGGAGAAAGCAGGAAGAAGTCTTATGGAGATAGAAATCTAGAATAAAATGGCTCAGGGAGGGGGAAAGGAACACTAGATTTTTTCATCAAGCAATGGTACAACACAGGCAAAGGAACATAATATTTTCTATCAAAAACGAGAGAGGAGAGAGGATTGTTGATCAGGAAGGGATTGAAAAAGTGCTGATGGAATATCACAAAGGAATATTGACAGAACCTCAAATAGACAGGTCTGAAGCTATAAAGGAAGTTTGCACGACAATTCCTAGAATTGTTACAGAAGACCAGAATAGAGCCCTAATGAGAGCTGCTAGTATGGAAGAGGTGGAGGAAGTAGTGATGAGCATGAAGAAAGGAACATCGCCAGGACCGGATGGCTTTACGGTCGATTTCTATCAAGCGGGCTGACACTTCATGGGAAAGGAAATTCTGGATCTGACAGAAGAATCTCGTATAAACCAAAAGGTATGGCCAGCTCTTAACTCCACTTTTTTCACTTTGATTCCTAAAAGTGATAATTCAGAGGATGCCAAGGGATTTAGACCCATTGCCCTATGTAATGTTATCTATAAAATTATTGCATCTTTGATGGCCAAAATACTGAAACCCCTGCTAGATAGTCTGATATCCCCTGAACAAATCGGGTTCGTAGAAGGTCGACAAATTCTAGATGATCTAGTGGTCACTCAAGAAGTAATCCACTCTTTGAAGACAAAGAAACAAAAAGGAATGATGGTTAAATTAGACTTGTCAAAAGCTTATGATAGGATCAATTGGCAATATCTGGAAGAAATTTTGGGAAGTTTTGGTTTTGGGAATAGGTGGATAAAGTGGGTTCACAGTCTTATATCAACCCCAAACTTCTCAATTTTAATCAATGGAACCCCCTCGAAAATCTTCAAGGCTTCTAGAGGAATAAGACAAGGCGATCCCCTATCTCCTTTCCTCTTTATTCTTGCAGCAGAAGGCTTGGGCAGATACCTTAACAAAGAAAGAGCAACAAATAAAATCAAAGGGCTAAGACTATGGGGTAATGAACTGCCAATAACCCATCAGCAATTCGTTGATGATATCATGTTATTTGGGGAACCAACCATAAAAGAAGTGAGGAATCTGAAGAAGGTCTTGGATTTATTTGCGAAAGCATCGGGGATGGAAATCAATAAGGAAAAATCCCGCACCTTCATATTCAATACCATAGAACCAGTTAAAAGCCACTTGACCAGGATGCTGGATTTTAAGCAAGGGAACCTCCCAACCAAATACTTGGGAAACGTTTTGGACTTCAACTCTAAAAGACAGAAAAACTGGCAAGGAGTCCTAGAGAAATTAAAAAACAGAGTGGCTAGCTGGGCTTTCAGAACCTTAAACATTGCTGGAAGGATTGTTTTCGTAAAATCAGTGCTACAGGCAATCCCCATATATCCACTATCGATTATGGCAGTGCCTCAAGGGGTATGCACTAAGATCAGAGAAATCCTGAGGAAGTTCATATGGGGAGGTTCATCCCAGCAGAAGAAGTAGGCCTTAGTATCATGGAAACATCTGATGAGATGAAAGGAGGAGGAAGGATTAGGTCTACGCGATCCGGAAAAACTCAACAAGGTGCTTGGTGCAAAACTTTGGTGGCGATGGCTAAGAGGGGGCAACGATCTATGGAAAAAAATATGGAGACACAAGTATGATATGCCAGATAGTACAGAGAGTATTTACCGAATGCAGGAAACCCCGAAGGGATCGGCAATCTGGGATCTAGCCCGTCAAAATCGAGACATAGTAGATACGAACGCTTTCTGGGAAATTAGAGAAGGAAGGGAGGCCAAATTCTGGGATGAGAATTGGCAACAAAGGGAGAAAATGTGCAGAATACAAAAAATCCAGAATATACAGGATAGGATAGGAGACAATCGTATATATGTCAAAGATTATTGGAAAGAAAACGAACTGGATGGAATATGGCGGAAATGGACAACTCCAGAGGAATGGGGCATGGAGATAAATCAAGAACAACAGGAAGCGTTCATGGAAGAGGTAGAATCCAGGAAAGTAAAAGCACGAACGGGTAGGGATATCGTCAGATGGGGGAAGTCTATGGAAGGATCCTTTACGGTCAAGGAGGCGTACTATTTGGCAGACCATCAGGGAACCGCTGAAGAAAACCAAGAATGGAAGGTCATTTGGGGCAAAAATTGGTGGCCGAAAATAACTCTCTTTGCATGGTTAGTAGCTAAGGATAGGATCTTGACGTGGGATAAACTTCAAAAGAAAGGTTTCAGTGGGCCTTCAAAATGCTACTTGTGTAATAAAGAAGCGGAAACTCAAGAGCACCTACTAATCAAGTGTGTTTATGCCAGGAACCTGTGGATGGAAATAGGGAAATTATTCCAGAAACCTGAGAGGTCCCCGAGAGAAACAAAGGAAGTGTTTTTTCAATGGCAGAAGGAAAAATTTCAATGTAAAGTAGTCCAAAGGGCCTGGGATCTCATTGCCGGTTTTATGATTTGGATGGTATGGAAAGAAAGGAACCGCAGAGTTTTCCAAGACAAAGCTAAAAACACGGTAACAATATGGGATAGAGTAGTGAACTTAACTAGAGAATCAATTTTGGTAGAGAAGTGGGATGCGGAAGACTGGAAAGCAGACCAGGGAGAGGAGAAAATTTTAAAGAACCTAAATCTGAATTATGAAATGGTACATAACAAAAAAACTGATAGATTTAATACGAGACCTCAAAGCCATGACAAGTTTGCATACCCCAAAGACAACTTTATGAAATTGAACTTTGATGGGGCTTCAAAGGGGAACCCAGGTAATGCTGGATTCGGAGGAATCTTCCGAGATAGTCAGAGAATCACCAGATGGATTTATGCAGAGTGGGGTGGCGAGATGACAAACAATGAAGTCGAATTATGGGCGATTCACTAGGGTTTGAGAATTGCGATTCGAAACGGCTATAGAAAACTGGAAATAGAAGGAGATTCCCAGATGGCTATTGAAATCCTAAAGAAGCTGAATAACGGGAAGAATTGGGAGCAGGTTACCAATAGTTGGCGCACGGTAGGGATCGTTCAAGAAATAGCGGACCTTCTGAAAAGAATTGAATATAGAATTTTCAATCATGTGAAAAGGAGTGGAAACCGAGCGGTATATTTCCTCGCGAATTGGGGTTGCAAGGATTGAAGCGGCAAGATTGACAATCAGTGGAGAATGTTGCGACCCAATAGAGAGTGGGAGGAATTGGCCACCATCATTAATTATGACCATGAACAAGCAACGAATGAAAACAATGAACAAGCAACATACGAGAATCATAGCATTTGTGCGACGGGCAGGTGAGATGGACCGGCAAGCCCAGACATTTAATGAATGTCAGATAAGGCGAAGAAAGGATATCATGGACAGGCATGATGTAGTACAGCAGGAGTGTGCGGTGACAGGAATGAAGAAACCACCTTGCAGCAAGACAATTAACGCAAGTGATCGGAGAGGAGATAAAAGAGGTATGTCAGAATCCATAAATGGAAATGAAGTAAGTCGGACAGTTGATAGGAAAGGCAGAGGGCGAATCAACAGGTGGCATCAAAAGGCCAAGTTGATAGGCAAGAGAAGTAGGGAAAGAAGGATTATAAATGAGCGGAAACAAGGGATTCAACAGCAAGATAATTGCCTAGGAACCCAGAGAGCGAGGAGAGGAACGGAGGTGGTGAGCTGTTACAGAGAGAGGTTACACCGAAAACCTACTGAGGCTGCCATGGAAACTAGAAAGAGAGCAAGGATTGCGGAAGAAATGGAAGCCGAGGTATGCAGAGAAAGGGATAGAAAAGGCAAGGTGATTGCGAAGGAAGAGACAATTGAAGAAATATATGAAGTTTATGATGATTCTGACGAGGAGGAGGACTGGCAAGATAAATGCAGGCGGGACAAGGAGCGTAGCCAAACTATAGAAGGATGGGAGAACCAGCAAAACAGCAATGAGCAACCGGGACAACGGGGAGGAAGGGTAAGGCAGAGTGGCAGACGGAGGGGCAGCAGACATGCTGGAAGTGGGATGGATCCGAGCAGCACGAGAGGCAGAGGAGCGAGCAGGTACCGAGGAGCAAGGGGAGGACGACGAGGGCAGAGGGGGAGACCGGGCAAAAAGACAAGCCGGTCGCTGGACAGGAAAATCCAGCAAGCAGAGAAGGCATATAACCAGAACACGAGCCCCAGAATTAGAAGAATTATCCAGAATATGGAGGAAGACGCCATTCAAGCTCAGTCGGATTCCGAGATGGAGGACTGGGAGTTCCTTCTCCACGACCCTGGTAACACTAGGGGCAGAATGTCATTATTTAAACAGTCCCTTCATATATACTGGGTAATGAAAAGATTGCTGGCCAAAGCTCTGGAGCAAGCTGCAACAGAGATGGCTAAACTTGCGCAGGGGGTTCCCAACCTGAGGAGGGAGCTCCGAATTATCCAGATTTCCTTGGAGATGCAGGAAAAGAAGCTGGATGAGATCCAGCAACTGATAAAGGAAGGAAATAAGAATGCAAACAAGGAGACTACCCAGCGTCCAGAGGCAGAAGCTGAGTAATTCCAGATATGTTTCTTAATTTTGATGAAAATACATAGTATAGATAATTCCAGTGTGTTTCAAGTATTAGATGTTGAAATCTGTTATATGCAAGTAAGTAGGATTAGAAACCTAAAAGACTGCTTAGTGTATTTAGCTTGGACAACCAGACTATGGATCTTTTATTTTTGGGTGGCTATTAAGAACTTTAGGTGGCTTAAATACTCGGTTTCCCCAAGAGGGTGAGTGGAAGGCAACCTTATTTTGATATGTATTTTGATTTGAAGTAATAGAAAAAAGAGAGCAACACCTTAGCCTACAAAAAAAAAAAAAAATATGAATTCATATTTTGGACATAATAAATCCAAGGAGCTTTCCTTCACTTAACGCGAAAAAATACTTCTTGGGGTTAAGAGAAATTCCATACCTTTGACAACATTCAAAGATATGTTTCAGATCTCTTAGATGATTACTACGTTTTCTAGAATACACAGTTATATCATCTAAGTTGATTACCTCTAACCTGTTTACTAAACCTTTGAAGGCAATGTCCATGGCTCTTTGGAAAGTAGCCCCAACATTAATTAGTCCAAATGGCATCTTTTGATAGGCATAAGTGCCCCATTTGGTTCTAAATGTAATTTTCAACTGATCATCTAGACGGACTAAGACTTGATTGTAACCTAAGAAGCCATCCAGAAAGGACATTAATTCTAAGCCTGCAACTGATTGCAATATCTATTCCGTAGGAGGCAATGGAAAATTTTCCTTTTGGAAATCTTTGTTGAGATTGCAAAAGTCTATACAAATCCCAATATCATCGTTCTTCTTTTTGACTGGGACGAGATTGGAGACCCACTTGGAATGTTTGACAGGAAAAATAATCTTGGCTTTCAGTAGTTTGTTTAACTCAGACTTAATCTGGCTTTCCAAATTAGGATGAATTTTCCTCAATTTCCGCCGAATAGGATTTTCATCAGAATTCAAGGGAATAGTATGTTGAATAATAGAAGTGTCGTAAGTTTTAAGATCATCATAGTTCCAAGCAAAGTCATTCTTGTATTGTTTCAACAGACGTATAAAAGCTAATTTTTCATCTGATGTAAGTCCGAGACCTAGATTAATGTTTTGAGGTTTTGTGTCAATTCCAAGATTTATCAATTCATACCTCAGAGTTTAACTTTGAAGTTTTGAATTAGTAGATTGTTTAAATCTATCTTTGGGGTCATGTAAATCTTCCAACTGAACTACGGATTTTGGTATAACATTTTTGGTGGTTCCTTGTTTCAGTGGTCATCAAGCTGGTCATCATCAACTATTTGGTCATCATAAGAGCCTTCTGAAGTAAGGAAGCTTACGATATCCAGATCATTATTAAAGACTCTCTAGTTGATGATATTATCAGGAATAGAAGGCCTAAAAATTAATTCAATGGAAAATCGATTTGGGTTGTAATCTTCTGGTGGAATAAGCTTGGAAGCCACATTAGTTAGGAGATCGGCACTAGCATTTTGGAGTCTGGGAATAGGGGAAATATTAAAGCCTGTAAAATGTGAGGTCAGATCTTGGACTAATGATTGATAGTGTTTCAAATTCCCTGACAATCAGTGTATACTATTTCTTACTTGCCTAATGAAAATTTCTGAATCTCCAAACACTTGGAGGTATTTGATATTAAGACCAATTTCTTTGTACAAACCTTGAACCAACGCTTCATATTTAGCGGTGTTGTTTGTGCAATCAAATTCAAGTCTGCATGCTAACATAATCTTTTCTCCCTATGGGCTAACTAATTTGCATATGGCCCCTGCTCCATCATTGGATCGAGATCCATCAAAAAATAATTTCCAAAACAAAGATTTATTTACAGGTTTATCTACAAAATTCACACATTTAGAAGTGTCTGTTTTGGAATAATTTTCAATTTGAGATACTATAGAGTTTTCTAAGAAAGGTGAAGTATAAGCATTAACGTTCCCTAGGAATGACTCAACAGAATAATTGTTGATTATATTGTTGCTATATGCTACCGACTCGTTTTCTCCTTCCAGCTCTTTTACTATATACCTTTGATGTTTCTCTCGATCAACCCTTATTTGATTTGGTTTGCCGTTATAGGGAAGCCACATGTGAGACCAGTCGGTTGCGAAGTAACCATGAAGTTTTTTTGACCAGTCCGTACTAAGGATTAAGCCATAGAATTCAGGAATGTCAACCATAAATATATCAATGATTTGACAAAATTTTGGGTTTGATGAAAGCCTAATGGTTACTTGATTAAGTTCCCCAACAACTTCGAATTGAGACCGATCTAATTGTACTATTCACACTGCAGATTTCTGAGGCTGAACATTTAACTTAGCGCAGACTGTTTTAAGCAAAATGTTAGATGAAGCACCAGAATCAACTAAACAATTGTGTAAGTTCTTGTTAAAGACTTCAAAGTAAGGAGAAATGGTGGAGTATGGGATTTATATCTTCCCTCAATTAGAGTGATGTCGATTGGATCAATTTTGCTTGAAAAATTGCTAGGGGGTTGTCCCATTTCTTGATCAGCCTGTGATATTACTGTGGCAGGGAGAGATATAGTGGGTACTGCTTTGAGTTCTTTGAGAATTAGCTTCTGTTGATGTTTTAATTTACTAAGCTCATGAAAGGTGATGTTTGCCCTAGTTTTCTTCATATCATAAATAATATTGTATTCCATTTCGTTAGAAACTATCAGAGTTTTAGATGAAGGTGAAGAATCCAATTGGGTAGGGTTTGTTTGAGTGGATTTCAGTGAAGATTTATTTCCTATGACTTTATCTCTAGGAGGTGGCATTGAAGCTTTCTGTTTTGAATTTGATTGGGGTGGATCAAGCTGATTTTTACTTCTAGTAGCAATAGGCAGTTCTTCTTGATTTTCCTTGTTGGGAAGGATAAAATCCCACATCCCTTGTAATTCTGCTACTTCCTCCTTGTTCGTTTGTTATTAATTTGAAACCTCTTCCTCATCTCCATCTGATTCAAAATTTGATATAGCATTTAGAGGTTTGGAATTAGTTGGGGAATTCCTTTTAAATGGTCTAAAAAGTTTTTTGGAGGAAGTTTCTGCTACTTGTTTTTTTATGTCAACCAGTTCATTAGACATGGTCTTGAGGACTTTTTGTAATCCTTCTAGATCAAAAGGATCCCTTGGTGGTTTCTTCCTAGAATCATCTCTAAAAGTTACTTTCTTAGATTTTCTTTCTTCCAATGCGTTTTTCTTTTCTACGGCTAGAATGCGTTTTTCTATAGCTATTTCCTTTTTCATATTTTCTACCAAGGTTGGTTTGGTAGCTCTATCAACAAAGGTAGTTGTATTTGACGGTAGAGCAGAGATGTACCATTCATTTTAGACTTCATCGCTAGGCTTAGATGCCGCTAATATTTTATTCAATAGTAGTTTGTTGAAACGACAGTTGAAGTCCTTGATAGGTTCTCTTGGCTCAGCTTTTAAATTGGAGAGGTCATTAATTAAGGTTGCTATCGATCTATCATCTCCAAATTTAGTAAAAAATTCCTCTTGAAAAGTATTCCAGCTATTAATGGAACTTGATGGTAATGAGAAGTACCATGATCCTGCTGCTCCTTGTAGAGTATATGGGAAAAATATTACAACTGCGTCTTCTTCTGCTACTCCATTCAAATTAATGGACAACATGAAATTATTTATATGTTCTTCAGCTAGCAAGTCATTATCAGGATTGAATTTAGGTAACCATTTCTTTGGATGAGCTGGAAATTGGGATAAAGGTCTAGCCATTCTAATAGCTCCTGGGTTGGTCCATGGCCTTAGAGGATTCTGTGCCATTGTTGGGACGTGACTAGAAGAGGGTGTTGCAGTAGGGTTTGAAGGTGATTGGGTAGAGGAAGGTGTTGCTCCTGTACCTGTGTGAATCATGATCTGAAGTTTGGGGGCGAATGTGTAACTTTGAGATGTTACAGATGGAATGGACATAGATGATGAAAGAACCTCACTGTGAGATTCTGATGGTGTTTTCCTAGCTTTCTTACGACTTGGTAGAGGGAATTCAAATGGTGGGATTCCAAGCTTTTCACTCTATGGTCTAGTTAGTCGTTGAGATGGGATAATTTGAGAAGTGACACTGCCTTGGGATAACTCATATTTTTCTTGAGATATTGATATCCCTTGCAATTTATGAATCAAAGATTGTACTTTAGGGGGTTCAGAAGAAGAACTGCCTGGCTTGTTTAGGATTTCAGCAGTAGGCTATGTATTTTTCTTTGAAACTTCTCTCTTGGGGTCAGGAGATTTAGAATGTGAACGAGAAGTTGGAGGTGATGGTGAGGGAGGTTTACTCTCAGAATGGCCTGTAGATTTAGATTTACTTTCCACTCACAGTCATGCCCTCCTTCTAGCACCAAAAATGTTGAAGGTTTGAAAATTGTAGCCCCAACAATGGGGGATAACCACCCAGTTTGGACCTTGGTTGGTAGCTCCATTTCCGTTTGGAGTAGCGGCTCCGACTGGGGATGATGGGACCAATTTCCCAATCTATTTTATGATTGTGCGAATGGGGTGGTGTTTGAGATTTGGGATAATGCTTGTCCTAAAACTAATCTAGTTTAAATTAAAATTCATGTGCAGTTTTATCCTAATCTAAAACATTATCTAACTATAACTATCCTTGGAGTAACGTGATATGTGTGATCTACAATAATGTCTGAAAGCAATTGATAATAAAGATTATTCAATTATGATGAGAAGTGAATCCATTTAACAATAATCGTTTTGTATAAAAAGTTATCCAAAATGATTGTGAGAGATATATCGCATAAAAATCATTCATATAATCAGTATAAACTATAGATCATCATTATACAAAAGTGCAATAATGGCAATCAAGAATTCAAACTTTCATACATAAACAACTTGAAGATAAGCTATTGCTTGACCCATAAGTAAGAATAATTAAGAGATAAAAGTACCATTTATAATATGTCCTACTCATATGCTCCAATTATATTGATCTACTTTCAAATCATCCAACATCATCTAAGAGTAGAGAAGTACAATTTCAGTAGAAGATGTTAAATCAAGTAGAAAATAAATCATGTTCCATTAATTCCACTAGAACTTCCTCAAAGGGGAAAAAGTACATGTTCTAAAGAATGTTTCTGATAAAATTTCTCGACCTCTCTCTAAATGCATGAGAGGGGTTTAAATACTAAAGCTATAATGCTAAAAATAAATTATTACAAAAATAGCTGAGGAGGTTTAAATGACCTGCATCAATTTATGCAAAAAAAAAAAAATTAAAATTAAAGTAAATAGGGTGACTAACTACGCTACATTCGATCCTTGAGATCGCAGATGTCCACCATAGGCTTCAGTTATGTAGGCCAGCCGACTTCAGCTTTCAACTTTACGTCAAATACGACATTGGTTAGCGCTAGTGCCATTTTCTTGGCAGAGGTGGTTTGGCATCACAGGGTCATCCATTGGCTGTGAGGCTTGACCTAATGCTGCCAATATGCCTCCCAGTCTAGCCTAGTCATTTTCCTTATCATTTCTTCTTTGTCTTCCACTGCCTGTTTCCATTGTTTTTCGAGCTATTTTGCATCTGGAAGGAACCTTGGAATGGACTTTGCTACTAGATTGGTGCCATGCAAATTCTCATTTATATTTTATGTGATAATGTTTGCTGCTACCACTGCGTCAGCTATTGCCTTTTCTGCTTCTTTTAGCAGAGAATCCCAGCTTGCAAACAAAAGTTCCTTATGTGATTCTTCAAGTTTGGGTAGGTCAAATTTTCTCCCCTCCTTTGTATTTTTCCAGGTGATGTGATTAGAGATCCTTTTAAAGATATCATCATATTCAAGTCACATTTCTACGACTTGACTTGTCAGTTTATCACTCGTTTTGCAATAATATTTCCTGTGTGAAATCTTCTAGCATAGTAATTCTTTCTAATGTGTTAACTGGGAATTAAGTGTGAGTGCTTCGGTGATAAATTGATCATGTTTTGGGTCGTCTTTATGAAGATCAGTTATCGCCTGCACTTGTGCTTCTTTCTTAGCTAAGCTGATTTAATGTTCTATTTTCATCTTTTCAAATTCTTGTTGAAGCTTGGCCAACTGTATCTTTGCCTGTTGGTCGAACTTGACTTGCTGTAACTGTTGCTCAAGCGACATTATTTTATTTTCCTTTTCTCTAAGCAATGTTTGGAGTTCTGTTGTTTTTTCTGTGATCTCTATAACATAAGTGCCTACAAACTACGAGAGTCTAGTTAAGTTGGCAGATGGATCAACAGGCACGTCCTTCCATAGAACACCCATTAGTTCATTTTCGGGGGTAGTAATGGCTATAAAGTCCAATTTTGTTTTCATTCTTTGCCTTTTCACCACTGCCTTATGCTGTGGGCTATAGAATACATCTAGAGGGGGTATTTCTTCAAACTTCAGCATAATCTCAAAGGTGGGGGTAATAGGGGTATGCTCTATTTCTGGTTCATTTGCAGTTTCTTCCATTGTAATTTCCCACTCCTCTAAATCAATTACTGTGGGTTTTATTGGTTTTACAGGGGTAATATGGATTTCAACCTGCTTGCTAGCTGAAGCTTGTTCAGCTATCCTCTGTGTAGATTGGGCCATATCCTCGATGCTCTTGATTTTCCGTTCTATGATGAATGTCGTGATTCCCCGATAGATTTTTCTCAAGATTCCTATTCATAATTAGTTTTAGACTTTCTTTGGAGTCACCATCTATACTTACACTGGGAGTAGGCTCCCTTATTGGTTCAATTAACAATTTGTCTAATGGGACCATTGCGAGCCTCTTTTCTCTATAACTATAGGACTTTTCAACACCCTCTTGGTCAAAACTTATCTGGGCCATATGTTTCACCTCTCAAAAGGTATTTTTTTGTAGGAAGACGTTGTCAAATTGATCCTTTTCATTGCTGGATACTTTTATTTTTACCATAGTGGTAAAATCTTTGACAATGCCAAATGGGTCATACTTCCATCCAGGGAATTTGGGTAATTGCAGACATAGCATGTTCTCTGCTTCTTTGAGCATGTGTCCCAGGTCATGTAGTGCAAATGCTCTGCACTGCACCAAGAATGTAGGCCAAATGGCCTTCTTTGTCTCTTTCAATGTATGGCTCATTCCTCCATCAGTAGCTGTCTGGTAGGCTATCTCCCTAGACATTAATTTATCTGGAACATAGTATGGGAGGATGTGGGGGGAGGTGATGCTGCCAAAAACTCGGATATATGTGAATTTCTCCTCCCCGAACCATTTGGCCATTGGGAGGATGTCAACCTCAGCTTCTTGGGAAAATCTGGGGGCATCTCGATTGTATCGCCGCTTGTAAATAGGGAGCATAACTCCATGGAAAATCTTGAGAAAATGTGGTTGAAAATTGGATTTCCACATGACCTTATGGTACACGTGAATGGGAAGTGGATTTTGAATGGTCCATTGCCATCCCATGATGGGGAACTTTGAACTTAAACAAATAGCGTCCATAACATAGGCGCTCATAAGAAATGGAGGGTAAAACCTTGAAGCAATGCTTCTTTTTCTTCTGTACTCGATAATTGTTTTTGCTAAATTATCTGACAATATTTGGGCCCAATTCATGATAGTTGCGCTAACGACTGCTTTAATTAATGATAACCAATCTGGGGAGAACTTGGTACTATCAGGTCTACCAAACAGTCGACATAACATAGCCGCAACAAAACTATAAGGGGGATAAATAGATGTAGTAGTGTACATACCATTTTTTCCTTTCTTGATCTTCTCTTCATTATTCATCTAGACACGGGTGCAGTCCACTGGGTCGTTGTTCTCTTTAACAAAATTTTCTACAAATTTCCTGTTGTAGATGACCTGTGGCTCTGGTAGGTGATACATAAGCCGTAAATTGTCTGGGGTGAAAGATCCGATTGCGTCTTGGATTCTCGTACCCAATTGTCTATCTGAAATATCTGCTTGGTCGATAACCCGTTTTACCATATCGGTATAAGGGATTATCTTTGGCCTAGAAGCTATGTGGTGAAAAAATGAGCAAGGCAACTCTATCATGGAAGCATCTGAGGAATCTCGACCATCAACTGTAATATTTGTTTCCATAAACCTCGGCTGTTCCTCCTCCAGTATGTTGTACATAGTCTCCCACGTAGAGGTTCCTCCCTCTCTGTTGCAGGTGGTGTCTATGAATAGGGGAGTCATTTCTGTCTTCTCAAAGGCTGCAACCTTGCCTTTATTCCCCATTCTTCTCAATGCTCTGCTCTGTGGGTTTTTCCCGAAAATAAAGAGAAAAAGCTATCGGACACTCAAAGATGAACGTAAAAATGAACTAATGCAGATAGCTTGTAAGGTGGTAAAAGAAGCATTATTTTGAGCGCACGTAACAACATATCGTATCAAACTAAATGACTTTTCACACATAAATGTAGTTAATTCCCACTAATGCCCACTAATGATTCATTATCCCTTAGCTTTATTGCTCATAAATGCTTGTGTTGAAAAATGGGATGAAATTTTTAGGGTGGCGAGCCATTATACTGCAATGATAGCAATTGTACGATATGTGAAGCAATATCACAGATCAAAATATCGCAAGGTGTTCCTTTTAACATTCTTACCTCCTACTGTGTGTTTTCGAGATGCGATATGCAAGATGTCCATAAGTTGTTTCATGTATGGTTAATTACTAGGCTCATCCTAGGCAATAGACTTGATGGACTCGAAATATTTGCTTTTAATACTCTATGGTGTGGGTCCAAGTGTGGATCGCATATCGCAATATCGGTTTATGGTAAGCGCAAAGTGTTTGGTTGATTACCCAAAATGCGATGCGAGAAAAACCAAAGTATCATCGTGATTTCGCAACTCGCAAACCTTGTTATATATCATTTTTTAAGGGAGAACTCTTTATGGGTCGTGTTATGCAATGCGAGACTTTAAGCCTAAAAAGTTTAGGGACTTCTATTTTCGTCGGATTTTGTGATAACTCAAACCATGGAGCTTTTGTTTTAAATGCTTTGCTTGATTTTGAAGGTTTTTTCAAAGTTCCTTTGGTGGGTTTTGAGACATGCTATATATAAAGACGTAAGTCTTTAGCAATTCCCAAAGGTCTTGATTATTATTTTTTCTTTATTTAAAAAAAAGAAAGAAATGACAAGATGCTAATATGCAAAAATAGATTATACAAAATTTGAGGAGGTTTCAAACAACCTTCCTCCTAACTAGGTAACTAACTTCAAAAATAAATAGAGGCTAAATGAACAGAACTAAGAGGATGAATTATTGTCTGCTAGCTTGTCCTTTAAATCGAAAATATTGGTCTTCAATTGAATTTGAGGAGGTGCCTCGAAATGTATCCTGCGTTATCCTGTGAAGACCGCATCGGTGAGAGGTGGCAACATCTGTTGAGTAGTATGAAGGGAACAATTGAGATTCATAATCTAGCTATGTGGCTTAACAAGATACTGCCAATATGACTCCCAGTTGGTCATGGTCAGTTTTGTAATTGTATCTCTTTGACTCCGCTCCTTTTCTTGCCAGCTTTTATACAGAGCATTTAAATCAGGCATTTCTTTCGTATTGCCTTCTTTAATGAGATTGGTGGCAGACAGTACGTGATTCATTTCTTTAATGACATTCTTTGATACCCTAGCTGCCCTTGCGACTGCTAGTTCAGCCTATTTGATTCTCTCATCCTAATCCGTGAAGAGAATGTCTTTATGAGTTTCCTCAATCTTGGGTAGATTGGCTTTCCTACCATCTTCTGTTTCCTGCCATTCGATGAACTCAGAGATTCTGGTGTTTAAATTCCTAAACTCCATTCTCTAGTCGATTGCCTTATATGTCAGTTGGTTGCTAGTAGTCAGATAGGGAGTAATGTGTGACATCTTCTAGCAGAAATACGCCTACTATTTCACCAGAAGGGAATTTAATTCTAGGGCGTCTTTAATAAACTCCTCAGTAGTGGGAACATCCTTATATCTTTCCACAGATTGTTGCATTTCTTGGAGTTGCATTTTTTTGGCTGATATATTGACTTCATGGCTTATTTTTAGGACCTCCATGTCTTGCTGCAATTATGCAAGCTTATCAGCCACCTGCCTGTTTGAGCTTGCTTTCTCTACCTCAAGCTCTTTTTTGAGTTGCGCAATCCTCTCCTCTTTTTCCTTTAGTAAAGTAGAGACTTCAGTAGCATTGTCCATAGTGGCCGATGCGTATGCTCCTGTGAACTGTGATAGTCTAGTCAAGTTCTCGGCCGGATTGAAAGGAATGTCCTTCCAAACAATGTCCATCGACTTGTTTCCAGGTGGGAATTTGGGTGTATCTACCCTTCTCCTTTTTCTATGCCTTCTAACTATACCCTTGTGGAGAGGGCTATAGAACACATCAAGTGGAGGTATTTCAATTACATTTAGAAAATTTTCTGATGTGGGTAGAGAAGGGATAATTTCAGTATGTTGGGACGTTGTCACTTGTTCCTCCTTAGGCGTGGAATGTTCGCCGATAGACTTGGGCTCTGTATCATTATGAACATGCAAAGGAGTTTTACATTCTTCTATTTCTTGGGTATTTTTGGCTTTGGGAGTGCCTTGCAATTTTTGATTAAACTGATCCCACTCCTACTCCAAACTACTGCCTTTGACCTTTGAACAATATCTATAGTCGGGGTGCTCATCACTTATTTCTCAGCTGACTTCCTGCTGGGCTCAGCTGTGTTGTTTGCATCTTGGGGTTTCCCTGTGTCTGGTGTCGTCTCAGTGTTTACTTGAGAGCTAGGACCTCCACTATCAACAGTGACACTTGGTGTAGGCTTATCCTGGGGCTTTAATAGATGCATTAGGATCACCTAGAACCTCTGATTTCTGAATTCTTGAAAGCTTTGAAAATCTTCAGGTTTCAGATTCGCCTTTGCCCATTCGAATGCTTGTTCGAAGGATATGGCCGACTATAACAAGTCTTCAAAATAATTATCTTCATGGTTGTATGGCTTGAGCTTTACTCCAGTAGTGACATTATATGCCACTTTGTTTGGATCAAATTTCCTTTTAGGAAACGTATGAATCCCGAGGGCTTCCATATGTGCTAAATCTTTAGTATCATGAACAAAATTTGCTAAAGCAAAAGAATCACATTTGATTGCGAAAGTGGGCCATAATGACTTCTTTCCGTCTTTGAGAACTTTATTCAGGCCCATTCCCATAGTCTGGTAGGCAATCTCTCTTGCTAATAATTTATTAGAAACATATAAAGGAAGGACCCGTGGATCAGCTATGCTACCAAAAAGCCTAATGTAGGTGAACCATTCTTCAATGAAATATTTTCTGACAGTAAGCAGGTCTGCTGCGGCTTCTTGGGAAAACCTAGGGGCTTTCTTATTGAAAATTATTTGATGTAGGGGAAACACAACAACATGAAATATCTTATAGAAGTGAGGTATGTAATGCGATTTCCATATTTGTTTATGACTGAGAAGGATTGGATAGGGGTCCTATAAGGTCCATTTCCAACCCATGGTTGGAAATGTTGTGCAAAAATAGATAACATCCATAATGTAGGCACTCAAATAGAATGGAGGGAGGTTATCTA
This sequence comes from Pinus tabuliformis, assembly GCA_031772625.1. NCBI lineage: Eukaryota > Viridiplantae > Streptophyta > Pinopsida > Pinales > Pinaceae > Pinus > Pinus tabuliformis. The sequence goes on from CM062820.1 coordinate 964,870,495, forward strand.
AAGAGGAGGCTTTCTTCTGTCTATATTTGGTAATGGTGGTGGCTAGGTTGTCAAATAGGATGGAAGGCCAAATCATGATATGGGAATTAACATAGGCATCAATAAGAGGAATCCATTCTATTGAAAACTTAGTATTATTGGGTAGCACATACAATCTACATAACATGGCTGCTGCATAGTTGTAGGGGTTTGCCAAAGAGGCTATAGCATACATACTCGATTTTTCATATTTGAATTTGTTGTTGTTAAGTTATGGTATGTTCTATGCTTATAACAGTTTACTTCTTTTTCTTATTATATTCCACCGATTAGCAATCACATGTACATAAAGTAAAGTGCAGATAGAACATTAAACGATCGAGAGAAAACAAGCCAAGACAAGAGACACAAGATGTGGCGGCTAGCCAGGGACAAACCCCACAATGTGTGGGGAAACCCTTTGATCAAATCTTCTTTTATCTTCAATAATTCAGCAGAGAGAAATAGTACAATAAATCTGATTCATATCAGCAGTAGCAAACCCTAGATCAGTAGCATCAGCATTAGCGGCTTCATTATCAAACTAGGGTAGACCATATCTCACAAACCGACAGTCGGATTGACTTCATTCCACCACCAAAATTTTCGGCTTCCAGAGGAAGTTCAGATGAACCTACAGCGTAGTTCAGATGAGGAGATCTTCTAGGCCACGCAAGTCAATCTTTAATTCTGCAGTTGCAACTTTAGTTTCAGTAGTTTCCGGCTTCAAACTAGGGCAGTCGATATCTTGCAAACCGTTCGTCGGATTGACTTCATTCCGCCACCAAAAGTTGCGGCTTTCAAAGGAGGTTCAGATGAACCTACAACGTAGTTCCAATGAGGAGATCTTCTAGGCCATGCAAGTCAATCTTTACTTCTGCAGTTGCAGCTTCAAATTCAACAGCTTCCGGCTTCACATGTGTGAGAGAGAGAGACCCATTTCAGCGCAGTAGAGAAGAGAGAGATGTGATGAGATGAGTGAGTCCAAATGAGGAAAAGTCCTGTTATATTTATACACAACGTTGGTGGGTGAATAGATGCGACTGTTGGGCTTCTGAGCCTACATGAGTTGTAGATCGACTTGATAATAATTCCATAATCAAAATAAATTCATATCTCCATGAATACTTATCGGAATCGGATGATCTTTATATCAATCCTACACCTCTAAAAATATTATCAGCCATGAATAAGATGACCCACATGAAGTTTTTCCCTAGTTGCCAATTTTAACACTCCCTCTCAACCATGGAGAACTTCATCTGCAATCTGTCTATCGGTCGTTACTATTCATCCATCAAATGCACTGCCCTGTACAGCCTGACCCTTGCCCTGCTCTGCTCTACTCTGCCTGTTCTGCTTTGTCTTGTTCTGCCTGCAATGATCTGTACTATTTTGCTCTGTTCTACTCTGCTTTTGTCCGAATTATGAAGAAGAAGAAATGATCGAGGATGTATCATACTGACTCAAAGTCAGTCTCAGAGTATGTACCACTGGTCCCAGACCAGTCTCAACCAACCCAAAGTCAGCGTCATAGTGAGTACAACTCCAATGGTTCCAGACCAATATCATCCTCCACTGACTTAAAGTCAGTCTCAGAGTATGTACCACTGATCCCAGACCAGTCTCAACCGACCCGAAGTCAGCGTCATAGTATGGTACAACTCCTACCACTGGTCCCAGACCAGTATCATTGATCCCAGATCAATGGAGGTCATCCTAGCGTAGGGAGTACGGTAGTTACAGCGATGCGTCCATCGGTACTACTATGGTCCCTAACTTCATTTCCCTGCTCATTGATCAGATGAGAGGTACTTCCCATGAGTCCCAGACTACATGGGTAGGATGCCTCGACAGGAGAACTAACCAATCCTGTCCTCACAGGAGAACACATCAATCCTGCTACAATTGCCATGGAGAACACATCAATCCAGGCCTCATAGGAGAACACATCAATCCTGCTACAATTGCCATGGAGAACACATCAATCCAGGCCTCATAGGAGAACACATCAATCCTGCTACAATCGTCGTGGAGAACACATCAATCCAGGCTGCCATGGAGAACACATCAATCCAGGCCTCACAGGAGAACTAATCATCCTGCTACACAGGAGAGTGAATCATCCTGTTCCACAAGAGAGAGAATCATCTTGTCCCACAAGAGAGTGAATCATCTTGTTCCAGTGTGCACCACCAGGGGAGGGTGAGTCACCCTGTGGTCATATGTAGCTCCAGTAGGAACCGCAAGCCCTTAGAGCTCCCAGAGCTCAATGTATGCAACATGCAGGACCCTTGTACAAGGGTTTCTTGCCGACTCCAAGTCGTTTGGGAAAATCACAGATTAGATCTTTCCTCGGGGCTTTGACAAGGTGTATCAACCTGTACATCATCTTAATGTGATGGAGGTTCCTTGCTCATCGACTTACCATATCCCAGATGATGTCTATCTGCTAGAGCAATTGACGAATACGGGATTCCTCAATAATCGAATCCCACCTCTGGTTGTTACAAAGAATCACAGTGGTATCCAATGTAAATCCAAACAGCTCACTGAAGAGCTTTCGCAACCAGACTGCATCACACGAGGTTATGCTAGCAACAATATATCCTACTTCGGCGGTGCTCAAAGCTACCGACTTCTGCTTCCTGCTCGTCCAGGATATCGAAGAAGATCCCAAGGTGAAACAGTACCCGGAAGTGTTCTTACGGTCCACCACACTGCCTGCCCAATCAACATCAGTATATCCAAGTAGTCTCACATCTCCGGTAGTGTATCTTAATCCATGAGAGATTGTGTCTTGAAGACATCTCAGAAGATTCTTGGCATCAATCCAGTGAGGCTCAACCAAATATGAGCTCATAATGCTAACTGCAAAACATATATTCGGACGGAGGTTCACCAAGAACATCAATGCGAATGAGTTTTTGAAACTCAGAGGCATTTCCCAAGTCTGGTCCGACATCACTACCATATAACTTCTAAAAGTTAAGATCCTTGAGGTAGTCACAGGCTTGCAGTCCATCATACCGAATATTTCCAATATATTTACCACATATTTTCCTTGAGATAGGAAAATTTCCCTTGGCTTCTGCCACACTTCAAGTCCTTGGTCCTTCATTTCAAATTCAAAAGCCATCTCCCTCTAACATTTGTGAATGAGAGGGTTTGCACCTGATAGAAAGAGGTCATCCACATACAACACCAGTATGAGAGGCTTGTCATCTTCAACCTTAAAGTAAAGGTTAGGATCGGCTTCACTCCTAGTGAATCCCAGCTTCATCAAGTAGCTATCGATCCTCTCATACCATGCTCAGGGTGCTTGCTTCAGCCCATAGAGAGCTTTCTTCAACCTGCATACATGAGATTTTCGATCATAAATCTCAAATCCTTCGGGTTGCTCCACGTAGACCTCTTCTTTGATCGAGCCATGCAAGAACGCAGTCTTGACATCCATCTGATGTAGGTTCCATCCTTGTGAAGCGGCAAGGGCTATGATCGAGTGGATGGTCGTATATCTGACAACAGGTGCAAATATCTCATCATAATCTATACCTTCCTTTTGGGAGAAAACTCGAGCCTTATACTTTTCCGTGCTTCCATCTACTGCATGCTTTATCTTGTAAAGCCATTTGGAAGTAACAACAGTCTTGTCCTGGGGTCTGGGAACTACTTCCCAAACATCATTCTTTATGATAGACTCATATTCTTCGGTCATAGCATCCTTCCATACTTGATGCTTGACGACATCTGAGAATGACAAAGGCTCATTTTGTATGATCGTGCTCATGATGGTCAGGTATCCTTGATACCTATTAGGTTTCTTACTTTCACGAAAGGTTCCTCGGGGTGCAGCATGTCCTTCAGCATCATCAAGTAACCCCTTAAGCCATGAAGGCCTCTTCCTAGAAGAGGAAGGCTCATATGGAGGAGGATCAATCGGATCCATGGGTTCTTCTACATCAGGCATTGATTCATCAACCTTTTCTTTCGGTTCCCTGGTGTCAGCTTCTTGAGAGCTCCTCAAAGTCGAAAGATTGATCACCTTGCTGAGAGCCATATCTTCGGCAAAGGTGACATCATGACTAATTATGACTTCCCTTTGACCAGCTACATAGATTCTATAGCCTTTAGTATTTTCACCATAGCCCATGAAAATTCCCTTCTTTCCAGATGCTCCCAATTTATTTCTTTTCTCTTTCGGCACATGAAAGTATACAGGGCTTCCAAAAATTTTAAAATGAGAAACATTAGGTTTCTTACTGGTGAATTTTTCTTCAGGAGTCTTGGAACCCAATGCTTGATGAGGGCATCAATTTTGTACATATACGGCAGTGTTTGCAGCTTCAGCCCATAGAATCTTTGGAAGTCTTTGATCATGTAGCATGGCTCGGACAGCTTCCATCATCGTGTGGTTCTTCCTTCCCACCACACCATTCTGCTCAGGAGTATGTGGTGTAGTAGTCTCTCTCTTAATGCCAACCTCAGGTATGCCTGAGTAAACCAATTGTAATATATCGGAGGTCTTGCTTTGGCTTGAGGGGAATGGTCCCCTTTTGAGCTTTCCTTTGGCACATCCCGGACATACACCTTCTTTCTCTACTTGGAATTCGAGCATCCCTATTACCATCTGTCTTACATCGGGTAGAGCTTTGTAATGAAGGTGGGCAAACATCCGATGCCAAAGTTCGGACTAAAGAGTTGTATCACAAGACATGACACCTAGCAGACTTCCATCGACCTGATATAATGAATCAACACTAAACCCAAGAGTAAAGTCATCTTTAACATTATTTTTCCATATACATACCTTGCCATTGCTGAAGGTTACCTTGTAGCCTCTGTCTTCCATTGCCAAGATGGACACTAGGTTCCTTTTGAGGTTAGGTGCATTTAATACATCCTAGAATTTCTAGCCTTCTTGAATGCTTGCCCTCTTCCTTGATTTCCCGCATTCCTTTTTCCTTTGTTGTTGAATTTTCCATTCCTTTGATTACCATGAGAGGGATTTTGATCATCATCATGGTTAGAGTCCTTTCTATCAGGGCATTCCCTTGCATAGTGACCTGCTTTATTGCAAATGAAACATCGTCCTTTTCTTCCAACCTTAAATCCAGCCTTTCTTTTCGATTTAGACCCAGAATTATTTCTTTTCTTAGCATGAGAAGAAAAAGCAGCAGGAGGACCTTTAGGCAAGGGAATTTCCTGCTCTTCTACCCTTGTTTGTTCTTGAATGCATCTAGCCATTAATTCCTCGAAACTAGGAATTACATTATTGTTCAGAAGAGTAGTCCTGAACACATACCATTCAGATGGTAATCCTCCTAGAGTTGTGAGTGCCATTTCTCTGTCAGTAATGGTTTCCCCAATAGATAGGAGATCGTTCCTGATCTTGGTGATTCTTAAGAAGTATGCTTGCATACTTTCATCTTTACCCTTCTTGATTTCCCTCAACTTATTTCTAAGAAAAAAAACTTGATTTGCATCATTAACTTTAAATAAACTCACCAGTCTGTCGTAGATTTCCTTGGAGGTGTCTAGATCAGAGTTGTAAGCCACCAAGCGCTTGTCGATAGAGTCCCGGATGATCTTCTTTGTTTTGACTTCTCCATTTTTCCATTTGTTCCAGGTAGCAGTAGATGCATTTGATGAAGGCTCGACAATATTGCCTCTTACATGGTCCAACACTCCTTGATCTTCAAGGGTTAGATCGATAGACATCTTCCATCCGTGATATTCAGCTTTCTCACGGAGCTTGTCTTCGGCAGGAAAGAGTGTTGAGGACCCCATAGTTCTTTTAGGATAGCCTTGCCAATCTTCTCTTCAATGATTGCTCTTGCTCTTGCTCGGGCTTTGTCTTCACCTCAGCTCTGATACCATGTTAAGTTATGGTATGTTCTATGCTTATAACAATTTACTTCTTTTTCTTATTATATTCCACCGATTAGCAATCACATGTACATAAAGTAAAGTGCAGATAGAACATTAAACGATCGACAGAAAACAAGCCAAGATAAGAGACACAAGATGTGGTGGCTAGCCAGGGACAAACCCCACAATGTGTGGGGAAACCCTTTGATCAAATCTTATTTTATCTTCAATAATTCAGTAGAGAGAAATAGTACAATAAATCTGATTCATATCAGCAGTAGCAAACCCTAGATCAGTAGCATCAGCATTAGCGGCTTCATTATCAAACTAGGGCAGACCATATCTCAAAAACCGACAGTCGGATTGACTTCATTCCAGCACCAAACGTTTCAGCTTCCAGAGGAGGTTCAGAAGAACCTACAACGCAGTTCAGATGAGGAGATCTTCTAGGCCACGCAAGTCAATCTTTACTTCTGCAGTTGCAGCTTCAGTTTCAGCAGTTTCCGGCTTCAAACTAGGGCAGCCGATATCTTGCAAACCGTTCATCGGATTGACTTCATTCCACCACCAAAAGTTGTGGCTTTCAAAGGAGGTTCAGATGAACCTACAGTGCAATTCCAAAGAGGAGATCTTCTAGGCCACGCAAGTCAATCTTTACTTCTGCAGTTGCAGCTTCAAATTCAACAGCTTCCGGCTTCACATGTGTGAGAGAGAGAGACCCATTTCAGCGCAGTAGAGAAGAGAGAGATGTGATGAGATGAGTGAGTCCAAATGAGGAAAAGTCCTCTTATATTTATACACAACGTTGGTGGGTGAATAGATGTGACTGTTGGGCTTCTAAGCCTACATGAGTTGTAGGTTGGCTTGATAATAATTCCATAATCAAAATAAATTCATATCTCCATGAATACTTATCGGAATCGGATGATCTTTATATCAATCCTACAGCTCTCGACGAGAAGAATCTAATAAAGATATTATCAGCCATGAATAAGATGACCCACATGAATTTTTTCCCTGGTTGCCAATTTTAACAGTTGTCCAACACTCTCCAACCTTGAATTAGCTTGAAGGGGTCTGGGTTCTTCTTTGCGAAGTTATCCACAAATGTTCTGTCGTAGATATCCTGATCATATCTGTGTATAGAAGGATTTTAGCTCTTGCTCCTATCCTATGAAGGAAAGAATATGAATCATCTTTTCATTAAAGTCCGGAAGGCCTTGTTGAGTAAGTTGTTGCTCTCATAACAGTGATTTTAGGACATTTTTCCTCCAGCCTATTGTATATAACTTCCCAAGCTGTTGCGCCTCTAGCAACGTCACAAACTGCATTAGAAGATAGGAGCCATCTCTGTAAACTTAGATTCAACAATGGTCTGCTTGCTCTGTTTCTGCATCACCTTTCTTAGTAACACGTCTTTTGTAGCTTGCCTAAAATAGACAAGATATATCAGCGCAAACGATATCAGGTAATTAAGACTGAAAGCTTTTCTGAAATGACTTTGGACCATGAGAAAGGTTTAATGAGATACTCGATGTTAACTACCCATAACCTAGAAAATGATTATCCTTCCTCAGTTCGCTAAATATTTATTAACTTGTCAATTTGTTCATTTTGGTATTTAAAATGTAATTATTTCACACATTTTATCATTCTTAATCGCGCATCGCAATATTTAAAGGGATACAATATAGCTCTACCAGATGCATCAAGTGAAATTCGATTGCGGCTCTCACAATATCTCATTTCGCAAATCGCTAACGGTCATTCTAATGGAATGGTTAAGTTTCTTGCGAACTCTGCAAAGTGAGAAATGCAATTGCGAAATGACAAGGTGTTGTTATCAGGTTATCACAGCGGGAGACCTAATCACAAATTGCAATTTTTTAAAGGTGTTTTAAGATAGTCATTTGGAAAAGTGCGATTTGTGATTTGCGATGTGGATTTCATCCTTAGTTCATTTTGCAAGGTTTTGATAGGTATTTTCTTAGAGTTAGGTATTATTATCGTAAGCCTAAAAATTTAAAAGGGTCCGAATTTATAACTCTAACCTTAGCCATTGTTATTTATAAATGGGGGTGGGTGGGGGGTTGTTTTGTAGTACAAAAATTGGCGATTCACTTGGGAGAACCAGTTATCTCTGAGTATTTTTCTGAAATTTATAAAAAATTTCAAAGTAATTAGAGTTATAAGAACATTGATTTACATGAGTTATAAGGTAAACAACATTTCTCTAGAATCATCATTACTTGCTCAGTTTATTTACTTAATTACATTACTCTTGTAATGATAGAAGTATAAACGTTCGCATCAGCCAATAATAAGGTTTAAAGTAATATAGCAGGTATCCTCTGCAGGTTAGTCTTTTGGTGTTTACTCATTTATCACAAATAGAGCCTCCGCTGCCAGTAGGCATTCATAGCCTCAACAGGGTTATCTTTTAACCAACAATGATTCATTATCCCATCTGTATGAATTTTCAAATTTCAAAATGCTATTCACTTGCATTTAATGTCACTTGGACCTTGTCCCTTTTTTCCTTTTTTAAATGTAATCTTTTTATTTTTTGGTTTCTTAAAAGACATTGTCTAGGCATGGCAACCTACTAGTGACAATGCCATTCACTGGTTGTAACTAAACTAAACAAACTGGCTCTTAATGAGATCCCTTGTCTTCTAATCGAGGAGATCATTAGCTATTACCCTGTTTGATATGCAGTATTGGTAATATCCGTTTAATCACTTCCCTATGAACATGGTAAACAAGCTCGTAATGAGACTTTTTATCTTCTAAGTTTATATATTTTAGAATTACACTCTGAAAAAGGAAAAATTTAACAGATGGGGTGAATCATTGGCTCTTTTGAGAGTTTTGGGTGATAATGATAGAGTTTTTAAGACACTCATCTGCAGAAAGTCCTTACTAGGTTAAAGATTCTTTTCTTGACTGACAACAAAACCTTCATATTCTATAAAGATAAGAGTTTGTTTGTAGAATAAATGTTTTAAGCAAGATCAAGTTTTTCCAAAGAAATCAAGTTTACTTTACTACTCAAATTCCCTATTATTCCTTTCAACTCTTGCTTCCTTATAAAAGAGAAAAAATAGAAATGCTATCAAAGATTTTATTTTGAAAAGCCAAAAATAAATACTAGTTAACCATTATTTTCCTAAAAAGCAATATGTACAAAATTGGAAGAGGTTATCTCCTAGGAATAGTATTTTTTAAAATTTTCCCATTAATGGGCAAAGAATCCTTCTTACCTGACAAGTCTTGTAAAAGAAATGGTGATTGTGTAATTTTTTCAATGATTTGAAAAGGGCCAAGCCATAATCTTTGGAATTTGGTATGTCTACGTTTTTCCTCGTGTGCTTTGTCCCATTTCAAAACCAAGTCACCTACTTCAAGAGTTTTTTGAGTGGTAGAAGTTATGTCAAAAGAAGCTTTGACTAACAGTTGATGATGGAAGTGGGTTGCTTTAGCCTTTTCTCTTTCTTCGTCAAGCTTGAGAATTTGAAATTTTCTAGCTTGGAGAGAAGATGAAGGGTTTTCATCGATGAATTGTACTAGGGCAAGAGATGGGATTTCTAAGTTTGTGGGAAGAACAACTTCTTTTCCATAAACTAAAGCAAAAGGAGAAGAACCAATAGAGGCTTTCTAAGTAATCATGTCTGCCCATAGAGAAAATGTTAATGCTTTGTGCCAATTCCTGTGATTTTGATCAATAGTCCTTTTGATAATTCTGATGAGGTTCTTGTTTATTGATTCTGCTAATCCATTACCTTTAGGATAGTAATTGGTTGAATATTTCAACTTGAAACCTTTGCTTTAGAGCAAATTCTACCATTGTATTTCTAGAAAAGTAAGATGAATTGTCAAAAATTAAAGCTGAGGGTAATCCAAACCTGGTAATTATGTACTGATCAATGAAGTCTATGATGTTTTCTATATTATCTATCCTTAATGGGACAACTTCTACCCACTTTGTAAAATAATCACTAGTTGTAAGGATGTACCCATGCTGTTTGGAAGAGTTAGGAACAATCTCACCAATTATGTCTAATCCCCATTGTTCGAATGGTTGTTGGATGTTAACTGGTTGTAAAGGGAATGCTAGATTTCTTTCTCTTCCGGGTGTGGTTTGACAAGTTTTGCACTTCCTTTCATATTCACGTGCATCTTTAAATACCGTTGGCCAATAATAATATCCTGCATGCAAGATTTTGTTAGTTGTGGTATTTCCTCCAAAATTTCCTCTAGTTGGTCCATCATGTAATTCCTGCATGACATTTTCGGCTTCAGGTTTCTCTAGCCCTCTTAGCAATACTAAATCATAATTTTTCCTAAACAATACATCATTGACTAGCTCATACTCATTTGATTTCAATCTTAAATCTCACTTTGTTTTGTAATTAAGATGCATAGGAGCATATCTATTTTTTAGATAAAATTTCAAATCAGCATATTGTGATTATGTATCATTGAGGCTTACCTCTGTCATTTCCACTTCATTACCTTGATCTTCTTTTGGTGGTAACTAGGAAGCTCCTGTTAACATCCTGCAAAAACCTTGTCCCTTGACAATTTTAGCTAGCTAGATTTCTATATCATATTCTTGGCGTGCAGTCACCCAATTAGCTCTTTTCTCCCCTACTTCTCTTTGGGTCAATAATTGTCTTACTGCAGGGTAAGGTACAACTATCTTTGTATGAGTTTTAAGATGAAAAGGTTTGGAATGTTTCAAAGTTATAAAAACAACAAATGCTTGTTTCTCGTAGCTGAATAATTTAATTCGACGCCTTGCAAGTTAGAACTAAAAAGGGAGATGGGTGCCTTGATATTTTCGTCGTTCAGTTGTGTCAAAAGTGCTGCATATGATGTATCATATGAAAAGGTATATAGTACAAAAGGTTTGAGAAAGTAAGGGGTTGTCAATGAAGGAGCATTAATAATAGCTTTTTAATCAACTCAATTGACTCTCTTTTATCCTTGTTCCATCTAAAAACTGCGATTTTCCTTATCATTGCTTGAAGGGGTAGGGCAATTTGTGAAAAATCTCGAACAAATCTTTTTACAAAATTTATTTGGCCTAGGAATGATTGCATGGCTTTTTTGTTGTGTGGGAGTGGAATCTTTTCAATCTCTTGGACTCTATTAGGATCAATGTAAATTCCTTTCTTGGATATTATAAACCCAAGGAGTTTTCCTTCTGGTAAAGAAAAATAAGATTTTCTGGGATTTAAGGAAATGCCATATTTCTTGCATCTTTCAAAAATGTGCTTTAGGTCACTTAAATGATTGTTCCTATCCTTAGAATACATTGTGATGTCATCCAAGTAAATAACAATTGATTTATTAATTAGACCTCTAAAGGCAATGTCCATAGCATGTTGAAATGTGGCACCAGAATTAACGAGTCTGAAAGGCATATTCTGGTAGGCATATGTTCCCCACTTGGTCCTGAATGTTGTCTTTAATATGTCATCTGGATGCATAAGAATTTAATTATATCCTAAGAATCCATCAAGAAAAGACATGAATTCAGAACCTGTAACTGTTTGCAATATTTGTTCCATAGCAAGCAAGGGAAAATTATATTTTTGACAAGTTTTATTCAGGTTTCTAAAATCAATACAAATCCTAATATCACTGTTCTTTTTCCTTACGGGTACCATATTCGATACCCACTTAGAATGTCTAACATGGAAGATTATTTTGGCCTTCAGAAGCTTGTTCAATTCAGATTTGATTTGACTCTCAAGGTTTGGGTGAATTTTGCGAAGCTTCTATTGAACTGGCTTTTCATTCGAAGTCATAGGTATGGTATGTTGAATTATAGAGGCATCGTAGGTCTTGAGATTTGCATAATCCCAGGAAAAGACACCTTTTTATGTTTTCAAAAACCTGATGAATGATATTCTTTCTTCAGATGATAGGCCAAGTCCTAGGTTGACATTTTGAGGTTTTTCAGTTGACCCTAGGTTTACTACTTCAAATCTCAGAGTAGAACTTTGAGTTTGGGAGTTAGTAATTCTCTTGAAGCTATCCTTTAGATCATAGAGATCTTCCATATTAACCACAGACTTTGGGATTGGGTTTTTATCATGATTATGTTTGATTTCTAGATCATGCTCATGTTCATCTATGATTTTTTCTTCATACGACCCTTCTGATGTAAGGAAATTAACTATATCTGCATCGTTCTTGAATACTCTCCAGTTTGTTACATTGTCAGGAATATATGGCCTAAATATTAATTCTATTGAAAATATGTTTGGACTAAAGTCTTTTGAGGGGATGAGCCTAGATGCCAAATTAGCAAGTAGGTCAGCACTTGCCTTTTGCAATCTAGGGATTGAAGATATGTTAAAAGCAGAAAAATGAGAAGTCAATTTCTGAGTTAACGATTGATAGTGTTTAAGGTGCCCAAAGACACAATGAATTGCATTTCTCACATGTTTCACAATTATTTCAGAATCACCATAGACTTGCAAGTATTTGACATTAAGATCGATGGCTTTATACAGTCCTTGGATCAGTGCTTCATATTCAACGACATTATTAGTGCACTGGAATTCAAGTCTGCAGGCTAGCCTGGTTTTCTCTCCTTGCGGATTGATCAAAATGCATCTTGCACCTGCACCATCTTTTGATTTAGAACCGTCAAAATAAAGAGTCCAAAACAAAGAGTTATTAGAAATTTATCTACTAAATTTAGACATTTGGAAGCATCTATTTGTGAAAAATTTTCAATTTGAGAAACTACAACGTTATCTAAAAAGGGAGACCTCTGAGCATTAAAGGATCCTAAAGAGGACTCGGCTGAGTAATTTCCAATGATATTATTAGTGAAGGCAACAGGTTCGTTGCTTCCCTCGAGATCAGTCACTATATATTTCATGAATTTATCTTGGTCTACCTTGATTTGGTTTGGTTTACCATTGTGTGGCAACCACATGTGAGACCAATCAATTGTGAAATAACTGTGCAACATTTCAGACCAATCCCTACTGAGAATCAAACCATAAAATTCAGGGATATCAGCCACCAAAATATCAATTATTTGTGAAAATTTTGGATTAGAGGAAAGCCTAATTGAAACTAATGCTATCTCTCCAAGCACCACTACTTTTGTCCTATCTAACTAAACTATGTGTACTACATATTTTTGAGGTGTAGTGTTCAATTTGTTACACACAACTCTTAGCATTATATTTGAGGAGGCTCCTGAATCAACCAGGCAGTTATGAACATTTCTGTTAAAAATTTAATAAGTGAGAAGAAATGGAGGAACATGAGAAATAGACCTATCACCAATCAGAACTAGATCTAAAGGATCCACCTTGTTTGAGGATGAGGGAGTTTTTCCCATATCGTAGGTAGCTTGAGTAACTACAACAGATGGTAGAGGAGATAATGGAACCGCCTTCAACTCTCTTAATAGAATCTTCTATTGCTGCTTGAGTTTAGTGAGCTCATGCAACGAGATGTTAGCTCTAGTCTTTTTCATGTCTTCCACTATATTGTATTCCACTGTATCTGAGATTACTGATGTTTTTGAGGCAATTGGGGAATCTGGAGGAATAAGATCGGTTTGGCTAGTCTTAGATTTCTTAGCTATTGTTTTCTCCTTTGCAAGAGTAGCAGCTTTTTACTTCTGATTTATGAAAGACATGTCAGGAAGTTTTTATTTCTTGTAGTCACTGGCATTGCTTGTGCCTCTTCTTCAGTTGGGATGATGAAATCCCACATGCCATTTAGTTCAATTTCTTCTTCTATTTTAGCTTCCTCTTCGTTTGGTGAATCTTCTTTTTCTTCTTGGTCAAACTTAGCATTTGAAATGGTGTTTGGGGGTTGTGATGCAGAAGAAGGGTTCCTTTTGAATGATCGAAAAGGTTTCTTGGGAGTAGAGGATTTTGCGACTTGTTTTTTAATTTTGACCATTTCATTAGACATTGTGTTTAGCACTTTCTAAAGGCCTTCCAGATTGAAAGCATCCTTTGAATATTTCTTCTTAGAGTCATCCTTTTATGTTAGTTTTTTTTGACTTCCTTTCGTTTGTTTGTGATCTCTTTTCCAAAGCTATGTTTCTTCTTTCTATAGACAAGGCTTCTTTCATGTTTTCTACAAGGGTAGCCTTATTGGCTCTATCTACAAAAAACACAATATTAGAAGGAAGAGATGATATATACCATTCTATTTGTACATCTAGAGCAGGCTTAGAGGCAGTTGAGATTTTATTTAGCAATTTGTTAAATCTGGAATTGAAATCTTTGATATTTTCATCTGGATTAGCTTTCAAATTAGAAAGATCATTGATCAAGGATGCTATGGTCCTATCATCACCAAAATTTGCGAAAAATACTTCTTGAAAATTATCCTAGTCTCTAATTGAACCCGTTGGAAGGGAAAAATACCAAGACCTAACAAATCCTTGGAAAGTATAAGGAAACAGTCTAATTATAACATCTTCATGTGCAACTCAATTGAGATTCATGGCTAACATAAAATTATTTAGATGTTCTTCGGCTAGGAGAGCATCATCATGATTATACTTAGGCAACCATTTTTTTGGGTTTGCTGGGAGTGCATTTTGATTTGCAACTAGGACAACACCAGGATTTGTCCAAAGTTGATTGGCCATAACTTGAGTTGGGAAATGAGAAGATGGAAAGGTCAGTCCAGAAGTAGGTATAGACGACGAAGAAATTACTACTAGGTTAGTACTATTAATTGTAATACTAATTGGAGAAGTGGATGGGTGAGATGTCATAGATGGATTAGAAGTGGATGGGGAAGTGAATGGATGGAAAGGTGATGTGATCTCACTATTATCTGATTCAAATATTGATGAAGTGACTTTCCTACGTCGTGGAGGGATGGGGAACTCGAAAGGGGTGAACCCATGTCTTTCACTTTGCAGTCTAGTCAATACACCAGTTTGTTGTAACAAGGAGGTAACACATTCTTCAGAGACATTGTGTCTCTCTGGTTTCTTGGCAGAAATGGATATCTGTTCCAATTTTTGTATCAAAGAATGAACTTCAAGAGACTCAGGAGTGTAATATGGAGAGGGTGGTTTCCTTACTACTTCAGGAGATGAGGGAGATGTTTCTACAACTTCAGACTTCTGATCAGGAGATTCTGAATGAGTTTCAGAAGGTGTAGAAATGGTGGAGGGGTTTTGACTCTTATGAATGATTTTTGATTAATCTTCAGGTTTATTTGCCATTCGCAGCTGAATGCCCTCCTTCTAGCACCAAAATGTTGCTGTTAGGCCCCTATACTACTAGTGTAACCCCTTATTGTTATTAGTATAACCCACTTATTATATTGATGTACCCATGTAGTGCCCATATTGTTACTATTGTGCCCCATAGAAGCCCACTATTGTTATTATTGTGCCCTTACATTATTATTGTTATGTCGGCTCTGATTATGTTATGACCCCTTAGACTCCTATATATAGAAAGGAGATCTTTTCATTTGTATCATCCAAGAATTGTTCATTTATGTAATGTAAAGGAGGTTGCCCCCTCGAAGAGGCTGAATTCTAAGGCATTGATCTATCTTTTCTATCTTTTCTTGAGCTGGTTTCATAACATTTGGTATCAGAGCTTTGGATTCTAGGGTTTCGCTGCTCCAAATAGGTCATTGTGGCATTTTCGCTATAATTTTTTTTTTTTTTTTTTTTGTGATGTTTCAGAAGTCGCAAAAAAAACCCATTTGAGAAGAAATCACACGGAACCTTGGGTGCGAATTTCAGAGCTTTTTACGCTACATTTACGGAGATATGATCTGAGGAACTTGGTCTTTTTGCAGACTCCTGAATTACATTCAAAACAGGTGACCTGGGGAAAATCGTCATAAATTTCTCTCTGGGGATCGGATTGAAATTTCGTAAGAAGGTACAGAAAGAGGACGGACTGTAGTTTCTTGTTTGCATGTTTCAGATCCAAAGGTTGAAACAGTGACTTGTGGCACGTCGTACAAGTTCACTCTACTGAACTAGTCTATAAGCAAGTCACTGTGGGAGATTTCACATAACTCTTCCTTGGAGAATCCAATTTGGGTCAGACTGGTGGCATTGGAAAGAGGACATAGAGGGCTACTACAAGTCACAATTTCAGAACTTAAAGATCTGAAAGTACAGAGTTATAGTCGTTGCAAGGTCGAGATCCTAAAATCAAGAAAAAGCAAGATGAGGAAGTTTGATGGCAAGGATCTGGTAAATTGGATACTTCAGATGGAGCAATATTTTGATCTACATGGTGTACAACTGTTACAAAAGGTATGTATTGCATCTTCATATTTAGAACCAGATCAATTTTTATGGTACAAAGGGCTTTGTTCTCGTAAACAACTTGTTACGTGGTCAATTTTCACGGAGGAAATGATAGCACATTATGAGGATACAAAGAGCAACACCTTCTTTAGAGCAACACCACAACAATTGGAAAGAGTAAAAGGGCTTTGTGACATAGTGGAAAGCAAAATTATGGAAACCAGGAAGCGTACCCCTCACAACTATAAAGATGGAAGTATTGTTTCTCATAGCCTTCCACAACCTACAAGGGTTACACCACAACAATTGGAAGAAAAAAGAGAAAAAGGGCTTTGTTACAGTTGTGATAGGAAATACACTAAAGGTTATAAGTGTGCTGAGAAGAAATTATTTTACATAGAATATGAAGAGGAGGAAGAAAAGGATCAAGAAACAACAAAAGAAGAAGATATACGCCAGGACTCCACCCCATAGAAAGAAGAAATAATCAGACCATATCTTGTGAAGCATTGGCAAGAATTACCACTCCTCAAACTCTCAAGATAGAAGGACATATCAAGAAGAAAAAGGTGCAAGAAGTGAAAGATCACATCGAGAAAGAAGAAATGAATCCAACCATATCTTGTAATTCATTGTTCGGAATTACCACTCCTCAAACTATCAAGATAGAAGGACATATAAAGAAGAAAAATGTTCAAGAAGTGAAAGATCACATCGAGCATCAAGAAATGAATCCAACCATATCTTGTAAAGGATTGTAAGAAATTACCACTCCTCAAACTCTAGAGATAGAAGGACATATCAAGAAGAAAAAGGTTCAAGCAGTGAAAGATCACATCGAGCATCAACAACAAGTTCTCCAACTTTTAAAAGATAACGCCACTTCGATATAAAATCAAATGAAACAATAGGTAGATCAACATCGTAGTGAAAAATGTTTTGGTGTAGGTGATTGGGTATTTTTACTGCTACATCTCAAGCAAGCTATTTGTGAGAAGGAAATGTTGGCAATACTACATGCACTTAAAAAATGGTGACCTTACTGAACGGGAAGACTCTTCAAGGATGAGGATGTGGAAGCATTTTTTGTGCTATTTATATTATCCAACCAGATTGGATAAACGAAGCAAGGGATGAATCAAAGAAGGACGAAGAAGTATGGCCACTTATTCAAAAGTTGCAAAAGATCCCAATTCAAACAATATTGCCAAAAATTAAAGAGGAAGGAAAAATCATATTGGATCCCGGAGCAGTCACAGAAACAAGAACCCGACAGCTACGAAAGCGATCAATTTTAGAGTATCTCATCGAGTGGAAGAACTTACCTGCAAAATATTCCACATGGGAGGACGAGAATTTTATACAGAAGCATCAAGAACTACTCAAGCATTGAGGACAACGCTTTTTGAAGGAGAGGGGCATGTTAGGCCCCTATACTACTAGTGTAACCCCTTATTGTTATTAGTATAACCCACTTACTATATTGATGTACCCATGTAGTGCCCATATTGTTACTATTGTGCCCCATAGAAACCCACTATTGCTATTATTGTGCCCTTACATTATTATTGTTATGTCGGCTCTGATTATGTTATGACCCCTTAGACTCCTATATATAGAAAGGAGGTCTTTTCATTTGTATCATCCAAGAATTGTTCATTTATGTAATGTAAAGGAGGTTTCCCCCTCGAAGAGGCTGAATTCTAAGGCGTTGATCTATCTTTTCTATCTTTTCTTGAGCTGGTTTCATAACAGTTGCGGCCTCAGAATTCTGCTGCTCAAACATGGGGGATAACCACTTGGTCCAGACCTTAATACAACTCCTTTTCCATTTAAAGTGGTGGCTCAGACTAGGGATAATGGGACTAGTTTCCCAGTGTGGGTTTTAAGATGAGAGTGGGTGGTTTATGAGTGTTTGCAATATAATAATGATAACCTAAATGACCTATTCTATGATGCAATCTTTAACTAAATTATTCTAATATAAACCTGGGTATTCTTGTGTGGTATGTGAACTAAAAAGATATCTGTTTAACATGTGATAATAAAGACTGAACACAACTAAACAAAGATGATAATGTAAAAGATAATACCTTTGATTAAATAGTTATTCAAAGAAATTTATAAAATATATCGCATATATGATGATTTATATATGAAAATCACAATTTCAGCTAAGCATCATACAAAAGTGCAATTAACGCTTAACAAAAACAATACATCTAACATATAATTCATGAAAGTAATGTTTTTCCACTAATTAAATGTAAACATAATCAATCATACAAGATAATAGTACCATATGTGTGAAGTCCTTCTCATTTGACAAATGGCATAGACCAACTTCTTTCTTCAAATCAAATTGTCTCCCAAGAATATAAAAATGCATCAACAAAGGAAAATAGTTTGATATCTAAAAGAAATGATCATGTTCCATAATTTCACCAAAGCATTCACAAAATTACAATAGTGAATTCTTTCCAAATGTTTTTGATAAAATTCTGGACCCTTCTCTAAATGTATGAGAAGGGTATAAATACTATTCTAACTAATATGCAAAAATAGATTATACAAAATTTAAGGAGGTTTCAAACAACCTTCCTCCTAACTAGGTAACTAACTCCAAAAATAAACTGAGGCTAAATGAACAGAACTAAGAGGATGACTTGCTGTCTGCCAACTTTTCCTTTAAATCGCAAATATCGGTCATCAGGTGAATTTGAGGAGGTGCCCCGAAATGTGTCCTGAGCTGTCCTGTGAAGATCGCATCGGTGAGAGGTGGCAACATCCATTGAGTAGTATGAAGGGAACAATTGAGAGTCATAATCTGGATGTGTGGCTTAACAAGATACTGCCAATATGACTCCCAGTTGGTCGTGGTCAGTTTTGTAATTACCTCTCTTTGACTCCCCGCCTTTTCTTGCCAACTTTTATATAGAGCATTTAAATAGAGCATTTATTTTGTATTTCCTTCTTTGATGAGATTGGTTGCGGACAAGATGTGATTCATTACTTTAATGATATTCTTTGATACCCTGGCTACCGTTGTGACTACTAGCTCGACCTGTTTGATTCTTGCATCCCAATCCGTGAAGAGAATGTCTTTATGGGTTTCCTCAATCTCGGGTAGATTGGCTTTCCTACCGTCTTCTGTTTCTTGCCATTCAATGAACTCAGATATTTCGGTGTTTAAATCATTAAACTCTGTTCTATGGTCGATTTCCTTATCTATCAGTTGGTCACTAGTAGTTAGATAGGAAGTAATGTGTAACATCTTCTGGCAGAAATATTCTTGTTGTTTCACCAGAAGGGAATTTAATTCTAGGGCCTCTTTAATAAACTCCTCAGTAGTGGGAACATCCTTGTATCTTTCCATGGATTGCTACATTTCTTGGAGTTGCATGTTTTTGGCCAATATATCAGCTTCATGGTATATTTTCAAGACCTCTATGTCTTGTTGCAATTGTGTGAGCTGCTCAGCCACCTACCTGTTTGCACTTACTTTCTTTGCCTCGAGCTCTTGTTCGAGCTGCGCAATCCTCTGCTCTTTTTCCTTTAGGAAAGTAGAGAATTCAATAGCCTTGTCCATAGTGGCCGATGCGTATGCTCTTGTGAACTGTGATAGTCTAGTAAAGTTCTCAACCAGATTGAAAGGAATGTCCTTCAAAATAATGTCCATCAGCTCGTTTCCAAGTGGGAATTCAGGTGTATCTACCCTTCTCATTTTTCTCTGCCTTCTAACTACAGCCTTGTGGAGAGGGCTATAGAACGCATCAGTGGACGTATTTAAGTTACTTTTAGAACAATTTCTGATGTGGGCAGAGCAGGGATAATTTCAGTATGCTGGGGCATTGTCGCTTGTTCCTCCATAGGCGTGAACTGTTTGCCGATAGACTTGGGATCTGTATCCTTATGAAAATGCAAAGGAGTTTTAAATTCCTCTGTTTCTTGGGTATTTGTGGCTTTGGGAGTGTCTTGTAATTTCTGATTAAACTGATCCCACTCCTACTCCAAACTACTTCCTTTGACCTCTAAACTGATATCTGTAGTTGGGGTGCTCATCACTTGTTTCTTAACTGACTTCCTGCTAAACTCAACTGTGTTGTTTGCATCTTGGGGTTTCCCTATGTCTGGTGTCTTCTCAATGTTTACCTGAGAGTCTACTTGAGAGCTAGGACCTCCACTATCAACAGTGACACTTGGTGTAGGCTTGTCATGGGGATTTAATAGATGCATTGGGATCACTTGGAGCCTCTCATTTTTGAATTCCTGAAAGCTTTGAAAAACTTCAGGTTTCAGATTCGCCTTTTCTCATTCAAACACTTGTTCGAAGGATATGACCGACTGTAACAAGTCTTCAGAATAACTATCTGCATGGTTGTATGGCTTGATCTTTACTCCAGTAGTGACATTATATGCCACTTTGTTTGGATCAGATTTCCTTTTAGGCAACGTATGAAGCCTGAGGGTTTCCATATGTGCTGACACTTTAGTAGCATGAACAAAATTTCCTAAAGCAAAAGAACCACATTTGATGGGGAAATTGGGCCATAATGACTTCTTTCCGTCTTTGAGAACTTTAGTCAGGCCCCTTCCCACGGTCTGGTAGGCAATCTCCCTTGCTAATAATTTATTAGAAGCATATAAAGGAAGGACATGTGGATCAACTGTGCTACCAAAAACCCTAATGTAGGTGAACCATTCTTTAATGAAATATTTGCTGACAGTAAGCAGATTTGTTGCGGCTTCTTGGGAAAATCTAGGGGCTTTCTTATTGAAAATTATTTGATGTAGGGAAACACAACAACATGAAATATCTTATAGAAGTGAGGTATGTAATGTGATTCCCATATTTGCTTATGACTGAGATGGATTGGGTAGGGGTCCTACAAGGTCCATTTCCAACCCATGGTTGGAAATGTCGTGCAAAAACATATAGCATCCATAATGTAGGCACTAAAATAGAACGGAGGGAGGTTATCTAAAGAGGAGGCTTTCTTTTGTCGATATTCATTAATGGTGGTGGCTAGGTTGTCAAATAGGATGGAAGGCCAATTCATGGGATGGGAATTAACATAGGCATAAATTAGAGGAATCTATTTTATTGAAAACTTAGTATTATTGGGTAGCCCATACAATCTACATAACATGGTTGCTACATAGTTGTAGGGGTTTTCCAAAAAGACTATAGCATACATACCCGATTTTTCACATTTGAATTTGTTGTCCAACATTCTCCAACCTTGAATTAGCTTGAAGGGGTCTAGGTTCTTCTTTGCAAAGTTAGCCACAAATGTTCTGTCGTAGATATCCTAATCATATCCGTGTATGGGAGGATTTTAACTCTTGCTCCTATACTAGTGCTTTGATATTAATGAAATGAAGTTTTATTTCCGCTGCACCTCTATGTTTAAGTGTATATATTAGCCCACGGGGATTTGGATTGATGGTGAATGGGTGCATTGTTAAGGCATTCCTTGCGATAGGTCACCGGCTCAAATCCCTCGTGGGTGCTTACCTACCAAAAGAAAGTGTATACATGTATTTTCTTGTGCTCCTGCATAAGTCTGAATTAGTTCTTGTCACCAAACATCTTATGAAATCCTTGAAAATTTATAGCAAATCTCCTATTAATTATTTTTATAGTTAATTTCATTGATTTTTTAATAGAATATAAAAGTAGCAAACCCTAAGAGAAAATGAAGCAAGAAGGAAAATAGTTTAATAATTACATGGTTGCATGAAATTTTCTCACTTCTAGTGGTTCTTTTCAACGTCCTTATTAGTTCCCTGCCGAGCCACGACTAGGACTATGGTAATCGAAATGGCAACATTTCACATTAGTTCAACTACTGGTTGTCACGAACGGTCACGAATAAGCAAAGTTTTATCTTTCTCCATCTTATTTGGCCTCTTCCCAAGGTGGGGAGGCAATATATATATATATATATATATATATTATTTATCCATTTGATTAGCATTTTGAAATTGTTGAAACTAATGTTAGCATTAATCCAAAGCAATAAATGCTAATTGACAAACAACAACTAGTTGGGGGTAAATGTTTTCATTTCATAAGAAAACTTGTAATTTATTTCAAAAATCACCTCAAGCTGCCACCTATTAAGTCACCTCAACTTGTCATCTTGCCACCTATATAGCCACGCATAAAGCCAAACAAATATCGGTTATGTAGCCTACCCTTGTTTTCTTTCCCCTCTAGAAGTTCCACTCAATCCGCTCTAACGTAGGCATAAAATGTTAGCAGAATTTGTTCGTGTACTCCCCTGCAAATAGAAATCTCAACACAGAGTTGCAGATAGCAATATCAAAACAAAGTTCCTATTGAGTTCTTGTTCCTAAGGAAATGGAGCATCAAACAATATCTATTTCAAAATTAGGCATTACGATTGTTCCCAACTCGTGTACCTTTCTGATTTGATACGAGTTCATTTATGATGCATCTCCAGATAACACAAGACAACATTGATTTGTAGACAACGATTTTTTCTCAATTTCTAAAGGCAATGTAAGCAACACCAGAACTAGTGGCATAGCTAAGCAACTCCTTTCACCTGCACCTACACTACTAAAGCCAAGGTAAGCAAGGTAAGCAACACATGAACCAGTGGCATAGTAGTTTTTTAAGCAGTAGATTCAATGAATTTGAGAGTTGTTGAATCTGGAGAGAAAACAAACCTTGATTTCCTAGAAGTGGAAAAAATGAGTTGAGCTGCCAGTGGAAAGAACAAGCCGCTATGTTGTTAAAGAGAAAAAAAATGTTGTGTTGGCCCTCAATTTTGGTCATTTTTGCCTATCCTAAACCCATCCATTTACCACCATATTCCATCCTATTTCACTTACATATGCTTCATTTTACTATTATTTTTCATATTTAGGTAACTAAATTAAGTTTTTCAATTTTTAGATTTTTTTGTAAAATTAGGTTTTAAGAGTAAATTTGGACTGCATTAAAAATTATTGTAATATCTCTATTAAAGTCATATGTGCAGGACACATGGGTGAGAGCTGAGCACATATTTGGAAAGATTGGGAACCACAAATGGAGGAACACCTACTGGTTCCATCAAACTAAGCAAACACGAGCCCGGTCAATGCTGGTAAAACTTGACCTGTCATTCAGAAATCCCTATTAAAAAGGGGCAGATTTCTTATTTTGTGCGATTTTCCTAATTTTGCAAACCAAACTTGATGATTTCGACTTGTATGGATGGATTAGGATAGATAAGGCTGTTAGAGCCATTATAGCGAAGTTTGTTTATGATTTTCCTATTTAAACACAGTTCATAAACCATTCAAAATGTAATTTTACTGTAATTTGTATTGAGATTATTGGAGAGTTTTGAGATAATTTAAAGAATCAGTTCCATTATTCCATTGTTGTTCATGTTGTGAGTGTTTTATCAAGTTAGTTTTAGCTGAATAGTTCTTCAGGTGTACAAGGCTAGGTTGGAGAGCCCCCATATCAAGCTAAGTACACTTTGGTTAAATCTTGTATAAATTAGCATAGTTTTGATTTCGTATTTCTTGTTTCAGTTTTATGATTTAGTTACTTAGATGTGTTATGATTTTTGTATGATTTTGGTTTAAAATCTAATTTGCGTACGAAAAGACAACCAAGGATTTAATTTAAATTCTCTTTCCATCAAATTATGAATCACAAATAAAAATCATCATTTTGCATTTCTTGAATTGTTTCTTGAATTGCATTTTATGACTTGATGCAATGGTGATGTTGTTGGAGTATAGCTATAAGGAAGGACAACCAAGGCCTCCTAAGTTAGAGCATATTCTCTTACTTTCTACACATCACAAATTGTTGCTCTTTAGTTTCTCTTCTTGAGGACAATACTGTGGAGAAGGACAACCAGGACCTCCTAAGTTGGGATCCTCTTCGCTTACTGCATCTTGAATCAAAGACTTTTTAGTTTCTTTAAACTTGGAAATTATTTGTAATATGCATTTCCTTTCACCTTTGAGCCTTGTCTTTCAAAATTGACTTTACCTGAAATCCATATAGTTTGGACGTGCTTCCAAGTCTATAAACCCGGATTGACAAGTAAAACACCTGTGTTAGTTTACTTAGTAAATTGACCTAACATTTTTGTCGTCGTTGTCGGGGAAGCACATTCAGATTTAGAAAAAATAGGAAGCTTTAAAACACACACAAAAAAAAAAAAAAAAAAAAAAAAAAAACATTTTTCATTATAGTTATTTCATTAGACATAAATTACAAAGATAGATCCTAAAACAAAACCCCCAACCAACTAACAAAAACTCATTAACTACAAAATCCATTTGTAAAACAAAGATATACAGAACATGATGTTAAAGAAGTCATTTAGAGAATGAGGGTGTACCACCACAAGGATCTTCTTAAATCCTTGTCCACAATTTAGAATGGTCACTAGGGATGAATCTTCATTTCAAAATATAGGAGAGGAATAAAGCATCCATGAAGAGGATCCACAAGAAGAGAACCTAGAAGCTTCTTCTAGTTATCTTTGTAAGGAGCTTAATGAGTTATGGATCACATGAAATAAAGTTCAAACAATAGATCTAGAAATTCAATAATATCTAGTATATGATCCCTTGTGCATTAAATATTTTGAACAAGTTCCATAAGAAGAACTTTGTGTTATGAGAGTTGAGGGGAATCAAAGACTTAAAGATCACACTCAAACTTGGTTTCAACTAGTCATTAGGCCACACCACCACTCCATTTTTCAACATTCTTTAGCATCAAATCTTTATGATCAACTAATTTTTCAAGTCCAAGTATTCATTAAGGCATATTTTTCAAACATGAATGTGAGTCTACTTATGATCTTTTTACGCAAATGGATGCATTGGAAATTATCTTATACGTGAGAGAATGGCTTATCTTTTATACAATAGATTAGGATAGAATAGAATAAATAAATAAATAGGTATAATGAGTTCATAATAAGACTTTTTGTTCAAAATCTCATGAATATTTATTCAAATCATTGTTTAATACTCATTTGGAAGGATTTTTATGGTGAAATGCAGTAAGAACAATCCTATTTTAGGTAACCATCTAGGATGATTTTCAAAGCATGTGTTTAAACAAGGTATCTCTTGAAATCTAGTTGTTAAATCCATTTTGAAATTTTCAATTTGGATCACAAATAAAAAATATGATCAAAATAAAAACTAGGTCTCAAGTGAAATTTTGAGGACAGAGATAGTACAACCTTGCTTTGAGGGGTATCATGGAAAAATTTTAATATGATATTTATAGGGAAGATAACCCTTGAAATATATTTTACAAATCAATTTTAATCACCTCAATCTGATATCATATGAAAAATTTAAACTCAAAATACTAACTGCTTGTCGAAAAATCTGCATGGTGACAATTCTAGTCATTGACTGTTCATTGCCATATTAACATACCAAATCATCTTATTTTCAAAACCTGTTTATATTGGATATATATATATATATATATATATATATATATATATATATATTCAAGTATAGATAAATACACAATTTGAATCATCCCATTTGGAGGTCAAATGAAAAAGTTATGCCACATTTAGTGACTACATGATTTCAAATCAGCATAGTAAAACTCTGCCTCCTAGGTCTGTTCATCAGCAATTTTTTCATATAAATCCTAAGGATTTTAAAAACCTTTTTCTATTTGATATACAAAAATGGATATAATTTAATCTCCAATTTGAATCACATTGATCTTATCTCTAATGAAAACGTTACATTCCAAATAGTTATCATTGGTCCAGTAAACAATTCACAAGCAGCTCTATCATCATTTTTCACATATCATTTTAAACCATTTTGAAAGCATATTTATATTAAAAGTAGCCATATGAATTCACTTTAAATTGGCTTAGTAATCACTCTAATTGGACATAAAACAAATATTTTGTGAACAAAACACCGTTAGGAGGTCTAGGTTGGCCACCATTCCTCAAGGGGTAAAAAAAAATGCATTTTCTCTATATATCATCTTTGGACTTGTTTTTAAGAAATGATTGTAATTATTTTACATATTTCTTGGAAGAAGAGAGACTGTACACCTCTCTTCCTCCATCATCTAATATTGTAGTGCAGGCAAATGCTATTTTTTTGCAAGTCCCAGGAAGATTTGAGAGGTCAATTCCATGGATTAAGGACTTTTCAAAGTCAATTTTTAAAAATTCATATATATGAATATGAAATGAAAATATCCAAGTCAAAGTAAAGTGGAATTCACCTGATGTTGAGTTCATTCAAAGAAACTCAAAACTCTTGAAGCTTGTTTTCAGTTGCTGACCAATAACACCAACAACCCTGCAACATGGATCGAGATCGAGGAAAAAGGCTTGAAGCTAATCACCAGAAGAAGAAGTCAAGTTTTGTACCACTACAAGTCACATCGATTTCCAAAGAAGAATTTCATAAGCCATATTGTTCATGATTTTATTCCTCTCCCATATTGTATGATAAGCTTCAAAATCATTCAGATCTACCATGTTGAAGTCCAGACTTATTATTTATCTATCCATCTACTCCTGGATCATAACTTCAAATCTAACCTACTATTGTACTACGAAACAACCGCCCATTTATAAATAACAATAGATAAGGTTAGAATTATAAATGGGAACCCTTTTAAATTTTTAGGCTTAGGATAATAATACCTAACTCTAAGAAAATACCTAGAAAAACCTTGCAAAACGAACTAAGGATGAAATCCACATCGAAAATCGAAAATCACACTTTTCTGCGTGACTATCTTAAAACACCTTTAAAAATTGCGATCTGCGATTAGGTCACCTGCTGCAATAACCCAATAACAACACCTTGTCATTTCACAATCGAATTTCGCAGAGTTTGCAGAGTTCGCAAGAAACTTAACCATGCCATTAGAATGATCGTTAGTGATTTGTGAAATGCGATATTGTGATATCCGCAATCACATTTCGCTTGATCCATCTGGTAGCACTATATTGTATCCCTTTAAAGATTCTGATGTGTGATTAAGAGCAGTAAAACATGTGAAATAATTACGTTTTAAATACCAAAACGAACGAATTGACAAGTTAATAAATATTTAGTGGACCGAGGAAGGATAATCATTTTCTAGGTTATGGGTAGTTAAATTCCTGAAGGCCTTGTTGAGTTAGCTGTTGCTCTCGTAATAGTGATGTTAGGACATTCGTCCTCTAGTCTATTGTAGATAAATTCTGAAGATGTTGCGCCTCCGACAGCGTCACAAACTATATTAGCGAAGACAAGAGCCATCTTTGTAAACTTAGATTCAAAAATGGTTTGCTTGCTCTGTTTATGCATCACCTTTCTTAGTGCCATGCCTTTTGTAGCTTCCCTAAAATAGACAAGATATATCAGTGCAGATGATATCAGATAACTAAGACTGAAAAGTTTTTTGAAATGACTTTAGATGTGAGAAAGGTTTAATGAGATACTCGATGTTAACTACCCATAACCTAGAAAATGATTATCCTTCCTCGGTCCACTAAATATTTATTAACTTGTCAATTCATTCGTTTTGGTATTTAAAACGTAATTATTTCACATGTTTTACTGCTCTTAATCACACATCACAATCTTTAAAAGGATACAATATAGTGCTACCAGATGGATCAAGCGAAATGTGATTGCAGATATCGCAATATTGCATTTCACAAATCACTAACGATCATTCTAATGGCATGGTTAAGTTTCTTGCGAACTTTGCAAACTCTGCGAAATTCGATTGCGAAATGACAAGGTGTTGTTATCGGGTTATTGCAGCGGGTGACCTAATCGCAGATCGCAATTTTTAAAGGTGTTTTAAGATAGTCACGCGGAAAAGTGTGATTTTTGATTTGCGATGTGGATTTCATTCTTAGTTCGTTTTGCAAGGTTTTGCTAGGTATTTTCTTAGAGTTAGGTATTATTATCCTAAGCCTAAAAATTTAAAAGGGTTCCCATTTATAATTCTAACCTTATCTATTGTTATTTATAAATGGGGGGGTTGTTTCGTAGTACAATAGTAGGTTAGATTTGAAGTTATGATCCAAGAGTAGATGGATAGATAAATAATAAGTCTGGACTTCAACATGGTAGATCTGAATGATTGTGAAGCTTATCATACAATATGGTAGAGGAAGAAAATCATGAACAATATGGCTTATGAAATTCTTCTTTGGAAATCGATGTGACTTGTAGTGGTACAAAACTTGACTTCTTCTTCTGGTGATTAGCTTCAAGCCTTTTTCCTCGATCTCGATTCATGTTGCAGGGTTTTTGGTGTTATTGGCCAGCAACTGAAAACAAGCTTCAAGAGTTTTGAGTTTCTTTGAATGAACTCAACATCAGGTGAATTCCACTTTACTTTGACTTGGATATTTTCATTTCATATTCATATATATGAATTTTTAAAAATTGACTTTGAAAAGTCCGTAATCCATGGAATTGACCTCTCAAATCTTCTTGGGACTTGCAAAAAAATAGCATTTGCCTGCACTGCAATATTAGATGATGGAGGAAGAGAGGTGTATAGTCTCTCTTCTTCCAAGAAATATGTAAAATAATTACAATCATTTCTTAAAAACAAGTCCAAAGATGATATACAAAGAAAATGCATTTTTTTTTACCCCTTGAGGAATGGTGGCCAACTTAGACCTCCTAACGGTGTTTTGTTCACAAAATATTTGTTTTATGTCCAATTAGAGTGATTACTAAGCCAATTTAAAGTGAATTCATATGGCTACTTTTAATATAAATATGTTTTCAAAATGGTTTAAAATGATATGCGAAAAATGATGATAGAGCTGCTTGTGAATTGTTTACTGGACCAACGATAACTATTTGGAATGTAACGTTTTAATTAGAGATCAGATCGATGCGATTCAAATTGGAGATTAAATTATATCCATTTTTGTATATCAAATAGAAAAAGGTTTTTAAAATCCTTAGGTTTTATATGAAAAAATCACTGATGAACAGACCTAGGAGGCAGAGTTTTACTATGCTGATTTGAAATCATGTAGTCACTAAATGTGGCATAACGTTTTCATTTGACCTCCAAATGGGATGATTCAAATTGTGTATTTATCTAGACTTGAATATATATATATATATATATATATATATATATATATATATATATATATATATATATATATATATAGATATATATATCCATATCCAATATAAACATGTTTTGAAAATAAGATGATTTGGTATGTTAATATGGCAATGAACAGTCAATGACTAGAATTGTCACCATGCAGATTTTTCGACAAGCAGTTAGTATTTTGAGTTTAAATTTTTCATATGATATCAGATTGAGGTGATTAAAATTGATTTGTAAAATATATTTCAAGGGTTATCTTCCCTATAAATATCATATTAAAATTTTTCCATTATACCCCTCAAAGAAAGGTTGTACTATCTCTGTCCTCAAAATTTCACTTGAGACCTAGTTTTTATTTTGATCATATTTTTTATTTGTGATCCAAATTGAAAATTTCAAAATGGATTTAACAACTAGATTTCAAGAGATACCTTGTTTAAATACATGCTTTGAAAATCATCCTAGATGGTTACGTAAAATAGGATTGTTCTTACTGTATTTCACCATAAAAGTCCTTCCAACTGAGTATTAAACAATGATTTGAATAAATATTCATGAGAGTTTGAACAAAAAGTCTTATTATGAACTCATTATACCTATTTATTTATTTATTCTATTCTATCCTAATCTATTGTATAAAAGATAAGTCATTCTCTCACGTATAAGATAATTTCCAATGCATCCATTTGCGTAAAAAGATCATAAGTAGACTCACATTCATGTTTGAAAAATATACCTTAATGAATACTTGGACTTGAAAAATTAGTTGATCATAAAGATTTGATGATAAAGAATGTTGAAAAATGGAGTGGTGGTGTAGCCTAATGACTAGTTGAAACCAAGTTTGAGTGTGATCTTTAAGTCTTTGATTCCCCTCAACTCTCATAACACAAAGTTCTTCTTATGGAACTTGTTCAAAATATTGAATGCACAAGGGATCATATACTAGATATTATTGAATTTCTAGATCTATTGTTTGAACTTTATTTCATGTGATCCATAACTCATTAAGCTCCTTACAAAGATAACTAGAAGAAGCTTCTAGGTTCTCTTCTTGTGGATCCTCTTCATGGATGCTTTATTCCTCTCCTATATTTTGAAATGAAGATTCATCCCTAGTGACCATTCTAAATTGTAGACAAGGATTTAAGAAGATCCTTGTGGTGGTACACCCTCATTCTCTAAATGACTTCTTTAACATCATGTTCTGTATATCTTTGTTTTACAAATGGATTTGGTTCAGGTGGATCAGCTGCAGAAAGGAGATCAAAAGGAGAACATGGTTGTTGATATATACAGTGATTGTCAGAAGCTGCTGATAGTAGTTATTGATCATTTGCATAAGTCTTGATATTTCGTCTCTATGTCATGTATATTATTTTATCAAGGTCATGTAACGGCCTATTTTGGTTTCCCCACTATGCCTGGGATGATTGATGTGATTGGTTGTCATATGTAAAATTCTGATGTATCCCCACTTGGTTGGGTGGATGATCCCCACTTGGTTGGGTGATGGTTGTATGTATTGAGTCTTTTGGTGATAGGAAGGTCTTTTATGATGTATATGGTTCTTCTTGAAGAACATCTTTTTGTAGATCTTGCCTACAGTCAGGGGGAGCATGTTCAGTACAGTAGAGCAGATATATCAGCATGTACTCAGGAGGAGCACAGCCCTTTGCCCTTGATGACAAAGGGGGAGAATGACTTTGAGGATCGTGGGGTTGCCATCAAGTCCAAAGGGGGAGATTGTTGGCATTTTGGCACAGGTGTGGCCCTATGGTACAGGTGTTGTCCTTGATGGCAACTCACTTTGGTGTCAGACCTCAGTTCAGGCGCTCAGAATGAAGGAAATCTTGTATACGCAGGTTCACCTTGCCAAAGACGCGTATACACGCGGGTTATATGTTCAGAAGTCGCGTATGCGTATACACGCACTTTTATGCACAGAAAAGCGCGTACATGGTGGGAAACTTATTTTTGCTCCATGGTTGTTAGTCCTTGGAATTTGAACCTATGGTTTTAGACCAAGGTATCTCGTCAGAAGTGTTGAGCCCAGGTTTTGGGCCCTTGGTATTGGTTTATTATGGTTTTGGACTGTGGTATTGTGGAAGGCCTAAAACAATAAAAGAGGAAGGAGATCATGTGACAAGGAATCATCTGAATTATTATTGAATATCTGATAATGTACAAGATTTGAAATATTGGTGATTAGCATTGTGGAGCAGATCTAGATCTGGATGAAGGAGGAACCTTAGCGAAAAGAAGGATAAGTTCTATTGATGGGTCATAATCTCTTGGCTTGAATGATAATATCTTTGCATGATTTTGATCTGTTATATCTGGCACATGCGTGATCTATAAATCTAATAATCTGGGTTAATCAGTGCCTGAATACTTGAAAGAGTGAATTATGTTTGTAGATCTGTACGCAGGTTCAGTTCAGCTAAGGCGCGTATATACGCAGGTTCAGTGAAGGAAAACAGCGTATACACAGGTTGTTCCATACGCAGAAGCGTATGCACGTAGGTTTCAGGCCATTAAAGTAGCGTATACATTTTGAGTTGTGTTTTTGCTGCTTCTGTTTATTGCTACAGTGTTTTGGGTTCAGTTTTGGTGTGTGGCACTGTTACTATGATCTGGGTACAGTCGTCAGAGAGGTGTTTATGTTGAATTAGTTTTGGTGAAAAGGTGATTGGTTGATGCAGAAATTCTTGATGGTTGATTGATGTTATTTGTGGATCCAATCTGAAAATTTATGAAACGTGGTCCTTGAAAGAAAGAGAAGGTTGTAGCCTTCTGGAGGCCAGCACCTACATACTAGTATCTTGGCTAGTGCAATAGCTAAGGGGGTTGTAGCTCCCTTCCAGGAGAAGCTGGAAAATGAGAGAGAGTTGTAGCTCTCTGCAGGTTGCAGCCTGCGTACTGGTAAAAGGACTGCACCAGTACATTTGTAAAAAGAAGTTTCTAATTAAAGAAAAGATAGAGACGAATTGCAGCAGGTGGTTTTCACCCACATTGGGTTTCCACCTTATATCTTGTGTTCTTGTGTGCGATTGTCTTTTTGCTCTGCTTTACTATTTCTGGTTACTGGTTATTTGCTTCTGAATCATAGATTAATAACTGACATCTGAAAGATAAATCAAATTATAAGTCTGCTTTGTATACGCGGGTTTCTTTATCTATAGTTGCGTATATACGCGGTTTTTATTAAGAGAAGTAGCGTATATCATCTAGAATTTGAAAAGGAAATATTTGACTTGATAATACTGATTCACCCCCCCCCCCCCTCTCAGTATTATTTCCAACAATTGGTATCAGAGCAGGTCCTTCTGAAGAAGCTTGATCGCTTGAAGGAAGATCCTTCATCATGAGCAACTATGAGAGGGAAGCATCAATCAGGCCACCAGTTTTTGATGGGACAAACTTCGTATATTGGAAGGTAAGAGTTACTGCCTATCTTCAATTGTTGGGTACAGAAGTCTGGGATATCATAGATATAGGATATACTTTTCCAGCAGCAACTCCTACAGATCCGGCTGAGAAGAAGAAATATGAAACAAATGCAAAGGCGGTCAATACTCTATTGGGATGTCTATCTCAATTGGAATTCGTGAAAGTTATGCAGTTAAAATCAGCAAAAGAAATATGGGACAAGATTGTCCTAAGCTATGAAGGAGATGATCAGGTAAAACGAGAAAAGCTTCAAACCCTCAGGATTCAGTATGAAAATCTCAAGATGTATAATGATGAAAGTATGGCTAACTATTTTCTTCGTGTAGATGAGATTGTTAATTGTATGAAAAATTTGGGTGAAGAAATAAAAGAGGCTGTTGTGGTTGAAAAAGTTCTAAGATCTTTGTCCCCTAGGTTTGAATCTAAAGTTTCTACAATAGAAGAAAAGGAGAATCTACAAAGCCTTAAAATGTCACAGCTGCACGGTATTCTAACTGCTTATGAAATGAGGAAAGGAGGACCATCAGACAGGAGAGAAGCTGTCTTCAAGGCTTCAGGCAAAGACGAGTACTATGAGTCAGGACGTGTGTCAGAAGAAGAAGAAGAATCAAATTTTGTCAGAAATCTTCAACGGGGTACTGGACGGTTCCGAGGTAAGTTACCTTTCAAATGCTTTGCTTGTGGAAGAGTCGGTCACTATGCTGCCAAATGTCCTCACAAGGATAAGATTGACAAAGGGAAGGAACCTGTTAGATGGAACAAGAAACATAATGCAAATAAGAAAAGCTATTACACTCATGAAGATAGTGATGGACTTTCAAATAGTGACGAAGATGAACGAGGTAATAAATATAAACTTTTAATGGCTTTTGAAGATGATGACTACATGGATGCTATAGATGTAGAAGGTTTTTATGAAGAGATGACTAATCTCAAAATCTGCTTAGAAGAGAAAAGTGCAATTATTGAGTCTCTACAATATCAACTGGCTGAAAAAAAAAACATCTTGAAAAATTGGAATGTGAAATTGTTTGTCTTAGAAAGGAGATTGAGAAAACAAAAGCTATTAATCTTAAATTTGTTAAAGGATCTGAAACTCTGGATGAGATTATCAATGTGCAGCATTCTCCACTAATCAAGACAGGTCTGGGATATAATGGAGAAACATCTCAAGCTTCTACCTCCAAAAGTTATCTTGATGCAGCAAAGAAGAGCGAGCAAAGGCCTAATAGAAATCATCAGGTAAATCAGGGACAGTTTACCTCAAGAACGAATAAAGACTATCAAGAAAATCAGGGACAAGCTACCTTAAGGACAAACAGAAGCTACAATCAGCCACAGGTAAAATCTTCCCAATTTGCCTCAAGAATGGATGTCAGTAGAAACTACAATCGATTGGATGATAGATTTGATAATCGGAGGAGTTTCTTCAATGGCCAATGTTTCTCTTGCCATAATTTTGGTCACAAAGCAGCTCAATGTGTTGCCTATAAGACAATCATGACTATAGAAGCTCAAAAACAAAGGAATATGAATGGAATCCCGAAAAGGACTTATAACAAATTTTCGGCCCTTGAAAATGAAGTTGAATGTTCTATTTGTAATAACTTTGGTCATGAAGATTCTGAATGCAGGAGCAGGTTTTGGAAGACAACTCAGAAGGAACACACCTCAAGTGCCAGAACATGGAGAATGAAGGAACGACAACCAAAAAGATGTGGGATAGCCTTCTATGTAGAAGGACAGGAAAATATATGGTATATTGACAGCGGATGTTCAAAGCATATGACAGGGGATAAAGAAAAACTTGAATCATATACTGCAGTAGAAAAGGGGAAGAAGGTGTCTCTTGGAAATGATACCCCTGCAGCCATAAAAGGAAAAGGCATTGCTCAGTTGAAAGAACAGGTCAAAGTTGGAAATGTGTTGTATGTTGATGGCTTGAAGCATAATCTACTAAGTGTTAGTCAGATGTGCGATCAAGGAACCGAGGTAATATTTCGATCAAATGAATGCAGTGTTCGTGATCTTGATACAGGAGAAACAGTGATCAAAGGTAGAAGAACTCCAAATAATCTATACATATTTGAAGAAGGACAACAACAATGCTATTTATGCAAGGATGATGAACACTGGTTATGGCACCGGAGGTTGGGGCATCTAAGCTTCTCACAAATAAGGAAAGCATGCAAATACCAGGCAGTTCGTGGTCTTCCAGATATCAAAATTCCAGACAACACCATATGCAAATCATGTCAGTTTGGTAAGCAAACTAGAACTAACTTTCCTGAGAAGGAAGGATCAGCTAGCAGGCCTCTTGAGCTAGTCCATACAGATGTATGTGGTCCATTTAGGACAAGGTCACCTCGAGGAGAAGAATACCTTATACTATTCATTGACGACTTCTCCAGGTTTGTTTGTTTAGGACTTATGAAGCACAAAGACGAAGCATTCGAAAAATTCAAATCCTTCAAAGACTTGGCTGAAAATGAATCAGATTACAAGATTAAGTGCCTCAGGTCCAACAGAGGTGGGGAATTTACCTCAAATGAATTTTTTGATTTCTGTGAAGAACATGGAATAAGAAGGGAATTCTCTACAGCTAGGACTCCTTAGCAAAATGGAGTGGTGGAAAGGATGAACAGAACAGTCCAACAAATGGCTTGTGCTATGCTTGATGAATCTGGAACTCCCACAACCTTTTGGGGTGAAGCTACATACGTAGCGGTTGTTATTCTCAGCAAAACCAATGTCCGAGTGAACATCACTCAAACTCCTCATGAGCTCTGGTATGGTGAAACTCCTTCGGTAAAGCATTACAAAATTTTTGGGAGCAAATGTTATATTAAGAATACTGATGAGCAGCTTGGCAAACTTGAACCTAGAGCAGATGAAGGCATTCTCCTTGGTTATTCTCCCTACAACAAAGCATATAAGTGTTACAATAAAAGGCTTGGAATAATTGTTGACAACATTGATGTAGTGGTTGATGAAAAGGGATACATCCCTAGGGAAGTGAATCATGAAAATATCAATGAGGATGAAGACTACTCTCTAAATCAGACAGATGATGAAGAAGAACCCCAAGAGGCACCAGAGGAATAGATAAGGATAGAAGAAAATACTCCATCCAGGTACGTTCAGAAGAATCATCCAGAATCTCAAATTTTGGGGCAGAAAGAAGCAGGTATACAAACAAGAAGAACAATAGCAGAAGCTTCAAGCTATTTGGCATTGCTCTCTTCCACTGAACCGCAAAATGTAAACGAAGCATGCAAAGATGAGTGTTGGGTTAAGGCAATGGATGAAGAGCTTGAACAGATCGAAAAGAATAACACTTGGGAGTTGGTTCCTAGACCAAAAGATAAAAATGTCATAGGAACAAAATGGATCTTCAAAAATAAGTTGAATGAGAATGGGGAAGTGATTAGAAACAAGGCCAGACTTGTTTGCAAAGGGTATGCTCAATAGGAAGGAATAGATTTTGAAGAAACTTTTTCTCCCGTTGCTAGACTTGAGGCCATCAGAATGTTCCTTGCTCTCTCTAGCTTCCAGAAGTTCAAAGTATTTCAAATGGACGTAAAATCAACCTTTCTGAATGGAGACTTAGAAGAAGAAGTGTACATAGAGAAACCAGATGGCTTTATCCTTGGGAATGATCCAAATATTGTATGTAGACTTAAAAAGGCTCTCTATGGGCTTAAACAAGCTCCAAGGGCTTGGCACTATCGTTTGGATAAATATCTTCATCAACAAGGTTTTTCAAAAGGATCAGCAGATAGCAATCTCTATATAAAAATTGAAAATAACAAATTGCTAATACTTGTTGTGTATGTAGATGATATTATCTTTGGAAGCAATGAAGAAGCTATGAGTCAAAGCTTTGCCTTGGTGATGCAGAAAGAATTCGAAATGTCCTTGCTTGGAGAACTGACATACTTTATTGGATTGCAAATCCAACAAAATGAAGGCGGTATCTTCTTGTCTCAAACCAAGTACCTCAAGAAGATTCTGAAGAAGTATGGCATGGAAGATTCAAAACCAGTATGTACCCCCATGGTTACAGGATGCAGCCTCAGTGCAAATGATGAATCAGCAGCAGTGCATCAATCAACCTATAGATCTATGATTGGAAGTCTTCTTTATTTGACAGGTACCTGACCAGACATCATGCATGCAGTAGGAATAGTTGGAAGATTTCAGGCAAATCCAAAGGAAACTCATCTTCAGGCAGTCAAGAGAATCTTCAAGTACCTTCAAGGAACTCAAAACTATGGCTTATGGTACCCTAGAGATACAAATCTCACACTTCATGCTTACACAAATGTAGATTGGGGCGGAAGCGTGGATGATAGGAAGAGCACAAGTGGTGGTGCATTCTTTATGGGTTCCAGATTAGTATCTTGGTTCAGCAAGAAACAGAGTTCGATTGCTTTATCTACAACTGAAGCGAAATATGTGGCTGCTGCATCTTGTTGCACTCAACTTCTTTGGATGATGCAAACCTTGCAGGATTTTCAAATCACATGTACTCCACCGATCTCCATCTTATGTGATAATACAAGTGCAATAAGCATTTCAAAGAATCCTGTTATACATTCAAAGACCAAGCACATACCTATCAAATATAACTTTCTTCGGGAACAAGTGCTTGAGCAAAAAGTCAAGTTGGAGTATGTTCCTTCTAAGGAACAAATTGTCGATATCCTCACCAAACCACTGCCCAGGGAAACTTTTGAATATCTCAGACAGAAGCTGGGAGTAGTTGATGCTTCATCCTGCTGTTGAAGCTTGTATGTATCAAAGAAAAGTTGGTGTACGCGAGTTGGATGAGGGGAATCCGCGTACATACGCCGATTTATGCAAGTGCGGTCGCGTATCTGGAGAAAATCAGCAATGACAGACTCTGGTTGAAGAGAGTCTGATATGGGTCTGTCAGAGACCATCAGGCACAGGTTCAGGGGGAGCAGATAATCTTCTAATAATGCATTGTTGGCATTACCTTAGAAGCTCTTGGTTCTAGTACTCAAGCTGTTTTTGGTTCAGGTGGATCAGCTGCAGAAAGGAGATCAAAAGGAGAACATGGTTGCTGATATATACAGTGATTGTCAGATGCTGTTGATAGTAGTTATTGATCATTTGCATAAGTCTTGATATTTCGTCTCTATGTCATGTATATTATTTTATCAAGGTCATGTAACGGCCTATTTTGGTTTCCCCACTATGCCTGGGATGATTGATGTGATTGGTTGTCATATGTAAAATTCTGATGTATCCCCACTTGGTTGGGTGATGGTTGTATGTATTGAGTCTTTTGGTGATAGGAAGGTCTTTTATGATGTATATGGTTCTTCTTGAAGAACATCTTTTTGTAGATCTTGCCTACAGTCAGGGGGAGCATGTTCAGTACAGCAGAGCAAATATATCAGCATGTACTCAGGAGGAGCATAGCCCTTTGCCCTTGATGACAAAGGGGGAGAATGACTTTAAGGATCGTGGGGTTGCCATCAAGTCCAAAGGGGAAGATTGTTGGCATTTTGGCACAGGTGTGGCCCTATGGTATAGGTGTTGTCCTTGATGGCAACTCATTTTGGTGTCAGACCTCAGTTCAGGCACTCAGAATGAAGGAAATCTTGTATACGCAGGTTCACCTTGCCGAAGACGCGTATACACGCGGGTTATACGTTCAGAAGTCGCGTATGCATATACACGCACTTTTATGCACAGAAAAGCACGTACATGGTGGGAAAATTATTTTTGGTCCATGGTTGTTAGTCCTTGGAATTTGAACCTATGGTTTTGGACCAAGGTATCTCGTCAGAAGTGTTAACCCTAGGTTTTGGGCCCTTGGTATTGGTTTATTATGGTTTTGGACCGTGGTATTGTGGAAGGCCTAAAACTATAAAAGAGGAAGGAGATCATGTGACAAGGAATCATCTGAATTATTATTGAATATCTGATAATGTACGAGATCTGAAATATTGGTGATTAGCATTGTGGAGCAGATCTGGATCTGAATGAAGGAGGAACCTTAGCGAAAAGAAGGATAAGTTCTATTGATGGGTCATAATCTCTTGGCTTGAATGATAATATCTTTGCATGATTTTGATCTGTTATATCTGGCACATGCGTGATCTATAAATCTAATAATCTGGGTTAATCAGTGCCTGAATACTTGAAAGAGTGAATTATGTTTGTAGATCTGTACGTAGGTTCAGTTCAGCTAAGGCGCGTATATACGCAAGTTCAGTGAAGGAAAACAGCGTATACACAGGTTGTTCCATATGCAGAAGCGTATGCATGCAGGTTTCAGGCCATTAAAGTAGCGTATACATTTTGAGTTGTGTTTTTGCTGCTTCTGTTTATTGCTGCAGTGTTCTGGGTCCAGTTTTGGTGTGTGGTACTGTTACTGTGATCTGGGTACAGTCGTCAGAGATGTGTTTATGTTGATTTAGTTTTGGTGAAAAGGTGATTGGTTGATGCAGAAATTCTTGATGGTTGATTGATGTTATTTGTGGATCCAGTCTGAAAATTTATGAAACGTGGTCCTTGAAAGAAAGAGAAGGTTGTAGCCTTCTGTAGGCGAGCACCTACATACTAGTATCTTGGCTAGTGCAAGAGCTAAGGGGGTTGTAGCTCCCTTCCAGGAGAAGCTGGAAAACGAGAGAGAGTTGTAGCTCTCTGCAGGTTGCACCAATACATTTGTAAAAAGAAGTTTCTAATTAAAGAAAAGATAGAGACGAATTGCAGTAGGTGGTTTTCACCCACATTTGGTTTCCACCTTATATCTTGTGTTCTGGTGTGCGATTGTCTTTCTGCTCTGCTTTACTATTTCTAGTTACTAGTTATTTGCTTCTGAATCATAGATTAATAACTGACATCTGAAAGATAAATCAAATTATAAGTCTGCTTTGTATACGCGGGTTTCTTTATCTATAGTTGCGTATATACGCGGTTTTTATTAAGAGAAGTAGCGTATGTCATCTGGAATTTGAAAAGGAAATATTTGACTTGATAATACTGATTCACCCACCCCCCCCCCCCTCTCAGTATTATTTCCAACACTTCATGGATGCTTTATTCCTCTCCTATATTTTGAAATGAAGATTCATCCCTAGTGACCATTCTAAATTGTGGACAAGGATTTAAGAAGATCCTTGTGGTGGTACACCCTCATTCTCTAAATGACTTCTTTAACATCATGTTCTGTATATCTTTGTTTTACAAATGGATTTTGTAGTTAATGAGTTTTTGTTAGTTGGTTGGGGGTTTTGTTTTAGGATCTATCTTTGTAATTTATGTCTAATGAAATAACTATAATGAAAAATGTTTTTTTTTTTTTTTGTGTTTTGTTTAAAGCTTCCTATTTTGACTAAATCTGAATGTGCTTCCCCGATAATGACGACAAAAATGTTAGGTCAATTTACTAAGTAAACTAACACAGGTGTTTTACTTGTCAATCCACGTTTATAGACTTAGAAGCACGTCCAAACTATATGGATTTCAGGTAAAGTCAATTTTGAAAGACAAGGCTCAAAGGTGAAAGGAAATGCATATTACAAATAATTTCCAAGTTTAAAGAAACTAAAATGTCTTTGATTCAAGATGCAGTAAGCGAAGGAAGAGGATCCCAACTTAGGAGGTCCTGGTTGTCCTTCTCCATAGTATTGTCCTCAAGAAGAGAAACTAAAGAGCAACAATTTGTGATGTGTAGAAAGCAAGAGAATATGCTCTAACTTAGGAGGTCTTGGTTGTCCTTCCTTATAGTTATACTCCAACAACATCACCATTGCATCAAGTCATAAAATGGAATTCAAGAAACAATTCAAGAAATGCAAAATGATGATTTTTAGTTGTGATTCATAATTTGATGGAAAGAGAATTTAAATTAAATCCTTGGTTGTCTTTTCGTACGCAAATTAGATTTTAAACCAAAATCATCCAAAAATCATACAAAAATCATAACACATCTAAGTAACTAAATCATAAAACTGAAACAAGAAATACGAAATCAAAACTATGCTAATTTATACAAGATTTAACCAAAGTGTACTTAGCTTGGTATGGGGGCTCTCCAACCTTGCCTTGTACACCTGAAGAACTCTTCAGCTAAAACTAACTTGATAAAACACTCACAACATGAACAACAATGGAATAATGGAACTGATTCTTTAAATTATCTCAAAACTCTCCAATAATCTCAATACAAATTACAGTAAAATTACATTTTGAATGGTTCATGAACTGTGTTTAAATAGGAAAATCATAAACAAACTTCGCTATAATGGCTCTAACAGTCTTATCTATCCTAATCCATCCATACAAGTCGAAATATTTCAAGTTTGGTTCACAAAATTAGGAAAATCGCACAAAATAAGAAATCTGCCCCTTTTTAATAGGGATTTCTGAATGACAGGTCAAGTTTGACCAGCATTGACCGGGCTCGTGTTTGGTTAGTTTGATGAAACCAATAGGTGTTCCTCCATTTGTGGTTCCCAATCTTTCCAAATATTTGCTCAGCTCTCGCCCATGTGTCCTGCACATATGACTTTAATAGAGATATTACAAGAATTTTTAATGCAGTCCAAATTTACTCTTAAAACCTAATTTTACAAAAAATTCTAAAAATTGAAAAACTTAATTTAGTTACCTAAATATGAAAAATAATAGTAAAATGAAGCATATGTAAGTGAAATACGATGGAATGTGGTTTTAAATGGATGGGTTTAGGATAGGCAAAAATGACCAAAATTGAGGGCCAACACAACATTTTTTTTCTCTTTAGCAACATAGCGGCTTGTTCTTTCCACTGGCAGCTCAACTCATTTTTTCCACTTCTAGGAAATCGAGGTTTGTTTTCTCTCCAGATTCAACAACTCTCAAATTCATTGAATCTACTGCTTAAAAAACTACTATGCCACTGGTTCATGTGTTGCTTACCTTGCTTACCTTGGCTTTAGCAGTGTAGGTGCAGGTGAAAGGAGTTGCTTAGCTATGCCACTAGTTCTGGTGTTGCTTACACTGCCTTTAGAAATTGAGAAAAAATCGTTGTCTACAAATCAATGTTGTCTTGTGTTATCTGGAGATGCATCGTAAATGAACTCGTATCAAATCAGAAAGGTACACGAGTTGGGAACAATCGTAATGCCTAATTTTGAAATAGATATTGTTTGATGCTCCATTTCCTTAGGAACAAGAACTCAATAGGAACTTTGTTTTGATATTGCTATCTGCAACTCTGTGTTGAGATTTCTATTTGCAGGGGAGTACACGAACAAATTCTGCTAACATTTTATGCCTACGTTAGAGCGGATTGAGTGGATCTTCTAGAGGGGAAAGAAAATAAGAGCAGGCTACATAACCGATATTTGTTTGGCTTTATGCATGGCTATATAGGTGGCAAGATGACAAGCTGAGGTGAATTAATAGGTGGCAGGTTGAGGTGATTTTTGAAATAAATTACATGTTTTCTTATGAAATGAAAACATTTACCCCCAACTAGTTGTTGTTTCTCAATTAGCATTTATTGCTTTTGATTGATGCTAACATTAGTTTCAACAATTTCAAAATGCTAATCAAATGGATAAATAATATATATATATATATATATATATATATATATATATATATATATATATATATAGATATATATATATATATATTTTGCCTCCCCACCTCAGGAAGAGACCAAATAAGATGGAGAAAGACAAAACTTTGCTTATTCGTGACTGTTCGTGACAAGCAGTAGCTGAACTAATGCGAAATGTTGCCATTTCGATTACCATAGCCCTAGTCGTGGCTCAGCAGGGAACTAATAAGGACGTTGAAAAGAACCACTAGAAGTGAGAAAATTTCATGCAACCATGTAATTATTAAACTATTTTCCTGCTTGCTTCATTTTCTCTTAGGGTTTGTTACTTTTATATTCTATTAAAAAATCAATGAAATTAACTATAAAAATAATTAATAGGAGATTTGCTATAAATTTTCAAGGATTTCATAAGATGTTTGATGACAAGAACTAATTCAGACTTATGCAGGAGCACAAGAAAATACATGTATACACTTTTTTTTGGTAGGTAAGCACCCATGAGGGATTTGAGCCGATGACCTATCGCAAGGAGTGCCTTAACAGTGCACCCATTCACCATCAATCCAAATCCCCGTGGGCTAATATATACACTTAAACATAGAGGTGCAACGGAAATAAAACTTCATTTCATTAATATCAAAGCACTAAAATATGCTTACATACAGAAATGGAGATAAACTAGCTCGGGCGATGGTAGCCTGTCTTTGCGAAGAGATGTCATAGTTACATGCCTATGAACTGTGTTATAATGAGGCTCAAGGGCCTTTTTTATTATTTAACAACAAGGGAAAACCATATAAAACCAAAACCCTAACCCCAGGAGATGGAACGCTAAGAGTTTGTGGGCCCCGTTGGGGTTAGTTGGGCAACAAATTTCTCGGGGTCGTAACTTGGTCATATTATCTCTGTTTGGTGTGTACAATACCTCGTTGGAAAGATCTCTCTAAGTACTATAGGATTTACCATAGACCCCTACTTACAACTACGGGCTTGCTACAGACCTAAAAAAACCATTTAGCGGATCAAAATTGCTTCGAAGGTTCATGATCTGAAAAACTACTAAAAATAGTAAATGCTGATATAAACAAGGAAACTTATGAAATCGACTCGAGGTCTAGGTGGAATAGGCAGGTTGCCACCAATATCCACTTGGATCAAGAACGCTGAAAAATGTGCTTTGTAGCACATATCCACCTCTAGAATAGGAGTGACTATGTAATAATCAATGCACACTTTTGAGCCATTATGAATCTTTGGAAATGATTTTGCGTTAGGAGGAATGGACATGAAGGGAATTAGAGAAATTTAGTCATATATTCATATATTGTTGATGAATTGTTGGTTATACTTTAATTTTTCTTTTTTTATTATCCTAAATTATAAACTAGGAGTAGGAACTAGAGTTGGTAAGGTTACTGGCTATCTCTCTTGCTATATATTAGGAAGAGACTAAGAATTAAGAGTAATAATTAGAGTTACCATAACAAGGAATTAGGAATATGGGATAAGAAATATTATGTACATTGGAAGAACCAAGATAACACCAAGAAGGGAATTTCCTTAGCCTAAGCCTCAACTTTAATGACAAAGTGTTATTAAATGCATAAATGGATTTAGTGTCCTGAAAAGCCCTTGTGGAAGTTAGTGTAAATCACAAGTCAGACTCGCAATTCCAATAAATCCCTACCATATTTGGGAAAAACTAAGCGAAAATGTTACCCGAGAAAAGGGAAAAAGATGCCTAGAATACATATTTCATTAAATTTTTATTAAATAGTGTATCTAGCATTTCAAAATAACAAAAAAAACTCAATTCTAGTGATATTCTTGTAATATTCTTTTGCAATTTTAATGAAATATGTGTTCTAGAGAAATGCATAAATGTTGAAGAGTTAAACTACACTGCAAACAATATGCACCCCACAACAATGCATTAAATGTTATATAAGTCTAAATATATATGGATATACACCATTTAATTCCAAGAATGTATATGCTAACCTATACAACATTTAATGTAATGCCATGGATTGTATATTGTTTACTAGTTGCAATAGCCTCTTCATTCAAATCTTTCTTTAA
Organism: Pinus tabuliformis; assembly: GCA_031772625.1. Taxonomy (NCBI): domain Eukaryota; kingdom Viridiplantae; phylum Streptophyta; class Pinopsida; order Pinales; family Pinaceae; genus Pinus; species Pinus tabuliformis. Next base: position 964,914,931 of record CM062820.1, read on the forward strand.
TTCCATCAAAATTTCATTAATACAATTTTAGTTATATAAATATAATTCATAACAAAACATACTTAATTATAAGTGAAAGTGTGGTGGAATAATACAATTTGTTAATTGTGTTTTTTAATAAATCATATTTACTAATTTTTTTTAGGTGTGGTACTTGGGTAGATCCACCTAAAGAGATGACATCCCACTGGTTCATTAATAGAGCCCAACCCAAGGGCATTGAGGAGAATTGACCTCATAACCTCCAATTAGAAAAATGCTTTAATGAAAAGAAGTTAACCAATTAAGCAAACCATCAATTTAATAATAATTAACCATATTATTATAAATAAACTAATGAAAAATAATTCTTTAATTTCATAAAAAAACATAATTTAACAATAATTTTATATATATATACATATATTTTTAAATAATATTAAAAAATATAAAATTAAAATAAATAAACCTCATACCAAAATCTACAAAAACAAAAACTAACGAGTGATATCACAACTCTGAACTTAAATATAGAGATGAAATTCTTCGTTAGCGTTAACTCTAGTATGAAATGTGTTGAAATTTGTACACCAAACAAAATACATATTATATGTGAAGAATTGAACCACTGTTATATTCTCATGAAATAGTAAATCAGATTTTAGGAGAGCAACTTATGATATAAATAGTTTTTCCATGTAAATAAACTCACTGATGGAATAGGATTAGGATTATTACCAACTTAGTCATTAGTCATTAATTCGAAATGTTAGGAAGATGGCAATACTGATGTAATGAGATTATTACCAACTTAGTCATCAATTAAAGTTGTTGGGATTCAATTTAAAATTTGGAAAGTTAAAGTTGTTGGGATTCAATTTAAAATTTGGAAAGTTAAAGTTGTTGGGATTCAATTTAAAATTTGGAAAGTTAATTATTATCTTTAGAAACCAAAATGGAAAAAACATCATTTAATTGACTTTGAACCATCTTTAATTTCTTAGTAAATGTGTAGGCGACAATTGATTTCTATCTAGCTCTTTGATTCATTCACAATCTTCCCATAAGAATTCTCTAAATTATTTTTTTTAATACCTTACAAAAATATCATACAAACTTGGTGCGCCTAAATTTGTTGAAGAAATGGCTTTGCTGGGGTGAGATAAAATTTAGTAACTTTTTAATTTTGGAAGTCAGAGTTTATGTTATATATTTTGAAAGGGGTAATTTAATTGTTATTTTTTTGGGTTAAAAGGTATATGTAAATGAGGAAATTTAAAGTTAAAATTTTTTGTTACTCAAATTAATAAAAAAATAAAAATTTATAAGAATAATTAGATATGATTTTCTTTACTTGGTTTCAGATTTAAAAATAATAATTTATAGGAACAATTAGATGTTATCTTCTCCACTCCAATCCTTGGTGTTATAGTGGTAGCCACTAGGTTTGATCTTGGGCCTTTCACCCTGATTAAAAAATGAAATAAAATAAACATTTTCCTTTCAATAAGAACATTCATCTTGGTACCATTTTATAAATGTCACAAGGTCCAATTTAACAACATGTCTTCAAAGAATTGAAAGCAAATATTCATCTTGGTACCATTTTATAAATGTCACAAGGTCCAATTAAACAACATGTCTTCAAAGAATTGAAAGCAAATAATTAGACCACAAAACATGTGCCTTTACCACTTCTACTAAATTCCTTCAACATATATATTTTTTAAAACCTCTTTATTATTTAATTTTATTATATTTCATTTTTTTTTCATCTTAACAATTTTTTTCCTTCCTTCCTATATTTACATTACAATATTAATTAATAAATTTAATAAAATAAATATTAAATATTAAATTTTTTATATTATAAACCACCTCTCTTATCCCATCATCCACAATAATGTATCTTTCTTTCATTACCAAACAATTTAATCAATTTGCTAAATACTCTACAAAAACATGAACTCAAAACCAAATACCAAGTTGATATAACTTTTAACTATTTACCCATGATTTAATTATATAGTAATATCTGGTTAATTATAATCATAAATATAATTCTTCTCAAATTGAGAGTAGTTGGCTCATTGCAATAATTTGAGCATGTTCTCATGATACATACAGTTCCTACCTTAGAAGAAGAAGATCCAAGGCTTACAAGACCAGTAAAACCAAGATATGGTTATCTTGAAAAATCAAAAAGATTGATTCCCAACTGCAGATTTGGCCGAGTTCCGGAAGATTGTAAAAATCCTAGCACAACAAATATGCATAAGTTCTTTACGTTTATGGATGGTTGTCCAAAAAAAAAATCCCAGAAAAATGGATGAAAGCAATGTTGAATTGGGATATTTTCACAAACCCCAAAGCTAAAGAATTTGGAAGCAGTCATACTGTTCCTCAGAAAATAGCACTGTCTGTAGAATGGAAAAACCACATGGAATCCACTGATACTTGGATTTCTTTCTATACCTGGTTAGAAAGAAGACATATTGCTAATGTTTTAATGACTGACTCATCAGCGTCCTCTTCATCCCAACATCTCTGGCAAGCTCTAGATGGCCTTAAGGTTGTGACTCCAACCACATTTCCACCTTATAAAGGAATTGTGCTTGGAGAAGGACAAAGTTCTGCCAAAGCAGTTCCTTTAGTCTTAAAGGATGATAATGCAATCGACACTGAGGGCAGAATTCAAAAAACAATAGAGCAATTGAAATAGATGAATATTGTTTTGAAAGGCCTTGAAATGAATATTGCCAAAGCTTCCATAGTCAAAGATCGGTTTGATACTGTACAGGTGTCCCTCAATACTGTAAATAATGCTTTAGATAAAGTACAATTTGATAATTCAGTCATCAAGACTTATATGAGAGAATCTCTAGACAAATTAGAGAACGTAGAAGACAAAGTGATAGAGCACATTGATTCTACATCAAGTCAATTAATAGAATTGATAAATAAAGTAGACAGATTATTTATTAGCAAAACAGAGAAACCAATTCCAACAACATTTATGCACAAAGGATCTACGCGAATACAAGACCCTGTCATACCCATCGACAAATTTCCATTCTTATTCCCCAAGGAGTCTGCATCCCAAGAAATAAAAGAGGAAACAGACAAAGAAGAATCATCTAAGGTTGCAGAAACACCAAAAGATGAGCATATCACATTCTCAGCTTTATTTAAAGAAGAAGAGAAGACAAAAGTTTTACCTATATATGAGCCACTAGAAAGTCAATACACCAGGTATGCTGCGCCTGATATCTGTGGCAAGGGTAAAATTCCAAAAACTCACACATTCTTTGCTGATTCTCATAGAGAATGGTCTATAGACAACCTCAGTGTAGGACAAATCAAATAATTAATAGATATGATGTACACAGAGTATAAACTCATGTGTCTTAGAGGAAAACCCGAGGTAGATGCTTGTAAGACCATTATCCAGTGCTTTACATGCACACTTTTGAGATGGTGGGAAACAGAATCTTCTCCTGCTTTGATTATGCAAATGGAAGATCAATTTCTCAAAGATAAGCAAGGTAACATAATTCACAATCTAGATGGGACGGTCCAAAACAATATGATTGGAGCTCTAACCTCCATGATTGTTGAACTTTGGCATGGTTCAGAAGCTGATATAGCTGATAAAAATGAAGTTGTTCTAATGAACCTCAAATGTTACAAGATCTCCCAATATGAAGACTTCCATAGAGATTGGATGCAGAGGATATATGAGACAAAGGACTCCAAAAATCTGTTGTGGAAATAGGTTTACTTGGCAACACTTCCATCAAAGTTTGTAGACTATCTCCAATTACAAGAAGTCTTCCAAATGCCATTTGAGTCCTATACATGGGGACAGATTTACAGTTTGATTACTAAACATTGGTTGGCCTTTGTACTAGTGCAAAGGTAAATAATTCATTAGAAAAGTTGTCCAGATTTCCGGACAACAAATCTTTTTGCAGCAAATATGGCCTATCTCTAGAAGATCCACTAGTTAAGAAAAGGAAGCTCAAAAGAAGAGCTAAGAAAGAAAAGCTACACACAACTAGAAAAAAATATAATAGATTCAGTAAGAAAAGGCCTCCATCTAGGTCGTGTGCACAACAGAAAAGAAAGGGATATTATAGGTATATCCCAAAAACACACTATTACAGGCCATCTGGTATCCACTTACACAGTCATAAACAAGAAAAGTGGAACAAACTGACTTGTTGGCTCTGTGGCCAAACATGACACACTGCAAATAACTGTCCTGTAGGAGAAGAGTTGAAAAAGAATCGTGGAAAGAAATCTTAGCCACAAAATCAAAATTAAAACAAGTCAAGACTGAGACTTAATATTTTTGCATAAAATGTGGGTCCAAATCTCATAGGACAGAGCATTGTCCTAATGTTACAATAGGTGATCGCCCCAAAATTCAACAACAAGAATTGTTGCACTCATTTGATGAGTTCTCAAATTCAAATAATAGTCCTGTCTATTCATTTGAAGAATTTGAAGAAATAAATCTTCATGGTAATGCCTGTAATTGCTCAAATTCAGAAAATTGTAAATGCATCTTCACTGACAGTGAATCTGATTCTACATAATCATCTTCAGAAGAAGAGGCACATTATAAGAAACTCAAAGAAATTGTTCTTATGGCTTAAATAGAGGAAGATGAAATAAAAATCTTATCTTAGATCTGTGCAATGGAGGATGGAGAAATGAAGACTTGCCTCACAAAAGCCTTCATGGATCAGATGAAGATTTCAAATAACAACAAAAATTCTGGTAAGAAGCCACTTTTTATTGATGCCTCATATGCAAGAAATGCAAAATCTTTTCAAAGACAAAGATAATAGGACAAAGTCCGCCCACTTACCTTGGGGGAAGTAAGCCATGAAATACAGAATCTAAAATCTGAAATTTCCCAGCAAAAAATTCAGGTTCAAGGATTAGAAAAAGGAAAAATGCATAAAGAAACAAAACCAAAAGAAGAATCTGATCCAGAAGATTACTGTAAAGCAAATGTCCAGATCTATGAAGGAATAGAAGACAATGATTCTGGTTTTCAAGAAATGCGGATACTCGGAGTTAAGTATCAACAACACCATGTACAAGTACAAATTTGTATACTGGATGAAATTTTTAATTTGACTGCACCTATTGATTCTGGAGCAGATGTGAATATACTCAACAATAAAGTTATCCCAACAAAATTTTGGATGGCAGCTAAAAGAGAAGTTATTGGTCTAGGCAATAAGACGTTGAATTATGAAGTGCTGAAAGCTTCTATATGTTTTGATAGACATTGTATAAAATTGAAATTTGCTATTGCTAACATCCCAGTTGATTGCATCCTAGGAAACATTTTTCTAGCTGTTGTAGAACCTCATGGTTCATACGGGACAAAGAACAACAGAGGTGGATATTTTATCACTCTGCCTACTTCCAATGGCCAATCCAAAAGGATAGAATTGCCATATATATCAACCACAAGAATCTCAAAAAATGGTCCAAACTATGAAAGAATTGGAAAAGGAAGTAGCCAAGTTATCAGACTTAAAAGATCTGAAATCTACTCTCAGCATCTCAAAGCAGTTAACTTCTCTAGTAGTACAAAAAAAAGATTTTAGAGCTAAAAGTCCAGATTGAAAATGAATGCTACGCTGAAGAACCAAATGCATTTTGGCACAGGAAGCAACATTCAGTTGAGCTCCCATACAAAGCAGAATACATAGGAAGACCTTGTAAAATCAAGGAAATCCCAATGAATAAAGAATATAGAGAACTCTGCCAGAAAGAGGTCCAAAACCTACTAGACAAAAAACCGATCAGAGAATCAACCAGTCCATGGAACTGTTATGGGTTTTATGTCAATAAAAGATCAGAACAAATCAGAGGAATCCCGAGACTGGTCATAAATTACAAGCCTCTGAATGCAGTACTATCAGATGATACATATCCAATCCCCCACAAGGGTGATTTGATCAGTAGAATTGCAGGAGCCAAAGTATTTTCAAAATTTTATCTGAAATCAGGTTTTTGGCAAGTCGCCATTTCGGAGAGAGATAAATTTAAGACCGCCTTCAGTATCCCAACAGGGCACTATGAATGGAATGTTATGCCATTTGGCCTCAAACATGCTCCGTCAAAATTTTAGAAGGTGATGGATAACATTTTTAAGCCATTCTTTGATTGGTTAATCGTGTACATAGATGACATTCTGATCTTTTCCAAGAACTTGCAAGATCATTTCAGGCATATCTAGATCTTTGTAAATACCATCAAAAGAAATGGTTTAGTCCTAAGTAAGAAGAAGATTGAGGTTTTCCAAACCTCCATTAAGTTTTTAGGCCACAATATTTTTAATGGCCAAATTTCACTGCAGAAACATGCTCTTGAATTTTCGAGCAAGTTTCCAGATATAATAACTGACAAGACTCAGCTGCAGCGTTTTCTTGGCTGCCTCAATTATGTCAGTAATTTCTATCAAGATTGCGCAAAGGACAGAAGTCTGTTGAACCAACGTCTGTGCAAGAATCCTGAACCCTGGACTCCAGCTCATACCAGAGTTGTACAAAATATCAAGTCTAAGGTAAAAACTCTCCCCATCTTATACATATCAGATGATGCTACATTCAAAATTGTGGAGTCAAATGCCAGCAATATTGGCTGGGGAGGTATTTTGAAACAAAGAAAAGGGTCAGAAGAGAAAATTATTCAATTTTCTTCAGGAACATGGAACCCTACTGAGAAGAATTATTCCACCATTGAAAAAGAAGTTAAAGCTGCATGGAATTGCATTGATAAATTTGAAATTCATCTTATCAACAAAACATTCCTCCTCAGGACTGATGCATCAGCATTAAAGAAAGTCTTGACAAAAAATATCACAAAACCCGAGGAAGCTAAATTTGCAAGATGGCAAGCATTGTTTGCAAATTTTGTTTTTCAGGTGGAACATATAAAGGGTAATGAAAATTGTCTCCCTGACTTTTTAAGTAGGGAACACCTTCAAAACATCCAGCATCAAGAACAAGATCATATTATGGTCATAGTAACTGAATGGGATCCAACTCAAAACCAAGAAGTCCTCAGAACAATAAATGAAGATCAAAGTTGGACTGAATACAGAAAAAATTGGAAACCCACATGGCAGCTCCGAAGCACAAAAGTCTTGGATGCTAATCTATAGCCACACACTGATCTCCTTCATCTTGTGCTAGAAATAAGAGTCTTCCCAAAAGGCAATAAATGGATACATGACATGATTTACTCAGATAGTATGGTCAGAGCACAGAGGGCAGAAGAAGTACTACAAAATGTCTTTAAAGATATAACAATGATATGGAATGAAGGAGGTGATAGAAGAAAAATATATCATAGATACTTCACTATAAACAGAGCCCGGAATACAGAATGGCCAATTACTAATCCAGTCTTATGGCCCCAAAATGATCCTAAACTTATTTTCCCTGACACAGTGTTTGATTTTGTAGGTTATAAGCAGCTATGGTGGGATCTGCTTAATGTAGAAGGAAGAAATGAGACACACTACACTAAGCTTAAGTTTGGAACTATCAGAAATGCACAAAGATCACAACAGTCAAACTGGCTAGAAGATTGGTGGGATGACTGTGGTGTTAACCGTATAGCCATTGATCCAATCTGCTATGAGGCCTATTTCCGCTTAAATTGTGAGAAATGTTTTCACAAAAATAACATGGAATGTATTCATGAACCATTTAGAGATGTAAGACACATGTATAATTACCCAAACCATCATATCTTACAACAATTCATGTGCCGTCATGATGAATGGCTGGTAATGACAAAGATAAAACACCAATTTGTGCTTAATAAACTTATGCTTGTAAGAAGGATCTTTACCAAAGCCTGGGATGGTATATTATATCCTAGAGTTTATCCTGGAATAATGGCCCCATTACTTTTCGTTCCCATGGGCTTATGCCATAAAGCTCCACATTTTACAATGGTCCAGTCATGAGGACTATTCATGACTAGTTTTCTTGTGGGCCTTCACTGGTTAAAAGGCATCCACAATGTACAAAGTTTTACGATTGATTCCATAAGTCACGAGACTCGGAGCACTTCTCTGACTTTCGGTGGATATTGAACCACATCTCGTACTCACAAATTCCTTCGTACTCCAGTTTGTCAGTCCGACTGTCGAATGGTTGTCCCCTCTTTTTGCTATATATGCAAGGAGTCTAGGCTCATTCGGGCATCGGTTGTTAGTCATTGTGAGTTTGTGAGTCTTATGTTTTGAGTTTGAGCTCTTTGCCTACTCTGCAACTACAGATGATCTGTCTGATCTGCTTGCATCACGTAAAGAACTCAAGTCTTTAGGTGTTCTGAGAAGCCTGCGCATCAGTGTAACCCATTGGTGAGAACCTAAAGTGGCCAGAACAATAGAGTGTCGAGGTATATGTGTATGGTACATGTGTGTGTTGAGTTTTTTATTCAGAGACAGAGCCTGTGTGTTTGCTAGGTAGCCTCCAGTAAAGCTTGTTCAACATTGAACAACTCAAGTTTGGTAAACGCGAACACAGTTAAACTCTAGTTTGAACGGATTTGTTATTACTGTAATCCATTTTGAGATCAATAAAGAGTGTTATTTCATTTTCCGCTTCCAAGTACTCTGTTCTTTAATTTGTGCTACTGAGATAGTAATTCTTGCATAAAGTTTCGTCACTACATCAACTAGTCGAAGGGACGCCAAAGACCGTGGAAGGTGAGAGGTGCCATTGTGAAGGTCTCAGAGTGCGTGAAAGGTTACTGATAGTTTTGAGTTCATAACAACAAGGAAGAAGAGGCTCAGCAAGGCCAAGAGAAAAGAAACTCAACTAAACAAACTACTGTAGCAGCACTGTAGCACTACTGTAGCAAGCTAAGTTGAAGCCCCTGCTTAAAATATTAAGTAAAATGTATAGCTATTTAAATTACGCATATGAATGTAAATAGATTATAATTTTATTTTGGAATTATTCATAATAATTGGAAAGGGCCTCTCTTTTATTTAGTAAAAAGTGAATGCATAATCCTATATGTTATGTTTATATGACATATACGCAATTTAAAGTTTTTTAAAACTTCATAAAACTTTATAAATTAATTATTGATAAAATGAATATTATAAATAAATTAAAAATATTAATATAAAGTTAAGAAAATAATCTATATTCTAGTGATAATATTTTTAAAAAGTATAATTTTATTAATTTCAATTTCAATTATATTATTATGAAAATAATTGTTGATAATAATATTATTATAAACTTGAAAATAAACATAAAAATTGTTGAGTTTAAGCTTTTGTGATCTATATCAAATTTTTCGAATGTGATTTATGCCAAAGAATCTTCTCAAAAAACATCAAAATGTTGAGCTTTATGATACAATAATAATAATATATAGCTCACCACACCAAATTGTTAACATGTTTGGGTACACACAAACAATGAAGTTTGAACTTGCATTTTCTCTCATAAAACATGGATTGGGATTATATACGTATGAGAGACAATGCAAGTTCACCCTTCACATTTTGTGTGTGTGCGCACACACATAAACACCATTTTATTTTTGATTATTATTTATAGTTATGAAGTTAGTGTTTATAACATCTCTTGAGAGACATGTAATAAAATTAAGGAAATCCAAAAGCACTTTATCATTTATATTTTTAAAATTAAATGTGTCACTTCTTACTCCACATTCTTAATTGAAGTTGGACACAAATTCATGATTGGATATTTAGATTATAAGAAAAAATTACTCGAATTGAGCAAAGATAATCTCCTCGTTGTTTCTTAGTTTGAGAAATAACCACCATAAGCTTAAAAGTGGTTGGGCTAGAGATTTTCAAGGTTGGCTTTATTTTTATTTTTTTTTGTGAATCAATTTGTATTGCCTTTGAACATCAAATTACATTAATTTTCTTCTAAGCACGCCATGTAGAATTACATTTTCTTCCTTCCTTGATTTAGGTTCCAGGATTATACGTTGGTTTTTTTTCTTTCCTTTCCTCTTGTCGACATTTTTCCATTCCAAGGAGTTATTAGGAACACATGGAGATGAGAAAACAACTGCATTTCCTTAAGATGTTTCCATTGTTGAGTATTCCGACATATTTGTTGGTTCCCTGTCACTACCTGAGTGATATGATTAGTGGGTACATTTGTGCCCACTCTTTGGTGTTGCTAAACTCACGGATGGATCTTTTTCCATATTGATCAAAGGGTGAGCTTCACCTCTTGAGGTTTGAGATGGATCATCATGAGTCTGAGTTGAGTTTGAAGGAATGGTTTTGGCATCAGTTGAATTTTGATTCTATGGGTTATCCTATTCATGAGCTGTGGTAGACTTGGGTCCTTTGGGGCCTTTTAGATCTTTCCATCCACACTTCTTCTTCTTAGCATCTTGCTGCAAAGAGGAACCTTGTGAATATGTGCATAACTTATGTAGGTGATTGGGCTGCTGACAAGTCCTACAATGAAAAGTTGTATTTTCATAATCCACAAGCTGTGAATAAACCTTACCTCTCCATTTGAGGTGGATTTTCTCTAGAAATCCTTTACTGAGGTCCACTTCAAAACATATGCGAACAAATGTCATAATTCCTACATTTAATGGAGATTTGAAGAATCTGGAAGATGCAGAGGCATGGTTACTCAAGATGAAGAAGGTATTTGAGCTGCATGATTACACAAAGAATATGAAGGTTAGAATAGTTATCTTCAACCTCAAAGGGAAAGTAGACATCTAGCAAGAATATGTGAAGCAGGTTAGAGACATCAGGACAAAGGATTTGAGTTGGCATGAATTCAAGAGACTTTTGAGGAAGAAGTACTTGTCAAAAAGGTACTATGATAGTAAAGCCAAGAAATTCTATGAGCTAAAGATGGGATCGATGACAGATGAGTAATATATGACTAAATTGTTGGAGTTGTTGAGGTATGTACTGTATCTTAAGAATGAGAAAGCCAAAGTTTAGAGATTTGTTAGTGGATTTCCATTAGCATTTAGAGATTGGATTAAGTATGATGAGCCTCGATCACTTGAAGAAGTCATTGCAAAGTTGAAACACTGTTATGAGCAATCAAGGTGTAAGACAAAATCTCAGCAAGGTTGGAAAGAGAAATACAATAATAAAGGTAAATGGCAGCCGAAAAGAAGAAGACCCCAGGATGCAGCTGAGAAAGAGAATGTTGTACCTTACAAGAAGTATAATGGACCTTACCTCAGAGAAAAATAGAACAAAGGTGATGGTAGGAGATAGTTGCAATGTTGGACATGTGGTAAGGAGCATCTTAAGAAAGATTGTCCGTAGAATCGTGGTGGTAGGTCTTATATCTACAGTGCTCAGGAGGCGCAAATAGTTGGGGATGTTCGACAAAGAATTACTCAAATCTATTCAACATTGGATAATAGGTTGGCGGATCATCAGTCATCTATTATCAAGGTGGACGATAATATTTGTGATCAATTTGTTTATATTTTGATTGACCTTAGATCTAATTATAGCTATGTTAATCCTCACCTGGTGGATAAGTGTCGTTTGAATAAAGAAGTGCATGCAGAGTCTTGGTTAGTGCAATTGGATACAGGTACTAAGAAGAGAGTTCAGTACCGGGTAAGAGCTTATGCATTTGAGTTAAATGGTATGCCTACATCAACGCATCTGAATGTACTTTTGTTGGGATCATATAGTATTATTTTGGGTATGGATTAGATGTACCTTAATAGGACCAAAGTAAATTGTTATGACAAGGCTATTGAGTGCTTGAATGACAATGGAGAACATATAATCTTGCAGGGTAATAAGAAGGCTAAATTAGTCAGAATGGTTACATCTATGTAAGCAAAGTGCAGTCACAAGAAAGGGTGTGTTATTCACAGTGCATATTTCTAGGGATAAAGGTAATGATGTTGAGGATGTGGAAGTCTTGAACATGTACCTAGTTCTACAATAGTTTCAAGATGTATTCCTTGCAAAGATTTCAGAATTTCCACCTCATAGAGAAGTGGACTTTTCTACTGAGTTGGTACCAAGGACAACACTAGCATCAAAGGCACCATATAGAATGGGCATACCAGAGTTAGTGGAATTGAAATTATAGTTGAAGGAAATGCTTGACAAGGGATACATCAGGTCAAGTGTGTCTCCTTGGGGTGCACCGATGTTGTTTGTGAAGAAGAAGGATGGTACTCTTAGACTGTGCATTGATTATAGGTAGATGAACAAGGTAACCAACAAGAACATGTATCTGTTGCCCATGATCAATGATTTGTTTGACCAGTTGAAGGGAGCAATAATGTTCTCTAAGATTGATCTAAGATCATGATACAATTAGGTACACATCAAAGAAGAGGGCATCTACAAGAATTATTTATGGACCAGGTATGGGAATTATGATTATTTTGCAGTTCTATTTGGTTTGACTAATGCTCCAACTACTTTTATGTACTTGAAGAATAGTGTGTTGCATCCTTATCTTGACAAGTTTGTTATTTTATTCATTGATGATATATTTATATATTCTAAGAATGAGGGAGAGAATGTTGAACACTTAGCAACAATATTGAGATTGCTAAGAGAGCATAAATTGTATGCCAAACTTAGCAAATTTAGTTTCTTTCAGATAGAGGTACATTACTTGGGGCATGTTATTTCCAAGGAAGGCATAACAGTGGATCTGGAAAAGATAAGAGATATCATGGAATGGGTAGCTCCTATGAATGTGGATGTGGTAAGGTCATTTATGGGGTTAATAGGTTACTACAGGAGGTTCATTAGGAACTTCTTGCAGATTGCATATCTTATCACATCATTGTAACGAAAAAGGGAAGAAATTTGAATGGACAAAGGAAAGTGCAACAAGTTTTGAGTAGTGAAACAATTATTGAAAAATGCTCCAGTTGTAAAGATTGCAGATCTGGATAAAGAGTTCGTGGTGTGTACAGATGATTGTAAAAGAGGACTTGGTGAAGTCATGAAGTAAGAGGGACAAGTGGTTTGTTACGAACCAAGGAAATTGAATGAGCACAAGCAAAACTAAGTGAAACATAATCTTGAGTTGACAACGATCATCCATGCTTTGAAGATGTGGAGACACTATCTTCTTAGCAGGAGGTTTGTATTGATGAGCGATCACAATGGATTAAGATACTTGTTTGACCAACTGAATCTAAATGCTAGGAAAGCTAGATGGTTAGTGATGATCAGTGAGTTTAACTTAGAGATCATGTACATTAAGAGAAAGGAAAACATGGTTGCATATGCTTTTAGCAGAAGAGTGTAGGTGAATCATATAAAAACTATGAGTTCTTATGGGACAAATTTACAAGATCAAATCCTACAGGTTGTACAACAGATGATAGGTATAAGGATCTTAGGCACAGGTTACAACAAAATGGCACATGTGATTAGGATGTGGACTATAATTTCATAATGGATGGTTTCGTAAGATTTAGGGGCATGATCTATGTGTCAAAAAACAGTGAGCTCAAGAAGCATATCTTGAGGGAATTTCATGGTAATCCGTATTGAGGTCACCCAAGATATAAGAAGACATTAAAGTCAGTGAATAAGTTTTATTATTAGCCAAGTATGAAGAAGGAAGTGGTAAAGTTTGTGGCTAGATATTTGGATTGTCAATAGGTAAAAGCAGAGTGCATGCACTCAGGTTGTCTACTACATTTGATTCCGATTATTGAGTGGAAATGGGAGGCTATTTCCATGGATTTTATTACAGGTTTTGTGAGGACATCTAGACAACATAGTTCTATTATGGTTGTGGTTGAAAGGTTGATAAAGGTAGCACACTTCATTCTAGTGAAGTCTAGTTATTCATGTAGTGATGTAGCACATGTATTCATCAAGGAGATAGTGGGGTTGCATGGTGTTCCAAAGAAGATTTTGTCAAATAGAGATGCGAAGTTCACTTCCAGGTACTCGAAAGAGTTATTTACAGGTTTGGGTATAGAGTTTGCCTTTAGCACAACTTATCATCTATAGACAAATGGAGAGACAGAGAGGGTCAATAGGATTTTGGAGGACATGTTGAGAATGTATGTTATGCACTAGAAGTGGAAGTGGGAAGAGTATCTACAACTGGTTGAGTTTTCTTACAACAATGGGTATTGGGAGTCACTGAGGATGATCCCGTTTGAGGCACTTTATGGGTGGAGTTGTAATACTTCCATCAGTTGGAGTGATCCAGTGAATAGGGTGTTGATAGGACCAGACATGTTGACATAAATGGAACATGAAATGTAGGTTATCAAGAAGAATCTAAAGGAAACACACAAAAGGGAGAAGATCTATGGAGATCAACACAGGTCATTTAAGGAGTTTCAGGTTGGCGAATATGTGCATTTTCACATCAAGCCAAAGAAAATATCTTTGAGGATTGGATCATGTGTGAAGTTAGAACCTTGATATTGTGGGCCTTTTGAGATCCTTGAGAGGATTGGACAAGTGGCCTATAGACTTACACTGCCTTCGACATTGAATTTCCATGATGTTTTTCATGTTTCATTACTTAAAGGATATGTAAAGGATGTTGATCATGTTATTGGTTGGTCTTTATTGTAGGTGGAGCCAGAAGGAGAATTCCAGCCAAAACCCCAATGCATTTTGCACAGAAAGATGCTCATGCTCTAGAACTGAGAAATTAAGTAGGTTAAAGTGTAATGGAAGCACTTTGGGCCAGATGAAGCTACATGGGATATGGTTGATCAGATGTAGGCTATGTATTCTTCATTTTTTGCCAGTTGAGGCAAAGCATTTTTGATATATGTATGTAAATACTACAATGAGATGTGTTATAAAGCTTCAATAAGTATTATGGGTGTCATGTTGTTATGTTTGTCATGTTGGTGTTTCTTTTCAACATGTTGATTGCTGTAAATGCTGCATCGATCTAAGTTATAGAGCTCCATAGGCAGTGTGTTTTTATTTTTAAAAGTCTTCCTGGTTGTAGGTGTCATTGAACACCGAGGACAATGTTTCCATAAGGAGGAGGGGTTTGTAACAACCCTAGGTTAAATATCCATGTAATAAAGTTAATAAAGGAAAAATAAGACCAAGGTCATGGGACACGTATTTCAAGATGAATGTTGGGAAAAGCATTCTAGCAGGTATTCATTTGGTTTATTATGGCTAAAGGGAAATTGGAAAAGACAATGGAAAAGGCTTTGATTGGAAAAGAGGCATTATTTGGCATTTATTTATGAAAATAATGGAAAATAGGAGAATGAAGGTGAAAGGTCATAGGTTGCATGTGAGGAGTAAATTGAAGGAAAATAATGGAAAATTAAGAAATTAGAGACCTCATAAATAAAAAGGGTTCTAAGGATCAATTCACAACCTTTTGTCAGTTTTAACTTGGAGCTCTCTCTATTCTTTCTATTCTTTCATACTCTTGCACACTTAGATCATTCTTGGAGTAGTCTAGCATTGGAGAAAGGAAGGAAAAGGAAGGACAAAAAAGAAAAGGGAAGCAAATATCACGTAAGGAAGAGTTGGATCAAAAGGCTAAAACGAGATTACTTGTAGGTATCGAGTTGCATGCATGATTTCCTTGCTAGTTTTGACATGCATGGTATATGCATGTGTGTATTTGGTTCTCTTGTTGTTATTGGCATACGTTTTTGTAGATGTGACAATGGTTTCAACTTTACCTTTCCATTTCTAGATAACCATGGTGTGATGGGGTTCTTTCATTTGGTTAAGCTAGATTGCTAAAGGGTTTCAAAAATGAGTGAGGTTCAGGAAAAATCACAAGGCCTAGGAATACCTGGACCGGTAAAGGTGTGATTTTGGTAAAGCTTAGTTGTAAATACCCTCATTGGGCCTAGGAACCCTTGACCAGTAAATGGTTGGATATATAGTAAAGCTTAAGGCTGGAGACGAACAAATTCCTCATGTTTTAGATGGAGATATCTCGAGGCATCGATGCTTATATAGGCCGAGTGATCCTTGGACTGGTGTGTGGTGGGATTGCAGTAAAGCTTGGTAGTTTATGTTTCTTGTTTAGGCCTAGGAATCCCTTGGTGGGATATACAGTAAAGTCTGGTTGGATAGGTTCTTGCTTCGGGCCTAGAAATCCTTGACCAGTTCTAGCTGGATATGCGATAAATCCTGTGAAGCATGTTCGATTTTCTTGTGAGTCCCACATTTATGCTTGGAATATGGCATGGGGGTTATTAGATGAAAGAAATATTCGGTTCAGCCTAATATATGGTCGGGTGGTACGTGGTAGTCCCTAACTTGGTTAGATTTTCATATGTTAATAAGAACACTTTTCCTCATGTATTATGTGTAAATGTGATTCTTATTATGTGGCTTTAATGGTTGTTCTATCATTGATATTTCTATGGCTATATGCTGGTTATAAGCATGGTTTATGATAGACTTTAGTTATGGCTCTCATCATGTTTTGGTTAGTAGATGGAATGTTAATGAATGAATGAATTAATATATGATAATGCAATTATTGTGAGAGGGCATCTGACCTTCTTGGTGAATCTTAGATAAGTATGAGGCCCCTATGTTCATAGGTGTTTTTATGACCTGTACATTACATGTTCATGATGTGTTTGATGAATGTCTGTCATGGTTAGGATGAGTCAGGTTAGGTCCTTATTCAAGTTTTGCATTAGAGGCCTTGTATTCCTGTTATTTATCAATTCTAAGTGTTTCATCAAGTTTTAGGCAGAGGCCTGGGTCCTAGCCTTGAAAAAGTGGCTTAAATCCCACGGTCGATGGCACAAAACTGGCTGAAAAAGTCTACAGTCGCATGGAGGCCTTATTATGGGAGTGACTGGAAGGTTACAGTCACATGAAGGGCTTGTCATAAGAGAGACTGGGGGTCTATTTTAGTTAAAAGAAAGTTAACTTAGGGGTTGGGCACCTGGAGTGGTTTGTTAGCCTCTGGGGGTCTCGTAGCTCTTGAGAAAGGTCAGTTTGGTTTTGGTTCATTAATTCCACTTCTTTCACTATACTTTGGGAGTTGAATCATATCATAATAACTCTTTGTCACATATTTACCTCAGTGAATTGGTTACCTTGGGTAATTGTGGGAGAAGGGTGTTACAATTTAGCACATAATAGGGGGTAAGCTATTTTTATATTGGGAGGTATAAAAAATGGAGCTCAAAGTTAAAGAAAAAATATAAAAGGGTATAAAAATTTCTAATTAAAAAATGGATACCTACAATATCTAGTGAAAGTAGAGGTCTTTTAAATTGGGAAGGTGCATTGGGTTCATACTCGTAGGGGGTTAAATAATCTGAGTTTCAGAATTATTTTCTTATATGTAATCAAATTAAGGGTATTGTTTAGTATGTCGCTAATGCATGTGATATGTCAAAGGTTCATTGAGTGAAGCCCCCATGGAACATAAAGGATGTGTACCAGTCAGCGACTAGGGTTGCAGAGCTCACAACCATCTCCATCTTCCTATCTCAAAAGCTTGGCTTAATTATTGGAATAAAAAAGAAAACAATCAAATATAAAGTGTCAAAAATATTGAATATTACATCCATATGAAATTTAAATATAAGACTTGGAATGAAAATGAAATTATTATTAAAAAAAATTTGAATACTATAAAGATTTTATAAATGATAGTTTCATTGATCTAAATTTTTTTCTAACATTTAAACATAAAAAAACAAAATTAATATCATTAATATTAAGATCAATGCTCATGATCTCCATAGAAAAAAATTTCATTGGACTAAAACAATTTTTTTATATAATGAATGAACTTGTAAAATTTATGATATAAAGGAAGTTCATGACAAACATCATTTCCTTTTATCTTTTCCTAAACTTAATATTATAATACATGCATTTACACAATTTTAATAACTCCTCACTTACCAAAAAAAAAAAACCATAATAATCTTAGTACTTTTATTTTCACCATGATAGTGACTTAGAAAAAACATTCTCAATAAGATTTATCATGGCCTTGTTACTCTTAATGGATGGTAAACATTACATCACTGCCACCACCACTAATAGGAAAAATTAAAATAAACTACCTAATATACTTCTTTAACTATTATTACTATAAGAACGTAGATTAATAGTCTAATCCTAGTGTGGAAAAATGAAATAATCATGAGAGTTGAATTTTTAGTTAGGAATCCATATTCACACATAAAAGGTTATGATTTACATTTATGGTACTTTTTTAGTGGTAAAATGTCACCAATTGGTTATTTCATGGCCATTTTCTGAAAACAAATTCACTAATTTGGTGAAACATTAGCATATATTTTACATAGATATGGTTAAATTGATAATATTCACAAAAAAATTACAAAATGTAATAGTAAATTATATGTTTTTAATGAATATTTGCCCACATATCTATATGTATGATTTTTCAAACCAAAATAATCACCTAGATATGATACATAGGTATCATTTTTAAATGATTTAAAAATGTCATTGTTAAACTCTCTCTAAGTAATTTTCCTTAATTACCACAACACTACTACAATTGGGTGGAAATTATGATGGCAGAAACCGACGGAATGGCTAAAATAGGAAAAAGTGTCAGAAGTTGATTTTCTTTTTTTTGTTTTCTTTTCTAAAATCCCGACTATTTTCGAATATCAAATGAAATTTTTTACTAGTTGAATATTCGACAGAATGCCCTATCCTGTCGATTATCAGATGTTTTCCTATAATCTCTCATGTCGTCGAATAACCAACGGTTGTTGTTTCACTATTGGATATGCGATGCTATATCCAATATGACAATGTGTTGTCCAATTTCCTACAAATAGTAAATAACCATTGCATAACGTTCAATTCCACCATTAATGGCTTTCTGCGCTGACAACGTCGACTATGGGACAACATTTGATAAGTTTGACGAATTAAAATAGATATAACATTAATATTGTAATTAATAATTAATAATTAATATATATATATATATATATATATATATATATATATATATATATATATATATATATATATAGATAGATAGATATGTATATATATATATATATATATATATATATATATATATATATATATATATATATATATATATAAAAGATGTGATTGTTTTGAAAGGTTGTAGGTTATTTTGAGGTTAATTTTTAAACAAAATCATCATTAAAAGTTTGGTGACAAAAAATGTCACATAACATTCCTCAAGGAGACCAAGGATACGTGGGATCGACATCGAGGGCTTCTAAGGATGGAAAATGTTATTTCCCTTGTAGAAATTGTAGGGGCTTGAGGTCAATGAGAATTCTAATAAAATGAGCTAAAACCCATTGTAGAGACTATGGACACGCTGAAAGTAGACATGAATATCATCCATTTGTAAGTTATTTATTATATGCCTTTGTATTTTAGATTGTTTTTGTAAATGTTTATATGTATATTGTATTTTAGGATTTATTTCTTTGTATGGTAAATTATATTATCTTTCTATTATAAATACATTTATAATATTCTTTTGGGAATTGTTTGAACTATGTTGTCGACTTGATGTGGACTAGAAATGTTATTTGATTATTTTCATTAGGGTAATTTAGGGGGTTAGGTCAAGTTAAGGGTTAATTGCTTTATGGGGTTAGGGATAAGGGGTTATTCTTCAAGGGTTTAGGGTTTAGGGGTTAAGGGCTTAGGGGTTAGGGTCTATGGGTTTAGGGGAATGGGGTTAATGTGTTAGTGGGGTATTGGATCTAGAGGATTTAGAGGTTAATCATGGTGTTTTATGGAGATTTATTAATAATTTTTTAAATTATACTATGAAAAATATGACATTAAGAAAGAATATGACATTAAAATGATGAATGCAAAATAAGATCAATATGTTTTTTATTATGGTCGTGACTATATATCTCAAAAAGTGTCTCACTTCCTACATGTCAAGAAAAGTAACATCTTTCTTAAATGTTTTCAACATATTCTTAAATATCTTGATACATTGGACAAACATCATCATTGATTTGTTGTCTTTGTTTTCCTTATATATTATATTTGTAAACTATTGTTATATCGATGTTTCAATATTTTCTATATATACTAATATTACTTTATTGATTGTAATTGTATAGTATGCCCCCCTAGGGAATTGCTTGACAGGGAAGATGTGTTTGTAGTACAAGCGCATGTTCAAGAATATGGAGAGATTAATATTAATGATCAAGCTAATGATCCTATGGAAGAAGATAATGATGCTGATAACATAGCTGAAGAACATGGGAAAAATAGATTGATCCAATAGACATTTAATAATATTGGAATGGATGATTATGACAACTAGTATTATGATCATTCTTTTGATTTTCCTGTACTTGAGAGGGAAACTGAACCTATTTATCAAGGCTCAAAAACATCTCTTCTCTCTGTTTTATTATTTTTGGTCAACATAAAGGTGATGAATAGTTTGTCAGACACATGTGTGACACAACTCCTAAGGTATGTAATATATTTTGTGAAATTTAGTACTATATACATGATAAATCAATTATTTTTTATGTTCTTTTTAATGGTAGTACATTAATCTGCATCATTTCATAATTTTTAACATTTGGATTTAATATGTATGAGTAATTTTTTAGTACATTAACCAATACTATTTTTTTGTGTTGTATATTATTAGGTGAATTTTTGTTACCACCGTCAAATGTTTTACGTCATATATACTGAGATTTACATGTCGTTATGAAAGATATTGGAATGGAGTATCAAGTTATTCATGCATGACATAATGATGATATTCTCTATTATAAAGAACATGCGTTGAAAGACAAATGCCCAAAATTTGATGAGAATAGACATCAAATCGATAAAGTAATAAAAAAGGTGCCTCACAAGGTTCTTCATTATATTCCCATAATTCCACGTCTACGATAATTGTTTAGGTGAAAAAGCATAGAAAAACTTGTTGATTACCATGCAAGGAATAGAAGTGAAAATGGTGTTCTTCGAATGCCTGTAGATGGATATGCATTGAGGAATATAGAGGAAAGGTGGCCAGAGTTTAAAAGAGAACCTCATAATCTTAGGCTTCCATTAGCAGCTGACAGTGTCAATCCATTCAGAGAAGCTAGATCTACTTACTCGGTGTGGCCCATTTTTGTTATCAACAATAACATTCCTCTATGGAAGTCAATAAAGGGGGAGCACTTAATGTTTATTTTCCAAGGAAAAAGGTGTAATTTTATTAGTGAAAACAAATTACATGTTACGTTATCAGAGAACCAAGCATCATCAAGTCAAAGACTGATGATAATCAGATATATGCAAAAAAGCACATTAATATACAATAAGGAGAAAAGCTAGGCTCTTCTCCCCTTCTTTTTTTCCACCTTGCGCCATTCCCATTGAGATGGCATATCAGAGAAAAGTACAAGTTGATTGCCAGGATCAGGTCTTGCATTTTCCTAGTCTGAATCTAAGTTGTTTGTTGAATGGGTTTGTTTATACCCACTAGTTTCCATAGCTTCCACAAAATTTGTTGTTTGTACTTGGTTGTCCTACATTTCATTGAGTTCCTATGGGATTTCCCCTTGGTTTTCTGGTACCTTTGATGTCTGGTTGTTCCTGGTTTGTATAGGTTCCTCGTCTACTTCATTTTCCTCCTCTTCCTGGTGGGGTGGGGGGAAATTCCATCCTTTGGGTTGTTTCCCATTATTCTTCTCTTTGCCTGTGTCTTTTTTACCTTCAGGGCACATAATTTGTAGATGCCCTGTTTGTTTGCAAATTCTACATCTGAAAGATGTGTTCTCATAGTCTAGTGTTTGAGACTAATTCATCTTCTTATGGATCAGTTGAATGTGGTCCAGTAAACCCTTGTTGAGATCTACTTCCACACATATCCGGGCATGTGTGTAGATACTTTCTTCCAATATTTGTGTATCTATTTTGATATATTTCCCAATGATGTTCCCGATTCCTGTGAGTACTCTCTCATCCCAAAAATGAAGAGGGAGGTTGTGTAGATGGATCCACACTGGCATTTTGGTGACAACCATGGTGTTTGCATCAAAATATGGGAACCATGGTGTGATGAAAATACCAGTTGATCCTAAAAACCATGGTCTATCTTGTATAATGCTATCCCTGACCTCTGATGAAGGGAATTTACTATGAGAAACTCCTTAGAACAGAGGTGTATTTCACATTCTAATGACCAATTGGCCAAAATCCAATGAAATAACTCCATAGGTT
Organism: Pinus tabuliformis; assembly: GCA_031772625.1. Lineage (NCBI taxonomy): Eukaryota > Viridiplantae > Streptophyta > Pinopsida > Pinales > Pinaceae > Pinus > Pinus tabuliformis. Next base: position 964,937,150 of record CM062820.1, read on the forward strand.
TTGTACAGAAACAATTAAAACAACAAATAATTTCTTGTGATTCAAAAGAAGCACAATGCTCATCTATTTCTGTATTATCTATAGTAAATTCTGGGATTGAGTTTAGAAGCTCCATAATGTATGGGCTAGGGGATGTACCAACCTGTTTTTTTGGTTCTATGTATGTTCTTTTCCCTTCTAGGATATTCTTAAAAGAGGGTCCTCCATTCATTTGCTTCAATTTGGCTTCTGTGTTTTTTGAAGAACTGCACCCATAGCCATTTCCCAGTTTTAAGGATTTGTTAGCTGAACCCGCTCCACCCCTTAATCACAGATTGAGGGTAATGGAGGATGTTGGTTGAATGTAGTAATCCTACAGAAGTCAGATGTCCTGTAATGCTCTGCCTTCAAAAATCAGGTTTTGCATTTGTGCTGGGTATCCAACTAGTTGCATGATGTTGCGCTTCAGATATAGCACACTGTCTACTATATTTACCCATATTAAAATGGAATGCCTAACATGAGTTTTAATAAGGATTTGAAATCAGATGGGTGTTACTAAGTTTTGGGGGCCATAGTCCCTCTTTTTGCCCAAAAAATGCTCAACGGTGGGGATCCTGTAAGCCACAGGGGGCCAGGTGGAGTGAGAGATAGCAAAAGATGGAGCCAAGTCTGTCACAATGGAGCCAATAAATGATGGACAGGCTGTTTGAGCCATAGGGGAGCTCAAGTGGCAACACAAAAGGAAACAAAGGGCAAGAGATTTTTTTTCCAGCAATCCTGATGAAGACAGGAAACAGAGATAGGAGAATAATATACCCATGGCGCGAAAAGATAGAAAACAATAGAGAAAAAATCGCTTGACCAGATCCCTCCCCTAAACCCGCAATCCATTTGTACATCCACAGTGAGCCTTACAAGTGCGACTCGATTGATATCGAAGGCAAACGTCGAGCACAGGGTACTACAGGGTTCCAAGGCATGAGAAAGCAGGTAGCTAGGGTTTGAAGTTTGGAATGAGGAGTTGTCGCTTCCAGTCGTAGAGTCGCCAAACTTGACCACTTCACGGAGAGCTAGGGATCCGCCTACGACCGATCCAACGTGTGCAAAATGGCCTCTATGGCCTCATGGAGACGAAGCCCAAAGGTGCTGAGTTTTTCCATTTTTTTCCCAAGGATACTTAGCCCTATGACGCCCAGTTATTTCTTGTTCACCATGCGAATCCCCCTGCGAATAGGACCAGGTGACCACTCCCAAGAGATTGATTTCACACAGTGAAACCCTAGGTCTGGATTGCTCCAGGTATTAATTTGCTTAAAATAATTTTTTTAGCACAATAAAATATTATTTGTCTTGTTGGTTTCATAATTAGGTCCTATTTGTTTTTGTTAATTTACTCATATATGTTCAATTATGCCTTATAATTATGTCTGATAATTTTATTTATTTATTCATATATGTAGTAATTATGTATGGTATGTTCAATCAATTAGGTAAGTATATCGAGCCACTTATCAACAAGTTAGTGGAGTTATGGAACAATGTCACTATGTATGATATCACTAGACTAGTAGTTGCACAAAGGGAATTTGATTTCCATGCAATGCTTGTATGGAAAATTCATGATGCCCCTCGGCTAACACATTTATGTGGTATGTTATAATGTTATCCTTCACTTTAATAATGTTTAATTTTATGAAGTTCATTTCAAGTATGTTTTTTAAATAGTTCGACCTTTATTGTACATACTTAAAATAATTGATATAAAAATTATTCCATCTCTTGCAGGTCTTCAAACAAAGGGTAAATTTGCTTGTCTAGTTTGTGGTCCTAAGATTAAATCTCGTCATTCAAGAAGCTTAGGAAAGGAGGTGTTTGATGAGTATAGGCACTTCCTTTCTAAGAACCATAGGTACCGAAGTACTGAAAAACATATTTTCAATGGGAAAGAAGAGATTGGAGTAAGACCACGAAGAATGACACCTCATGCATGGAAGTTTCAATATAATAAATTCTTTCAAGGTATGAATCAAATTATCTATGTATAAATATACATTATGGTGATGATGATGATGATGGTTAACGTCCGCTGAGACCAAACAATGGTCTATCGGACCTAAAGAAACAAATTATTTATTTTGATTTAAGATTTTATTCCTATGTTCAAAAATCTTGGAGAGAAGCCTCTCGAGCTCACTATAATTTTGACATTGTAAAAGGCTAGGAAGGTCAGTATTGTAACAAAGATTGTGAAACTGAGATCTAATGTGGTTGTACGCGGGGCACTCTAAGAGGAAGTGGTTTTCATCCTCGATGTTCCTATTCTCACATATACGGCAGATCCTTTCCATCCATGGCGTTTTAGGAACTACCCAACGACCTGTTTCACTATGGATCTCATGAGAATTCGTTCTAATCTTTGCTATATTAATTTTATTCTTTGAGCTAGTTAAAATAGAGAGATACTTTTGATATTCTAGGGTGGGGTTGATGACCTTCTTATAATAACTTAATTTTCTTTTAGCTGCTAAATCTTTCTCACACCACATTTTTTCTTTGAACTTAGAAGTGACGATATATTTAATGTTCTTTATGTTTTGCAATGCATCATTTTAGTTGATCTCCCAATAGTTTAACCAGGCCCTTGTGTCTTTATGCCACCCTCGATTGAGCCTTAGGTGGTTTTGGCTAGAATTTAAAGCTAGCTTAGGAAGTCTATGATCGTCTATGTTATTGAGTTTGTGCTTGTACAACAACAACCTAAGCATAGCTAGGCTCTCAATAGGGGAAATAATTGCTTCGATAAGGAGAATAGGATAGGGTGTATTAATTTTAATTTTCAGGTTATAAGTTATAAAACGCTTCTGAATTTGCTCAATCTTTCTCCATGATTCTCTGGAGATGCTGCAACCCCAAACCTCACAGCCATATAAGATAATAGGAGTGACTAAAGTTTCAAAGAGGAACTTCCTTTTATCCCACATTACGAGGTTTGCTATTTATCCCACATTATTGAGTTTGCTATATGATTAGATTAATTTATATTTTTATGGGGTTTTCTTCACTGTACTAATTGATAGGTTATATTGCATAATATATTTATCTATGATTTATGTTGTAGGTCATGAATAGATTAATAACATGGCACTTCCATGAGGAATTAAAAATTATTATGAGAATTCAATAGACTTTCCTACCATGAGCACCTAGAAATTATTCATTCGATTGATACAATGCACATTAGGAAGAATGTAACAGAGACCTTATGGTGAGTCTTAGATGGAAGGAGAGATAAAGAAAAAATGTCAAGATTTGTAATGAAATTAAGGAGACCAACCATGGATTGAAAAGTGTGATTCATTCAAATAGTGATGATGATAGCCAAAATATAAGCATCCTTCCATGGTTATTGATAGAGCAACAAAGCAAGCATGTTAAAGAGGTTATTGAAAAAATTAAATTTCCAACTAGATTTTCTTCAAACATAAAGAATATCCTAACAAAGAAAGGTGAATTAAGTGGGGTAAAAACTCATGATTAGCATACATTCATTAAGGTAAATATTGTGGTGTATATATATTTGTACGTTGGTGAAACATCTTGTTAATTAGTGTTTTTTTCTACTAATTTGGGAAAAAATAATGATTGACCATTATTTTCGTTACAGTATGTTCTACCTTTTTCTCTCCCAAAAATTTTTGACAACAATGTCAAACAAGTTATATATGATCTTAGAAAATACATGGGATAAGTGGAGATTTATGTGCAAAGTTTAATTTATTCAATAGGTTGTTGTGTCACATATTTTTCACTTGCATGTGTTTTTCTTTTCATCATGTAATATATTATTCTTTTTTTTGTTGAAACTCGTGACTTTTTTGCTTCAATTGTAGATGGTTGTCATCTCAAGAAATCGATAAATAAGATATAAAATATTTGAGAAAACAAATTCCTCATCTAATGTGTGAAATGAAAAAGTATATACCTACAACTTTTTTTAACGCACAAGAACATTACCTCATTCACCAAGTCGAGGAGATTGAAAAGTGTGGACCTATACACACAAGATCAATGTGGATGGTTGAGAGGCACTTGAAATTATTGAAGACTTTGGTTAAACAAAGAGCATGTCCTGAGGGTTCTATGGTAAAGGGATATATGGTCTATCAAACCATGGCTTATATTCATCAATATAGTGATGAAATAGGAAAAAGTATTAATGTATTGGATCACATTTGGGATGTCAACTCCATGGACCATTTTAAAGGAGGGAACCTATTGGGGAAAGGTAGAATGAGCAAAGTGAGATGTAAGTAGATAGTGGAGATTTATAGCACATTTGACTTATTTGTTTTTATGTATATCGTGCTTATTTAATTTTGAGTCTTCTTGCATAAGCCATTATTATGAAGGTATAACATGGTAACTAATTTAATATATGTGAATTGATTTAATTTAGTATAATCGGTCAAGAGTGGGATGCAATACATTTATACATTGAAAATAATAAAGATTGGATGAAGGTATGGATCGAACAATGCAAACAAGCTAATAATGGTAGGTTATCATGGTATGGTGTGTCTTCATTGGTCAAAGAAGCTCAACATGGAGATACCAATCTTACATAGAGGGAAATCGATTTAGCATATGGTTTAAAATATTATCAGGAAAGCATATTCACCCATACTAAGTTTTTTTACAATTATATTGATGCAACATATGGCGTGTTTTTTTTCTTAATTTTTAAAATTTTCAAGTATATATAGGCATGCTTATCAATTGAAAATGCATTTTTTTTATGTGTTTGATTTATTGCAGTTGAAACACCACAACAAAACATTGTGGAATGGATGCAAATTTAGCATCAAAATGTTGGATGAAAAGATGAAAACTTCTCATAGTGGGATATCTGCAGTATTTCAAGTTATCAATGTTTCCTCTAGAGGTGATAAAAATCCATAACTATTTGAGACTTGATATTGTGGGTATCTGCATGATATACTTGAGTGTGACTTTGAATCCTTCAAAATCGTTATGTTCGATGTCAAATGGTTTAGGCTACGAATCCATGAATGTGACCTTGATAGAATTACTATTAAGCATGCTAACGAGTTTACCATGGTTGATACAAGGAATCTTGAGCTAGGATCAGAGCCATATGTTCTTCCAAGCGAATGTGAACATGTATTTTATGAAGACACTCCAAGTAAAATGGGTTGGTCATATGTTGTTAGATATGATCCGAGAGGAAGGTCTATAAAGTATAATGTAGCAGAAGAAGATAAAATTGAAAAAGAAAATGGTGTAAAGGAGTAGGAGGTTCATGTTGTGTCAAATGAAGATGTCGAATATGTTCAAGGAATATATGTTAATCGAGAAAATGTTAATTTCGATGAACTATATGATATTGACATTGTTCTAGATGAAGAACTTGAAGAAGTTGAACCAAATGTAGAAGAGCATTTTCTAAATGATGATGATGATGATGATGATGTTGATATGGTGAATCCTTTGCACATGAATCATGAACTAGATGATACAAATGATGAGATGGACGAGGAAGAATATTAATGATATCAAAATGTCAAAAACTATGAGGTATGTATTTATACGATTTTAGTTGGTTTGTTCTCTTTCGTTCACAATTTTTTTTTCCCAGTTTTTATGTTTGAATGTTACTTTGTTTCTTTCAAATATATTATAGTAGATATATTGGGTATGGGAAATCGAGAGTGATGTGAAGGGGAGAGGGGCCATATGAGCTTCCACCTTCATGTGGTTAGCCTTGTTAAGTAGAGAATAAATTATTCTTGAAATGAAGAGAAGCTCATTTACATTTATACCATAATTTCCAATTTTCACTTTAATGGTTTGTTAAGCAGACATACCAAACGAGTTGGGTGGTGGGGGAAATAGGTGACACGGCTGTTGGGTAGACATTCAAAGTAAGTTTGGCTCATGATTCCCCATGAATTGAGTTCCCACTAGGGTGTATCATAATGATTTTTAGAAAATTGACTAAATTAATGTTTAGATCTTAAAATCCAGTTTATAATTGATTGATTATGCAACATGGATGTACTAAAAAATGATATTATTTTATTTTCATTGATGAGATAATGATTTGTGTTGAATGATTTGCACAATAGGGAGAATGCCTACACCCAAGACATACTTGCAAAAAGATGGAGCGCCCAGGCGCCCTAGGAGGTGTTGCGAGCTGGGCATGCTAGGATGCCCGCCCAGTAGGAGCACTTGTGAGATGAATTGGTGGGTCAAAATAAATTGGAAAGTTGTACCCACATTAAATAAGGTCAACCCATGACTTCCCATGAACAAAATTCCCACCAAGGGGTCTCATAATGATTTTTAGAAAATTGACTAAAGTAATGTTTGTGTGTTAAAAGGCAGTTTATAATTGATATATTATGCAACATGGTACTAAAAAATTATAATATTTTGTTGTAATTGATGATTTAAAGAAGGTGGGGAGCTTAGGCACACATGGGGGTGTCGTGTGCTAGGCATGCCAGGGCGCCCGATGCCCATGGGGGCATCGCGTGCTGGGCACCTGCCCGACAAGGGCTTCCATGTGAAAAGTTGGCGGGTTGTCCTGACTTGGAAAGGGGTACCCACAAAAAAGAAGTAATGTCGACCCATCACTTCCCATGAACAAAGTTCCCACAAAGTGGTATCATAATTATTTTTAGAAAATTAAGTAAATTAATGTTTAGGTGTTAAAAACTAGTTTATAATTGATTATTGATCATGCAGCATGGAAATAACAAATGATAATATTTTTTTTTCATTGATGAGCTAATGATTTATGTTCATTGATTTGCACAGCAGGGCGAATGCCCGCACCCTAGGCACATGCGCATGAAAGCGGGGCACGAAGACGCCCATGGGGGCGTCGTGTGCTGGGCACGCCAGGGCGCCCAATGCCCATTGGGGTGTCACATGATGGGCATGCCAAGTCACCTGCTCGACAAGGGTGCCTATGCGATGAGTTGATGGGTCGAACCAACTTGGAAAGGGGTGCCCGCTTAAAATAATTAAAGTTGGCCCATAAATTCGCCTGAATAGAGTTCCCACCAAGGGGTTTCATAATCATTTTTCAAAAATTGACTAAAGTAATGTTTCTGTGTTAAACGTTGGTTGATAATTGACTGATTATGCAACATGGTCCTAAGAAATTATAATATTTTGTTTTCATTGATGAGAAAATGAAGGCAGGGTGCCTCGGCGCAGATGGGGGAGTCGCATGCTGGGCATGCCAAGGCACCCGACGCCCATGGGGGTGTATCAGAATTTTTGAAGATAATTGTGGTCCTTTAGGGTGACTAAGCTCTAGATCACACCTTCCAAATAATCCTACCATTCATCTATACAGTTCGGTCTTGTCCTTCTTAAAATTAGTTTTAGGATTATTGAAGGGGAAGTGCTCATCTAAGGGAATTTCAAGGAGTTTTAAGATGCTTGGCAAATGCATTGTAGGGCTCAACTGCAAGATATGTTTGAGGGCTACTGTGCCTATATTTGCAAGCTAATGTAGAGGTTGATAGATCAAATCACAAGGCAATACATGAATATTATCATATTATGGGTCATGGATTCTTATGGTTAACTAACACATTCTCTTGAGTATTGAATGCCATGAATTGACATTATTTGTTTCAAGGTGCCCTTATACTCACAAAAAGATGGATTGAATGTGTATTAATGATAGAGATTACAGGATATAATAATTGATAAAATTATACTCTTAAGTCTACCTCTACTAATTAAAATTACGTGATTTTGTTTTAAATGTAAGCATTAGTGTAAATTGATTATTAATTAATAAAATTAAACACTATTTTCTATCACATAATTGTTTATTTTACTTTTAATAGTATTTTATTTTTTAAATTAACAATTACATTATAAATTATATTATTAAATCAAAACCATATTATATTAATTATTATATTATTAATTCAAAACCATATTATACTAATTATTATTATTAATTCCTAGCTTATATATAGATTTTTGGCAATCATTGCATATGGTTTTCACATAGACTGTGAGTTTGCACGGTGGCTCCACTCCCTTATACATTTGGTAGATTCGATTTTTGCAAATTATAGACTATGAGTTTTCTCGTGGGCTCCGCTCCCTTATACATTCAATTCTTGCAGTAGAGCCAAGGATTTATTGGTGGCTTCGCTCCCCACATTCGATTCTTACAATAGACCTTAGAGTTTCTCAGTGGCTTCACTCGCCACATTTGATTCTTGCAGTAGACCTCAGGTTTTCTCGATGGATTTTCTCCCTACATTCGATTCTTATAGTAGACCTAAGGGTTCCTTGGTGGCTCCACTCCCCATATTCGATTCTTGCAGTAGAACATAGGGTTTTTCGGTGGCTCCGCTCCCCACATTCAATTCTTTCAACATACCTCAAGGTTTCGCGGTGGATCTGCTCCCTACATTCGATTCTTGTAGCAGACACGAGGGTTTTTGGTGGCTCTGCTCCCCACATTCGATTATTTTAGAGTACCACAGGGCTTCTCGGTGCCTCCAATCCCACATTTGATTCTTGTAGAAGACCTCAGGGCTTCTCAGTGCCTCCATTCCCCACATTAGATTCATACAATATACCTTAGGGTTTCTCGGTGGCTCCACTCCCTATATTCGATTCTTATATCATATTTGAGGGTTTCTCAGCGGCTCCTCTCTCTACATTCCATTCGATGTTCCCTCTAGCTTTTCTCAGTGGCTCCTCTGTACATTAGATTCTTGTAGACCTTAAGGTTTCTCAGTCGCTCCTTGTTACATTCGATTCAGTGTTTGCTTGAGTGTTTCTCAGTGGATCCTCTATACATTCAATTCTTACAGACTGACCTGGACAATTCCCAGTGGATCCTCCCTACATTTGATTCAACATTCTCTTCCCTGTGTGGAATCCTTCAAGAATCCATAGTAGTTGGTGGATTCAGGCATTGGAGTTAAGAAATGGTAAGTCCACATTCCTTCTTGAATTTCAAAAAATTGTCACAATAGGCACATTTTTATCAATGTATGCATTAATAAGAGAGTAGTAGCATGGTTATCAATTAATTAATCTATTCATTCTTTCTTAAGTCATTTCTTTAGTCATGGGTTATGACTTATTCATTCATCTATGAATATCTTATTTAGTCATGGGCGACCAAAGGTGGTGAACTGAGCAACATGTCCGTGGTAACATGAGACCAATAAGTTCATATGTGGTACCCAAAAAATGATAGGCGGTATTTAGAAGAAAAGTGTCAATATACTAGCGCTGTATCCCCCGCCCCAGGCTACTTTGGACTGTAATTCTGAGGGGTTTGGTTTTTCTTCTTTGCTTCATCACGTATTCATTATTCAAGCTCAACCAACACCTTATCTTTGTGAAGATCATGGCTATTCGGACCCTTGCAAATAGTGATATTGTTCTCTTCGAAGGTTTAATGATTTTGAATGCAAGTTTGCAGTTATGGACTTGAGAATAGGGCTATGTATAGTGCCCAGAACTATGATCCAATTAGAAATGAGTTCAATCTTGAGAGGATGGTTTTCTTGACTGTTCGGTCTCTTCAAAATTGGATTAAGACACCTCTGCTTACTTTTGAAAAGGATTGCACTTTTATTACAGTGATAAGCTCTTGGATTTATGCTCAAAACTTGGATTTTTACTAAGGTATCATATCCATTGGTGGCATTGTTTTTTTAGGGACTTGTCTACTGCAGTATATTGGCGCCCCCTATTGTATATCTGCCACCTTTGTTATGTGACCTCATTGCATGACATAATTAGAAGACATCATATTCATATCTATATATATAGATATATATATATATATATATATATATATATATATATATATATATATATATATATATATATATATATATAGCTTGTATGTATGATGATCTTGTTGTAACATAATACAACATCGTTCAACTATACAGTGTATTATATTGATATGATATTAGCATAGCGCGATTTACACATTACAGTTCAGTATTTTCATGGCACCTGCACATGTGTGCAAAAGAATGATATGACACCATGTTTGATTTATTCATTGCAGTTAAGTATGCAACACAGTAGTATGGCACCATGTAATAATGGTATCCATGCTATCATTTCTAAAACCTCAAAATTTAGTGATAATATTGGCATGACAAAGTTCATGATATTATAGTAATGATAGTTCAGATATGTTAATAGTTTTAGTGTTTCTATGGCTAGTGTAAAGTTGTAGCAGGTGTCTTTATATCATGTGAATTCTTTTCTTCTTATGTTCCTTTTATTTCCGCTGTATTGTTATTGTTTTTTTCTATATAATTGAACATAATGTTATAATCGTGCGGTTTCATTCCATTATCATTATTATGATGTGTTTATCATCAAGACAATGCCAATAAAGAAAATCAAAATGCAAACAAGAACACCAGCAATAGGCTCCATGCCAGGGAAAAGCCCCTACATAGTTGAAAAACCAAGACTTCCAAGACCTTTGATCAAGACATCTCACCAAGTTATAGGCCAGCCACCCAAACAATAATGCTTATTTCTTTAATTCAGTCTACTGCTCTTCTTTGGCTTGAAATCTGATTAGAGATAGCTTCCTTCTAAAGTATGCAAGCTTGCCAAACAAAGAATTAATGCCCAAGTCAAACAAACAAAAATTTATTCCTTTCCTCGCTATCCTTCTCTTCTTTCTCACTTTGAACTTTTCTCTGAATTATTGAAGAGTGAAAATTTCTTATCTATCTCCAATGAGGTTGAATACATCTCCTTTTTATAGTTTTTTGGTGAGGTCCAAGGGCGTCTTGTGGGCTAACTTGATGGGTTGGCCGACCCATCACTTGGTTTCTTCTAGATCTCGTTTTTACATTTAAAATATTTCTTTTACACAAATTCAAGATCCATTCATGGGACTTTATGTCATGAACTTTAATTTTACCTTATCACAACCCTATAGCACACAAATGGGTGCTAAACCTAAGACAAAATAATTAATGGTCAAGAAACCCATTCTTGAATAAATTATTCTGTCTTACAAAAATACAATTTTATTTTCTTTTTATTTTGACAAGTACATTGATTACATCAAGTCATGGTACATAGACAATTATAAAGACTGAATATGAGTAAGTATTCAATGATAATTCCTAACATTTCCACTCATGGATTTGGCAGTCTACCATAATTTGAGATTAATAATAGGCTTGAGACCACTCATAAGGCACTTAATATGGATGTTTTTATGGGTATGGGTTTCCATAACATGACATGTAGCACTATCCAAATGGAAGGTGGGTCAAACTCTATGTTTGGCACTCTTCATCCTTTCTCTCCATTGGAGTGGGATTAAAAATTGAGAAGCATAGAGGTTCATTACCTATTCCCAAACCAGGACACAATAATCATTGGTTTAGGACAAGGCTCATCAAATCCAATGGGGATAATATTTCTCTTGTGGTAGGAATGGACATTTCTCTTTATCAAGTTTTGGAATTTCTCAACAAAAAATTAGTCAATAAGTTCTTCAGTATTAATATAGGTCATTTTTCTTTGTGTATGCAATAATTTAGGTTTCCTTTTCTCATGTATAGTGCCATTATTCATTTCACATTTAGAGGATGGCATGGTTTTGTCGTTTGGTATGAGGAAGGATCATTTAAGATATTGGCCTAAATGTGGTTATTAATGAATCATTCTTTTCTCGAGCTTATACCATGGAACCCTTTTTTGATGTGCAGATACGTATAAATCATATAATTTTTTGATTTGGGTAAAATTACCCAATATCCCACTTGAAATTTGGAATAATGTAGGTATTAAAGCCACAGGACACACAATTAGACCTGATATTATACATGATGATGGGTATGTAGAGAATAACTTGTGGTTAATGGACCAGATTCTAGTTGATATCAATTCTAGGTGGGGTTTATATGAATCAATCCAAAATGTTAGTGGTGACATTTCCTATACTCATATTCTTATGTATATGGATGTGTCATTTGTTGTTCCAGATGCCATGTAGTGGCCTGTTGGAATAAGGAATTACTGGGGGGGGGTGAATCAGTAATAGTGAGATTGTTTTCCTTTTCTATTATTCTTACAGTCCCATTTTATATTCTATTACTTGTGATAGCATTCATTCATAAAAGGAGTGAAGAACAAGTTCAAACATACATGTTCATACAATAATAACATGAGAAACACACAAATTTGACACAATGTTTTTCATGTGGAAACCAAGAGGGAAAAAACCACCAAATTTGTTGTTTGTTTATGATGTAAATAAGAACCTACTTAATTACATATGTTAGTTTATGAGCACCCACTCATAGGAGTCATTGACCCCCTTTGGTTAGAAAGCACCAAATTTCCAAGAGGAACAAACCTCTTTTGAGTGTAGGCATCAAATTCCTCTCGCCACTGTTCAACTATTTCATAAAATTTTCAAACTGAAAATAGAGGCATACATATTACAAGTAAAATACCAAAATGGTTGGTTGCATATTCAAATTCTGCACTCTGTCTTCTGCTATTCCACTGAATTCCTTTGGTATTATGCAGTTGTTATTTACTTTCTTCTCAAAACAACATCTCCTTAGCACTCTGCCTCCTCTCTCATGGGATTCCCTATTGCAATGCCTCTGTTGAACTCACACTGCTCTTTTTAAACTGATCACCTATTACCTTCTCTTCAGCATTTCCCTCACTATTCTCCTTATAGCACACCCACTGCCCTTACTGCGCAATCACTCAGTGTGCTCTCGGTGCTTAGACCTCTTTGTCCCTTCACACAACTCTCACCCAACTCTTAAGCAATATGCTCAACTCCCCCAAATTACACACAGGTAATCGACAGTTTTGAACCACATATGCACATTGCAAAAGAAGTCTCTGCTCCTTGTTCCCATACTACCAAAACGTACTTTGAAATGGCTTCCCTTACTACTGTTTTCTTTTTGGATGACCCCTGTCATGGTATTAAACACACAAATAGACCTTGGATATTTTTACTGATAAACTATGTAAGTTTCCATGCCGAGAAATTAATTCTCAGATGAATTGTGCACTCCCTAAGAGACCCATTCTTATTTATTGCTCAATAGAGCTTGATAATCCTCAAGGATGGCTACTCTAACTTCATTTAATTCTCCCAGATGTGAATGTGAAGCAACCAAATGCTTCCTTCATTCCCACACAATCATCTCTGCTAAATGATGTCCTTGTTTCCTTGTTTTAGAGTCTTCTACATGTTGATCCCTTTTCAATAATCAACTCCAGTACTCCTACATTTAATTCTATAGCTCTTGACCCATACATCCTTTTAAATTTGTTGTACTGCCTCATCAGAATATGCCATATCATAACTTACAAAGGTGGAACGTTACGATATTGCAATCCCCGATATCCTTATCTCGCTTTTCCTTCATCTCCTTTAACAACTGCTTTCTCACAGGACCGAGAGCTATGATCAAGGGCTTAGCATTATATTAGAGCCCCTTAGTATTGCAACTTTCACAATTGAAACATTACAATATTTCTCAGTCCTGATATTATCAGCTCCCTTTGTGCTTAGCTCCTTGAGCATTTTCCTTCTCATGTGACTGGACCTGTGACCGATGGCTTAGCGCTTAGGTGCTAAGGCCTTCAAGCTCCTACCAAGGGCCAATCTTACTTTGTTAACTACTCTATGCCCTTGGTTCTCTAAACTCTCGCGACCAGGTTCCAACACAACATCGGAAGCCACTTCCATCGTAACTTTTCCAAAAAACATTTGCACAGGAGTTATGAGGTTCCCATCCTTCGATATTCCGACCTTCGAGATGGCATCATGATGTCGTCATTACTTCCACATGGTGACTCCTTAGTGGTAACATGTGTCACCTAGATTTGGCCCAGTAGGCCACCCAATAATGTTGAATCTACCTGCCACATGTCTTATCGTACTCCTATGTCATGTTGACATTAGTTGCCACTGTAGCTTCTTGGATTCAATATCATGTCATCATGTGTCTAACCAAAGGAGAGAGAAGAGAGCTTATCAAACCTTTGTTTTCGCAACAAAATACTTTATTAAAACTACTAATCATCCCTCATATTTTTAAGAATATTGACAACATCGGATATTGTAACTTCTTAAAATACATATGTTAAGAAGTTCTGATATTCCCATAGGCTCCGACCTTCGCTATTATGATGAAATCTAATATTTTGATGGCCTCCAGCCTCCGATATCACCTACTTCGATGTTATGATATTGAATATGTTGCTTGCTCTGATATTTGAGGTTCCGATATTGGATATCGATGGGCTTTGATCTTCGATATTTTATCCTTCTCAAGGCTTCATTTCCCTGGACTTTGGAAGACCATATATTTTGATCTAACAGTCCATTTTTTGACTTAGTCATATCGTTGGAAAGCTCTTTCATAACCATTTTTAATAGATAGGGTCCAATGTAGGTTTTGAGCCCATTTGGTACCTCTGAGATGTCTGTAATCTCTCTGCCACTCATTTCTCCTTGACTCTTCTTCTTGTGCATAAAAATCTGAACTCCCAGCCACCATAGTCATAATTTTATGGCTTCTCCAGTAAGCCTACTACTATGATGATTCTCTACATAAAACTTGTACTTACCATGGGAATTCTAGCCTGACCAACACAGTAGTCATCATTTTATGGATTTTCCAATAATTCTGCTACTGTGATGATTCTCTACATAAATCCTGCAGCTACCATAGGAGTCCTCCTTAGCCATTACTGCATGCATTTTCTATGACAAGCATTCATGCAAGTCTAATTAACATAAAGTACAACATCAATGCCAATACTAACACAACCACCACTTATTTTCCAACAATATCCTCCTTTGATATTGATGGCAACACCATAAGCTCCCCCTTAGGATAGGTATGGTCTTCTTTGATGCCCCAGTAATCTTATACCCCTTTTAAATCAATGGAAAGGAATAATTTTTGAAGGTTCCCCCTGAACCATTCTAGCCTACTCTTCCATGGCCACCACATGTTGAGTCTGTTCCACCACCTACCTAAATGCAGTCCTTTGGAGGGAAGAGATACAACTCCTATTTGAAACATGAGATATTCAAATGGTTCTCTTGCTAGTGGCTTAGTAAATATATCTATCAGTTTCTCTTTAGTAGCCACATATTAAAGTATGAGAATATTGGCTACAACTTGTTCCCTCAAGAAGTGGAACTTGATTGGAATATGCTTAGACTTTGAGTACGTGAATGGATTTTTAGTGATGTTGATATCACTTGTGTTGTCACACATTATTGGAATGGGATCAGTCAACTCTACCTGAATCTCTTTCAGAGTTTTCTTCATCCATTGTATCTGCATACAACAGGTAGAAGCAAAACTATACTCTGCTTCAGGAGTCGACAAAGAAATAAAGGCTTGTTTCTTGCTGACCCACGACACCAAGCATTTTCCCAGGAAGAAAGCTACACCAGAGGTGCTTTTCCTGTCATCAAGACTGCCAACCCAATCAACATCAGTGTATGCCTTCAGCTTGAATTCTTTGCCTTTAGCATACCACAGTCCATATTTTGTTGTTCCTTGAAGATATTTAAAAATTCTTTTGACAACAACCACATGGCTTTCACACGGGAAAGTTTGAAATCTAGCCACGAGACCCACTGCTTGCATGATTTCTTGCCTTGAAGATGTAAGATACAACAAGCTTCCTATCATTGATATATATGCAGTCTGATTTACTAGCAGAGTCCCATCTTCTTTGCATAAATTACAACTTGTAGTCATAGGCGTGCTTTATATCTTGCAATCTTCCAACCCAAATTTCTTTAGAGTTTCCTTGAGATATTTGGATTGGGATATAAACAATCTTTGTGGAGACTGAGAAATTTGTAGACCCAGGAAGAAGGACAACTCTCTGATCATGGAAATTTCGAATTTTGTTTGCATACATTTTTCAAATTGATGCCCCAATTGTTCCATGTCACTACCAAATATTATATCATCCACATACACAACTACTATTAGTAGATGGTCGCCTTTATGATTTACATATAATTTACTGTCAACTGTGCCTTTTGTAAATCCTTATTGCTGAAGGTATTTATCTAACCTTTCGTACTAAGCTCTGGGAGCCTGTTTTAGTCCATACAATGCCTTATTTAATTTGCATACAAAACCTTCATATGTGGTGAGTATAAATCCTTATGGCTGCTCAATGTAAATTTCTTGTTCTAAATCTACATTGAGAAATGCATACTTCACATCCATCTGATATACCTTGATGTTTTTAAGGGTGGCAAGAGAAATAAAGGTCCTGGTAGCTTCCAGTCATGCTACTAGTGAAAATGTTTCTTCGAAATCTACCCCTTCTATTTGGGCATATCCTTTGCAGACCAATTGAGATTTGTTCCTGATTACTTGGCCCTGCTCATTCAATTTGTTTTTGAAAACCCATATGCTTCTAATAATTTTTTTCTATCTAGGCCTTGTAACAAGCTCCCAATTATCATTCTTTTCAATCTAATCAAGTTCTTCATTCATATCTTTCACCTAGAACTTGTCTTCACTTGATTGACAAAGATTCTTGGATTCTATGTGCAATAACAGAGCCAAACCCGCATAACTTGTATTGCCAACAAGTTTTCTCTTGGTTTGGACACCATGTATTTGATCTCCAATTATTTGACTCTCAGGATGTTCTTTATGTACATACCTGGAAGGTGTCTTTGGCCTTGGAGTTTTTCCTGCTTCCTCACCTTCACTATCTGAATCTATTTTTCCATATTTGCAGACCTCCTATCTAAATTTTCTTCATCATCTGAGTTCAAATTTATTTTAGAGGACTCAGGTTGTGAACCTATCTCATCTACTATCATGTCAATGTAGTCCTCAATCTTCTTTGTCCACTTGTTGTAACACTTATGTCCTTTACTTTGAGCAGATTACCTACTGTACTAATCAACAAACCACATTTTAATATATTATAAATTTCCTATGAAATTTATTATATTAAAATGAGGACCCTTTAGTTTTAAAAATCCTTTGATTTTATTTCTTTAAAAACAAAAAATTTAAAAAATAGAAAATCAACCTAAAAAATGTTAATAAAATCCCATAACCAAAGTTTAATACCGAGTATTTTTAATTAAAACCCAAGTATTTTTCTTGATTACTAAAAAAAAAAAATTTAAATAGGCCTCAAAACCAAGACTATACTTAGGCTTTAAAAACCTTAAGTATTAAACAATATGGGTTATTTGAAAGAATAAAAAAAATCAAAATGAATAAGAGTTTTTAATTCCCAAAAGTTAAATTCTTTATAAACTCCGACTCATCCAAAACCCTGCACTGCAAATAAACATAAACAAAAGACCCCTCTAATTCCATTTTGATTGCGATATAAGCACTGGAAGCGATGACCAAGTTAATGAAATCCTATAAATACCCCACATCCGCAGATCACAATAATTGCAAACTTAAGTCTCTTCCTTAACCCAATTGCGATTTGATAAGGCTGGACTTTATTGGGTTGTGAACTTCACTTTATAACGATACCGTATCTAGGACATCGCAAATCCCATAGCCCAAGTCCCATGACCTATCCCTTCTCGATTGTGATATGCGATATAAGCCTCGGACCCAATGGGATTATACATGTCAATCCATAAATTCCCCAACATCCATAGCTATCGTAAATACCAAAGGATTATGCCTCCTACCCCCTGCCTCATATCGATTATGATTGCGATATGATCCACGTCATATGCCACATCTCCCATCATGTCACCTGTGACATCATCTTCCACGTCACTTGTGACGACATCTTCCATGTCATCCTGCAGATCGCAAATCGTAAATCTTTCGGAACCAATAGCCATTCGCCTTTCCATTGTTGCGATATCAATATCGCAATCACAAGTTTTCACAGGACTTAAGCCATTCCTCCTCTGCCCATTCCGATTGCGATTTGGTCTTGATTGATATATTCAGATTTTTTGTCTATTTTGATAGGGATTCTCCCTGCTTGAAATATGACGATAATTCATCCCCTCCAAGTCTCCAATCGATTGCGATTTAATCAAAATGACCTGCTTGTTTATTTAATTTTATCTGAGAAATACTAGTCTTGATTTATGATATACTTATCCATGACTTATCTATTGAGGTACAAGTAGAACTCATCAACGAGGAGGAGAAAGATGTGCAGAGAAAGAAGCATATTAGTTCCACAGAATCTGCAAAAAGCGAGGGTATTTAGATTGAAATTCGAGGATAATAAGCAAGAAATGACAAACTGTTTTTATTTTCATGATTCAAGGAGCTTCATTTAATTTTTTTAGCATTGTGCGCAAACCTGCTATTTTTAAACAATTTGTATTATTATTTAAGCAGACATGATGGATCGATTCAAAGGTCGAGAATTTGACAGATAAATCCTAAGGAATATTTCACATTTCTGTATTTCTTCTTCAATATTTGTTTAAATAAAATTTTCAGATCGTGGCCTCTTTTATTTTTGCAAAAAAGCTTGAGAGTTGTTGCACTTCTATATTACTTTAAAGTGTTGGAGCAAAGGAGAAAAGGTCGAGGCTGCTAATTTCTTGAAAGCAAGCGTTTTTGGATATGGGTATTTCTATCAGTATTTTAAAGCGATTCTTTTTTCTTTTATTATTTGCAGTTTCTCTTTGTTTTGTGTTATATGCATTTATGTAAAACAAAATTAGCATAAATTCATTTATGAAAATGTTTAAGTGTTGCAATATTTTAATGGCATGTATCGAAAACATTTAAAAATATTTTAATTATGATATAAGCTTATCATATTTCTTTTAATTAATTTCTTAATTAAAATAATTAATTTAAATTGTTTTTCAATTCTAAAGTAAATGATTAATTTATTTTTCATCTACTATGGAAAATTATTATAAATCACAATCAAATTGTTAAACCCGGGTAATAAATATATTGTTTTCATATGTTTTATCTTTTAGTTATAATTCATTCCAAAATCCATTTTTCCATCCCATTATAAGAATTTCTTATCCATTTTATCACCTCTCATTGGGAAATTGGTCCCATTAAATTCAGTCAGAGCCACTACCCCAAACGGAAAAGGAGTTGTTTAAGGTCTGAACCAGGTGGTTATCCCCCATAGTTGTGCAATGAATTTTGAGGCATCAAAATTTTGGCGCTGGAAGGAGGGCCATGACTATGAATGGCAAAAACAACTCAATCTAAACCAACAAGCCATTCCAAAAGTCACTCCCCCTAAAGATCACCTCCAACTTCTCGATCTTCATTTAAAACTCCTATTTCTAGATCAAAAGTTGAGTAGTCACTCCCAAAATCTCCTAGAAACTTACCTGATGCACCTTCTTCTCATCAGGAATCAGAGGTTGAAACTTTAATTGAAAAAATAGAAAGTATTTCTATCTTTGTTAAAACACCTCAACAATCAGAAACATCTAAAGGTAGTGTATCTTAATCTTTTCAACCCACTCAGATTCTAACTCGTTCTCAAAGTGAGAAGCTTGGAGTTCCTCCACTTGAATTTCCTCTTCCTAATTTCGAAATAAAACTAACAAATCCAAGTCACAGGCATCAACTAGCGAGATTTTTTCAAATTTCCCTCCACAAACACTTTAATTACCTCCATTCATACCCACTTCTTCTTCTCAAAGTACTGTTCCTAGCACTCAACCTGCCTCTACTTCTACTCAAACTCTCATTCAGACTCTAATAATGGCAGGAAAACAACCAACCAGACCATGGGCTAATCTTGGCGTTGTACAAATGCCAACACCTCTCCATGTTCTGCCGAAACACTCTAAAAGATGGCAACCAAAATTCAATCGTGATGATGGATTTCCTATTGAGGAACATGTCCATAATTATATGTTAGCTATCTATCTTAATGGAGTATCTAAAGAGGATTGTGTAGTAAAATTATTTCCCTACACTCTTCAAGGATCAATAGGATCCTAGTACTTTTCATTGCTAGATGGATCCATTACTCGTTCGGATATATTTGAAGTAAAATTCTTAACCAAGTTTGGTGATGATCGAACTACTGCTACTTTGATTAATGATCTCTCCAATATTAAAGAAAGTCCTAGTGAAAAAATTAAGGATTTTAATTCTAGATTTAATAAACTCTTAAATAAAATCCCAGATACATTTAAACTTGGTGTTTATGTACAGAATGAGTGGTATATATCTTCCTTACCTTCAGATATAATATTTTTTGTCGATAGGGCTAATAAAACCACTCTAGTTGAAAACATGAAAGAATCATTAGCATTTGAGAAACGAATACTTACTTTAGAAAAGAAAACTGCATCGGATGAAAGAAAATCCAAAAAGGTGTCATTTAGGGATGAAATGAAAAAAAAAACTCCTAAATATCCCTTTGATCTTGAAGGATTACAAAAAGTCTTAAAAAATATGTTTAACGAGATAGTAGAGATTAAAAAACAAGTAGCTGAATCTTCTTCCAAAAAACCATCTAGACCATTCAAAAGAAATCAACCAACTAATCCTCAACCCCAAGCACCATATCAAAATTATGTTGAAACTGATGATGAGGATGAGGATGACGCAACATTTTTTGCTGACGAATTCCAAGATGAACAAACCGTTGAGTTAAATAGAATGTGGGATTTCATTCTTCGTATATCTGATAGTGAAAATGAACATCAAGCACTACCTATTAGCGCAATAATTAAAGGTCGAGCTGATCCTATACAACCAATTCAAAAACAGAAACCTTCAATTCCTCTTGCTAAAGATAAGGTTGTTAATAAAAAATCCACTTCCACACCCAATCAAATGATTCCCTCTTCATCAAATTCTCCATCTCCACCCAAAACCTTAATAGCTTCAAATAATATTGAGTATAACATAGTAGAGGACATGAAAAAAGTAAGATGTAATTATCTCCCTCTATGAACTCATTAAACTCAAACAACAACAAAAGCTTTTATTGAAAGAACTTAATGCAGTGCCCGCTTCTCCTCTCCCTACCGCTTTAATATCTAAGGCTGAAAATGGAACATGTAAACCTCCTGTTAATTCATTGTTTAATTCCTCTGATGCTATTTTGATAGGTGACAGGTCTAATTCACATACCCCTACTTTCCTGTTGACTTTTGAGGTATTCAATAAAAATGTACATAATTTCTTGGTAGATTCAGGAGTTTCTTCGAACAATATGCCATATTTAGTTTGTTTAAAATTGAACATGTCTCATAAAATATCTGAAGTTCATATTGTGCAACACGATAAGATAAGAGTTGAAGTCATCTTAGAAATGAATTCCATCGTCATTCGATTATTTTGTCAAATAATTGATATGCTAGTTGCCAACATTCCAGATTTCTATGGTTTGATTCTTAGTAGGGATTGGTAAGAAAAACTACACGGTTATTTTTCCACTGATTGGTCTCACTTGTGACTTCCTTACAATGGTAAACCAAATCAAATTAAAATCAACCGAGAAAAACACATGAAAAATTTGATAACAGATTTTGAGGGTGAAAATGAGCCAGTAGCGTTTAATAATAACATCCTTGGAAATTACTCTATTGAATCATTTTTTGGGAATTTCAATGCACAAATGTCACCTTTTCTGAATAATTCAGTAACTTCCCAAATTGAAATTTTTTCACAAACAGATTCTTCTAGATGTGTAAATATGTTAGAAAAACATTAGTTAACTCTTTGTTTTGGAAATTGTATTTTCATGGATCAAAGTCAAGTGATGGTGTAGGAGAAGGTTACATATTGATTAGTCCTGAAGGTGAGAAGACAATGCTAACTTGCAGGTTAGAATTCGAATGCACAAACAATATTGCAGAATACGAAGTAGTGGTCCAAGGTATGTACAAAGCAATAGGCCTTCGCATTAAATACCTTCAAGTTTTTGGAGATTCAAAAATTGTAATTAAACAAGAAACACTATGCATTGCATTTATGGGCACTTGAAGCATTATTAGTCTTTAGTTCAATATCTCACTTCACACTTTTTAGCTTTTAACATTTCTTCTATTCCTAGGATTTAGAATGCTAGTGCTAACCTTCTCACTAATATTGCATCAAAACTAATTCCATCAGAAGATTACGACCCAGATGTATTTTCTATAGAGTTAATTTTTAGACCATCCATTCCTGATAATATCACCAACTGGCGAGTATTCGATGACGATGAAGAGATTAAACTTCTTAACTTTAGAAAAATCACATGATAACCAAATAATTGATGAAGATGAACACTCGGTGAAGCGGCTCACTCAATGGGTTAAGGAGATCTGGGGAGGTGTTCTATTCGACCTACCTGCGGTCCATGTCCTCCCCAGAGGATGGTTTTCCCTTCATTTCTCCAAGGAAAGTCACACAAATCTGGTCTTGGGCAGATACTGGCATATTGAAATGGCCCCGGTACTCCTCAAGAGATGGAGCCCCCTCTTCGACCCAGAACGTGAACAGATCGGAGCCGGACCAATTTGGGTGCGCCTGCCAGGCCTACCATTGCCGTTTTGGGCTGAAGAAGTATTCATTAGGATTGGAAATGCCCTGGGGACATACCTGGACTACGATCGAACATATGTCGAATCTGGGAGCCGAACCCTAGCGCGGATATTGGTCCATCTTGACACCCGTGAAGGACTTGAGGAACAGATCACCCTACAATGGGGAAGGTGTATCAGAGTGCAGATATTGGACTATGAAGGAGTCCCCTTCCGTTGCAGGCGATGTCACAAAGTGGGACACCTTGCGAAGGACTGCCCACTCAACAAGAAAGCAGAAGATACTCCGAGAGGTACCCCGGCTCCAACCAGGACGGCATCTCCCATTACCTCTCGCCCTACCTCTTCGGGACCGCCACCTCCGTCTACCTCTCCTGAGGTCGATCCGGGACTGCGGCAACCCTCGTCGCCAAGGACCAGGGCTCGCTCGGCAGCAGAAGCTGGTATGGTCTCGGGTACCTTTTCCCCTCCCTTGCATTCTTCTTTTGATGTTATGAATGAGTTTGGATCCTCCTCTCAGACTTCCATGGTTCACTGTGCTCTATCATCTGCCCCCCTTATCTGCACCACTGATCCCATCATATCCACCTCCTCCCCCGTGGCTAGCCCTCCCTGTCCCCCTCAGATCCCTCCCCACCCCACTCATATTTTCTCCGGTCCAAGACTCTAGCCAAAGAGCCTCCTATCAGACATTCGGGTCTGGGCATTGCGGTACCTGAGGGGGGTTCCATGAACACCAGAGGAAGAAAATCCCATCTCTCAAAGGCTATTAAACAAGCCAGGGCAGAGGTTGTATCGGGCCGGCAATCGACCATTGACGGGGTCCTTAGAGCGGGACACACCCCGAGAGGTGTTCCCCCATGAAGTGCCTTTCCTTTAACTGCAGAGGATTGGCTAGTTCCTCCAAGAAACTAGCCATGAAGCAGCTCATTGAATCAGAGCTTATCGATATCATCATGCTCCAAGAGACCCTCTGTTCTGCAGATCAGATTACTCGAGCCATGCAAGCTTTGACCCCTGGCTGGATCTTCTCTACCATTGATGCCGTAGGCCGATCTGGGGGTCTAGCCATTGGTATCAACCCTCGTTCCATTAAGGTGGACTCGACTTGGGGAGGATCGGGTTTTTTAGGGCTTGATATTTACTCTGCTGAACTTGGTATGAATCTTCGAATTGTCAATGTTTATGCCCCCTGCACCCAGAGAGAATCGTTCTGGCAACATCTTCTACATCTCACTATGATAAATGAAGACCAGGTTGTTATTGGAGGAGACCTTAATTTCTCTCTGGGATTCAGGGAGTCATGGGGCTCGACAGCTCAATTTGACCCCATTACCGACTACATGACCAACCTGCTTGAGCAAACTAATTTTATGGATATACCCATGCAGAGAATTCTACCCACATGGAGGAACAGGTGGGTAGGGGAGGCTGCACTTGCCCGCAGACTTGACAGATTCCTTATGAAGGAAACACTCCTTCAGCGTTTGCAACACTACAAACAATGGGTTGGCTCGGGGAGTTTGTCGGATCACTCTCCAATATACATGGAGATTCAGGGCCCTTTCAGAAAGCCCAAGGCACCTTTCAAATTTAATCATACCTGGCTAAAGGATCCATCATACGTCAAGATGATTTCGGACTACTGGTCCTCACACCCTATCAATGACACAGAATCTCTTGCTAAAGGGTTCTGCAGGAATCTCTCCGAAATTAAACATATATCTATTGTATGGGCAAAGGAGAAACAGGCCCGAGACATTGCTCAGCTTACCCATATTGAAGCTGAATTATGCTCTCTCACTGACGATAGGGGGCTGGGGTTCATAACAGTAGCAGACAAATGCAGGCTGATTGATTTGGAGAATCAAAAAGCAAAGATCCTCAAAGAGAGAGAGGAATCCATTAGACTGAGAAGTAGGGCATTATGGATTCAGGCTGGTGATCAAAACTCGAAGTTCTTTCATAGTTTTGCCAAGAGCAGGAAAGTATCAAATAATATCTAGAAGCTCCCTACCCCGGATGGTGATATCGCAGGTACTTTTAACAAGCTCGCTCATCTGGGCACCAATCATTTCAGGGAACTTTACAAGTGTCCCCGTGAAGTAAATCTACCTGATATCATTAATGTGGCAAATCACTTCCCGAGATTTGTGGAGGAAGAAGATGTGGAGGCTCTAAATGATCCGGTCTCGGCAGAGGAGCTGG
Organism: Pinus tabuliformis; assembly: GCA_031772625.1. Classification (NCBI taxonomy): domain Eukaryota; kingdom Viridiplantae; phylum Streptophyta; class Pinopsida; order Pinales; family Pinaceae; genus Pinus; species Pinus tabuliformis. The sequence goes on from CM062820.1 coordinate 964,961,907, forward strand.
AAGGAGTGCTGAAATGGTTCAAAAAAGACAAGAGCCCTGGCCCGGATGGATGGACCATTGAATTTTATTTAGCCTTCTATGAGGTCCTGGGACAGGATCTGCTGGGCGTGGTCGAGGAGAGCAGGACTTCGGGATCCATCTATCATGCCATCAATTCTACTTTCATTGCTCTTATCCCTAAATCTGACTCCCCTGAATCCTTCGATGATTACAGGCCTATCTCCTTGTGCAATTGCCTCTATAAAATTATCTCTAAGACCATTGCAAATCGACTTAGACCTATCCTCTCCAGATCCATTTCCCCGCAACAATTCACTTTCCTTGAATCTAGGTAGATACATTACGCCATAGGTCTAGCCCAAGAAGCTATACACTCCATATGGTCTAGGCATCTTAAAGCCATCCTCCTCAAAATTGACCTCTCAAAAGCCTTCGACCGGGTCAGCTGGCTCTATATTAAAATGATCCTTATCCACCTGGGATTTCCTCATGCCTACATCTCATGGATCATGGCATGTATATCCTCCCCTACCTTCAGCATCCTCATTAATGGCTCGGCCTCCCCCTTTTTTCATTCCGAAAGAGGGCTGAGACAGGGTTGCCCCCTATCTCCCCTGCTCTTCCTTCTGGTCATGGAAGGACTTAGCCGCCTCATGGACTCTGCAAAGAGAGCTAGAGATGTTCGAGGCCTCCGCATATCCGACCTATGCGCCCTCACTCATCTGCTCTTCGTGGACGATGTTCTCATTCTACTTGATGGTAGTGTTCGAGACACTCGGACTTTCTCAAAGATCCTACATCTTTTCTCTGCTGCTACAGGTATGCTACCAAATCAGTTGAAATCAACCATCACTTGCACTCGTACTTCAGTACAGGAATCCAGGCTAGCCCATCAGGTATTCCCCTACAATGCTCTCCCACTAGATAGAGGTCTCAAATATCTGGGGTTCAAACTGAAGCCTACTTGCCAAAGAATAGCTGATTGGGTCTGGTTGGTTGCCAAATTGGAAAAAAGACTCTCAGGCTGGAGCTTCAGATTCCTCTCTAGGGCTGGCAGATTGGTGCTCATTAAATCTGTTTTAGAGGCTACCCTGGTATTTTGGATGGCACTTGCGTGGATACCGAGGAATATCCTTGGACGACTTCAGCAGCTGTGCAACTGATACCTCTGGAATGGGAATTAGGATAAAAGAATATTTTCTTGGATTAGCTGGAAGAAAATATCTTTGCCCAAAAAATGGGGTGGATGGGGTCTCAAAGACCTTCCTGACTTCGTTATGGCTCTTGCTGCTAAGATGGGTTGGACCCTATTAACCAGTCAAAACCTATGGGTTCATGTATCCTATCACAAATACATCTGGCCCTAGAATATCATGGATTGGGCTAGATTACCATCCTAGTCATCGAAGGGTTGCTCATCAATCTGGAAGGCCCTGATTCATTCCCTTCCCCTCATCCGAGATAATCTTGCATGGAGAATTAATGATGGTTCGTCGGGCAGGATTGGCCTGGATTCGTGGATCAACAGTGGGGGCAGACACATACTCAATCGTGACCTCATTACTCACCTACATAATCGAGACATTCGGAATTTTGCCCATATCGTCGATCATCTGCGCACAGACATATTTTCCCAAGCTTGGAAATCGGCCCAGCAACTCGATCTCCCCCCGCAATGGCATCAGGAATGGAGTGACTATATTATGGCATTAACTGAATCCCATATCCGCATCAAACAAGGACCTGACGAACTCATTTGGTGTAAGGCGGATCATGGTTTATACGCACCAAAGTTTGGATACAGAGCACTCATCACTCACAGAATACCTGATCCAATACCTTCATGGTGGCATGTCATTTGGAAGTTAAAGGCTCCACCTCGCTCCAGATTATTTTTCTGGTGTGCCCTCAAGGGCATCGTCCCCACGGGCAAACATCTTACTCGCAGATCCATCTACGGCCCCTCTTGGTGTTCATTTTGCAAGGCGGCATCTGAGACCACGGATCACATCTTTCTCCATTGCCCAGCTGTACACACTCTATGGAACAACATATGCACACAATTGGGCATAGCGGGGAATTGGAAGGGTGAAGATCTCTCGGGTGCATGGACAGCATGGACGCACAGCCACCCGGGCTCCAAACTCTTAAACCTTCCCCTCGTGGCATCTTGGTATACTTGGTTAGCGCGGAATCGTGTCATATTCGAGGACCAAGCTGTATGTTGGCCCCAGACAGAAGCTACCATCATCGCCGCGTATCAAGAATTACCCGACCCTCCCCCCCCTCGAACCAGGTCGATACAGGCACTGCCCACTATTGACAAATCGACCCCGTGGGCCTTTTTCGATGGGGCAGCAAATCAAACGGGTTGTGGAGGTGGATTCGTACTGCATATAAACGAACACCACATATACCTCGTAAAAATGGGATTTGGCAGAGGATCTAATAATTTTGTTGAGCTCTCTGCCATTCGAAACCTATTCCATTTCGCTTTAACACACCAGCATACAAATCTTAACATATTTGGGGATTCAATGTTGGTTGTAAACTGGATCAATAATGTCTCTACATGTCAAACACACACTCTCAGCACTATATTATATGATGCTCTCACTCTCAAAGCAGCATTTAATCATTTCTCTTATTTACACATTTACAGAGAACATAATAGCGAGGCTGACAAATTATCCAAAGAGGCCTCGATACTACCCAGAGGCGAATGGCTAATTGTGGAGCAGAAAGGGACTGAAGAACACAGGTTTTATCATAGGCCATACATAGACCAGAGAGAACAGCGGGACAACAGTCCCGATAGCTGACAGTAATGATAGTATTTTTTGTCATGATGGAATGTACATAACTATGGTTATATTTTGTGTGCAAATGGATCCTATGCGATCTCGAACAGGCTAAAACAGCCAGACATATGCATGTATCTAGCTCTTTTTTGTAATATGCTCTGATATAACACCCTGCGAGGTGAATTTTGTATGAACATCACAGCAATGCCAAAGGCATCAACTATATGTAATTTTCTAAACTTAATGAAAATTACTGATTTTTCCAGTGGAAAAAAAAAATTGATGAAGATGAATAGGGAAATCAATTAAAAAAGAAAATCAACGATATTTCCATACCAAAATCTCTAGTTAAACTTGAGGATCAATTTAATTTAAAAGACAATTTCAAAAAATTTACTAATTAAAAACTTCAAAGTTCGACTTTAAGATTTGAATTAATAAACCTTGGGACAGATCTTAAACCTCAAAACATTAACTTAGGACTTGGTCTCTCATCTGACGAAGGATTATCCTTCATCCTTTTGTTAAAGACATATAATGATATTTTTGCTTGGAATTACAAATATCTCAAAACATTTGACACTTCCATCATTCAACACACAATTCTGATGACATCTAATGATAAACTTGTCCAACAAAAATTAAGGAAAATTCATTCAAACTTAGAAAGTCAAATCGGAATGGAATTGAATAAACTCCTTAAGGCAAAATTCTTTTTTCATGTTAGGCATTCAAAGTGGGTTTCCAACTTAGTGCATGTTAGGAAGAAAAATAGTGATATCCAAATTTGTATAGATTTTAGAAACCTCAATAAAGCTATTCAAAAGGATAATTTCCCATTGCCTACTATGGAACAAATTTTGCAATCAGTTACAAGTTCATAACTTATGTCTTTCCTAGATGGGTTTTCAGGATAAAATCAAATCATGGTCCACGTAGATGATAGGCTTAAGACTACTTTCAGAACCAAATGGGGAACTTATGCTTACCAAAAAATGCCATTCAGGTTAGGGGAAACTTACCAAAGGGCTATGGATATATCTTTCAAAGGTTTGTTAAACAAAATGGTTGTTGTTTACTTAGATAACATCACTATTTATTATAAGAAAATAAATAACCATTTACATGACTTAAAACAAATCTTTGAAGAAAATATGGGATTTCATTAAATCCAGAAAAGTCTTTCTTCGCTCTTACTGAAGGAAAACTTTCAGGATTCATTGTATCCAAAGATGGAATTTTTATTGACCCTGCTAGAATAAAATAACTTTAAGCAATTCCTCCCCCACATAATAAAACATCCACGCAATATTTTTTTGGACTGATCAATTTCATCAAAAGATTTGTCCTTGATTTTTCACAAATTGTTCTACCATTACAACGAATGATCAAGAAAAACTCAACTTTTAAGTGGGGTCATAATGAAAGACAAGCTTTCGACTCAATCAAACAAGCAATCAATAATGATCCCTCTCTAAGTACTCCAAATTTCTCTGATCATTTCATCTTATATACTTACACTTCTTCAACATCTTATGCTATTGTCTGAACACAAATTAACGATCAAAAAATCAAAACACCTATCTCTTTTTTCAATTCAAATTTTCAAGGTGCTGAACTAGATTACTGAGAGGTAGAGAAACAAGCATTTGGTGCTTATAAATCTATAAAGCATTTTAGACCTTTTCTCTTAAAAACACATACGAAAGTGATAGTCCCATTCCCAACGGTAATTACTTGTGCAGAAAGAGTTAGGAGAAAAGAGAGCAAATTAGGTTAAAACTCTGTAGGAATATGATAGAGAAATGAAACCAGCCAAAGTTATCAAAGGAAAAGGTTTCTATAGATATCTAGAGGAGCATCCAACATACCGACTGATTAGTACATAGGTAACAATGAACACATCTATGAGGTAAGCCTTATTGATACTGAGTCCCAATATGCATATCTGATTTTTTATTTAAAAAATGGATATGCTCCTCTTGAACTCAATCATAAAATAAAAATAGCTTTAAGATTGAAAGAAAAATAATATGAGATTGTTGATAATGTGTTATTGAAAAGAAACTATGATTACGTTTTGTTAAGATGTCTTGAAAAATATGAAGCCCAAAAGGTTTTGCAGGAACTTCACGATGGACCAGCAGGAGGACACTTTGGAGGAGATACTACCATGCATAAAATCCTACATGCAAGAAACTATTGTCCCACTCTCTTCAAAGATACTCATGCATATGTAGGAAAATGCAAAACATGCCAAATTGCGTCTGGAAGACAACAAAAACCAATCTTGCCTCTACAACTAGTCAACATCGAACAACCATTCGAACAATGGGAAATGTATATCATAGGTGAGATCGTTCGTCACTCTTATAAACTACATAACTATATTTTGATTGCTACAGATTATTTCACTAAGTGGGTGGAAGCAATTCAGTTAAAGGTAGCCAATTTTGATGTTATTACAGAGTTTATTGATCAATTTATCATTACAAGATTTGGTTTACCTTCTGAACTTATATTTGATAATTCATCTTACTTTTCAGGTATTAGTATGATTGAGTTTGCAGTTAAGAGAGGTTTTAAACTAAAATATTCCGCTAACTACTATCCCTAGGGAAACGGTTTAGCAGAATCCACTAATAGAAACCTCCTAAGAATAATCAAAAGAACTATTGACCAAAATCAATGTAATTGACATAAATCTTTAATATTTTCTCTATGTACTGATAGGATAACTGATAAGGCCTCTATAGTTACTTCTCCATGTAACCAAGTGTATGGGAAGGAAGCCATCATTCCAACGCAATTATCTCTTCCCTCACTAGCCCTAGTTCAATTCATTGAAGAAACACCTACTTCTTCTCTATAATTAAGACATTCCCAAATCCTAAAACTAGAAGAAGAAAGGGAGAAAGCCAAACTCACTCACACCAAACCTCAATAGATAGTGAAAGCTTCTTTTGATGCAAGCTCAGTAGCACAAAAATCCTTTCAAGGTTGAGACCTAGTTTTGAAGTGGGACAAATCACATGAAGAAAAAGGGAAACATACAAAATTTCAGAAATTGTGGCTTGGTCCATTCCAGATTGTCGAATAGATAGGCCCATCTACATTCATACTGCAAGATTTATTAGGCAAAAGAGATTCTCTTCCTGTAAATGGGCTCATCTTAAAGAAATTCTTTTCTTAAAAAAAATTAACTAAAAAAAATAAAAGATTAAATAAAAATAAAAAATTGTAAAATATCACTTCCATTGTACATCCCATTGCAATTTATTTTCCTTTTATATATTCTGTTAATAAAAAATGTTAAGTAGTACTCTATTGACTTTTCAGACATCTCTTGAAGTTATTTTTTCATTTTGAATGTAGGAATTTTTTAAGAAGTGGTTACCAAAATTGAAAAATAGATAAAAATTATATAACTCTAAAATTTTTCCATTAAGTTGTGAAATCTTAAAAAAACCTCAAAAATCATATCCTTTTACTCTAGTTTCAGTAAAAAAAGGTTATCCTTAAAAAGTAAAGATTGTCTTACGACTAAGCACTTTCAACTCAGATTTGTCATCCAAAACTCTTAAGGAGTCAATAATTCTCCCCATCCATTAAAAAGAGAAGTTTTAGAGTGTAATTCTAAAATATAATAAATCTGAAAAGATAAGAGGTCTCATGATGAGACTTCTTACCATGATCATAGGGAACCAATTAAACTGACATTACCGTACTAAACACCAAATTAGGATAATGGCTTATGATTTTTCAATTATAAAACACGGGGTCTCTTCATGAGCCAACTTATTCAATTTGTTATTTCCAGTGAATGGCATTGTCGTTATCTAGCCACCAAACGAGGACAATGGCTTTTTAGCATCAGTTAAAAAAAAAAAGAAAAGAAAATAAAAATAAAATTACCTCTAATTATTGCACTATTAAATGGATGGGATATTGGATTATTGTTGGTTAAAAGGTAACCCCGTCGAAGCTATGAACGCTTGCTAGCAACAGTGGCTCTACCTGTGAAAAACGAGTACATAAGAAGCTAAGTCGTAAAAGCCCCCCTACTTTATTTGTATAACTAATTAATGACTGATACAAGTAAATAGGTGTTTTGAATTCATGAAATGTTTTTAAAATAAATTGCCATTTAATGAGTTCTATAGTCAGAGTAATTTTATTTATCTAAATGTTTCGAAAAGTAGTTTCCACTTCCTAAAATTATTTTTACTGAATCTTTGAAGAAATTCGTTATTATTCATCAGAGATAACTGGTTCTTCCAGTGAATCGCCAATTGTTGTACTATTCAACAACCCCCATTTTAATATATTATAAATTTCCTATGAAATTTATTATATTAAAATAGGGACCCTTTAGTTTTAAAAATCTTTGATTTTATTTCTTTAAAAACAAAAAAATAAAAAAATAGAAAATCAACATAAAAAAATGTTAATAAAATCCCATAACCAAATTTTAATACTTAGGATTTTTAATTAAAACCCAAGTATTAAACCTTGATTATTAAAAAACCAAATTTTAAATAGCCCCCGAAACCAAGACTATACTTAGGGTTTAAAAACCTTAAGTGTTAAACAATATGGGTTATTTAAAAAAATTAAAAAAAATCAAAATGAATTGGAGTTTTTAATTCCCAAAAGTTAAATTCTTTATAAACTCCAATTCATCCAAAATCCCGCATCAAAAATAAATATAAACCAAAGACCCCTCCACTAATTCCATTGCAATCGTGATATAAGCACCAAACCCAACAATTAAGTCAATGCAATCCTATAAATCCCCCGTGTTTGTAGATTGCAATAATCGCAAACTTAAGTCTCTACCTTAACCCGATTGCGATTTGATAAGGCCAAACCCGACTGGGCCGTGAACTTCACTTTATAACAATACTGCATGTGGGACATCACAAATCCCATAGCCCAAGTCCCATGGCCTATCCCTTCCTAATTGCGATATGAAATATAAGCCTCAGACCCGATAGGATTATACATGCCAATTCATAAATTCCCCGCATCCGTGCCTATCACAAATACTAAATGATCATGCCTCCTACCTCCTACCTCATATCGACGATTGCGATATGATCCACATCATCTTCCACATCACCCATCACGTTAGCTGTGACATCATCCTCCATGTCATCCCGTAGATCGCAAATAACAAATCTTTCGGAACTAGCAGCCATTCACCTTTCCATTGTTGCGATACTGATATTGCAATTTCAAGTTTTCACGGGACTTAAGCCATTTCTCCTCTACTCATTCTGATTGCGATTTGGTCCTAATTGATATATTCAAATTTTTCTTCTATTTCGATAGGAATTCTCCTTGCTCGAAATATGACGATAATTCATCCCCTCCTGGTTTCCAACCGATTAAGATTATTCTCGGTTCTGCCCTCGATTATCAATCGATTGTGATTTGGATTTTTGTTAAAATGCTCCCAATTTTTTATTATAATTTCCCAGTTGCAAAACTGATTGCGATTTAATCAAAACAACCCGTCTCTTTATATAGCTTTATCTCAGAAATACTAATCTTGATTTACGATATACTTATCTATGACTTATATGTTCAGGTACAAACAGAACTCAACAACGAGGAGGAGAAAGCTATGGAGAGAAAGAAGCAGATCAATTCCAAAAAATATGCAAAAAGTAAGGATATTTAGATTGAAGTAAGGGATAATAAGCTAGAAATGGAAATTTGTTTTTATTTTTCATGATTCAAGGAACTTCATTTAAATTTTTCAGAATTGCCCGTATACTTTCTATTTTTAAACAATTTGTATTATTATTTAAGTAGACATGATGGATCGATTCAAAGGTTAAGGATTTGACAGATAAATCCTAAGGAAGAATTCACATTTTTGTATTTCTTCTTGAATATTTGTTTGAATAAAATTTTTGGATTGTGGCCTCTTTTGTTTTTGCAAAAAAGCTTGAGAGTTGTTGCATTTTTGTATTAATTTAAAGCGTTGGAGCAAAGGATAAAAGGCTGAGATTGGTAATTTCTTGAAAGTAAGCATTTTTGGATACAGGTATTTCTATCAGCATTTTAAAGCGATTCTATTTTCTTTTATTATTTGCAGTTTCTCTTTGTTTTGTGTTATATTGATGCCAGAGCATCCAACTCAGCAATTTCATTGTATTTTAGTAGACATAGGGGGTCTTGTGTTTTCAAGGAAGTTGGTTTCCTGAGTATTAAATTAATGAAACTATTAAGGTTTCTAAGTAAGTTTATGAGAGATATTAAGAATAGGAATTCATTAGATATTGTGAGGAATATTGTAAATGTTCTCGAATGTTGGATAACATGAGAGAATTAGGATAGTTGAGATATTGAGAGATTTGGGAATTAATTGTAAATCTTAGATTAGGAATTAGTTTCATGATTTGTGGAACTAGAGAAGATCCTTAGGGATTAGTTGAGTCAAAAGTGGACTTAGGGGATATTTAGTATTTAGTTCAAAATATTAAGGATCTGAACCAAAATGGGTTACATAATCTTTTGTATAAATGTAAGCCTAACAGGCATGGAGAGAGTTAGTTAGTTAGTGAGTTAGAGTGAGAATCAAAGTTCAGAGATTATATAGGGTTTGACTGTAAGCCTATAGGAAGGAAAGGAAAAGTCCACTGATTAGAAAATCATCCCAAAGAGATAGGCTCATTATGTAATTATTTGTTCATATATACACAAAGATTTCAATTCTAAATTATGAAAGTGTGGATTGAGTAATTGAATTATAAATTCTGTGTGGGTTAGAATAAATCTACGTAACATAGGTTTGCAGGTGTGCAGAACTAGAGACAAAAGATGGAGAGGAGTGTTATGGGCTTGCACATAGACAATATTGGAGACACCCTTTAATGTTACAGCGAAGGTATAACTACAAGGTTTCCTAAAAACCTAAGGATTTACGAAGGAAGGATAAAGGTGCGAAGGAGTGAAGTAACACAGCTGAAGATCGAGATCAGAACAGTTGAAGACCATAAGGCAAGAACAAATACATAGGCAGAAAGTGAATGGGATATTACACAGTAAGAAACAAAAGGACGTAGCAACAAAGTACAGTCATTGGATTAGTCAGATCATCGAACGAGAGTGACGAAGATAGATGGCCAGGATTAAGTCACGCAAAATGAAGTCAAGAGTGAATCGACCAGATTAAAACCATGTGTTAGCAGAAGGATGGAGAAATCTTCACAAGTGGTCAGCGGTATTTGGAATGCCCTAAAAGCTGTAAATGGTATTCTATGATTTCACGCGATTAACCTGAGGGGTTAACACGTAGAATGAGAAAACCACTTTTCTCGCACGCTCTCAATCTAGTATCGGTTGTGCATGTAATCAAGCGATATGACGTGATCATTGTTGGATTGAGGTAGGAGAAATAAATGGTGGAGATTGGCCACGTTAGTTGGCATGAGTTATTGCGCGACAACCGTCAGATTTAGGAATGAGATCGATGACAAAGATTTAATGTGCTAAGGAGAGCATCGATATATGTGCAAAGGTTTATGGAATGGAGGAAAGGTAAGGTTTAAGTGTGGTTTATGAAATATTTCTATTACATGGGAATTATAATAGAAATAAGTGGGATTAATGTATTATTTTTGAAGTTGGGTTTTAACCAAAGTCAAAAATCCATGGTATGGTTAATATGCGCGGATAATAAGAATTAACCAAATATTATGAAGGTTCCACTCAAAGGTTTATAAAGGTCCAGACTTTGGATAGTTAAATCAAATGTTTCCACATAAGAGTTTATTGATGGAGAATTAAACCTTGACTTGTGAAGGTTTCACTAAGTATGGAATTATAAAATTCCTAGAACATAGTGTGACATGCAGTTTTATTTGCATAATGTGGGTAGATGCGGCTTTTGCTGTGTCATTTTTGGTATTGGAGCTGAAAAAGGAAATTTTGCGTGAAAAATTCTTTGAGAAAGGTTAGAATAGAGTTATGTTTTGAAGGTATGTATATAGGCAAGAGGAGATCAGATTTTAAATCTGACAAATAGTAAGCATGCAGAGATAAAGTGTAGAAGAATTTGTAGATGCAAAGAAATATAGAACAATCCATTCAAAGTGTAGGTGAATGGGAGAACAAGATCATGCAAAGATCTTGAAGGTGAGATGATATGTTTTTGTTTTAATTTGGTTTGAATAATGTGGTTGTAGAATAGGTTGTAGACAAAAGAAGTTATCTCAGCAAAAGAAAAGAAGCAATAATGAAGGAAGCTGGTAAGAATTTCTGAGTGAAAGAAGAGGTGGCGAGAACCTAGTATTTCATTTGTGATTGAAATACAAGAGGACAAGTGTGTTCTTAAAAGGTACAGATGAGTTGAATCCTAGAAGGAGCAGAGAGAAGTTCTCAAACAGGTTCGAGAGAATAGAGAACCAAGTTCTTTCTAAAAGACCAAATACAGAGGAAAGCTTGGTGAGGTAAGCGACAACAGGGAAGACTTGTTGTTATAGAGGCTTTAATATAGTTCATAGTAAGTGAGTGAGGAACTCATGAAGATAGAGAAGGAGATGACTACTGATAGTCATAACAGAGATAACAGAGGTTCTGAGGAAGACCACATCAGAAGAAAAGTGAAGAAGGAGGATGCCAAGGCAAATGGCATACAGAGACAATTAAGTGAAGAAGATTATGAGAGGGGGAAGGCTGAGATTGTAGTTCATCTTGAGTTATTGATGGAGATGTTGTAGATAAATAAATAAGACAAAAATCATGGTTATGTCATAAGGAAGAAAGTAAAGTGGCAGAGGCTACAAGAGAAGAGAAATCAATAGGTGAATATGTAGTTAACAGAAGAGCTGATGAAGCTTGAACATGTAATGAATGTTCAATTGAAGTCTGAAGAACTTAGAGAAGCTGAGTTGAGAATGGAAGTTTCCATTTATGAAGCAGAACAAGGTGAAGTTCTAGGTGAAGATGAAGACTGGAGATCTGTGAAAGATATTATGAACCTTTGTGCGAATTCAAGACAACAAGAAGTTTACTTTGCTGAAGAAGGAATTATTTATGATTTTCTGAACTGTTGGACAAATTTGGATCAATGGGAGGATATGAAACCTTGTATATTTGAATCTAATAATTTTGATGTGATTACAGGTTTTGCAGAAGATGAGCAGTCTTTTGAAGCTGTCAAAAGTATGGAAGAGTATCTTTCAGAAGATAAATACTCTGAAGTAAAGAATGATGGAGAATGTCTCTTGAATGAGAAAAGCAGTGAATTATTGTAGCATAAAGAATTTAGTAATACATTGATGTTTGAAGCTATTACAACATAGGAAAAATTTCTTGTGAAAGAGGGAGATGAGATTCAGTCTGAAGAACTAATATGTGAAGCAACAGTGGAGACTGTTGAACCTTGTAATTTTCAAATTGATAAATTGTGTACAAATGCAGGAATTATAAGTGATGATGAAATACTTATGAAGTGTCAAAGAGAAATTGAATTGCTGGAATATTTGTTGGAAAACTCAGAGTATGACAGTGTGATTGCAGAAGAAGGAGTTCACTACAGTGGACAAGAGCAGAAAGACATCATTGAAGTAGATAGTGTGGAAGAGAGACTTGCTAACAGTTTCGAGAGTCCTTTGGAGAATTCTTTAAAGAGGTGGAATCAACATACTGATGTGTTGATAGAAGAGGAAAAGTGAGAGAAGCATACTGAGATGTTGCTAGAGGAAGAAGAGGTAATGAGGCCTTATATTTTTAATTCTGATAATTTTTTTATGATTACAGGATTTGATGAAAATGAGACAGACATGTTTCAAGTTGAAGAGTTTGTTTTAGAACTGAAGAAGACTGGAAGTTGCCAGGACATACATGTTGATGAAGAAAATGAAAAGCATGAAGATACCGTGCTTGAAGAAATTAAATTGACTGTCAGAATCAGTCAAGGAAGTGAAGGACAATTACTGAGGGTTGTCAAAGAAGAGGAAGGAAAATATGTTGGAATTGATGAACAACATAGTGATGTATTTGAGAGGAATCAAGTACAAGGGGAATTGGAGGACCATTTATTTTTTGAAAGTAAATTTACAGATATTGAACAGAGGTTGTTTGGAAAGTCACAAGAGGATAAAGATGAAAGGGCAGTAGTAATAATCCGACAACTTCAAAGGGAAGATAATAAACATCCGTTTGAAGATGAGTGGAAAGAGTACAACAACTAATGGCAGAGTATGTACCAACCCAAGGATGTGATGGAGATAGAGATTGAATAATTATGGAAATTAATGATGAAGCAGTCTAGATGGAGGAGATTGACAACAACATGAAGAATGATCAACCAGAATTTGAACCTGATTGACAAGGAGAGGAATATGAAACAGAAGACAACAAACATACAACATCAACAAAGGAACAGAGCATTCAGACAACTACAAACTAAAGTTTGGGACCCTGGAGGTTTTCTATCAACATATGAGAACACATGATCTGGAGATCATGAATGTTTTCATCCTTGGGAGTCTAATGTAGGAGCATCCATGTCAGAAATTTCATTGTATTTTAGTAGACATAAGGGGTCTTGTGTTTTCAAGCAAGTTGGTTTCCTGAGTATTAAATTAATGAAATTATTAATGTTTCTAAGCAATTTTATGAGAGATATTAAGAATATGAATTAATTAGATATTGTGAAGAATATTGTAAATGTTCTTGAATGTTGGAGAACATGAGAGAATTAGGATAGTTGAGAGATTGAGAGATTTGGGAATTGATTGTAAATCTTAGATTAGGAATTGGTTTCATGGTTTGTGGAACTAGAGAGGATCATTGGGGATTAGTTGAGTCAAAAGTGGACTTAGAGGATATTCAGGATTTAGTTCAAAATAATAAGGATTTGAACCGAAATGGGTTGCAGAACCTTTTGTATAAATGTAAGCCTAAAAGACATAGAGTTAGTTAGTTAGTGAGTTAGAGTGAGAATCAATGTTCAGAGATTAGATAGGGTTTGACTGTAAGCCTGCAAGTAGGAAAGGAAAAGGCCACTGATTAGAAAATTAGTCCACAGAGAGAGAGACTCATTATGTAATTATTTGTTTATATATACACAAATATTTTAATTCTAAATTGTGCAAGTGTGGATTGAGTGATTGAATTATAAATTGTGTGTGGCTTAGAATAAATCTGCGGAACATAGGTTTGTAGGTGTGCAGAACCAAAGACAAAATACAGAGAGGAGTGTTATGGGTTTGCACACAGACAGTATTGGAGTGTTATGGGCTTGCACACAGACAGTATTGGATAAACCCTTTAATGTTACAATGAAGGTATAACTGCAAGGTTTCCTAAGAACCTAAGGATTTACGAAGGAAGCATAAAGGTGTGAAGGAGTGAAGTAACGGAGATGAAGATCGGGATTAGAACAGTTGAAGACCATAAGATGAGAACAAATACACAGGCAGAAAGTGAATGGGCTATTACACTGTAAGAAACAAAAGGACGTAGAAAAAAAGTACAGTCGTTGGATTAGTCATATCAACGAACGAGAGTGAGGGAGATAGATGGCTAGGATTAAGTCGCGTAAAATGAAGTCAAGTGTGAATGGATCAGATTAAACCCACGTGTTAGCAGAAGGATGGAGTGGTCTTCACAATTGGTCAGCGGTATCTCGCAAGACCTAAAAGCTGTAAATGGTATTCTACGATTTCATGCAATTAACCTGAGGTGTTGACATGTAGCATGAGAAAACCACTTTTCTCACGTGCTCTTGATCTAATATCGGTCGTGTATGTAATCGTGCGATATGATGCAATCACCATTGGATTGAGGTAGGAGAAATAAATGGTGGAGATCGGCCATGTTAGTTGGCACAAGTTATTGAACGACAACCTTCGCATTTCGGAATGAGATCAACAACGAAGATTTAATGTGCTAAGGAGAGCATTTATATATGTGCAAAGGTTTGTGGAATGCAAGAAAGGTAAGCTTTAAGTGTGGTTTATGAAATATTTCTATTATATGGGAATTATAATAGAAATAAGGCGGGATTAATGTATTATGGTTGAAGTTGAGTTTTAACCAAAGTCTAAAATCCATGGTATGGTTAATGTGTGAGGGTAATAAGAATTAACCAAAGATTATGAAGGTTCCACTCAAAGGATTATAAAGGTCCAGACTTTGGATAGTTAAATCAAATGTTTCCACATAAGAGTTTATTGGAGGAGCATTAAACCTTGACTTGTGAAGGTTTCACTAAGTATGGAATTATAAAATTCTTGAAACATAGTGTGACATGCAGTTTTATTTGCATAATGTGGGTAGAAGCAGCTTTTGTTGCGTCATATATGCATGTCTGTAAAACAACATTAACATAAATTCATTTATGAAAATGTTTAAGTGTTGCAGTATTTTAATTGCATGTATCAAAAACAGTTAAGATTATTTTGATTGTGATATAAGCTTATTATATTTCTTTTAATTAATTTCTTAATTAAAATAATTAATTTAAATCGTTTTTCAATTATGAAGTAAATGATTAATTAGGAAAATTATTCTAGATCACAATCAAATTGTTAAACCTGGGTAATAAATAGATTGTTTTCATATGTTTTATCTTTTAGTTATAAATCATTCCAAAATCCATTTTTCCATCTCATTATAAGGATTTCTTATCCATTTTATCACCTCTCATTGGGAAACTGGTCCCATTAAGTCTAGTCAGAGCCACTACCCCGAACACAAAAGGAGATGTTTAAGGTCTAGACTGGGTGATTATCCCCCATGTTGGTGCAACGAATTTCAAAGCATCAATAGTACCCGAGCAATATTCTTTCATCAGCATGAGAGTCAAACCTTCTAGGATTCTCATCATTCTTTTTGATGAAGCACTTTCTTCCAAACATCTTAAGACGCTTAACTGATGCAAATCTTCCCTTCCACAACTCATAGGGAGTTTTATTACTATTAGGCCTGAGTTGAGTTCTGTTTGACAGATACACTGCTTCCTATGTTGCTTCTCCCCAGAAGATATGAGACACACCTACTTCATCCAACATTGCTCTAGCCATTTCCTAGAGTTTTCTATTCTTCCTCTCCACTACTCCATTTTGATATGGAGTCCTAGCTACTGAGTACTGCCTCCCGATGCCGTGCTCTTCAAAAAATTCCTCAAACTCTCTTGAGGTGTACTCTCCTCTTCTGTCTTATCTTAGGCATTTTATCTTCAAGCCTTTCTAATTTTTTGTTTGAGCTTTAAATTTCTTGAAGTGCTTGAATGCCTTCAAATTTTCTTTTAAGAGCATAATCCAAGTGGCCCTGGTAAATTCATCAATTAGTAGCATAAAATACCTTTCTCTTATTGACGTTTTTGATATAATGGGGCCATAAATATTTGTTTGAATGAACTCTAGAGGTCTGGATGAGGAGAACACTTTTTTCTTGAAATGAGTCCTAGTCTGCTTGCAAATCTGATATGACTTGAAGTTTGAATTATCGGGCCTAGAAAGCATTGGTAATCCTCTCACAGCTCCCATCTTGCTAACTTTTATCAAACTGTCAAAATTCATATGCCCAAGCCTCTTGTGCCATAATCGTGCTTCACATTTTTTTCTCAAACAACAGTTAATCTTAGAATCGTCAAACACATATACATTATTGTGGGTTCTGATTTCCTTTACCACCAATTTTTCATTCTTCATGTTGCGGATCTCATAGTCTTTAGATCGAAAGGTCACATCGTAGCCATTATCACACATTTGGATAACATTGAGTTGATTTTGCTTGAGACCTTCTACATACAACACGTTTTGTGCTTCTATATTTTGGTCAAGGATGAATACGCCTTTATCCTTGATTTTTCCTAGAGCATTGTTTCCAAAGGTGACATTATTTCCCCTGTCCTTTTATTTTAGCGAAAATAATTTTCTTTTGTCTCCGTCATATGTTTGGAACAACCACTATCCACATACCATTTATTTTCTTGATTGTGAGCTGATAAAGCAAGTCCACACTGCATGCTCCTTTTAGTCTTTCGTTTCCAGCTCTCCTTATCCTATTGGATAGTTGTCTGTCTAACATTTTGGAACTTAGACTGGTATTCAAACCTGCTTTTGCACTCACTTGCCTTGTGCCAAAAATTATTACATTTGAAGAATTCTACTTCGCTTAACAAAGGAGAGAAGACATTTCGATCTCTGAGACAAGAGTTTTGAGATCTATAACTCTGATATTTTTTATATCTAGGATTTTCATTTCTTTCAACTTTGATCCTTTTATAATCAACAACTTTATGACCAAAGATATGGCATCTATAACAATGAACATAAAATAAATAGCTATGCCTATTGTTGGAAGTCTTATGGGATTGTGTATGATAGTACCTTGGTTGTCTTGTTAATTGATTCATATTCCATTGATAGTATCCCCTTTTCCTGGCTGCTCTTTTATCTTCATTGATTATTCCCTGAAGATTCTTGTCATAGCTTTGTGGTTCTTTGAATCCTACAGACTTGAAGTTGCTCTTTTTCACAAAGGATTCCTCTGTCTTTGAGTATCCTAGACCTATTTTGATTCCTAAGGGCCTTTGGCTATTTAGAATATGATTTAGTTTCCTTGTGCCTTCTGCAAATTTTTCATTTAACCTCTTCTTGGTATTTATTCCCTCAAGATCAGTTCTTAGAGAAACAACCTCTTCTTCAAGACTCTGACTGTTCTCTTCCCATTCCCGGATCAAATCTTGAAGAACCTCTTCCTTTCGTTTAGCCTCTTCCAATTTAACTTTCAAAGACATGATATCATCTTTGCATGTTTGTGAGATCGTTTCCCTTTCTAACTTGAGCATCTCCTATTTTAAATGTTTGTTCTCCTCTTCTAGTAGAAGGACTAAACTATCTTTTCTCTCAATAGCTTCCTCAAGGTTTTTCTTTTTGATAGGAAAAATCCTCATTGCCATAGTTATACATACCTTCCTCTGCATGATGTAACTATTCCTTCAATTTCTTGTTCTTCTTTCTCTCTTTCTTTAGCTCATCAAGGGAATTGATAAGTTCCCCTTCAAGGTCCACTATTTCTTCTTCTTCTTCCTCTTTAGAGTCCATAATACCTTGTTTCTTGGAGTCTGTTTCAAAAACCATAAGTAGATACTTATCTGAGTCATTCTCCAATGCGTTTTCACTATATGACTCTGGTGCTGAGCTATCCTCTTTAAAGTAGAACTTGTTTTTCTTACAGGGCCTTTGCTTTTGATGTTTTTGAGACTTGTTTCCAAATTTCTTGTCCTCTTCCTTTTTAGCCTTTTCCTTATAAGGGAATTTCTACGAGAAATGTCCAACACTTCCACAGTCAAAACACTTAAAGGGAAACTTCCCTTTATATTTTCTTGACACATGCTTCAATTTTCTAGCAAGTTGAGCCAACTTCTTATCAGATTCATAGCTGGAGTAGTATTGATGATATTTGTGATCCTTGGCCTTTTTGGATATTTTTGTCACTCACTTCTTCACAACCACTAGTTGCTTCCAAAGCCAAATAATAGTGATGTTTGATGCCAAATTATGGGACACAGAAGCTATCTGAGCTTGAGAGGACCCACTCCATTATGTAGTGCTTAGAAAAATATTTTTTGGTGGTATATGGAAGTCCAAATATGGACTCTTGGGGCAAAAATTAAAGCATGTTCAAGAATCCCCTTGAAAAACTCAGAAAACCCCCTAAAAAATGGCTAAGTTAGAGGAGACAATCGCAATCGGGATCTGGGTGCAGAGCACATCGCATATCGGCAGACCGCTAGGTTCCTTACTTAACAGACCTCATGGGGGGCCGATCCTGTAGTATAATGTAACATTTTTGGTGAAGAACTGAAAAATCTAATAAAGGAAAAGGCATGCAAAATAGGGCAGGTGGACCCCCTTTCTCTCTCTTCCGTGGGGGCCACATGTCATGCTACTGGCAGTCTCGCATCCTGCATATCAGCATGGTCTTTGGAGCACATGCTTAAATATTATCGGTGGTCTAAAGTGCCGAATGTCGATATCACATCTTGCATCTCGGTGCCCCCACAGTCTCGTAGTTATAGCAAGCTCTAAAACCGTCGCAGGGACCGATTTGCGATATAAGGTTGTATCACCGGGGAGGGGCCGATTCCAATTTATAAAGGAGAAGGCCACCAAACCAAGGGTTGGGCCACTCCTTCTCTCTCCTCCACACGGTGAAATCCTACATTATCACATATCAGCGGGGTTTGAGTCCTGAAACACCAAAGGGAGGTCGATATTGCGATATGGACCAAAATCGTTGGAGAGGGATGATTTTTAAATACAAAGGAAAACATGGAAAAATAGGGCTCGACGGGCCTCTTTATCTCTCCTCTAGGGGGCCACGTGGCGACCTCTGATTGGTTCACCGAGCTAACATGAAAGCTGACGTTAGCAATAATGTGGAAAGTAAGGAAGATGATGTGGCAGAGGACATGTGTCACTCATTTTTTACGTTTTCAGGGGTCCTATGGGGCTGTTTCTGGGTGCCACATGTTACAACTCATTGGGTGACACGTGGCAGTGATGACATTAGCAGGTGACATGGAAGTGATGGTGTTAGCAAGTTTATCGGTGATGGAGGATCGCTACGGTTAAGAGGTAAAGGCTTAAGTAATGGGGCAGTGCGATTGCCATATGCGGGACTTCCCTTCTGGAGGCGATAAAGTATTATTGTAGGCTCTATAAGGACCTCATGTCTGAACTATCGACTCACTCCAAGGAAAAGGGTAAGGGGTCTTTTCCTTCCCAGCTGCGATTGGGATATGTGGAACTCCTCCCCTGGATACGATAAATGACTAGGGCAGGGTCTGTAAGGACCTCACATCTGGACAGTCGGCCCACTCCAAGGAAAAAGCATAGAGTAGGGTAAAACATATTTGAAGCGCCAATATGTGGGATTTGTGATAATGGAAAAGGCCCCATATGCGATATTTCATAAGCCACATTTCATAAAGTTTTCGCATCCAGGAGATCGACCAATGCGGTGTAAGAGACAATTAGAGGCAATTCAAGTTATAAAGGGAAAATGTCCCCCGCACGGTTGTTTGAAGCCTTGGCGCTCAAAGACTAAACCCCTGGTCCTAGCCCTAGTCATATTGAATAACATCACACAGGGGCTATAATAAGGGGGCTAAGGGGGGAAATCAAAAGTGCCACCTGTTTCACCTATTTTAAATGATTAAAAGACCTGCGGTCGTGGTGTGCCGAGAGTGCCATTACAGAGATTTTAAATGGGCAGATGGGTCAGTAGCTACGATAGTTAATGGAGCATGGCACAACTGCAGAGAAGTATGGGGGGCACTCAGGAAGGATTAATGTCACGGCATGGTGCCCCATCCCTCTACATAGAAAAGGATCAGCTGGGCGCACACCTTTCCCTCTTTGCTCCCTACTCCACCAAACCGGTCACTTAGGCAGTTAAGGCAGAAGAGACAAAAGAATAACGAGCAACATGGGAAGCACACTACGATAAAGACATGGCCTATTCTAGAGCTCTCATAGAAATAACAAAGGACCCCTCCATTCTTCCTCCTATTCTTCCTTGACTTTCTATATTTTCTATTTCTAAGAAAGGGATTTAATCTCTATTGTAATCCGTAGGTAGCAGAGTTGTGCAAGCAAGACAACTAGTCTAGTATGGTGGCTAGAGCCCTATCTCTTAGATATTTTTGTAATTCCATCTCCCCCTCCTCTTATAAATAGGGGGAAGCAATATTATACAATGGTTCCAGATTCTCAGACCTATGAGCGTTGAACTCTATGTTGCAATTTTAGTTCAATATGTTTTTATGGGACTTCACTGATATCATGGATGAGTGTATGGAATGGTTACTAGGTCCTTTGGGATAAATGGTGTTTCCCTTTTGATTCCAAGCATGATTAATTTGTAGCAAGTTCCTCTTGGTAATCTCATTTCACCTATGTTTTTATTTTTTTGAAATAGTGTAATGAACGCAGTTGGTTCCTCTTCAATCTATGGATTTATCTTAGCTGCTTTGGTAGAGAACGATACCCATGTTATGTTTGATCTGAAACCTTATTTTTCTCCTCTATTTCTATCATCTCATTGGAAAACCATGGTTTAGGATTCTGTCTTGCTTACAACCCTATCCATTGAATTCCCCTTTCTGTTGGAACATTGCTGCCTAGGATTTCGTTCGTTATAGCCCTATGCATCTATTTCTCTCCCTCCTTTCCTCGTCTCCACCATCAATACAAATTCAGTTTAAGATATCTGATTTTCATTTGTCGACCACCAGAAGGAGAAGTCATTTCTCTTTGATATTGCCCAAATACCCCCAACATTTGGATCCATGAGTTGGCCTGAATCTTCCTCTTTGAAATCTTATTGAACCAAGCCCCTCCTATTTCTATTTTGTTTTACATGAAAATTGGAGTGCTGCAACCCCCTCACATATAACCTTACAAGCACTCCTCTATTTAATATGTCCTAGGCACTAGTATACAATCAACCCAGAGGTTGTCTCTAGGGATTTTTCTTGTCTCATGCTGCACTTGTGTTGCATGGTGCAAGATTTAGTGACAATAGATACTTTGAATGATGCATCCTTAGGTTCAGTATTTTTTATTTCTACTCTCATCCCATAGGTTGTGAGAGTACCATTCAATTGGTCCACCTTGAAATCCTTTAAATTAGTTGTTTCTTCATTAGATGATACTTTGGCATTAAATCTCATGAGAAGAGATCTCAATATTTTCTGAACAATCATCTCCTCCTTGACTTCCTCACTAAGTCCTCTAATAATATTAGTTACTTCATCAACTTTGAGGAAATATTCTATTATGCTTTCATTTTTACTCATTCTCAAACTCTCAAGCATCATTCTAAAAGTCTAAAGTTCCGCCTTCTTGACTTTGTCATCTCCTTCATGATTTTGATTAATATTTAACCATACTTCCTTAATAGACTTACAGTGCATAAATTTTACAAGTTTTGATTGACTAAGACCAAAGAGAATGACATTCTTGGTTTTAGAATTGTTTCCATATAATATTTTACCATTTGTATCAGTGAGAGGAATATGAGGGACATTGCAGTATACTAGCTCTGAAGTGCAAACATCTACTCCGAGGGACATAAGATAAACTTCCATTCTTACTTTCCAAAAGGCATAGTTTGGCCCATTAAAGACTGGTATTCTACTTGAGTAAGCCTCTTAACTTTATTTCCTAGACATAATTCCTCATAGATCTATCTTCCAAATGATTAGAAAGTTCCTAAAGGAACGTAGCTCTGGTACCAATTGTTGGAATAAGGAATTGATGAGGGGGAGGGGGGTCAACCAATAATTGTGAGATTATTTTTTTTTCTATTATGCTTACAGTCCCATTTTATATTCTATTACTTGTTATATCATTAATTCATAAAGGGAGTGAATAAAAAGTTCAAACATACATGTTCATACAACAATCACATGAGCAACACACACATTTGACATAGTGTTTTTCATGTGGAAACCCAGAGGGAAAAAACCACCAAATTTGTTGTTTGTTTATGATGTAAATTAAGCACCTACTTAATTACATCTGTTAGTTTGTGAGCACCCACTCATAGGAGGAATTGATCACATTTAGTTAGCAAGCGCCAACTTGCCAAGATATACCAACCTCTTCTGAGTGTAGGCACCGACCTTCTCTTTCCACTGTTCTACTATTTCATACAATTTTCAAACTGAAAACATAGGCACATATATTACAAGTAAAATACCAAAATGGTTGGTTATAGATTCAACTTCTGCACTCTGTCTTCTGCTATTCCACTGAATCCCTTTGGTCTTATGTAGTTGTTCTTTACTTGTTTCTCACTGCAAGATCTCCTCAGTACTCTGCCTCCTCTCTCATGGGCTTCTCTACTGCAACTCCTTTGTTCGGCTCACACTGTTATTTTTAAAATAATCATCTGTTGTCCTCTCTTCAACACTTCCCTCATTATTTTCTGCACTACACACTTGTTGCGCTTTCTGCACAATCACTCAGTGTGCTTTTGGTGCTTAGACCTCTTTGTATCTACACACAACTTTCACTCCTCATCTCTTAGGAAATATGCTAAACTTCCCCAATTTGCACATGTGAAATCGATAGTTTTGATACATAGATGAAGACTGTGTAAAGAAGTCTCTGCTACCTATACCCATACTTCCCAAACATACTTTGGCATGGCTTCCCCTGCTGTTGTTGCATGTTCTTGGATGACCCCTATCATGGTATTAAACACACAGATAAATATTGGAGCTTTTGACTAATCAATTGTGTAAGTTTCCATGCTAAGAAATTAATTCTCAGATGAACTGCACACTCCTCTGAGAGACCCATTCTTATTTATTGCTCAACATAGATTGACAGTCCTTAGGGATGGATACTCTAACCTCATTTAATTCTCCCAAACATGCACATGAAGTAGTTGATTACTTCATTCCCACACAATCATCTACGTTAAATGATGTCCTTGTTTCCTTGTTTCAGAGTCTTTTGTGGGTTTATCCGTCTTCAATAATCAACTCCACTAACCTTGCATTCAATTCTACAGCTGCCAATCCATACAACCTTTTAAATTCGTTGTACTACCTCATCTGAATATGACATATCATAACTTAGAAAGGAGGAACGTTACGATATTTCACTTGATGATATCCTTAGATCCCTTTTCCTTTAGATCCTTTAGCACCTACTTTCTAATAGGAAGGAGAGCTATGATCAATGGCTTAGCATTTTATTAGATTCCCTTAGTATCGTAACTTTCACAATTGAAATGTTATAATACTTCTCTGTCCCCATATCCTAAACTCCCTTGGTACTTAGCTCCTTGAGCATTTTCCTTCTCATGTGACCGGACCTGTGACCGATGGCTTAACGCTTAGGCGCTAAGGCCCTTAGGCTCCTACCAAGGGAAAATATTCCTTTGTTAATTTCTTTGTGCCCTTGGTTCTCTGAAATCTCACGACCAAGTGCCAACACACCATTAGAAGCCCCTTCCATTGTAAGTTTTCCAAAAAAAAATTGCACAGGAGTTACGAGGTCCTCATCTTTTGATATGCTGACCTCTGAGATGACATCATGATGTCATCATTACTTCAAAATAGCGACTCCTTAGTGGTGACACATGTCACCCAGATTTGGCCTAGTAGGCCACACAATAATCTTGAATCTTCCTGCATGTGTCCTATTGTACTACAACGTCATGATGACATCAGTTGCCACTGCAACTTCTCTGAGCCAATCTCATGCCGCCATGTGTCCTACGAGAGGAGAGTGAAGAGGTCCTATCAAACCTTTGGTTTTGCAACACAATCCTTTGTTAAAACTGCTAATCATCCCTCAAATTTTTAACAATATTGGTAAAAATGGATATCATAAATTCTTAAAATACATATGCTAAGAAGTTATAATATTCCCATAGCATCCAACCTTCGATATTCTGATGAAATATTATATTCCGATGGCCTCCATCCTCTGACATCACTTGCTCTAATTTTCCAATATCCGATGTGTTGCTAGCTCTCATCTCCATGGTTTTGAGCTCAGATCCCAATGAGCTTTAATATCCAATATTTTATCCTTCTCAAGGCTTCAGTTTCCCGAACTTTGGAATACCATATCTTTTGATCCAAGAGTCCATTTTTATACTTCCCCATATTGTTGAAAATCTCTTTTAGAGCACTTTTCATTGGATAGGGTCTGATGTAGTCCTTGAGCCCATTTTTTACCTTTGAGATCACTGAAAAAACTCTTCCACTCATTTCTCCTTGAATCTTCTTTTTGTGCATGGAATGTTGAACTCCCAGCCAACATATTCATCATTTTATGGCTTCTCAAGTAAGCTTACTACTATGATGATTCTTTACATAAAACCTGCAACTATCATGGGAATTCCAGTTGAACCAACACAATAGTCATCATTTTATTGATTTTACAATAACCCCACTACTATGATGATTCTCTACACTAAACCTATAGCTACCATATGAGTCGTACTGAGCCATTACCTCATGCATCTGTTGTGACAAGCATTCATGCTAGTCTGGTTGACATCAATGCCAATAATAACAACCACCACCAATTGTCAAGCATGGTCCACTTAATGGTGAATTCTTCTCGATTTTACATTACTTGACATCATGGGGTGGGTATGTGTAATGGAGAAGTTTGTCCCAAGGACATGAATGAGGATAATTCACCTAGAGTAGTTCTAGTTGTGGATAGTGGACATGTCATTATTAATATTGTCAAGGATATGGTTCCTATGACTCATCCTATGAAAATTTTTATTATGATGCAGCTAGAGGGAGGAGTTCCATATGGTTAAATACAAAGAAATTTCTTCTAACTCACTTGTAATATTATAATGTTCTTGTGGTTTCATCTAGAAATTTCTCAACATCCCTTATGACACTCGCTAACAATTTCTCTCATTTGATGTTATAGTACATTCAACAAAATAAGTATTTGTCAGTTGTATCTTTGTCGAGTGACAAAAGTTCAGGTAGGATAGAATAGATTGACCAAACCTCTGTTACATCGTCTAGTAGGCAAAGATCAACTAGAGATGAAAATATTAGAATAGAATTCCATAGACACATGGAAATTTTTCTCACTAAAGGGGGTTCATGTTCTTATGATAATGAGAGCATAGATTAAATTGAGGTTCCCTTATGATATAAAAATCTAGTGAAACAATGGGGACCCAAGGATATTCCTGAAATAAAAGATGATTTATTTTTCAATGAAAGGATATACTGCATTACTCCATCTTCATTACATGGTTTGGGTCTATTTTCCATGGATGCCATAAAGGTATGTTATGGAGGATTAACTGAAATAATGAGGATGTCGAACTCCGTTACAACTACAATGATTGGGTACGACTATTCCAATATACCGAAAATATGCGAAGATATGGAGTGGCCACAAATTATATACAACTAAAAGACAATGATGAAAATAAAGGTGCAACTATGTATATTGATGGAAGGCCAAAAGAAGTAGGGAATATTTCAAGGTTTATAAACAATACATGACCCATCATCACAAATAAGCAACCCAATTCCATATTCGAGGAACGTGAAGGAAAACGTTTTTTTGTATGTGCTATTAAATCAATAGTTTCAGGGGAAGAGTTGCTCATTGATTACAATTTAAATAGAAGAAATACAAATATTTATATTATTGGGCGGTGTGTATTCAATTTTACCCAACTTGTAAGCAATGTCTATTGTATGTTATTATTTTCATTTACTAGATGAAGTTTCTATATAAATTTAGACATATGTAAATAGTGGTTTTCTTATTAATATAATGATGATTAAATGAGGATGAATTGCAAATTACACTTATTTGATAAACATGGTGATAAGTGGAAGGCACCAACCTTAGAGTATTCCACATATGCTCATGAGGAAGAGGTTACAAATGATGCACTTTTTGTGTCTGTCGATCCAATCAAAGCAATAAGGAAGCTTAAATTCAAAGAAAACAAGAAACTTAATTCTTTAATTCTGATTGAGCCTAAGATAGATGAGATAAAAGACGAAATCAGAACCTTGCTATATCAAGTTTTCTGGTATGGGGTGAGCACCTCATTTAATTATCCCAATTTTTCGTTTATGATTTAGTTATTTCATTCTTTATAAAAATTCTTTTTATTTTCTAGGAGTTTTTGGCAGAGTTCTATCCTCATGATATGACTATGGGCCATGCCGACATTGGTAGTAGCACATATACTCCACTTGTGAGTGTGTCATTGGTCATTGAGACCAGTACAACTGCTCAACCACCCATGGTAGGATCTACACCCCCTGAATAACATACGTTAGGGTCTACACATGATGTTGTGGAGGTATAGCATGATACAATTGCACAATTTGAAATGAGCTTTCCTTGATCTTCCCATGTTACTAGCATGAGATCACTAATGATCATGTTTTTGGTAGATGAAGGCAATGTACCTATGAAAATAGAGAAACTTATAGGTATTTAAGAATATTTTTAGATCTTAAGTACAAAAAAAATGAAATTAAAAATGAAATTAACATATAGTTAGTGATTATTTTAAACTAACGATAATATCTTTTTGTAGGAAATGATGTTTTTTATAGGCGTTTTTATGACATAACCTTGGAAATATTTGGGCCAACCATTCACACAAACTGGAAATCCCAAAGTTATAAGTTAGAGGAGGAACCTATGGACAATGTACCTATGAAAATAGAGAAACTTTCAGGTATTTAAGAAGTTTTTTAGATCTTAAGTACAAAATAAATGAAATTAACATATAGTCAGTGATTATTTTAAACTAATGATAATATCCTTTTGTAGGAAATGATGTTTTTTATAGGCGTTTATATGACATAACCTTGGAAATATTTGGGCCAACCATTCACACAAACTAGAAATCCCAAAGTTATAAGTTAGAGGAGGAAATTATTAACAAGATGGTTTTCCTGTTCGGTGACAGTACCTTCAACAAATCTGGAGTTACCTCAAAGGCAGGTCAATATTTAAAATATTTGTGGGACCAGTATAGGTCTCAATTGGAAAGGGCCAGGTCGCATGAGGTCCCTCCATCGATTCTAGAGATAGAGTGGTGAGCGCTCATGGAAGATGCACACGAGAAGGCACTTTGAAAAGACGGGAAGAGTCCACCTAGACCAGGAAGGTATGAGGCATGTTTAATAATGTAATTATGATGCTTTATCATCATTTCAACATCTAATTACGTTTTTCAATTTTTTAAATACCAGTTCCTAGATACTTCCAAGTCCACATAGGCTAGAATAGCTAAACATGGGCAGCATCATATTGGCCTGGGTGGTTACTCGAAACTGGCCATAAAATTTGCAAGTATATAAAAAAAAAAGTTGCATCCAAATTATAAATTGTTAACAATTTTAATTTAATGTCATGGAAGAAGAAAAATCCATGTTCTAATGCAAAATTGCAGGGGACAAAATTCAAAGAGACTCCCACGAATGAATACCTACAACTTGCTTTCGAGTATGGCTATCAAGTCGTAGTTGAACATAGGACAAGCTTGGAATCTTCATAGTCTTCCAGCATTGAACATAACACTTAGGAAAATAAAAGAAACAAATAAAATTTATAGATCATTACTTGTACAATATAACGATTATTATTTTTGGCCATAAGCAATGTGATTTATAGTAAAAAGAAGGAAAGAAATGTACACACAACACATGAGCCTACTGACAATGGAGTGCCTAATCTTGAGACTGATGTTCAACTCGATACAAGAGGTATTTCATGTGTTATAAAAAATTGTAATATGGAATACAATTAAAATTATTAAATGCAAATGGTGTATTAATTATAACTTTCCTTGTTTTCATACCAGATCATGTACAAGATGTGGTGAGAGAAGAGGAGGAACATATGGCCACGTTCGAAAGTATTCTGCTACCTTCCACTACCAAAGTAGGTAAATAACACTTTACTACTATTTTTATTAATAAAACATTTGTAATAATAATAACTATAAATATAAACATAACTTTTCTTTCTTATTGCAGTTGATTCTAAGCCCCACTTGTAGCAACATAGTTGTACGAGTAGGTCAACAACAAGATATATTACACTAGAGACCACAACAATTGAAGGGGGCCAGTATCAAGACATCCTTGCTGACTTCATATTAAAAATGAGAAAGAAATTTGATAAAAAATGATTGCACTTATTTATTTAGAGCCCTTTTTTCGAGGACCACATTTTTGATTGAGAGTTTGAATGCCTCATGACATGTGCACATGTAACTTTCGACTATTTTAATAAAAAGTTGTGATTTTCTTTTGAAAAAATTTAGAACGATTTTGTTTCATATTATGTAAACATATTTTTTGTTATACAAGGGGGTGTAGAATACCATATATTTGATAAATTCACGGTAAAATTCAAATAGCCCCATCACGAACACCAAGAGCGTATAATTATATTCTCATGTTAAGCTAATCCTTTATACAATTTGCACCCATGATAAGTTAACCATATACTAATTTGTATACCTATCTGTTGTAGGGAAAACCCAACACCCCCCATTACTTCAAGTAATAGGGACTGTTTCCATTAATTTTTGGCTAAGCATCTTTTATGATTTTCATTTAAGTTAATTGTCTTAATTTTTTTTTTCATTTTTTAGTTTTCATCGGATTTCTATTTTGATTTTTTCATTGAATCTGACTTTTTTCAAAGCTTTCAACCGATATTTGTTTCACCCCATTTGGTCAACCGGTTTGTAAATGGTACTCCTTTGAAGTTTGATCGTTTTCTTGCTTGGACTAAAAAATGTTAATAAATGTATGATA
Organism: Pinus tabuliformis; assembly: GCA_031772625.1. Taxonomy (NCBI): domain Eukaryota; kingdom Viridiplantae; phylum Streptophyta; class Pinopsida; order Pinales; family Pinaceae; genus Pinus; species Pinus tabuliformis. The sequence continues at coordinate 964,991,055 of CM062820.1, forward strand.
TTTCAATTTTTGCAAGTAAAATAGTCATTCATTGTAAATATTAACTCTTTGTTAATTTTTACTAATTCTTTCATTTTTCACTAACGATCATACAAAATGACCCAGCTAAATTGTACAATAGATGAAAACATGTTTTGGGTCTTGGTAATTTACTCCAATTTGTTATTTTAAAACAAATTGTCAAACCCCAAACCTCAAAATTGCAAAGTGGCTATAGTCTAATTTGTAGCACTATTAATTCATGTGGGCCTCAATTTACCTCCCTTCTCCTCCTTCTAAATAAATTTGCGATAAAAAATTGTGATAAAAAATAGCGATATCGCATATCAAATATCACCAAGCACCTCGATTAATTGATTTGTAATTTTGCGATTAGGTTTTATGCGATGATTAAAAACCTTTCAATATAAGTTTTTGGTTCACTCCTTATTCCTCCCGTACCTCCACCTCACTCACCTCCTCATCACTCCACCTCACCCTCCACTGACCTCCACTCCTTATCACTCGATACTCTCCACCCACACACCAATACGTGACTTATAAAAAACTTTGTATTTTGAATTTGTTTTTATGATGATGATGATGATGGTTACCATCCACTGAGACCAAATTGGTCTATCAGACCTATAATTTTCTTAGTTTTTAATTTCCTGGCTTCTCGTCTTTCTTGGCGAGATTGATGTTGTAGCTTTCTTTTTTTTCTCTATGGTCTACCAAATTCCTTTATCTTGCATCTCCTTCATCTCTTCTGGTTCTTAGGACATTGGTGCCTTAGCTTCGCGATCTATTGTGTTCGTCCTTTTGAAGATAGTCGAAGAAGAAGTTTGGTCTAGGAAATCTGCTTTGCTGTTAAATGAAGATTTATTTTTTGTAGTATTTGAATCCATATAACTGTTGATGCTTGAGGGGTTGTCGAGCTCACTTTTTTGTTGTTGGGCGGGGCTTTCTCTCTGCTTGTCTTGAGAGTTGTTTCTTTCTTGCCTGATTTCTTGTGATTCAAATTTTTCTCTAGAGTATTCTTCTTTGATGACAAGGTAGTGTTCTTTTTGTGCTCCTTCCCACCATGTAGATTTGTGGGGGTTTTTTCTAGTAGAATTTTTCTCAGAGGCTTTTGGGCAATTTTTGGCTAGATGGCCTGTCTCAAAGGAGAATCGACATCAGAAGAGGACACTTTCATAATCGAGCTTCTGGTTCCACACATAGTCTTTACTTGTTAGGTTTATTTCTGCTGGGAATCCGGCACTGAAATCCATTTCCATTATATTTAATATTTTATTATTATTATAATATTTACATATTAATTATAATTTTTATATAATATAATTATAATATAAATATTATAGTATTTTAATAAATCATTAAATTATATTTTTATATTAATTAATTTTTGTAAATAATTAATAATTAATTTAGTTTAATTTTTCATTGTAATTAAATTGTATATTTAATGAATAAAATAATCAATTAATAGTTAATTTAGAAATAGATTTTAATTTTGTTGTTAATTAAATTTGTAAAATAATTTAGATTAATATAATTATTAAAATTAATTAGCATTAATTACATAAATAACTATAATCTAATTTAGGATTAGAATTTATTTAAAAATTCTGATTTTTAGCCCATGCAAGAGAATTTCCAGAATTTTGCCAGATTTGACTCATCAACTTTGAAGGTTCATAGAATAAGTTTTACTTGGCCAAATGAAGCCCAGGAAGGCTCATTGGAAAGATAAAATCATGGAAAAAATTTCTATAGAGGTTTCAATAATAGATTTGATCACTTATTGGATCTAAAATCCAGTAGAAGATCAACCTCCAAATTTTTAAATAAAACTATTTTTTTCTAAGTTCTATTTTCTGCATTTTCACTTACCCGAGCCTCTTATGAATGAAAATTTGTTTGTCAATGATATACGTGGTCAATTAAATCATCACAGGCATCAATAGAAAGCTCATATTTCCTTTTCAATTATTTATTTAATTGAATTTGATTAGATTTGTTTTAATTCCAGATTTGGCATTGTGATTTTATTTTTGCATTTTAATTTTGTTTTGATTTATTTTTGCAGGAAAATAGTTGGAGAGATGAGGAGAAAATAATCTCATTCAATGAGAATGATCCAGCAATTGAAAAATAGAATTTTGAGCCGATGAAAATTGATTAAACAAATTTCTTCTTCAACAAACTTTCTTGTTAAGAATTATTTTGAAACTATTATAAATAACATATTGTAGAATGTGCCCACGGGGCTTTGGATTGACGGTGAATGGGTGCACTGTTAAGGCATTCCTTGCGATAGGTCACCGGTTCAATTCCCCGTGGGTACTTAGTTTAGTCTTAACATAGAAAAAAAAAACATATTGTAGAATGTAAAAGGGGCTTCTCTTATGTGCAATTTTGGAATTCTAAAAGCACTTCTATAATAGGGATTTAGAGTTGTAGGTGAGAGGAGAGAAAATCTCAGATTTGGGCATTATTGAGGATTTTTCTTTTACATTCTGTATTATGTATGGAGAACAAAGCTTGCACTACTTCAACTTTTATTGTAACAACATAAGTTCAAAGATTGTAGAGGACTATTGGAGACCAGAGCCAGAGAAATGGATTCAATAAATTGGTATCTTTAATAATATTATTTTAAATACTAGTTTCATTTTATGATGGCAGGAATGTGTCATTTTATTCATATTTGTGCGCTATTGTCAATATGAGTAATGTGTTAAGGAATTTAGACTTCTGTGATCCATAACATTGTTTAGATAATCTTCGGCAAAATCACATAATCAATCTTTTGTCGACGCGTTTCGAACCAACCAGTGTGGTTCATCGTCAGGACAAGTTTCGAAACTTGTCCTGACGATGAACCACACTGGTTGGTTCGAAACGCGTCGACAAAAGAATGATTATGTGATTTTGCCGAAGATTATCTAAACAATGAGTAATGTGTCTCAATTATATGTTATTATTTATCGATGCTCTTATGGGTTGAATTCTGATTTTTAAGTAACTATTTACTGAGAAATCTGTCTTTTAATACTGATTTAACAAATAATGATACATTGTGAACTATTTCCTCATATTATTGTTTAATTATTCAAATTACTAATTTAACAATCAATATCATTTTGTGAACTAATTCCTAAATTTTGTTGGTTGATTATTTCAGTGAAGAGGTCTCTTAAGAGAATGTGACTTGGTATTCATAATCCCAGTTAATTGAACTACTTTGTTAGCTTGATATTCATCATAAGCCAGGCATATTTAAATCCAAACAATTTAAATATCTTTCTCTCGATTGGGTTAGATCTATATCTACCTAATTGAGATAGGATTAGGATTTAGTTCCTTTTGCTTGCATTTCAGAATAATTTTGCATTTAGATTAATTCTACATTTCTAAAAGTCCTCTTCATAAAGAGGCAAGCTTTAGTTGTGGCTTGGATGAGCCCTAGATCAGCTTAAGGATCACTTTCTCGCCTGATCAGCAAGAGGGCTGATCTGATGTCTCTTCTTGATCGGTGGATGAAAGTCATAATTTAAGCCATTTTTAAGATTGAGAAAATGTAACTTGACCTAGTTGAACCAGTCAGATCCACCATTCCAAAAGGAAAAGGAGCTTCTTTAAGGTCCGGACTGAGTGGTCATCCCCCATGTTGTTGCAAAACAATTCGAGGCTTCAACATTTTGTCCCTAGAAGGAGGAACTGAAACTTGTTGTCTATTGGAGTCTGTGTATTCTAGCATCTTATTTTTATTACAATGGCTCCTCTTAAACTTCCAATTTGGAGTTGTATTTTTGGACGTGCATCTTCCAATACTCCACCCGAAGTGGTAAGACTCTTGTCTCGGGTAAAGTTTAATGATAAGAGAAATTATTTTTCTTTTAATCATGCCTTTCAATTTATTCAAAAAATTTAAAATTCTACTTTTCATGATATTGATGAAGGCATTTTATGTAGGATTTTTACTCTTACATGCATGGCAAAAGCCATAAGCTGGTGCCAATCACTTCCAGTTGTCGCAATTCACAGATGGGATCAATTTGTTACAATGTTCCTTTGTAAACTTTATGGCTATAACTATGAACAGGTATGTGACGATTTTGAAGATTTACAAATATTAGAAAATGAATATTTGATTGATTTTACTATCATGTTCCACTTAAATTTTTTGAAATTTAAAATTGACGAAAAACCTATGAAAGAGGAATTATTATATTGCTATGAACATATTTTCTCTCTTCCTCCCATTCATAATCCATGTGAAATTATTTCAAATTGTGCTCAAACTCCTTCCAATTACATTAACACAATTGAGAATACCAATATGAAGATGCAAACAAATGATGATGAAGTGGTCTCTATTATGTACAATCAATTCCTTCATTTAGTGCACACTTCTTATAGTATTGATAGTGATCAAGATGGACCTTCACATGTGAGTGAATCTCAATCATAAATCTTGGGAAATTTTACTATTCAAATGCAAGAAAATACTAGCAATAATATTGAAGAAGATACCACTTTGAAATTTGAAAATCAGTGCACATTAGATTTAGAAGATCAGAGCATAAATCAACAATTACAAGAAGCGATTAAAATTCCCAATAATGCACAATCTGCTGTACAAATTTCTGAACTCTTTTATGATGAACAAATGCCAAATTCAGGACAACAAAGCAACATTCTTCAAGAAAGCACAAGTACACAAATGAATGATCTCAAATCTAAAATTTACAATGAACAGAATGCACAAGAGTTCTCAAATAGAGACATTTTTAAATCCATTGCTTCTGATTCTCATTTTTCCCTTTATCCTGATATTTTTGTTGATAGCAATTTATCCCCTCTTAACATCAATGATATTTCAGAAAACAGAGAGGCTGATCTTAATGAATTTCCAATTAATTTTTATCAAGATAGAGAATTAATTATTGATCATTCTTCTGTCATTAATAAACATGTGCTTCATATTCGTTCTTGTTTTGATACATTGGATGAGATTGAGGGGAACTTTAATGAATGTCATGAGGTTATTTATGATAGTTACTTTGACATTAATGATATTGATTCATCTCATTCTCAATTTAATCCTCATGATCAAAGTCAAATTACATGTGAAAATGAAGAACACTCCAATTCAGAAATTGTTTCAAATAGTTCTTATTTTCAAACAATTAATCATACTCATGATCTCAACATTCAAGAAACCAACCCAATCTATGATCTATATGGTGATCAAGCTCTCATTCCTATTTATAGTTATGATTCTCTTTCTAATTCACAAGTTGGTATTAGCAATCATTCGAATTATATTATTCTGACCAAGTCTTGTGAAAAACAAATTGTTTTAAGTCAGTCCCAGTTGTGTTGTAACAATAACTGTAACACTAGTGTAAACTATGATTTGATTTTACTATTTTTCCTTCACTTGTTTTGTTTAATTTCAGATTTCTTTTCCATTTTTAGATAATTTGTGCTGGCATATTGAGTAGCTCAATATTGAACACTCAATTGATGCATTGTCTGAATGGGAAAATGAAGTTTCAGATTCTAATCATGAACATCAAGAGCTATTTCTCTTCCAATTTCAACTGATGTTCATTTCTTATCGATTACTTCTGCCTTATCAAAGGCAGTGTCAATAAGAGAGTGTATTTTCACAATATGAGAAGCAATCTAATTTAATTAATGATCTTCCATTGTATCCAACATATTTCCATCCATTTTTCATTAACCCATTTGAAAAATATTTGGAAAGTTTTCCTTCATAGAAGATTGTTAATAATTTAACACTTGCATATAACACTAACATATTTATGCACGTCGTTAGGGTCTTATAATTTATAGGATCTCAAGCTATTTGAGTATTGTATCTTAGGAATCTTATATTGTAAATATTTGTCAATCTGCCAATGATTTCCAAATAAAAGAAAAAATAGAATAGAAAATGAAAAGAGGGTATAAATAAGAAAAAGAGGAAAACAAAAAGTATTGAAAAAGAAGAAAATATTGAACCCCCCAAAAGAAATAAAAATAAAAAAAGAAATAATACTGAAAGTGTTGCAAGCCTAAATTCCACTACTGATAGATAGTTTTCTTCATCATTGTTAAATAAAGGTTTTGTGCAACTTATTTAAAATTCCACAATCACTAGCTATTTATTTAATCATACAGTGTAATCATGGTTAAACATGTTTAAATTTCTATAAATTAGGTTAGGCAATAAAGATTTTCCAAACAATTTAATCTTGGTAAATCAGTAATTAGGTAGAAAATAACATTCATTAAAACTATTTAATCTAAATCAATGGGAGAAATAAGCGATAGGTTAGATAGTTTTTCATTTTGTATAAAATAAAATAATGTGGGTTTGCTAGTCTAGGTTCACCCTTTTGATGAATAAAAGACGATAGTTTAGATATGGGTAGCTAAATTAGAAGGTTTTGATAAATATATGCCTATGCCATTTTATCATAATTTTTAATGTCATTGTAAAAAGAGAAATAGGCACGATAGGATAAAGTGTTTTACATGTATTTCATACCTTATATTTATCCTAAGTTCGAAGGCAAATTAAAAAAGGCGCAAATGAATATAGATTCTTTTTCATATATGGTTAATCGAAAACATTGTGAATGCATCGGGTTCTGTTCCCACTCATGATCCAAGACCCATATCATTCTTCCCCCCCCCCCTCCCCCATCCTAACTTTACCGTCAGGGGCGGGGGGGTGTTCTAAAAAGGTTGTTTCCTCGTTGGGCCCCATCCTCTACGTGGCAGCTTCTCCTAGTTTTTCACCCCCCGCCTGAAACCACTTACCATTCTCTTCCCCCTCCGAAACCACTGTACCCTCGCCCACTTTACCATGTCCCCACAACAATATGTCTGCCTCTCACCTCCCACCATGTCGCCTAGCCGTTAACCAATTAAATGCACTCCTGGCAAAGAAATAACCATTCAACATTAATTTAATATTTCCTAGGTAACCATTTGAAAATTAACGGTCCTGTGCCATTTCCAACAGGACTCTCATTGAACTCTTTAAAAGCTTTGAAACCAATGCTTTCCTCTCTTTTCACCGCTTATCCTTTGCAAATTGACAAATTCTACACAATGCCCACTTTTAGAACATTTCCTCAAGCAGACCAAGAACAGAAAGTGACATTTTTCTGTCTCCTTCCCTTGACAATTCATTTACCTTGAACTGATTCCTGGTAAGCCTTCTTTTCCCTCACTGTGATTACTCATTGACACAATCATGCCTCCCACGAGCAAAACCCAGGAGGAGATTGGAAATCTGTTAATCCCTCCTTGTGTAGATTTATATCACATCCCTTTATCCGATAGGGATTATCGAATTAGTGAAACCCAATGTGACTGTGATTTTCTGGAGTTATAATGCTGGTTGGAGGACAAACATGCAGACCAGACTGATGAAATTGGGCTTTAGGAGTCCAATCTTCTACATTACATATTCCCCTTGACCTTCCAAGCCCTTGTGTTTACCAAAAAATGTCAGGTATGTTATGTCCTTGCTGAAAGAGCTATCATGGCCCCATCAAGTGACATCCTCTTTACCATAACTGCCCAGTCCATAAATCAAATCATGTTAGCTCCCTCTGTGGAAAATAGTGTTCCTTTGTCCCTAGAAGCCCTCACCCAGCTTTATCAGAAGCTCGATTTCTCCACCAGAGCCAAAATGATCGAGATCTTCTTTCCTGAGAATGCCCAATTAACTAAGAAGAATCCTCCATATTCTTCATCTTCCCTAATCAAGCCAATCAAAATGTATCTATAATTTCCTATATTTTTGGTTATTATTCTGATCAGTGGGTAGATAAGCCCATTTTATGATTCCTCTCCATATTTTCCATAGAGAATAAGCCATCCATTGTATTCAATTGCAGTCAGTTCTTGGCTGAGAGAATTCATGAGCAATTTCTCAAATTTCCCACAGAGCAGGTGTTTAGTTACACCTCTATTTTAATCTATATTTTCCTTTACTATCACGTAGATAAGTTAAATTTTGCAATGCAGAAGCTTGATGATGCAGGAAACCAGCAGCCAGTGATTTTTTGGACCTTATTGGTCATGGAAGAGTTGCAAGAGTTTTCTTACAAGCAGTTTTTGGAGGAATTTGTTCACCTAGCCATGAACATTCTTAACAACTCAATACAACCTAGAATTAGTGAAGATATTAAAAGAATTCTACATATGTCAGATCAAGCCAAGACTAGGGATTGGTATTTATACCAAGAGTATACAGAAATCAGAGTTTATGGGTGTGAATTGGCACCATACAAACTACCTCAATATCTCCCCATGAGGATTTTTTCCTTGGAGTATATTAGAAAAATGTTGAATTCAGATCATATTCATTTTGTAGTGGCCAAGAAGAAATCACAGTTCCAAATAAAGACACGGGTTGGCCCATTTGTATGTAATACTAGGACAGTAGGTGAAGAAGCAGACAATATTCTTAAAGAAATGAAGTTCAGTCTGAGTTTTACATGGTCTTATGACCCTTGTGGCATTATTTCAAAGCTCAGAGTAGAGAATAAAAGTACTACTTACATCCATACTTCAAGGCATAAAATAGAGAAGTATGCAAATAAGTTGGAATGGACAAAAAACACCTTGCAGGAAGCTAAAGAACAACTCTTTTCTACTTCCAGTTTGCAGACTCCCACTCCTCAAGAGAAAATGAGTAGAATACAAAGAGAGGAGGGATCCTCATCAACAATAAGAAGTGAAGCAAAATAATTCAGAATCATCTATAGGAAAAGATTGAAATTGATTCCTAGGACAAAAATAGACAAAGGGAGAGAAGAGCAAGCTGCCATCATAATCATAGACTCACCACTTGCATGCAGAAAATTTGTAACATCCTCTATTACACCTTCATCCTCACATGGTTAAAAGCAAATAGAGCTGGATTCCCAAACTGTCCAAGGAGAGAAAGAAAAAACATTTTTTGACAGATATAGAGAAATGAAGCTTAGAAATGAGATTCTAAAAAATAGTACTTATAATTAGTTTTGGAAGCATACCTCCAGCTCATAAAGTAGATTGTTATCAGTGTTTGACACAGAGCATGGAAAGATGCAGATGGCCCTCCTTGAGGCCCAAATTCCACAACCAAAAACAACAGTAGACTACAAGAGCACTACATTTGAGTTCAACACCAAAGACATTCATCCCATTGATCAAATGGAGATGCACAAGAAAACTGGTGAAATGATATCTTCTACTTTAACTAACATTGCTATGTCTTTCTCCAAGTTGCAAGTTTCATTTGCCAATGTACATTCACAGTTGAAAATGGAGAAGGTGTCCTCCTTAGCCAAGGATAATATAATCAAGTATTTACAAGACTTGGTGGTTAAGATAGGATATGATCCCAAAGATGTCAATGTTGTAGAGGAGATCATCAAGAAGAAGAATCTGGACATTGCAACCTTGAGAAAGAAACTTAAGCTTCCAGCCACAGAGGATCCATTGACCAAGGACATCAAAGAAAATGAGGCACATAAGGCTGACATGATGAAGTTGATTATAGAGCAGAACATACAAATTAGACAGATGGAGGCAGAGATGGAGAAGATGATAAAGGAGAAAGAAGAGAGTCAGAAGATGGCCATTGTCCCCCTGGATGCCATACCCATTTCTCAGCTTCCAGCAATAAGAAAAACCACTGCATCCACTTCTTCCACTCATACTGCAAATGTTGAACAGGTGATTAAGACACTGGAGAACATGTTCATCCAGTCAAAAGAGATTAAGACTTTGTAGGATCAACTTAAAGCTTTAGAAGTAAAAAAAATCCAAAGCTGAAGCTTCTTGTGCTACTGAAATGCAGAAATCACAGAGACTGTTGGAGAAGTTGCAAAAGCTAGAAAGGGATACCTCAATTGGTCATACCTTGGCCCAAGCCAAGGGAACCATTTGGATGAATATTCCAGATTCTATGAATGAGATTTGGCCATCTATCAAGATCATCTTTGAGTAGAAGGAACTGATAGAAAAAGCTATAGAAACCATTGTGCAGGGAAGGGAGAAGCTTGGAGAGATTCCCACAGAAGCCTCTAAAAGTATCAGGTTCCTGAATTCTAAGTCAAAATATGAGCTTGAAGAACTAGGAATTAGTGACAAGACTGCCACTATTTTAGAAGTGAAGAAAGTTTTGAAAAAAGGAACCTTATTGATCATTTGGAAGAAACATGTGAAACATTAGAGCTGCAAGTAAACATGTTTACTAACAGAAATGAAGCATTGATCTAGAAAGCGCTGCCCAACATTGATGTAATATATGATAAATTGATCAGTGAGGAAGATTATGTCCTGAAGATGAAAGAAATGGCCAAGAGAGGTATCAAATTCAGTGGGATTAAGGGCGGTATGACATGAAGGGAATTTTTGGAAACCATGTCAAATGATTTCTACATACAGAATGAGGTAAAAGGCATTTTTACAGTGAAGCCAACTTTTGCCAAATACATAGAGGTAGATGAAATTTACCGGAGGGTGATTAAATTGACCATACTAGATGAAAAGAGATGGGAAGAGCTTTGTGATTTACTAGATTGAAAAGTAATTTGGATGCAGTAAGACAACGGCTGGCACATCAACCAACACGACAATTAACACATCAACATAGCACAGTTTCAATTGACTCAACAACTGAATCCACCAAAACAATGCCACCTTTCCTTCCAGCTGTATATGTGTCTTATTTTTCTGCTAGAGATAAATCATATTGTTTCTAATTAGACTAATAATACACTGTCGGTTTTGACAACATTTTTATAATCATTTTGTATTATAAATAATTCATTGTTTGAAGTATTAACTGTTGATTTCTGAATGTAATTTCTTCTGCATATTTTAATTTTTCAAATTACTAGAGCATCAATAATACATGGACCTTTCACAAGATTCTTGTGGTGTACCAAATGGTGATTTGTTTCTTGTGTTTATTTGTTTAAACATTGTTTTTCTTTCTCTATTATTGTGAAATCTCAATTATTTAACAAAAATTGTGACCAATAGGATTTTTTATTTAGAGCACCCTATTCTGGCTGTTAATATTTTTCATGTTTTCCACTGAAGTCAAATTAAGGAATTCTTAATTTCTCCTTAATTTCTACTGAGCCTTACATATTTTCTAGTTCACAATCCATTTAATTTCTGAAAATATCCAAATAGTGCAACCTAGCTTGCCCTGTGAAAAATCCTTTAAAAACTTGATGCCAAATCCAGTTTAATCTATAGACTCCATAGCCCAATGGAATTATGATAGTTTAATCAACCAAGCCAATCAAATCAAAACAATCAGTACAATCACAATTAGCCTAAAATTTACATAAAACAAAGCTAAATTTTACAGAGAGATCCCTCTCTGAAGATAGCAGGGCTAGATCCCAGCTTCCAAAGTGGTTTTGATGTTGTCCAATGTGTTTACTCCCTCAACCTCAAAAATATAGAATGACAACATAGTGGCGACCATACTAGGGAAGAAAACTCTTTAGATTGAAAAATCATTATTCCTTGGTATTCAATCAGTATTTCTATAAATTGAAGCTTATATATCATAATGAAATACATGATCTGAGGTTTTTATTTTGTATATATTTCAATGTGTCATCGATTTTGATTTTATGAAGTTGTGTGATGAATTTTAATAGACCTTGCTCCTAAAAGAATTTTCACTAGAGCTCACCTTGATCCCAACCCTGCTGAATTTGTAGATAATCTGGAGAAATTGGTGAGAAAGAAAAGTCTTACAGAAAGTCAAGGTAGTAATAGTCCTTTGCCTAGGTTCAATTCTCCTCCTGAGAATAGCCCTTTGTCTAGGTCTAACTCTCTTCCTAGGAAATTTGAAACTATTCAGGATATAGAGTTTGATTTTCCTTTCCAGCATAGTTTGTTTAGATCAAAATATGAGACCTTTGTAGATCATAATGTCATTTATAAAACCCCACTGCAACCATATATACCCCAAACCCAACTTCTTGAAATAGATCCTGATCTAGAATCCCTACAGCAATTTGATAAATTACAAGGTCTAGTTTTAGTTTTGGACCAAGCTATTGAAGAAGCTTATATTCAACAATCTATTGAATTTTCTTCTTTAACAGTTGTAACAACCTCTTTGTCCACCCAATCTTCCCAGTTTGTTCATCTACAACCTCCCATACCTACTCATTATATAGTCTCTACTTTTTAACTTGTGATATCTCAAACTCTTATTCCTACTATTCCTGTAGTTATCACAACTACACCTACCTCAAGTCCATCTTCTAGTCAATCTTCTAGACCAGTTATGGCAGGTAGGTATGCACCTTTGGTGTTACAAGGCAGCTAAATGCTATGCCTAGAGATTACCAAGCTAAAATTGTGACCTTTGATAACACTGGTTCTCATGCTGCTCAGTGGCATGTGGATATAATGAATGATGTGTTTGACCTTCAAGAAATAGATGAAGCTGATGTAAAAATGAGATTGTTTGCTTAAAGTTTAGGAGGTGATGTCAAGAAATGGTTTAATATTTTACTTGCAGGAAGTATAGCTAACCTTTATTCTTTCCATCAAACTTTCTTAGCTAGATGGGAAATCAAGAAAAATCCATTTCAACTCCTAAATGAATATAAAATACTGAAAATAAAGAAAAATAAAACTATGGAAGAATACTTTGAACAGTTTAACATTGTTTACAATGCAATTCCATAAGACATCAAACCCTCCCATGGTCTAGATTTGATTGATTTTCCTAATGGTTTTGATGTAGACATGCAATATAAACTTAGAGAGAGACCCGATAACTTTCGAAGAAATGCAAGCCAATGTTATATAAGTTGAAGCTAACATCTTAGCAAAGAAGGACAAACTAAAATCTGAATGCAGGGTTGTTACACAAAATTTTGTCACTGTCCCTATACTCCCTGTTCCTTGATCCTAGAGGAACTCTACAGTGAACCCAACATGCTTTGCCTTTATGAAGAAACTCCCATTGCATCCTTATTCATGAGCAAATCAATTCCCTTTTGCACCATTTCCCCTGAAACTTCCATTTTGCCCAGTTTACAAGACCGACGCTAATGGCCTTTGTCTCCCTCGCACCGATGTGTAGAGATTAGCACTGTCCCTAGTGCCAATTGGAGCGACTGAGTTGTGTTCCAGTCACGCCGTCTAGTTATGGAAATTTTTTTCAATTAAGAGCCAAATCTTCCAACTCTGGAAGCTTTAAAACAGAAATCTGTTAAATGGTTTGGCCAGATGGGGTCGAGGATGTCAGTTTGGGCTCCATTCCCCTATAATGATGTACCTACCTCAAGGGATAAGACCTTCTCCCATGAGAAGAGGATCCATCTCCCATCCATTCATCCTATATAAACCTCCCTTTTTCCCAAGCACAATCTAGTGTTAATGTTGGTGTGCTAGTGCTATTTTTGTTTGGAGTAAACAACAAGCTACTCATAATTGTAGCTCTCTAGTTGTGTGAGGGAGAAGTGTGATCTGGTTTGGAGTGAAGCCTAAAGAGAAGAACCTTAAAAATATTGTTGATTGAAGCCATCATTGAATGCTAGCAGAAGTGTGTGGGAACCTGATCTTGTCAGAGGAGAACCGCAACATCAAGACAATGGTTGTAATCTCTATTTGGTATTAATATATATGCAACTATCGATTGATTTCCTACATGATTTTTCATCTTACATATTCATGGCTTAATGTTTCTTGACTTGTTAAGTAGGTTGAATTACAATTTTTCTATTATCATGGTTGTTGTTTGTTGTTGTTTACTTGTTTCAGGTGCTTGAAGAAGGAAGCGAGAGATAGATGGAGTGAGCAAGCAAGGACATCATCAAACGGGATAAGCGTACCATGAGGTAGGCCATCTTAATTGGTTATAACCTAAGGAAATATTCCATAGAATGTATCTATTGTGGCTAGACCCATTATTGGGCTAGAGGAATTTTCTTGTGTCTGCACTTTTAATTTTAATTCACCACAAATTGGTGACTCTGTTGGGGAGCTAGAGGAATTTGCTTGTGTCTGCACTTTTAATTTTACTTCACCACAAATTGACGACTCTACTGGGGATCCCAATCCTTTTGTTTCTCTTAGATTTCATGATTTCATGAGAAATTTTCTAGTTCCACTTTTTCCCTTTGGTTATGTTCCTTTTCTCCTGCTTACTGGCCTGAGTTTGAAGTTCATAGTAGTAGATCTAGTCTCTGTTTCAATTTTTTTTTCTTGGCTCCTTCAATTAGTGTGCTTAGTCCACTGATAGTCGCGCTGATGCCTGTAAGTGAAGATTAGGGTTTGAACCTAACCTTGGCCAGTTTGTTCTTCTCTTGTGAGTTTGACCCCGTAAGCCTTTTGGACCATTTTCTCCCTGACTAGAAAGTTTCTTTTCATTTGGTTTTGTTTTCTTGTTGGCTTATCATCTTTTTTCTTGATTTCTTGAGTCATTGGGTGGTTAGCGACACTAGGGCATCTAGTTTTTCATCCATTCAACTATTTGTGAACTCAGTAAGTCGGGTTGTAGGTGTACTTACTCCTTGCACTTTGTTTTCTGTCCTTCTACGACTTTGACCTCTATTACACAAGTTTGAAAAGTTTTCATTTGCTTGTCTAAACGTTTCTTTTCCGACATGGATCACGTTGCTTGTCTTGTTGTTGGTAAATTTGGTGTTTCATTAATCTGAATGATTTTCTCTTTTCATGTTTTTATCTGCTTGAAGAGCTTATTGTCTTGAAAACTTTTTAGTCGAATAATTGTATGAGAAAAGTTTACTTCGTTATTTCATTAAAAAGTATGAAATTCTAGTTTGTTGCATCATTGTGCTATGATGGCTCGCATCATCAAAAGACTATAATTGCATTGGCATTTGGAAAAGGAAAAGAACTCTTTTGCTTTTGAAAGGACTAATAGATAAGTGATTGTTAGGAAATAAGGAATTGGAATGCATTTTTCATTAGTTTATTTTTCGAAAAAGTAAGGTAGTGAAAGATCATTTCATTTTCAGTTTCTTGATTGTTTACATTTTATTGAGTAGTTTCTACCCTCTCTCGTGTAGGAATTTCATCGAATTGAAAGGGTCTTGTCTCATTTAGTTGCATTTAAGGTTTTTCGATTCGAATCGCTAAGGCTTGAAAACTGAAACATAACTCAAGATAAACTTTAAAATGAATTCAATTAACCTAAGGTGCATTTGACATTTAATGATCATATCTAGAAGGTCTAGGCTAGAGACATGTTCCAACGTATTTAAACCTAGTAGTTGTCATTAGCTTCGACACTAGATAGTGCTAGTACGGATTTGTGCTCCCCATACCATCGAGTATATAACGGGATACCCCTCTAGGCTGCAATCATTTATCCTTAGGAAGCCAAGTCAACCACCTTGAAAACGTGATACACTGAACACAAAATTCGGGGAGATTTCATGCTCATACTTCTCGGTTCGTTAGGAGGTATTCAGCGATTCACAGTTGCCTAGTAATCCTGTTTACCTAGATCATCTAGAGAAGTAATTTGATCTTTTTGACTCATTAAACTTAAAAGATTGTTCGATCACTTGTCCTTTTGAGCTTGTTTCCAATCAAAAGCAATAGAGTCATATTTGTATCTTTCTCGACTCTTAAAAAATGAAAGAGCAGCAGTCTTTTATGCGTCTTAATAATTGATGGCCCATGATCTGAAAACACCGTGGTAGTCCTTTTGAGACCAAATCATGAGTTTCCCTTAAAGAACATTTTAAAGCCTTGAAGTTAATTTTTCTATTAACTAAGACAAGGTGATCGTAGTTGAACCATTTGGTTCACCTAGTTCCTCTTCCTCTCCTCCGTCTAAAAGATTGTTTGAGGAGTTGTTTATTGAGTTACCAGAGTCACTCGAGGACCAAGGTGTTGAAATCAGAATTGTTCTAAGTATTCAACCTTTGTCATCTCATCCTCTGCCTACTTTCGATACTAGGTCATCTATTGATCTTGGCACGAAATCTTCGGACAATACCGTTCAAACTCCTGAGAACTCACCAACTACTAATGATTAACTTGGACTGGTTATCTACCCTCTGAATCCTCTGTTTGACCCTATCGTGATATCACTGCAATGTCCTTACAGTTCATATGACCAGCTGGGTGTTCCTTTGTAACTATCCCCTTGTACTTCTTTGGCCATTCATCGCCATTTGTTTCCAGATATGGAACTCGAAGGTGATGCTCTAGTCACCTCTCCAGAAGAGTCCGAAGTTTCTACTCCACAAACTGTTGAGGGGGAAGAGCTGCCTTTTCCTCCTGAGGGTTTCCCCTATTTAGGGGGTATTCCCACCAGTTTGCCACCCAACTATGTGTCTTTGGCACAGTTGGTTTCAGGTACACCTAGTGCCTCATCACTTTACCATAACCTTATTTGGGTGTTAGGTGCCATGCCTACTTTAGGTCCATTCATTACGAACACGACTTCCCAATAGGATGTTACCTCAGTCCCGGTGCAACCCACCATTCTGAATACCCTTGTATCATCAATCCCAGATACCCATCAGGCACAACCGCCAATTTCAAAGAACATCTCTATCAGTTCCTCCATCCCTCTAGTCAGTGGCCAGGTTGTGCCACTGCATGGGGGGAAAGACCTGAATGTTTCTATGGTGTCAGGTCCCACCAATGTGAGCGTCTCACAAGCTCACATGCTTGGTATGAACCAGCCTTCTTTTGGTATTATTCATAGCCTTGCTGATCCTACTGGATCAAGCAATGTCCAGTACCAACAGGTTCAGAATCCTGTTGGTCCGTCTGGATCGAGGAATGTTCAGTATCAGTAGCCCTATGGGGCTTAGGTCCAATACCAAACTCCTTATGTTCCATATGGTACTCAACGAATGGTTAACCAACCTTAAACCCTCCAATCTGGGCAGTATATTCAGCCTAGCTATGGCTAGATTTAGTTCGGAAAATTCTTGGGCACTATTCAAGTACCCTTGCAACAACAAGGACAACCTCTACAATAAAAAGGGCGGCCTTTGTTACAACAAGGGAAACCTTTTTTGCAGCAAGGGCTCTTCGCGCAACTGCAAGGGAAAAATTTGATCCCACAATAAGGTCAACTATAACAATCGCAAGGTCAACCCTTGTAACAGTTGTAGCAAATCGTGCAGCAGCAGATGTAATATGCTCCACACACCTCCCATTACGTTCCATATGGTACTCAAGGAATGGTTAACCAACCTTACACCCTCAAATCTGGGTAGTATATTCAGCCTAGCTATGGCTAGATTCAGTTCAGAAATTTCTTGGGCACTATTCAAGTACCCTTGCAACAACAAGGAAAATCTCTACAATAACAAGGGAAACCTTTTTTGCAGCAAGGGCTCTTTGCGCAACCGCAAGGGAAAATTTTTATCGCGCAGTAAGGTCAACTATAACAACCGCAAGGTCAACCCTTGTAACAGTTGCAGCAAATCCTGCAGCAGCAGATGGAATATGCTCCACACACCTCCCAGCCCATGTCCTCACAGGGCCAACATTTGCAGCCTTAGGGACAAATTTTGTAACCACAAGGTCAACCCTTGAAACAATAAAACCAACCAGGGAAACAACAACCCTTGTATACATATCAGCAGGGTCAACCCTTGCAAGGGCAGGGTCAAGGTCAAGTCCTGCAGAAGTAGGCTTAAAATCCTAATGTCCTAGGTCAACAGGTCTAGAATCCTACTGGTCAAGGGCATCAGGTACAAAACACTAACGCCCTAGGTCACTAGGTTCATAATCCTTTTGGTCAAGGGCATCAGATACATAATACCTATGTCCAAGGGCAATAAGTGTATCAACCTTATGCCCAAGGACAGCTGGTCAAAAATTCTCTTGTTCAGGGACAATAGGTTCATCACTCGTATGTTCAAGGACAACAGGTCCAACATCCATATGTCCAAGGTCAACAGGTTCAACAACCTTTTAACCCATACGTTGCTTCTCAGTAGCCTATGGCCAGATAGTTCCAAGGTATTCAAGATCAAAATCCTCCCTATGGTCAAGGTAATCTGCAATGGGGGTAGCCTCAGATGCCATATGGCCAAAATCCCCCACTGTGGGGCCAAAATCCTTACCAGCAGGGATGGACTCCTTCGTACGGACCTACTTATTGACCTCCCATGCCTTTTAACACCCAATTTAAATTCTTGGCTACACTCCAGTTGCCAGATGTATCTCGCCTCACGAATGATCCAATCCTTCATTCACCGTACTGGCCTACGATGCCGTCCAAGATACCAAGTGATTGTCCAAAGTTTGATGAGAAAGATAAAGAATATCATCAAGCCCATGTGATGACATATCACCTTTGGTGCTCGTCAAACTCATACGTTGATGATTCCATTTGTCTCTGTCTTTTCCAATGAACTCTCACGGGCACTGCAACCAAGTGTTACATCGAGCTACCTCGAAGTACTTACCATGACTTTAACTCTTTAGCCATGGATTTCCTCACGCATTTCCAGTTGTCGATTCACTATGAAACTGACACCTATTTTCTCACATCGCTTAAGCAAGATACTGCAACACACATATCTAATCACATCCATGAATGGAGACATAGACGTAACCTGATCAAATTTGAGATTACTGATTAGTTTCTCACTGAATGGTTCACCAAATCATTCGTGGCCCCAATTGCTCGTGGTATAGCTATGGGTGGATGTGTTACTAAAGAGCAGGCCATCGCTTGTGCCCAGTACTTGGATCTAGTTTACTCTTAGTCTAGCACTTTGTATGAGTTATTACCTGATGCTCCATAGCTATCATCTGATCCCGCAACATCAAAGTCACAAGATGTACCTCTCATTGATGGAGTTATTGGTTCAGTATCCCAGACCCCTGCTAAATCTTTTTCTAAACAGAAGTTAGTCTCAAATGTTGTTCCTAATAGTTCGTTCCAGAATCCAACTGGCCCTGGTAAAACCTTAGAGGTCCACTCTATCCAGTCTACCGCAGCAGAAAAATCCTCAAAAGGAAATAATAAAGGCAAAGGCAAGGGTAAAGTTGATGCCCCGAAATAGGGTCCTCCTGAATCGTCTGCTGGCAAATCTTCAAAACTGAAACCTAAGTATCCCTGCCTTATTTGCGAGGAATATCACTACACTAAGGATTGTCCCCGATGATCTAAGGTTAGTCGCTTGCTCAAAGGGATCCCTGTTGTCCTCAAAGAATCGTTTCCATCTCAGCAGACCCAAATGGTAGACCAACCCCAATCTGCTTCCTCTGGATCTCATGTGTTCATGATGAGTGCGTCTGTTAATGTGGCTGCTAGATCGAAAGATTATCAAACTCCTGCTTCGACAACTAGGAAAGAGAAAGAAGCCTCACCTTCTTCTTCTAGGCCAAGTTCTGGCCCTCTTCATATTGAGCGCCCTAACCCTGATTTGACTATATGGCCACCCTCTCGAGATGTGTTGCAAAAATCCTCATATAATCCCAATGCCTGAGCTACTCAGCAATACAATATTATTGAGGATTTGGCCCAGGCACCATCAGCCATGTCAGCTCTCGAGGTGCGGTGCTCCAAAGCTGCCCATCATAGTGGAAATCTTTGTTGTTAGCTATGAAGGGCATCGATCCCACAGATTCCAATTTGATATGTTTTGATCTAGAGAACCATGTTCTATATCTTCCTCATCAAATTTCCTTTCTCATTCAGGTAATCATCAATGAGAAGACCATCCACTAGACTGTCATCGATGAAGGTTCTTCCACCTGCATCATGTCAATCGCATGCTAGAAGGCTACTGGTTCTCCTTCTTTGAACCAATCTCTGAACACATTGGAATCTTTTGATGGGCATGATTCGTGACCCTTCAGTGTCTTACCTAACCTTTCCATCAATCTCAATTATAATCTTCTTCTCAGCCGAAGCTGGACCCATGCCATGCATGTCGTGGCCTCCTCTTTATTTCGCGTGATTCATTTCCCCATCAAGGGAAGATTATCACTATCAACTAGCTGTCTTTCTTTGCCTCTTCCTCCTTAGATGGCAATGTTCCATACGTCAAGCACACTGGTGCTCCCTATGAGAGTGTGGGGGTAGGTCTTTTCAAAGATTTTTCCTTAATGGGAAATTTTCCACTCCCACCTCCTCATGTTGTCTCTTTCAACATGATCTCGGTCAAGTCTGATCCTTGGGTCATACCTTCACTAGATCTCATTGATACTTGGGGCAAGGTTATGCCACCTAGTCCTACCGAAGTCAATTATGTGGAAATTGTTTTGGCTTTCAATTCTGCATCCTCTAATTCTTTTATGACAAAGACCTCTCTCGATACGTACTCTCAATCCCCATGGCTTGGCACTTTGGAATCGCCTGATCCCTTAGTTGAGACCTTCCTTGTTGATGAAGGTATCATGGAAGTCATGTCTCTCGAGGAACCACCTTGGATCGATACTCATCATCGCTCCTCATCCCTACCTTGTCTGGCGGTCATGTCTACCATTTTTTAGGATTCCTCTTCTCTATTTCCACTATCGATCATTACTGCATTCTTCCTATTCGCAAGTGCCACGAATGCCAAATTTACCAATGCAAGATGCATGCCCCAACCGCTCACCTACACCCCGTCATCACCATTGGTCCTTTTGCCAAAGGGGGCATCGATTATATGACATGTAACCCTCGTTCAGTCGGGGGGCATGGCTATATTATCATCGCTGTGGGTTATTTCACCAAATGGGCTAAAGCAATGCCTACATACTCTGCAGATGGTAAGATGATGGCTCAATTCCTTTTCAACCATGTTATTTCCAAGTTTGGCATACCTCAAGCCATTGTCACAAACCATGGCTCCCATTTCAGAGATTACATGATCGCTGAGTTGACATCTACATTGGGCTTGCTACACGATGGCTCGACCCCATATTACCCTCAGGCCAACAACCAAGTTGAAGCCGTGAACAAGGTCTTGGTCACAATGCTTCAATGTACTATTGGGATACACAAGTCAAATTGGCATCTCATGCTCTTTTAAGCTCTGTGGGCCTATCAAACCTCAACCAAAGATGTAACTGGTTTCACACCATTCCAGTTGGTCTACGGTCTGGAAGAAACATTGTCGATCGAATTCGAGATTCCTTCACTCAAGTTAGCTGTTGAACTCCTCCCCTAAATTTCACCACAAGAGGAACGCCTCTTATATTTAGAACGATTGGACGAGACTCACCATCTCGCCGCCTTGCTCATCGAAGCACAAAAGAAATGGGTCAAATCGCATTTCAATCAGTCGGTCTCCCCTCACGCATTCTCTGAGGGTGATTTGGTCATACTATACAACCAAGCTAACAATCAGCTGGGGGCAAGCAAGTTTGAACCCATGTGGCATGGGCCCTACATTGTGAAACAGATTTTGTAGAAAGGAGCCTATGAGCTTATTGATTATGAAGGAAATCCTCTCGATAAGCCCTGAAACGGGCTTTACCTCAAGAAGTACTATGCTTAGGTCATCTTGCATGGTTACTTGTGTACATTAGAGTGTCATTCATTTTTGTACAATGTTGTTTTGTGTGTTAGTTTTCAAACAAGATTTCCTGTTTACTATGATTTTCTTGCTTTGCATATGTTTGTGATTCCCCACATTGGTTTCACTGATGGTGCTTGCCGTAGTACCCAGAACCTATCATCCGTAGCATGGGCTATTTATGATCCTAAAGGTGAGTTGATTGAAATTCAAGGTATCTATCAAGGGTTCAAAACTAACAACATTGTAGAATATAGCGCGGTCATTGAACTATTGTCAGAAGCCATTGATCTTAACATTAGAGAGTTGGTTGTCAACCTGGATTCACAGCTTGTCATCCTTCAACTCAACGGGCAATATTTTGTCAGAAACCCTCAAATATTGAGAATGTATCTCTGTATCTGTCTATTGAAAAGACATTTTGAATACATTGACAGATGCATTAACTAATCATGTGTTGGATAGACATTTACAAAACATGTGAAAAGATAAAACAAGCCTTTTGTACCATAGTAGACAAGAAAATACTACATATATATATGGTGATAATGTTTGGTACATTAGAACCCCAAATAATAATACGTGTGTCTAAAATAAATCGGCGGCTTGCAAGCCTCATATATCTATGGCACGTAGGCCTAAAAAAATGTAAGTGTTGGACCTAGGAACTAATCAACATGGTGATCGTGGTAGCATGATACGGCTTGTGCAACACGAGTCATCAATCAGTGGATTCAATCCGAGACTCCCACTGTGTGTCTCTGGTACTGGTGAGGAATGTCTCCTACCCGAGCATACTCAGGGATACAATGAGTCAACCCCTCAAGGTTCATCGTGATCTCCTCCTCGTTGTCACTCCCTTCCAAATAAGGAGCAATAACATCAATAGGGCGGGGGACTCGCCTGGCCATTGGGTACATCCTAGCAGGCCGTTCTAGTCCAACATCTACATTAACAAGAGAAATGTTATAACCACATATATACAAAAAACAATTAAAAAATCTCGAAATTAAAAAGTTGATTTTTTACCTTCATCGTCAAAATCCTCTCCATCTGGTAAGGGCATGTCTATATCTCCACGAAAGTCGATGCCACTATATGTCCAGTCCTCCAAGATGATCTTCTGTCATCGTACCCATGAAAAGAATGCAAGTCTGTACGACATGTGTTGATACCCAGTGATCCTAGGAATCAAACGGCTCCAACGGGCCATCTGTGGATCACGTGGCATAGGAGGATCTACCTCAGTCAGCAGATACTGGAACAGTGGTACTTGTTCCAAGAAGAAGGTCACGAGCATAGATCCAAAGAAAAATTGCTTTAGATTCCCCACCTTAGCTTTGGACAAATGGTGCTTGATGTTGGTCTTCATGGCCTTTGCCCGTTTGAAGATCGTAGGAGCTATACAGTTGATAGCATAAAGGAACTTCGACTTGTTCGTCTCATGTTCCGCCTGAGACCCCACCACTCTACTGATGGTCAATAAAAGCACTCTCAGTGTCAGATCCCAAACACTGGAAATCTCAATCTTCCCACTCTTGGATGTCAAGGCCTCAGGGAAATGTTTAGCAAGCAATGAAGATATGCTTGCCCCAATCGGTCGTGACCCATACAAGTTCACTGGTTCCCCTCCGTGGGACAGTTCAGTGATGAAGTATATATATGAAGTTTCCAACCCCAGTTCCTGGTCACCAATGACAAATATCTCCCGATTAATGTCCCAAAGACTAATCAGGTACTTAAGAAACTCGGGCTAGGCCTGCATCCTGGTGTGAGAAAGAATTTGAGGAGCCCACAAGCCCTCAAATCTTCCATGCAATTTGGGTCATTCATTGCCTAGGTGTCAACATCCTCATTTTCTCGTTCTTTCCAGTCCACCATTTTCAGTGATTCTTTCCTGTAGGAGCCATTAATTTGAGTCAACAATCATGTTTGGCCCATAAAATTTGAGTTTTAATGGTCATTTTTTGAGTAAATAGGGTTCCCCCTATTCATGGTGTCAACGTGCCTGTTTTCAAAATAGTTGTGTCGACTATGCGACTGGCTTTGTTAATCATCCTCGGCGGGCGTGATTTCGTTCCCGGAAGTCACGCCGATCGAGGGCGAAACAGTTTTTACAAACCCCCCCTCAAAAATCTAAAAAATGGTTAAAAACAGAAATAAAGGACTTGAAAATGGAGCTCAAGGCTTTCACTTTTACCTTTAACTAGCGGCTCGACGATTGACCTCCCGGATCTCCTGCAATCTAGTCTACAACAATTAGGGGAAAAGTGAGTGAAAAGTTTTCACAGCAAGGTAAAATGGTAAATGGTAAAAATATATTTACTTTTCTCCTTTTTATTCATTTTTTCATGAAAATATCAGGTTTTTGTGAATATTTTTACCTATTTTTCCTCAAGAACTAGATAATACACTTTACCTTTTTGTGCAACAATAGGTGATGGATGTTTGACGATGAAGAAAAGTCATGTTTTAGCTCTTTTCTCAACTCGTTAAGCTCATATGAAAAGATTGTCGAGTGTTTTTCCCTTTTGACTCATAAAATAAAATAAAATGGGGGGTCCGCTTTCAAGCTCTTTTCTGACCCTTTAAAAGCGAAAATATTGTCGAGCCCTTGTTGTTTCGAACTCGTTAATTGATGCGAAACGTCGTGTGCCTAGTATAAATTTACCCCTTTTTCAGGCTGGGAGGCACTATTTATGAAAAAGGTATTCCTTGACTGAAATGGTCAAGCGGTTCTCTCAAGTATCGTTTTCTAATTTTTTGGGCTCGATAGAAACAAATGTATGAAAATGGACCATGTGGAGTTTTCTTTTACATGTCTTTTTCAAACTCTCTAAACATGAAAAAGATACCGAGTTACACCTTTGTCGGACTCGTTAAACTGTTAAATGACATCGGATTCATCACCATGATGAACATGAGCTTCTCCTTCCTCGGGCTCGTTAAACTTACTAGGTGCAAGCATATGATATCCCTTCAAGCTTACGATTAAACAATAATTCGGGTACTTGCTAGAAATGGTGGAGGGAAATTTGGAAATCTATCAGTTGTGTCGGCACCTCACTCTTAAACATGACACTCTTTGCATCGTGTCGGGTTGGGATATCCTCCTTTGTATTGTTGACCTTCCTAGGTCTGGGCCGTTCATTTTTGCCTTCCATTTGATCTCTGCCATGTCATCATGACCACCGATCCCATGGATTGAAAAGGTGCCAAACTTCCAGTTGTGTCGCTGATGTGTTCAAGAGTTGTCCTTCTGCAGTTACACTTACCCCCGATTCTCTGTATCATCCAAAATCATTTTTCATCCTTTCGTCTCATGTCGATGATGTGGGAAACATTATGGCCCTCCTTCGACATGGTCATTTCCTATTGACTTCAGCTCGTTATCCGGGAAGTTGACCGAGAGACTCCCTTCCAGTACCTTAGAGCTTGCATGCCCTAATGGCAAGTTCTTCGCACTCGACGACAAGTTCACATCATTGGCTTTTGATCAAGTGATTTCAAAGGTGTTTGAATTCAATTCCTCTGTTCACATTACGTGAATTGTGCTGATAGTACCTTGAGGACCATTGTCATTATTGGTGGTTTATCTCGCACTTTTTAACAATTTACATCATTGACTAGTAATCAAGCGACTTTCTAGCATGTTCGACATCAACACATCTATTCACATGTTAAAATTTGTACTTTGATCAAGCCATATTGGAGTGTAAGACCCTAGACTTAGATCACAAAAGTCTAGGTTGCAAAGTGATGTGGCATGGTTATGTTTATATGCATGTCCCTTTCAGATGGATGGCTGTGACCATATCATGAATTATCATATGTGATCGCTCTCATTATTAGATGGTTGCGACCATACCTTGGTTTCATTATGATCCTCTTTAACAAATGGCTACACCCATACTTGGATCCAGTTACATGATCATTCTCTGGATGGTTGTGTCCATGCCACGATTCATGTATCATTTGATAGAGTTCTTAGTTATGTATATGTATTTGTACTTGCTTGCAGGTTTTCCGACGGCAGACTACGGTTCCCCGCACTGATTCATAAATAATTTCATCCCTCCCATTGTCTCCCTCTTCATGAGAAAATCAATTCCCTTTTGCACCATTTCCCCTAAAACTTTTGTATTGCCCAGTTTATGAGACTGGAACTAATGACCTTTGTCTCCCCCATGCCAATGTGCAGAGATTAGCACTGTCCCTAGCGCCGAACAGAGTGACTGATCTGTATTCTAGTCACGATGGTCCAGTTATGGGAAGTTTTTTAAATTAAGAGCCGAAGCTTCTAGTTCTAGAAGATTCGTAACTGAAGTCTGGTAAATGGTTTGGTCGGATGGGGTTGAGGATGTCAATTTAGGCTCCTTTCCCCTATATTGATGGACCTACCTCAAGGGATAAGACCTTCTCCCATGAGAAGAGGATCCATCTCCCATCCATTCATCCTATATAAACCTCCCTTTTTCCCAAGCACAAGCTAGTGTTAATGTTGGTGTGCTAGTGCTATTTTGGTTTGAAGTAGACAACAAGCTACCCATAATTGTAGCTCTCTAGTTGTGTGAGGGAGAAGTGTGATTTAGTTTGGAGTGAAGCCTAAAGGGAAGAGCCTTAAAACTATTGTTGATTGAGGCCATCATGGAATCCTTGCAGAAGTGTGTGGGAACCTGGTCTTGTCAGAGTAGAACTGCAACGTTAAGACAATGGGTAGAGCCTATATCAAAACAAATTATAGAGTTATCTAATCTTCCCAGCCTGATTAAGATTCAAAAATTGTTCAACATTGAGAATGAATTAGAAAAACTGAAAATTCCTATTCCTCTAACAGAGTTAATGAACAAAAACATGTACAGACCCCAAGTAATGAAAGCTCTAAACATCGGGGAAAACACAGACTCTGTAAATCTGAATGATGACCAGCCTAAACTCTTATTTGGAATGGAATTTGAGGGAAGACAACATGAAGGGGTGTTCCTCCATTCTATGTTAGCCTAAATATTCTTGATAAGATCCTCCATAATGCTATGTTAGATTCAGGGGCTTCCCACAACTTAATTCCTAAATCTGTTATGGAAAAATTAAGATTTGATATTACTAGACCTTATAAATACCTATATTCCTTTGATTCTAGTAAAGTAAGATGTCTAGGTCTCATCAAAGACCTGTGTGTTAATTTAGGTCAAATTTGAGCCAAAATTCTGGTAATGGATATAGTGGTTGCAGATATTACCCCTAAGTATGGCATGCTGTTGTGATGCTCATGGGGAGAAAAATTAAAAGGAACCCTACAGATGGATATGACCTTTTGTTATAGACATATTTGGGCACTACAACCCCAATCACATATGTCCATAAACCAAGGGCTTCTAAGTACCTAAAAGTGTTGTTTCATACCCTAAAGGAGCAAGGTTAGCTGATTACATCATCTGCCAGAAGTTTTCCATGAAAAACCACTCAGAACTGGTCAAAGCAGGACCATACAGACTGCCCAGTGCAAAGGGTGCGATGAATCTCACCTGCCACATGAAAAAAGTGCGATGCATACTGGAAAGCCCTTCTGTAGGGTGTGATGAGTGAGAGAAGACAAATGGCACAAGCAATTTGCTAGGTGGAGACCCTGAGAATATTCTAGAAGATGCGCATTTGACTCTTGCCTCCCTGAATTCACCCAAGGATGATTAAGAGATCATGAAATCGCCAAGTGGAACCAAGAACTATCAGAGAGATGACACTAATGAAAATCCCAAAAGCTCACTCACCCCCCTACAAATATCTATATATGGATCCCTCATCCCAGAGATCTAGAGTTTGGAATTTGGTAATTTGCAAAGAAGTACTCTTGGTTTCTCTTTAAAGACATTGTTGGGTGATCTTGATTTGTATGAGGTGAAGAAGGCTTTCAAGCAAGGAGGATGCCACTGGGTCAGAGCAAGTGGTTGTAATCCTCTCTTCTACTACTTTTACTAATAAAGCTATTTGAGTTTTCCTCCATATTCTTGTGTATCTCTGAATATTGTGTTGATATATGCATTTGTGTGGTCAATATATATCTGCTCCTATATTGTTTACAGTGATAGATCTCTATGCTTTGATAGTATTATGCTACTATGAATCTACAGGTGCTCTTTGAAGCGGGACAAGTAAGGAAGCAGTGGTGAGATTCTGTCAAAGGAGAAAGGAAACAAGCAAGGAGCCAAGCGGAAGACTGAGGTTGGTACTCTTTTCTTCTTTCTCATCTCTCTCTCGTAAAGGAAAAACAAGAAACTTTAATATGTTTGTTTCTAAGAAAGCTACCCATCTTAGTGGGAATAGCAGCTCTGAATAGACACTAGATTTCTCGATAACAAAATGGCGACTACGCTAGGGAATGATTAGTTTGATTTCTTGTCTCTATTTGTTTGATTCATAAACCACAGACGGAGCCTGAAGTTAAACCGGCTAGCCTTCGAACTACATTTTCTATGCAAGTGCAAAGTAGATCAATGTTGCTTCAGTCAATCTCAAGGTTTGTTTATGAACTGAACAATTGACTTGTAAACATCCTAAGTGCCCTAGAGGTAGCTTGAGTAACCTCATTAGATCAGCCCCTATACTTTGTATTTACTGACTATCATTAGCTCAGCCTAAATCCCTGAACTAAGCTGCAAACTGTGACCAAAAACCAAGTTAAAGTCTCGTCCTTGGACCATCACACCTTCTCTTCTTGGCAATATGGATGCATCGCACCTCCCGTGTGCAGTAGGTGGGATGCATCCCTGTTTCCCTGTGTTACAGGTGCGATGATCAGATAAGACTAGTTCTGCCTCTAGATTTTGGTTTTTCTTCACTCTCTTTAGCTTTATTCAGGAGTTTTGCTCTCTCTGATTAGTAGACCACTGTTGAAACCCCCTTCCTTTGCATCATCCAACCTCCATTGTGCAAATATTTGTGAATGTTTTTATGTATTTTTCGCCATTCACAGTTATCATTTACAAAATGGTAGCTTAATCAAACTGTCGTCTTTGGATTTGAAGGTGTCGCAAGTGTTGTTTTCAGTCAAGGAAAAGAATCCTTCTCTTTTTGATAGTCGATTACACTGTTACTCTTGTATTTGATCTGAATTAATAGTATTTCAAGTGTCAAAAACTGTTTTCAATTCAAAATCATAAAGTGTCGTCTTGTCTCCTTTTCGTTTTTTTAAAAGAAAATCGTTAGTATTGTCACTTTGAAAGAAGGAATAATTCAGATTTGTACTTAGCATTCTTTTTGTCATTCACACATTAAGAAAGCAGAAAACAAATACATGCATGTGCATTTGCATTTAGACTGTTTGTTGATTTTGATTTAGGATAGTGCATCTAGTGTGTGCTCTCTGCTCTATGTTAAAAGGATTTCGTTTCTCTTTCCTTAGTAGCTACGATTTTCATTGCAAAAAGAAGATTAAACGACTTTTTATCATCTTAGATTGCATTTTAGGAATTGTATATCTACTTCACGCGGTGAACCTTAAAGGAAAAATTCTTAAGAAAGATCAACTATAAAATAAATTCAATGAACATAAAAACGCTTTGGAACCTAACGCACAACATCTAGAATTCTAGGATAGAGATATATTCTGGTGTCGTAAAGCCTGGTAACTGTCACTTTCATCGTAGGTTGGGTGATTACTCCTCTTTGAGACAACAAGTGCCAATACGAACTTGTGCTCCCACGTACCGTCGAGTATATATTGGGAGACCACAATAGGCTATATCATTTATCCTTAGGAAGCTGTGTTTGCCACCCTATCGATCGCAATTCACTAAACACAACCTTCGGGAATATTGACTATCGTACCGTAAAAAGTATTCTGCAGTTTTGCGATTGGTTTGGTAATCCCTATGTCTAGATTTCCAGAGTAGTCTCTTTCGTTCCTTTTCAGACTCCTTAAAGGAAAAGGTCCATCTGAGCACTTGTCACTTCAGGCTCATTAAAAATTGAAGGCGACTAGAGTCATCTTTAGCTTTTTCTCAACTCTTAAAAATTGAAAAAGAAAGTTGTGTCAAAGCGTCTAAAATTTATTTTAATCGAAATAACATCATTATTCCCTCATTGGTCTTAGGTTGAGAAAATGGAGTCCACCAACCAAGGATTTCCCCTTGGGGGATCCTAGTCCTTTCTCCTCTTGGGGAGATGTTGGTGCACCTCATATGGCCACATTGTCCCTTCCAGGACTAACAATTGGCCTGCCAGTATGGCTTTTCTCGACCTCTATCATTCAAAGCACCGTGATTCCTGAGCAATCAAATCAGCAACTAGATGATACTAAAGTTACCCCCAAACCTTCTACTTCATTTGTTTCTCCATCTCCTTCTTCCTCTTCGCTTGGTGAAGATAGTAAAACTAAAAACCAAGTAAATGAGAAGAAGAAGAAATGGAAGGAGAAGAAGAAGAAGGAGCCAATGGAAAAAAGGGGCAACTGTACATCGTCTAGCGAAAATCCACACACTGCACCATCCAAACCTAAATCTCCATGTGTCATCTGCAAAGGGGACCACTATCATCGAGATTGTCCTTGCATCCCACGGATCTTAAGGGAATGGTCTCCCCGCTTGCACAATCCGATGTCATCAACCTCTGACGATCATGTTGAGAGTACACCGTCAACTAGTGAAAACGAAGTCACGGACAGAAAGGAAAATCTAAATCTACTTGCAGACTGTGTGAAGGCGATCATGCCCTCCACTGTTGTCCCTTCCTAGATGAAGCTAAAAGAGTCTTGGATAACCATCCTGCATCACCGCAACGACTCCCTCCTGGATACAAGAAACTCTTACCAAGTCCATTACTAGTTGAAAATCCGACTGACGCACCTTTGTTTTCGGTCGAAGCACCTATCATTGAAGATAAACCCTCTGAGTCCACATCGGACCAAAATCAATAGGTTGAGGCAGCAGTCGACCCCATCTTGTCTTCAGAGGATTCACTTTCAGATGATACAGTCGCCAAAGAGAATGAGAACGACATTGTTCAAATTCTTTTCATAAACATAGACTCTGATGAACATGGGGGCAATCTACCCATTCCTTTACCGCAGGAAGGAAGTTCGTCAGAGATGTATCCGACTGTTTATTCGTACCCACCTCCAAGAAACCTAGTTGGCTCCTTCGATTGGAATCTACTAGGCAGACCCTGTTTACCATCTAATGTACCATTCCGAATCATAGTGAAAACTTACAAAATGGTCATGGTTGGTACCATCAAAGATGAAGGGGCTTCTGTGAGTATCCTTTCCTCAACTGCTCAGAAAGCACTTGGTTTGCCATTGCTTTTGCCTGAGATGCGATATCTGACAGGTTTTGACAAAGGAACCAGTTGACTGTTAGGGATCCTTCCAAATTTGTCTATAAATTTGAGAAGGAAAACCATTTATCTGAATGTAATGGTAGTCCAAGGACCATTAGATTACAATCTACTCCTTGGGTGTGACTACATTTATAGCATGGGAGCTATTGTTTCCTCACTCTTTCGAGTGATGTGTTTTCCGCATGAAGGAAGAGTGGTCCAACTTGTAGACCAGCTTTCATTCCCCAGTTCACACATAGCTAATAGTCAAATTCCATCCCTAATAGGTCTTTCTGCGCAAGGAATGTCTCATCAATCTCCAGCCCGTCCACCTGATGAACATGAGTGATTCGGTGGTTGTGACTGAAACCCAGGGGGCATACACCCTAGTCTGCTTCGGCAGGAAAACTTCAGGTATAGGGTAGGTTTCGCGGAGGATATATGACTGGTCTGACACACCCTTCTGTTTAGGAAAATGGGATTAGACTAGAATAATATACCTTCGTCAGAAGGTATGCCTTTCCCGACAGAGTGAGTGTTTTGTCTGCAAATTGAAGGGTAACCTAGGTATGCCTTTCCTGATAGAGCAAGTGTTTTGCCTATAAATTGAAGGGTAACCTAGGTATGCCTTTACCGACAGAGCAAGTGTTTTTTCTACAAATTGAAGGGTAACCTGGAAACTCTACTTCGCTATACCTAGGGGCGTGCAAACCTTTTTGCGTGAAAGTGAAAAGCAACCATTTATTTTTCTAGTTTGTAGATTCTTAACCCTTTAAACTCGTAGGGTTGGTCGTTCCTAGCTTACATAATAAAAGGAGTCAGAGCGTAATTTCAAATGGTGCAAGCTCCCTAAAAAATGAACTTATCAATGATACATCCTTATTATATGATTGGCACGAGCAATTTTACGCGAAGTTCAAGCTCGTTAAAAATTAAACCTAGCAATGAGCATATGTTCCACTAGAGTTTAACCTCATTAAAAAATGAACCCACCTCTGGTAAATAGCCATTGTGAGTGATTATCATCAGCTCTTGAGCCTTGGTCATGTTCTTACCATCATCTCCACTCTGTTTTAGCTGATCATTCGCCTCCATTTCATTGTTTACCCCTTTTGAGGAACAACTGCGACGAGTGATCCTATTAGGCACCTTCTTTACACTGCTGTGATTGGGAAAGTTCCAAACCTTACCTGGAACCAGATGCTATCTGAAAACATCACTCGTTCCTCAAAAAACGAGTCTCCTTTAAGCTATTTTCATCTGACTCGTAAAATATGAAAATATTGTCGAGCAATTGGCCTCTTCAGCTCGTTAAAGTGATCGGAAGTGCTATCCCTCCTCTAGATTTTAATCTTTTTGGACCCGAGGGATCATTACACAAAAAGATCGAGTGTTTGTCTTGTTCAACTCGTTAAAACTACCGAAAAGTCATCCCTTTCGCATTCTTTTATACTTTTTCAGATTTAAGGGATTATATTACGAAAAAGGAATATTGTAGTTTCCTTTCCATCTCTTTTCAGACTCTCTAAAATTGAAAAGGACCGAGTTACCCTTGTCGTTAAAATCATTAAAACAATAGCGACAAACTTGTCCATTCAGACAAGAGCGAGTTTCACTTTCGCTAGACTCGTTAAAACATAGTGACGGGTTTGCCCAAAGGGAAAATTATAGAACAAGCATATGTTATCCTCCTCAAGCTTGACAAAAATAAAGAGGTACTGGTTAGAAATGACTGGGGAACATTGGGAAGAAAACATGAAGAAACTTTATTGGTAGCAGGTCGCTCTTGAACATGACACTTTCACTCCATCACCATGATTGAGTCGAGTTGGGTTATTCCGTTCACCGATCATATCATCATTGGTCCACCGTACCATCCACTTTTAGGGTTAATGCTACCAATCCATTTCAGTGTCGCCAATATGTTCAAGAGAAGTCGCTCAGAGAATTCACCTACCCAACTTGTGTCTCATCCGCTATAATACCTTCATGCTTCATTCTTTCATGACTGCCACCCTAAACATTGTATTATCAAATCATTTTCACCTCTACAAAATCATTCCTAGGGACAACCATTCCAGTACTTTGAAGCTTGCATGTCTCAATGGCAAGTTTCTCACTTCCGGCGACATGTTTACACTAATGGCCTTCGACCGAAAGATTTTGCGTGGTGTTCGACATCAACTCATGTATTCACACCACGTGAATTGTACTGCAGTACCTTGAGGGTCATCATCATTATCGGTGATTCCTCTCGCATTTGTTAACAACTTACTTCATTGGTTGGTAATCAGGCGATGTCCTTCCATGTTCGACATCAGAACATCTTTTCACATGGATCGACTTGTACTTTCGGGCGAAGATTGAACAAGTTTTGAAGAACTCGGATCTAGTTTCATCCATCTAGGCTGCGATATATTCAGGAAAATAAAGACATCAAATGTACATCATTACTACACAAATAATCATCTAAACTAAGGGATGATGGCTCTACCATAATCGTCAGTCTGCACACAAACAGTTGTCTGTCCTATGTACATGCAAATGAATTTATCAAGCTGAGCATGGGAATGCCTGCCTCAGCTAGATCATGAAAATATTATGAAGATAATGTATTGTATTATATCTTATTACAGGTCACCTTCCAGTGCGAAAAACCTCGGATCCTCATTATAAAGCAGTTCACCCGACATCAAAGGATATACAACTCATGCTTTAGGGGGCAACTGTTATAGACATATTTGGGCATTGCAACCCCAATCACATATGTCCATAAACCAAGGGCTTCTAAGTCCCTAAAAGTGTTGTTTCATACCATAAATAACCAAGGTCAGCTGATTACATCGTCTCCCAGAAGTTTTCCATGAAAAACCACTTAGAACTAGTCAAAGCAGGACCATACAGACTGCTCAGTGCAAAGGGTGTGATGCATACTAGAAAACCCTTCTGTAGGGTGCGATGAGCGAGAGAAGACAAATGGCACAAGTAGTTTGCTAGGTGGACACCCTGAGAATCTTCTAGAAGTTTCTCATTTGACACTTGCCTCCCTGAATTCACCCAAGGATGAGTAAGAGATCATGAAATCTCCAAGTGGAACCAAGAACTATCAGAGAGATGACACTAATCAAAATCCTAGAAGCTGACTCACCCCCCTGCAAATATCTATATATGGATCCCTCATCCCAGAGATCCAGAGGTTGGAATTTGGTAATTTGCAAAGAAGTGTTGTTGGTTTCTCTTTGAGGACATTGTTGGGTGATCTTGCTTTGTATGAGGTGAAGAGGGCTTTCAAGCTGGGAGGATGGCGTTGGGTCAGACCAAGTGGTTGTAATCCTCTCTTCTACTACTTTTACTAATAAAGCTATTTGAGTTTTCCTCCATATTCTTGTGTATCTCTGAATATTGTGTTGATATATGCATTTGTATGGTCAATATATATCTGATCCTATATTTTTTACAGTGATAGATCTCTATGCTTTGATAGTATTATGTTGCTGTGAATCTACAGGTGCTCTTTGAAGTGGGACAAGTAAGGAAGCAGTGGCGAGATTCTGTCAAAGGAGAAAGGAAACAAGCAAGGAGCCAAGAAGAAGATGGAGGTTAGTACTCTTTACTTCTTTCTCATCTCTCTCTCGTAAAGGAAAAACAAGTGAATTTAATCTGATTGTTTCTAAGATAGCTACCTGTCTTAGTGGGACTAGCAGCTCTGAATAGACACTAGATTTCCTGATAACACCTTTGCCACCATACTAGTTTTTGGGAAGAAAAGAAGATTATATAGGGAAACCTTGATGAAATTCATTGTGAGTAGTCAAGAGAAACCTCACAACTATCCTCCTTATTTTGTCCACTTAGATTTATACTCTTTCATTCTTTATAATGATGGAGACATCAACACTCAGGTGATCAATGCTAAAATGGAAATTTCTAAAACAGATCCAAACCAAACACAAACAATTGAACCCAACACTCTCCTTGAACCTATTTGGAACATCAGTTTTGATGGATTTTGTAGCAAAGACGGTTCTGGAGTAGGAATTTGGGTGGTTAACACAAGAAACAATCATGTTGAGGGTCATTCATACAAGCTCAATTTCCAATGTACCAATAACATAACCGAGTATGAAGCCCTTATATTAGGATTGTAGTTGTTGAAAAAATTAGGTGTCAAAAGAATCTCCATTCAAGGGGATGCTGAATTAATTATAAAACAAATTAAAGGAGAATTTTTAGCCAAAAACCCTAGAATGAGAACATATAGAAATGTTGTGCTTGACTTTCAAGAGAGTTTTCTTGAATATGGCCTTCCTGCAATTCCTTGAAAATAAAATATCATTCTGTTGGGTCCCTATAATACTAGTGATTACCCCATTACTATTGTAGTTATACTCCTTATTAATATTATTGTGCCCCTATTTCCCCCATATTGTTATTACTGTGCCACATAGAATCCCTCTATTGTTATTTTTGTGGCTTTATATTATTATTGTTAGATCGGCTGGATTTTATTGTGACTCCTTAGACTCCTATATATAGAAAGGAGGTTTTTTCATTTGAATCATCCATGAATTGTTCATTTATGTAATGTAAAGGAGGTTTCCCCTCGAAGAGGTTGAATTCTAAGGCATTGATCTATCTTTTCTATCTTTTCTTGAGCTGGTTTCATAACATTTGATATCAGAGCTTTGGATTCTAGGGTTTCGCTGCTCCAAACAGGTCATCGTGGAATTTTCGCTATAACTTTTTTCTGCGATGTTTCAGAAGTTGCAAAAATAGCCCATTTGAGAAGATATCGCGCTGAACCTCGAGTCCGAATTTCAGAGCTTTTAGCACTATATTTGCGGAGATATGATTTGAGGAAGTTGGTCTTTTTGCAGACTCCTGAATTACATTCCAAACAGGTGACCTGGGGAAAATCGTCATAACTTTCTTTCTGAGCATCGGATTGAAATTTAGTAAGAAGGTAAAGAAATAGGATGGACTGTAGTTTTCTTGTATATATTTTTCAGAGTCAAAGGTCGAAACAGTGACACGTGGAACTTCATACAAGTTCGCTCTACTGAACTAGTCTATAATCAGGTCACTGCGGGAGATTGTGCATAACACTTTCTTGGAGAATCCAATTTGGATCAGATGAGTGGAATTGGAAAGAGGACACAGAAGGATACTACAGATCACAATTCCAAAACTGGATGATTCAAAATTACAGAGATACATAAAATTCAATATCAGGCTTCTACAAAGTGAAAAAAGGTGTGTAGTTTTTTTTAAATTTTTGCGTGAGCTTGGTTTGAAGGAATTCAAAGGACATAGTAAAGCATTATTATCAGTAATTGATGCCCCGAGGAAAGAAAATGCAAACACCTAGTAAGCAACCTGAAAGCTCTAGCATGACTTATGAAGAAGAGGAAGAAATGCAACATGATATAGCAAAATTACGAGACCAAGTGCAACAAGTGTCACTTGCACAAAAAGGAACAGAATCTAAGATGGATGGTTTAAAGAAAGATGTAGAAGCTAAGATGGAGTATTTAAAGAAAGGTGTAGAAGCTAAGATGGATTGTTTAAAGAAAGGCGTAGAAGCTAAGATGGATGATTTGAAGATAGATTCGAAGACAGACATGGAAGAATTGAAGAAGTTGCTACAAGAAAGGGTCACTAATGGTGAAAGGGTAGTAAAGGAAACTCATGATGAGAAAAAAAGAAATGTTAATCATGATTCCATAGACTCTAATGTTGGATCGAACACCCACCATATTCCAAAAATCGATATGAGGAAGTTTGATGGCAAGGATCCCGCAACATGGATATTATAGATGGAGCAATTCATTGATCTCAATAATGTGCAAAACACACAAAAGATACGTATGGAAACTTTATATTTGGAACCAAATCAGTTTGTATGGTATCAATGGCTTTGCTCTCATAAATAATTTATCACTTGGGCAATTTTTACGGAAGAATTGATAGCACATTAAGAGGATACAAAAAGCAACACTTTTTTTAGCCAATTGATAAGTCTCAAACAAAAGGGTTCAATAATGGAGCACATTGAGGATTTCCAAAAATTGAATATAAGGGTAAAACATATTCCAGAGGAGCATAGGATTGATGTGTTCATAGGGTCTTTAAAGGATAATATCCAACATGATGTTCACCTTTGGGAACCTGATTCATTAGAGAAGGCATTCAGGTTAGCAAGAAAAATGGAAAGCAAAATTATGGCAACCAGGAAGCATACCACTCACAACTATAAAGACGAAAGTGTTGTTGCCCCTAGTCTTCCACAACCTATAAGTTTGACACCACAACAATTGGAAGAAAAAAGAGCAAAATGGCTTTGTTATAGTTGTGATAGCAAATACACTAAAGGTCATAAGTGTGCTGAGAAGAAATTATTCTACATAGATTGTGAAGAGGAAGAAGAAAAGGAGCAAGAAAGGTCAAAAGAAGAGGATATACTCCAGGAACAAAGCCTAGATGAAGAAAAACTAAATCCAACCATATCTTGTAATGCTTTGGTGGGAATTGCCACTCCTCAAACCATCAAGATAGAAGGACAAATCAAGAAGAAAAAGGTAATAGTGTTGATTGATTCAGGAAGCACCCACAATTTTATTCATTGTAAGGTAGCAAAAGAATTGAATTGCTTCCTATATCCAGCACCAGAGTGTCAAGTGATGATTGCAAATGGAGGAACAATAAATTTCTCTGGAAAGTGCCATAATATCAAGCTATCCATGGAAGAATATGTATTGACTAGCCCAATGCTTTCCATTCCAATGGGAGGTGCTGATGTTGTACTAGGAGTCCAATGGCTACAATCCTTGGGTACAATAGCTTTTAATTTTCAAGAACTTTTCATCAAATTTTCTATGGAAGGAAAGGAAGTTGAATTAAGGGGTATTGCAGGGAAACCAGGAAAGATAATCAGCTCTAATGGTATGACAAAGCTTCTAAAAAAGGAGCAAAGAGGTGTAATTGCACAATTATGTTCGCTAGATGTTTCTACATCGGAATCATCTATTTCTCCAGATCTCCAAAAAGTCTTGGACAATCATTCCAAGGTATTTGAGACTCCCAAAGGTCTCCCACCTATGCGTGATCATGATCATGCTATTCATCTGATTCTAGTAAGTGTTCCTCCAAACATCAGGCCGTACAGATATCCCTATGTCCAAAAGAGTGAAATTGAACGTATGGTTGCAGAAATGCTAGAGGCTGGTATAATTCAACCGAGTCAAAGTTCTTTCTCTGCTCCAGTAGTATTGGTGCACAAGAAGGATGGATCATGGCGCATGTGTCTGGATTATAGGGAGCTCAACAAGCTCACTATTAAAGATAAGTTCCCCATTCCTGTCATTGATGAATTACTGGATGAATTGCATGGATCAATTTACTTCACCAAGTTGGATCTTCGTTCAGGATATCATCAAATCAGAATGAAGACTGAAGACATTTCGAAAACAACATTTAGAACTCATGAGGGTCATTATGAATTTTTGGTCATGCCTTTTGGCCTTACCAATGCACCTTCAACATTTCAAGGTTTGATGAATTCAATTTTCAAACCATTCCTTAGAAAATTTGTGTTAGTATTTTTTGATGATATACTAATCTACAGCAAGTCTTGGAAGGATCATGTTGAACATGTTGACAGGGTGCTACAACTATTGGAGGAGAAACAATTATATGAAAAAAGATCCAAATGTTTCTTTGGAGTCCAGGAGGTGGAATATCTGGGTCATATTGTATCTCATGAAGGAGTTAAGGTAGACCCTAGCAAAATTAAAGCCATTAAGGAATGGAAAATCCCCACATCCATAAAGCATCTGCGAGGATTTCTCGGGTTGACAGGGTATTATCGCAAGTTTGTTAAGAATTATGGGAGAATAGCAGCACCTCTAACAACATTATTGAAGAAAGATGCATTTTCATGGACTCCGGAAGCAACAAAGGCCTTTGAACATCTTAAAGAGGCAATGTGCCAAGCACCGGTCTTAGCTACACCGGACTTCACAAAAACCTTTATTGTGGAATGTGATGCTTCAGGAAATGGAATTGGTGCTGTTCTAATGCAAGATGAAAGACCCATTGCTTTTGAAAGTTGTCCAATCAAGGGAAAGTTTTTAAGCAAAGCTATTTATGAGAAGGAAATGTTGGCAATACTCCATGCACTTAAGAAATGGCGACCCTACCTAATGGGAAGACACTTCAAGGTAAAAACGGATCATGATAGCCTTAAATACTTTTTAGAACAAAGATTATCCTCTGAAGAGCAACAAAAGTGGGTCACAAAGATGTTGGGTTATGACTTTGAAATCATCTACAAAAAAGGGAAGCAAAATGTGGTGGCAGATGCACTCTCAAGAAAGGATGAGGATGTGGAAGCATTGTTGTGTGCCATTTCTATTATCCAACCAGATTGGATAAATGAAGCAAGGGAGGAATGGAAGAATGACGAAGAAGTGTGGGCACTTATTCGAAAGTTACAACAAGATTCCAGTACGTCTGATACATTTAGCTGGCAAAATGATTCGTTATGGTACAAAGATCGCTTATACCTCTGTAAGAATTCCCAGCTAAAACAAAATATTCTTATGGAATTGCACACTTCTCCCTTAGGAGGGCACTCAGGATTTCTAAAAACTTACCACAGGGTTAAGAAGGAATTTTTTTGGGATGGCCTTAAATCAGATATTCAAAAGTTTGTGGCGGAATGTTTGGTTTGCCAACAAAATAAAGTTGAAACAATTAAGACACCGGGTCTATTACAACCTTTATCCATTCCAAGCCAACGTTAGGAGGAGGTTTCAATGGATTT
Source organism: Pinus tabuliformis (assembly GCA_031772625.1). Taxonomy (NCBI): domain Eukaryota; kingdom Viridiplantae; phylum Streptophyta; class Pinopsida; order Pinales; family Pinaceae; genus Pinus; species Pinus tabuliformis. The sequence continues at coordinate 965,030,697 of CM062820.1, forward strand.
TATCACAGGTTTACCCAAGTCTGAGGGAAAGAGTGTCATCATGGTGGTAGTTGACAGACTTACCAAGTATGCACACTTTTGTGCATTATCACATCCATTTAAAGCCAGTACAGTTTCTACTACATTTATGGAAACAATTCAAAAGCTACATGGAAACCCAAAGATTATTGTAAGTGACAGAGATCCCATTTTCACTGGAAATTTTTGGACAAAATTATTTTCTTGTCTTGGTACTCAGTTAGCTCATAGCTCATCTTATCATCCTCAATCTGATGGGAAAACTGAGATAGTAAACAAATGTTTGGAAGGATATCTTCGTTGCTTTGTATCTGATAAACAGACACAATGGGTCAAATGGTTGCCTCTGGCTGAATGGTGGTATAACACTTCCTTCCATACAACAACAAAAATGACCCCATTTATGGCACTTTATGGGTATCAACCACCATCCATCACATCATATTTAAGAGAAAATTCTAAGGTTCAGGCAGTGGAACATCACATTGAACATCAACAACAAGTCCTCCAACTCTTAAAGGATAACCTCGTGTTGGCACAAAATAGAATGAAACAACAGGCAGATCAACATCGCAGTGAAAGAAGTTGATGTAGGTGATTGGGTATTCCAATGGCTACAACCATATAAGCAAATGTCCCTCAAGCAAGCTAAGAAGGATAATAAATTATCACCAAAGTATTATGGTCCATACAAGGTGTTGCAAAAGATTGGTACTATGGCATACAAATTGGAGCTTCCTGTAGCTTCTCGATTGCACCCAGTTTTCCATGTTTCATGTTTAAAGAAGGTTATAGGTGACAAGCTCCCAGTTCAAACAATATTGCCAGAACTTGACGAGGAAGGAAAAATTATATTGGATCCAGAAGCAGTCACAGAAACAAGAACTCAACAGCTACGAAATCGGTCAATTTCAGAGTATCTTATCAAGTGGAAGAACTTATCCACTGAAGATTCCACATGGGAGGATGAAAATTTTATGCAGAAGTATCCAGAACTACTCAATTGTTGAGGACAACACTTTTTTGAAGGAGAGGGGCATGTTGGGTCCCTATAATACTAGTGATTACCCCATTACTATTGTAGTTATACCCCTTATTAATATTGTTGTGCCCTTATTGCCCCCATATTGTTATTACTATGCCCCATAGAATCCCTCTATTGTTATTTTTGTGGCTTTATATTATTATTGTTAGGTTAGCTGGATTATATTGTGACTCCTTAGACTCCTATATATAGAAAGGAGGTTTTGTCATTTGAATCATCCAATAATTGCTCATTTATGTAATGTAAAGGAGGTTTCCCCCTCGAAGAGGCTGAATTCTAAAGCATTGATCTATCTTTTCTATATTTTATTGAGCTAGTTTCATAACACATTCCAAATAATCTGCCTTTTTCAGCCAACTCCTGTAAAATGCCTTACCCTAATCAAGAATATACAGTGGAAGTGAAACATCGACCAATTGTACCAGACAATATGAGGTATTGGCAAGTGTTTGGAAGTGATAAACCAATTGTGAGTTTTCTGCAATCTAAAGATGAATTTCAAGATGATAGTATTGATTTGGAATCTGAAGTAGAAAATCAAATAGTTGTACATTCTAATCTAGAAAGGCAATTAGAAAAATAAGATGTAAATACACCCATAGATAAAGTTGTAAATAAATTATAATTGTTTGAGATAGATCCATAAAAGGAAGAGTTTGAAACACTTCAGCTAAAAGATAATGTTTTACCTAGAGGTCTAGTTCCACTGGAAGAATTATTTGTTTTCAATAATGTGGCAAAAAAGCCTAAGATTGATCCCACAGGAGCAACAGTTGAAGAATGTAATTTAGGTACTGAAAAAGATCCCAAAATCATTAAGCTATCTAAATCACTCCCAATTGCTTAAAAACAAAAATACATTGCTTTATTTAAATAATTTAGTGATGTTTTTGCTTGGATCTATGAAGATCTTAAAACATATGATACAAAAACTATACAACACAAAATTCCAATTAAAGAGGATCAAAAACCATTTAAACAAAAACTTCGAAGAATAAATCTAGTTCTGATGCCTTTGATTGAGAAGGAAATTAAAAGAATGTATGAGTCTAAAACTATAGTTCCTCTTAGGTACTCTAAATGAGTTTCCAATATTGTGCCAACTAGGAAGAAAACAGGTGAAATCAGATTGTGTATAGATTGTAGGAACCTTAATAAAGTCCCCCTAAAGGACAACTATCCTCTACAAAAAATGGATCATATTTTACAGAAGGTAGTTGGGTCTTCTAGGATTTCTTTATTAGATGGTTTCTCAGGTTATAATCAGGTTCTAGTCTACCCAGAGGATCAAGATCAAACAACCTTTTCTACTCCATAGGGTACCTTCAAGTATGTGAAGATGCCCTTTGGGTTAATGAACACTGGAGCCACATTTCAAAGAGAAATGGATATTGCTTTTGTTGATGAAATTGGCAGGTTTATTGTGATCTATCTAGATGACATCACTATTTATTCTAAAACTAATGAAGAAAATTTGTTACATCTGAGAAGAGTATTTGAAAAATGTACAAGGTTTGGGAATTCACTAAATCCTAAGAAAACAATGTTCGGCCTTGAAGAGGGAAAACTTCTTGATCATATCATATCTAAGGAAGGTATTAAAATTCATCCTAAAAGGATTGAGCCATTCTGAAAATCAATCATCCAAGAAACATTAAGGAACTTCAATCGTTTATCGGTAGAATAAACTTCCTAAGAAGATTTATCACTAACCTTGCAGAAATTCTCAGAAACATAACAAACATGCTAAAAAATGATTTAGAAATCTGATGGAACATTGAAGCTAGGAAATTGTTTGATCAAGTTAAACAAGCATTGACAAAAGCACCAGTCCTAATTAGTCCAGATTTCACTAAGGATTTTATAATCTTTTCATTCACTTCTAAACATACTGTTGCAGTTGTCCTTTTATAGAAAAATGATGATGGCTTTGAACAACCCATTGCTTTCTTTAGCAAGACTTTCAGGGATGTTGCACTCAAGTATAATATAATGGAAAAAAAGGCCTTTACATTGATAAAAGAAATTAAATATTTCAGAGTATATCCTTCATTCTCACATAATTTTTTATGTACCAAATGTTGTAGTTAAGGATATTTTAACTGAAAATGGACCAGATTTTAAGAGGAAAATGGATTTCCATAATTCTTGGGTATGCCATGGAAATCAAGCCAACTAATCTGGTCAAAGGACAAGGATTAGCCAAATTGATGGATGAATCTAACTTTAATGCTTTCGATATCAAATTTTTAGTTGCATTAGATGATCAAGAGGAGTAGGCAACTCCACAATTAAATGAGGCTTTTATGACCTCACCCTGGTATGCAAATTTTATTTATGTTTTATTCAATTTAAATGCTCCTCCTTGTCTAACCAAGACAAAGGTTAGATTTCTAAAGTTAAAAGTAGTAAAATTTTGCATCATAGATAATGTTTTATATTTGAATGATGTTGGTGGTATTCTACTAAAGTTTCTGTGGAAAGATGATGCAGAAAGAACAATGCATGAATTCCATGAAGGTGGCTGCGGTGGACATCTGTACTGGAAAACCACTACTAATAAGACCCTTCGAGCTAGCTTTTACTGGCCTACCCTTTTCCATGATGTTCATAGGAAGGTAACCTCTTGCCATAAATGCCAAATATTTGAGAGGAAAAGAAAGCTTTTGCCTTTACCTTTGAAACCCATATCTGTTGAAAATCCTTTCCAACAATGGGTATTGGATTTCATTGGAGAAATCCATCCACCATCCTCTACCCAACATAAATGGATCCTCACCGCTACTGACTACTTCACCAAATGGATTGAGGCCACACCTTCGAAACTAGCCATGGATGTTGTTATCATCAAATTCTTAGAAACCAATATCCTATCTAGATTTGGCTATCCAAACAAGCTTATTACAGAAAATGATATAGATTTTAGATCTAAGAAAATGATAGATTTCTGTAAAAAATACCATATTACTTTAGGACATTCAACTACTTATTACCCATAGGGTAATGGGTTGGTTGAATCTTCAAATAAGAGTGTGGTAAATTATTAAGAAGCTGTTAGCAGACAACAAAAAGTCATGGCATAACAAGTTGATAAATGCACTTTGGGATGATAGTCTCACAACTAAGAAATCAATTGGCATGTCACCATATCAATTGGTTTATGGAATGGATGTTGTTTTTACATCCTCTTTGGGAGTTCAAGTCATGAATATAATTTAGGAATTGTAGGTTGAGCCAAATGACATCCAAAGGAAAATTGATCAGACAATCCAATTGCAACAATCCAGGGAAGAAGTCTATAATAAGGCTCAGGTCATCCAGGAGAATATAAACAAGGTTTTTGATAGAAGAACTAAAGCAGATGATTTCACTTTGGGTGATAGAGTTTTAAAGTAGGATTCCAAAATAGAGGACAAAGGAAAGCATGGAAAATTTGACAATCTATGGAAGGGGCCTTATGTCATTTATGCTTTCAGAGGGCATAATGCATTGTTTCTCATAAATTTAGATGGGACAGAAATGCCCGGTGGACCTGTCAATGGCAAGATTCTCAAACACTATTTCTCTAAGAAATATAAATTTTTCTAGCATTAATCATTGTAAATATCATTTTCATTATTATTTTGATTAGGTGACCTATTAACAGAAGTTGAAGCCCGCAGATAAGGCCCTAAGCTTCCATTGATTTGTTACCATAAGTACTACTACAAAGGAAATCAGGAGTGGATATTGTTGAAATAGAACACTCAACGCTACTGATCAAATGTTCTTGGCACCTCAGAGGGAGAGTGCCTTCCCCAGATGGAACCACTGTTTGGGTCCTATAATTTATAGGATCACAAAGTATTTGAGTATTATATCTCAGGAATCTTATATTGTAAATATTTGTCAATCTAAAAGTGTTGCAATCCTAAATGCCACTACTAATAGATAGTTTTATTCATCATTGTTAAATAAAATTTGTGTGCAACTTGTTTAAAATGCCACAATCACTAGGTATTTGTTTAATCATACAGTGTAATCATGGCTAAGCATGTTTAAATTTATGAAAATTAGTTCAGGGGATAATGATTTTCCAAACAGTTTAATCTTGGTAAAGCAGTAGTTATGGTAGAAAATAACTTTGATTCAACTTTTTAATCTGAACCAATAGGAGAAATAAGGGATAGCTTAGATATTTTTTCATTTTGTATAAGGAAAATAATGTGGGTTTACTAGTCTAAGTGCACCCTTTTAAAGAATAAGAAAAGATAGTTTAGATATGGGTAGCTAAATTAGATGGTTTTGATAAACATATGCCTATGCCATTTTATCCTAAGTTTTAATGTCATTGTAAAAATGGAAATAGGTGTGATAGGATAAATTGTTTTACATATATTTCATACTTTATCTTTATCCTAAGTTCGAAGGCAAATTAAAAGAGGCGCAAATGGACAAATCTTCTTTGTTGTATATGGTTAATCGACAACACTGTGAAGGCATCGGGATCCGTTCTAGCTCATGTCCAAGACCTGTATCATTCTTCGGCCCCCCCTCTCCATCCTTCCTTTATCGTTGATGGAGCGGTGTGGGGGGGCGGGGTGGGTGGGGGAGGGGAGGTCCAAAAAGGTTGTTTCCCTGTTGGGCCCCATCCTAGACGTGGCAGCTTCTCCTAGTTTCACAACCCCCGCCCCATCTGAAACCACTTACCATTCTATACCCCCTCTGAAACCACCGTCCCCTCACTTGCTTTATCATGTCCCCACCACAATATCTCCGCCTCTCACCTCATGCCACATAGCCTAGCTGTTGACCAATTAAATGCACTCCCGGCAAAGAAATAACCATTCAACATTAATTTCATATTTCTCAGGTAACCGTTCGAAAATTAACGATCCCGCACCATTTCCAACGAGACTCTCATTGAACTGTTTAAAAGTTTTGAAACCGACTCTTTCCTCCATTTTCACTGCTTATCCTCTACAAATTGACAGATTCTACACAGCGCCCGCTTTCAGAACATTTCCTTGACCAGACCAAGAACATAAAGTGACAGTTTTCTGTCTCCTTCCCCTGACAATTCATTTACTTTGAACTGATTCCTGGTAAGCCTTCTTTTCCCTCACTGTGATTACTCATTGACACAATCATGCCTCCCAAGAGCAAAACCCATGAGAAGATTTCCAATCCCTTAATCCCTCCCTCTGTAGATTTAGATCACAACCATTTAGATGATAGGGATTATCGGATTAATGAAACCCAATATGATTGTGGTTTTTTTGAGTTATACTGCTGGTTGGAGGACAAACATGTAGACCAAACTGATGAAATTGGGCTATGGGAGTCCAGTCATCCACATTACATATTCCCCTTGACCTTCCAAGCCCCTGAGTTTACCAGAAAATGTAAGGCATGTTATGTCCCTACTCAAAGAGCTATCATGGACCCATCAGGCGACATCCTATTTACCATAACTACCCAGCCCATAAATCAAAGTATGCTAGCTCCCTCTATGGAAAATAGTGCTCCTTTCGCCCTAGAAGCTCTCACCCAACTTTATCAGAAGTTGGATTTTTCCACCAGAGCCAAAATTTTCCAAATCTTCTTTCCTAAGAATGCATAATTACCTAAGAAGAATCCTCCATATCCTTCCTCCACCATCCCTGATTAAGCCAAGCAAATTGAATCTATAATTTCCTATATTTTGGGTTATTATTCTGATCCATGGGTAGATGAGCTCATTTTAGGATTCCTATTCATATTTTCCACAGATAGTAAGTCATCCACTTTATTCAATTTCTGTCAATTTTTGGTTGACAACATTCATGAGCAATTTCTAAAATTTCCCACAGAATAGTTGTTTAATTACACCTCTATTTTAATCTATATGTTCCTTTCCTACCAGGCATATACATTAAATTTTTCAATGCAGAAGCTTGATGATGTAGGAAACCAACAACTAGTGATTGTTTAGACCTCATTGGTCATGAAAGAGTAGCAGGAGTTTTCTTACAAGTAGTTTATTGAGGAATTTGTTCACCCAGCCATGAACATTCTTAACATCTCAATACAGCCCAAAATCATTGAATATATTAAGAGAATTCTACATCTGTCAGATCAAGCCAAGACTTAGGATTGGTATTTATACCAAAACTATACAGAAATCAGAGTTTATGGGTGTGGATTGGCACCATACAGAATCCCTAAATACCTCCCCGTGAGGATTTTTTCCCTGGAGTATATTAGACAGATGTTGAATTCAGATGATATTCATTTTGTAGTCGCTAAGAAGAAATCGTAGTTCCAAATAAAGACAATGGTGGGCCCATTTGTATGTAATACTAGGAGAGCATGTGAAAAATAAAACAAGATGCTTAAAGAAATGAAGTTCAGTTTGAGTTTTACATGGTCTTATGACCCTTCTGGCATTATTTCAAAGCTCAAAGTAGAGAATAAAAGTACTCCTTACATCTATACTTTAAGGCTTGAAATAGAGAAGTATGAAAATCAGTTGGAATGCATAGAAAATACCTTGTGGGAAGCTGAATAACAACTCTTTTCTACTTCCAGTTTGTAGACTCCCTCTCCTCAGGAGAAAATGAGTAAAATACAAAGAGAGGAGGGATCTTCATCAACAATAGGGAGTGAAGAAAAAGAATTCAGAATCAACTTTAGGAAAAGACTGAAATTGACTCCTATGGCAGAAATAGACAAAGAGACAGAAGAGCAGGCTGCCATCATAATCATAGACTCACCACTTACAAGCAGCAAAGAGACAGAAGAGCAAGTTGCCATCATAATCATAGACTCACCCCCTGCAGGAAGCAAATTTGTAACATCCTCTACTACACCTTCATCCTCATAGGGCTAGAAGGAACTAGAGCTAGATTCCCATACTGTCGAAGGAGAGAAAGAAAAGACAATTTTTGATAGGTATAGAGAAATTAAGCTTAGAAATGAGATTCTCAAAAATAGTACTTATAATCAGTTTTGGAAGCAGACCTCCAGCTCACAGAGTAGATTGTTATCAGTGTTTGACACAGAGCATGGAAAGATGCAGATGGCCTTCCTTGAGGCCCAAATTCCACAGCCAAAAACAACAACAGACTACAAGAGCACTACATTTGAGTTCAACACCAAATACATTCATCCCATTGATCAAATGGAGATGCACAAGAAAACTAGTGAAATGATATCTTCTACTTTAACTAACACTGCTATGTCATTGTCCAAGTTGCAGGTTTCATTTGCCAATGTTCAGTCACAGTTGAAAATGGAGAAGGTGTCCTCCTTAGCCAAGGATAATAGGATCAAGTCTTTGGAAGACTTGGTGGTTAAGATAGGATATGATCCCAAATATGTCAATGCTACAGAGGAGATCATCAAGAAGAAGAATCTGGACATTGCAGCCTTGAGAAAGCAGCTTAAGATGCCAACCACAGAGGATCCATTGACCAAGGAAATTGAAGAAAATGAGGCATAGAAAGCTGACATGATGAAGCTGATTATAGAGAAGAGAATACAAATTAGATAGATGGAGGCAGTGATGGAGAAGATAATAAAGGAGAAAGAAGAGATTCAGAAGATGGCCATTGTCCCCCTGGATACCACACCCATTTCCCAACTTACAGTAACATGAACTACCACTGCAACCACTTCTTCCACTCATACTGAAAATGTTGAACAAGTGACCAAGACATTGGAGAACATGTCCATCCAGTCAAAAGAGATCAATACTTTGCAGGATCAACTCAAAGCTTTAGAAGTACAAAAGGCCAAAGTTGAAGCTTCTCATGTTACTGAACTACAGAAATCATAGAGAGTATTGGAGAGGTTGGAGAAGGTAGAAAGGGATACCTTAATTGGTCAGACCTTGGCCCAAGCCAAGGAAACCATTTGGATGAATATTCTAGATTCTATGAATGAGATTTGGCCATCTATCCAAATCATCTTTGAGCAAAAGGAACTGATAGAAAAAGCTACAGAAACCATTGTGCAGGGAAGGGAGAAGCTTGGAGATATGCCCACATAAGGCTCTAACACTATTAGATTCCTAAATTCTAAGTCAAAATATGAGCTTGAAGAATTAGGAATCAGTGATAGAACTGTCATTATTTTAGAAGTGAAGAAAGTTTTGACCAAAAGGAACCTTATTGATCAGTTAGAAGAAAGATGTGAAACATTAGAGCCGTAGGTGAACATGTTTACTAATAGAATTGAAGCATTGATCCACAAAGGGCTGCCCAACATTTATGTAATAAATGATAAATTGTTCACTCAGGAAGACTATGTCCTGAAGATGAAAGAAATGGCCAAGAGCAGTATCAAATTCAGTGGGATTAAGGGAAGTATGACATCAAGGGAATTTTTGGAAACCATGTCAAATGATTTCTACATACAAAATGAGGTAAAACACATTTTTACAATGAAGCCAACTTTTGCCAAATACACATAGGTATATGAAATTTACCAGAGGGTGATTAAATTGACCATACCAAATGAAAAGAGATGGGAAGAGCTTTGTGATTTACTAGATTGAAAAGTAATTTGGATGCAGTAAGACAACGGCCAGCACATCAGCCAGCACGATAGTCAGCACATCAACGCAACACAGTTTTAGGTTGACTCAGCAACCGAATCCACCAAAACAGAGCCACCTTTCCTTCCAGCTGTATACGTGGCCTATTTTTCTGCCAAAGATAAATCATATTGTTTGTAATTAGGCTAATAATACACTGTTGGTTTTGATAGCATTTTTGTAATTATTTTGTATAAATACTTCACTGTTTGAAGTATTAAGGGTTGATTTTTGAATGTAATTTCTTCTACATATTGTAATTTTTCAAAGTACTAGAGCATCAATAATACAGGGACCTTTCATAGGATTCATGTGGTGTACCAAATGGTGATGTGTTTCTTCTATTTATTTGTTTAAACATTGTTTTTCTTTCTCTGTTATTCTGAAATCTTAATTATTTAACAGAAACTGTGATGAATAAGATTTGTTATTTAGAGCACCCTATTTAGGATGTTAATAATTTTCATGTTCTCCATTGAAGTCAAATTAAGGAATTCTTAATTTCTCCTTAATTTCTACTAAGCCTTACATCTCTACTACTTCACAATCCATTTAATTTCTGAAAAGATCCAAATAGTGCAACCTAGCTTGCCCTGTGAAAACTCCTCTAAAAATTTGATTCCAAATCCAGTTTAATCTATAGACTCTATAGCCCAATGGAATTATGACAGTTTAATCAACCAAACCAATCAAATAAAAAAAATCAGTACAATCATAACTAGCCTAAAAGTTTACATAAAACAAAGCTAAATTTTACAGAGAGATCCCTCTTTGAAGCTAGTAGGACTAGATCCCAGCTTCCAAAGTGGTTTTGATCCTGTCCAATGTGTTTACTCCCTCAACCTCAAAAATATAGAATGACAACACAGGCCATTGTATCTAAAAGCTTGTTTCCACAATCTGGCTTGTCATCGTCTCTTGTTAACATCTCTCAATCAATAGTGGAAATCCATATAGATTTCTATGATCCAATTGAAATTCAGTTGGAAAGAGAATTTCAAGAGAAGGTAATTGTAAATAAGTTACTTTTTGTAAATATGTTAGCAAGTAACATACATTTTTCTTTCAAATTTAGCTTTCTTAGTTTAATTATATTTGTATTTTTATTACTAATGTTTGACGTGTACATGTGTGTAGGAATTAAAATGAGAAAGTGGTTACATTGGAAGTATGACTATACCTAGTCATGTTTCCTTAATTAAGTTAGACAGAGGAATAGATTAATTTATATTAGATTTCTTTTATGTTAGCACCTATTTCATTATTTCAAATTTTAAATAATGGTTATACGTGAATGACTTACTTAATGCAGTTGAATCCCAAAATGATTAATATAATGCACTGCGTAAACCCATAGACTTAGAACCTGACTTCTTCTGGGCATTCCCTTTCATTTCGGAAAAGAGGCTTAAAAAATTTTAGAATCTTTTGAATAATATACAAATAAATTCCAAGAATTTTCTACAGCTTGACAATTTTGGATTCATAAGTATTTATGAAAAGGAGCTCATTGTCATTGCTCTTGTCTTCCGATGTAAATTAGAGGTGGACGCAATTTGAAAAATCATTACTTAGCATTTTAGATTAAAATAGTAGGTGAGGTTGAACATATGCAAATTTTGAGAAACATTGGGGGAATTTGAAGATTCAAGAGGTAAATTTACCGTAAATTTTCTTCCAGGTATGTGTTTACAGGTTCATCATCATCTATTGTTAGTTTTACTTTTTCAAATGTTATTTCTTATTTCTGTTCTGTTTCTTTTACAGGTCTTCATCGAATTGATTATGGAAACTTAAGATAATAAAGCAACCAAACCTTTTCAAATCCACAACATATTCAAGGAAGTATTATTGGTTGTTCATCAGAATTTGAGCATTTGTTTTTGCTTTCATTCATTAAAAACCCCAACAGGCATTTAAAAATAGTATCAAAAAATTCATATCAGAGCACTCTAACAACATAATTGTCATTATTCGAAAAGCTCCGATAAACATATTCCCTTATCCAATATTTCCGATATCTATTAAAAAGGGGTTTTGTTAAAAGGAAAATTTAACTTGATTTCTTTATTTTATAATTGAATACTTTAAGAAGTTTTTGTCCCCACAGAATGCAACATCTGATATCGCATTTCACATATCATAAGTTTTCAATTGAGCATATCCCCAATATCTTGAATCACTCATCTCTGATAAATGACTTCACCAATATTGCGATCACCATACAACCCCGGACCCGATACCACATTTAAATCTAGTTCTGAAAGATATCACGTCCGTTCATAAATGATAATTTTGGTAATTGCATATGTTTAAAGGCTCCAATGTCCCGAATCTGATATGAAATTAAATACGCATGATAGAACTATCGAGTTCGTTCTATATCAGATATCAGCATATCAATGATATTACATCTCATATTCAAAACCTTTTGATTGCCGATTTCTTATAAAATTCAAAGTCAGTCCCACCAGTGAGCCACGCCAACTATCAAAATCCTATTATCATATGAATCATATCAGCATTTCCTTTTGTTAACAATTCAGATCACCGATATGACTATTCTTCGATATAGCAATCACTCCATCGTAATTTCTCATTGCATATGCTCATATCACAACCTTGCCATTGCAACACTTATATCACATCACGAAACTCAAATCACATATTGTCTTGACATCCTTCGATGCGATAAATGTTGATTTATGCCTCTCTACCTTTATCTTTTAACTGTTATATTCAATCACATATCGGCAAAGGTGAGTCTTGCAGTTTGAAAATTATGCATGGGAGAAAACTTGTGATGCGAAAAATTCGATAAGGCATTGTGTTGTATAAAATATTTTAAGGCACTCTTGGGCGACCATTATGGTAATAAAGAAATTGATAAGAAATTTGCAACATGGTTAAATCATTCTTAATTTCTCTTATATTTAAGTTTTGATATGTCACTCTTTATTTAATATACAAAATTCAAGAACTCTCCATCTACACATTTGTATTTCATTATTTTGGATTTGGTCTTAATTCTGAAAAATTTATGAAAATCATAGAGTTGATATCAAACTTACAATATTATGAGAACATTCATGGTTGCAACTCATTAAGAAGTATATCTTCATTTTTTTTGGATTTGGTTTATTTTCGATTCCTTGAACACAAAACGTTGCTTTATTAATTTACTGCTTACTTTAGTATAGATTTAGTAAAAACTAATTTTGGGGTTATAAAATTACAATTAGTTCAACTTCTTCGTGCTTTTAATTCTAATTAAAAGAAGAAGTTAGCTAGTATTGGAGAAGATGATACCTCTCAAGTAAGATTAAATGCAATTCTCCAATGGTAAGTTTCACATGCCGAATTTCATTTATTTACTTATAGTTTCAGTTTCGTTTTTAGTTTTGTTGATCCCGGACTCTGTTTTTACAGGTCTTCATGAACCTTTGGCACCTCTACTAGATCAATTTTGAAGTTCATTTTAATTTGTTTAATTTTATTTGAGATTCTTGAAAGAAGTAGTAATGATCTTCATCAAATCAGTTAAACTAGGGAGTTTCTGAACCTTTAACTGTTTCCTTAAGAATTATTTTTATTAGAAAATGGTTAAGATGCTTTTTGTAGGTTTTGCTTTGAAATAAGAAAATTTGCAGCAGAAAAAGACTTCTCATTTAATATATTATCCATCATCACTGCTATTTCACCTGCTTCATTTTAAGAACCTCATTTCTTATAACTCTACAAGATAAAAAATTTAAATTTCAACATAGGAAGGAACGCACATTTGTTTATTTTCTTTTATCTCTTTTGTTGAGACATTTGTATAAGTAGTCTTGATGGAGTTTATCTTTTATCTTTTTGGATTTTTTTTTCCTTCAGTTTTTGCTTTCTTCATTTTTATTTTTGTTTGTTGATTTATTTTCTTACTTTAGTTTAAGAATTCTTTTGCTTTTGCTTTCATTTTTTATTTCATTTTGGTTACTGTACCATGATTTATATGAAAGACATTTTTCCTCACCTGACAATGATTAACATACATGGGAAATCTCTTAATCCTATCTATTTCAGTGAATTTCATTTATCATTAAAGGCATATCTTTATGGAACCATAAAACCCTCTTTCTTTAAATCATTTTCATGGAGGAAAACACATCCTTACTAGGTGATTGAGTTTACTTTTTTCAAGGAAAGAATTGATTTGAGTTTAACACAATGAATCCTTCCCAACCCTCCACATAAAAGGCTCTGATTGATAGCTGCAGGAAAATAATTTGGAGCAAACATTATGAAAGTATTATGTCCATTAAACATAAGTCTCTATTACCATCCCACCTCTTTCACTCAAATATATTATAAACTACAAGCTTGCAAATATGCTTATCAAAAGAGTGATTAAAGAGGAAGCATGGTAAATGCAGGTAAACTCGTCGGGGATATGAACGGTCGTTGGTAGTAGGACTAGGCTTGTACGGCATAAAAGACAACTTCATCAGGGTACTGTTCAGGCTCGCTGGTAGCGAAGTGATGTCAGAGACAATCATAAATTGGATACATGCTTTATTAAAAATCTCCTATCTCTACCTTCTTTTATTTTCCATATGAGGTAGTTTTAAAATAGATTTCTCAAATTTGGATTTATGACTTTTACTCCAGTCTTCTTTGAGTACCTATATTTACATACTCATATTGCTTAATATATTTTATGTGGGATATATCGAAATATTTTACTGTTAGACAATTTCGTGAACTCCATTATTTTTAACCTTTAGATAAATTAAAGTTCATTATCTTTAAACAAAGATAACTGGTTCTTTCAGTGTGCCACCATTGTTGTAGGAAAAACCCAATGCCCCCCATTACATCAAGTAATAGGAACCCTTTCCATTAATTTTTGGCTGAGCATATTTTATCGTTTTCATTTAAGTTAATTATCTTACAATTTTTTTCATTTTTTAGTTTTCATCGGATTTCTATTTTGATTGTTTCATTGAATCTGACTTTTTTCAAACCTTTCTATCAATACCTGTTTCACCCCATTTGGTCAACCGGTTTGTAAATGGTACTCCTTTGAAGTTTGATCATTTTCTTGACCTGACTAAAAAATGTTAATAAATGTATGATATTTCAATTTTTACAATTAAAATAGTCATCCATTGTAAATATTAATTTTTTGTTAATTTTTACTAATTCTTTCATTTTTCACTAACAATCCTACAAAATGACCCAGCTAAATTGTACAATAGATGAAAACATGTTTTGGGATCTTGGTAATTTACTCCAATTTGTTATTTTAAAACAAATTTCCAAACTCAAAACCCAAAAATTGCAAAGTGGCTATAGTCCAGTTTGTAGGACTATTAATTCATATGGCCCCACTTTACCTCCCTTGTCCTCCTAAATAAATTTGCGATAAAAAATTGCGATATCACATATCGCAATATCACCAAGCACCTTAATTGATTGATTTTTGATTTTGCGATTGGGTTTTATGCAATGGTTAAAAACTTTTTAATATAAATTTTTGGTTCACTCCTTATTCCTCCCATACCTCCACCTCACTCACCTCCTTATCACTCTAGCTCACCCTCCACTCACCTCCACTCTTTATCACTCCATACTCTCCACCCACACGCCAATACATGACTTATAAAAAACATTGTATTTTGAATTTGTTTCTATATATAATATTATATTATTATTATAATATTTATATATTAATTATAATTTTTATAATATAATTATAATATTAATATAGTATTATTTTAATAAATTAATAAATTATATTTTTATATTAATTAATTTATGTAAATAATTAATAATTAATTTAGTTTAATTCTTTATTGTAATTGGGAAATGCCTTCAAACATATATTGTGTCACCAAAGAAAAGGGGGATTTTCAAGAGAAGCTCGTTCATTGACGATATGCGGAGGAAGGCACAGGGTTCGACCCTGAAACCCTAGGCCTAGGGCCTAGGCGACACTGACAGGCTACTCTTCATCGAGCAGGCACGGGCAGGGCTGATGGCAGACCCTCCGTGGATCCGTGGTTTCGAGGTACACTAGCTGTTGACAGATGGGCGGTTTTCCCTTTTTGGTGACTACGGTTAGGTCCTCGGAGGTTTAGCGCTGCCGGTTTAGGTATTGACCGCTGTACCCTGAGTTTTTACCTCTGTTAAACCTAGCCCGTGACGGTTTTGAACAGTTTTACCTAAATCATTCCGGCGCTTTTGTACCCTGGCGTTTCAAGGTGCGTGCTTTGTGGTAACGGGTTTCAGTGAGGTGTCATTTATTTCCACGGTTTAGTAAACATGGTTTTCCACAGTGAGGCGGTGGATTTGGAACCTACTCCTGAAGATATCCTCTCGGTATGGGGTAAGGAGGTCACGGACCAAAACCTGGACAAGTTTTTCGGACGAGAGGGTTTTACCGCACCTGACAAAATTACTGCAGGAGGTCTGTGGAGAAGCCCTCTGCCTAGGGTTTCTTTGGAGGAGAATTTAGGACCGGCCGTGGAACCTGGCAATACTGGTGGTCGCTTAGAAGTTTCTGGTGCGCGTCAGGAGGTCTGCAATCAGAAAGATAAAGGGTTTCTTGAAGGTAAGGTTATCTCTCCCTCAAAGATTTTCAGTCCGTCGGGAGGTCTTGAAGATATTATAAACTTTAATTCTAGACAGGGGTTATGGAGGACTATAGGGGGTTTTCAGGGATCTGACAGAGAAGGCCGGGACAGATGTGGCTCTTTGATGGTCAATCGACCACTTTCATCAGCAGGTTGGGCTCCGGGCGGGCCGATTTCTAAGGGGATCTTTCCCGAACTTTCTATTCCGGGGAAGAATGACCAAAACACCGTCTCAGGAAGGTCGGAAGAGAAGGGGGAAAAGGATTATGGCAAGGAAGGAAGCGCTGCAGGAGGTCTGAGCTTTTTCCCCCCAGGACAGGAAGGAAACCCTCTCGCGGGTATTGAGCATGGAGTTCTAAGGGCACCAAACATTGCAGGCACTGTCAGTGAGGCGGATCTGGAACGAGGCAGAGTCGCGGAAAAGCGAAAGAAGGCTAAATCCCTAAAATCGAGAAGGTTAGCCGGGAACCTGTTACTTGGAATGGATGTTCAAGTAGAGGACGTGTTGGAGGTGGCAGAATGCATGCTTGTGGGCCGTGTAAGGGAGCGCCCAATCTCGAGCAAGTCTCTACAGCAATGGGCGGAGCGTCTATGGATGGAAACCCCGACAAAGTCTTTCAAAGCGGCCACTCTGGTAAACGGTTGGTTCATGATCAGGTTCGATAGCAAAGAAGCCATGGAGTGGGTTGAAGGAAGGAATTGGGCTTTTGGAAAGCGCCCAGTTTACTTCAAAAGATGGTCTCCACTCTTCGACACGTCCAAGGAAAAGGTGGAGGAATTTCCCGTCTGGGTAAGGGCACCTGGACTCCCACCGTTCCTCTGGGTGGAGTCCGTCTTCACCTCTATTGGGAATTCGCTGTGTACGTTTCTGGAAGCTGATATGTCTTTTTTAGACACTCATGAAAGGGCGGTGGCAACGATACTGGTGCATCTGAATCCAAGTGAAGGGCTTGTAGACTCGATAAATTTGCAATACAGGGAGTATGTATTTGAACAGTTGTTGGACTACGAATTACTTCCGTTTAGGTGCCACAGATGTCACGAGATCGGACATCTGGCGAGGGATTGTCCTATGGGGCGGCACAAAAGGAGGGTTCAAAAACCCGTCGAGCAGAGGGAGAGGAACAAGGTTGACGATATAAATATGACATGGAAGATTAACTCAGAGGACAAGCCCACTAAAGGAGCGCATCTACAGGAGGATGAAACACAGGCTCAGATAGAAGGAGCCCCGATTCCAGCGGCTGAGATTCTGAGTGGAGCCGAAGAGCCCCATGGCGGAGAAACTGAGGCCGATGCAAATGATCTACCCGGTAAGCAATCAATCCCTCCATCCACTGTATGCTTTCCAGAGTCAAATCCTGTACTCTCTTCTTTGGAGTCCCCTCTGATTTCAAATTGCAAAGATATTTGTAAAAACATTGATCAATTAACCGTAGACATTCCTTCCATTGATCTGAAAAGTGAAGTGTTATCTTTAAATATTCCGGCCACAGACATTTCCACACCTGCCCGCACTTATAATCTCAGATCTCTCAGCAAAAAGTCTGACCCTTTTCCTGATTTGGGGGATCCTGTGGGTGGATTGGGTCCTTCTTCGTCTAAGCCCTCTCAGAAAAAGGGTAGAGGGAGAAAGTCTAATCTATCCAAAGCCCAAGTTAAAGCAAAACTGGATGTGGCTGACGGAAAACAAAAATTGATTTCTGGGGCGCTTAGAGCAGTAAAACCCCCTGAGGCAGTTATAAAATGATCTGTTTATCATGGAACCGCAGGGGTTTAACTAGTAAACCCAAAAAACTGGCTTTGAAGGAATTAATCTCTCGCCACAACCCGGATCTGGTTTTTCTGCAAGAAACTTTGGGAAGGGGTGTAGATATTGAACCTATCCTCAATTCTCTACTCCCGGGATGGACCTTTGTAGCCCTAGATGCAGTAGGTCATTCGGGGGGTCTCGCCATGGGATGCAGGGATGGCAGACTGAAAATTTTGAGCTTCTGGGGTATGCACAATGTGATGGGTATGGAGGTTATCTATCCAGATTTCGATTTTTCTTTCCTGGTAGTAAATGTCTACGGGCCCTGCCAGGCAAGGGTTGCTTTCTGGAATGCTTTCATGTCTAAAGATTTCCTAAAAGGAAAAAATCTGATAATTGGAGGTGATTTAAACTTCTCTTTGGGGAATGCGGAGGCTTGGGGACCTTCGGCCAGAACTGATCCTCTATCAGATTATTTTTCCCAACTTCTCCTATCTCACAAGCTGATAGATGTAAACTTTATTAAGGCAAAGCCCACCTGGCAAGATAGGAGAACTGGGGAAGAGAGGATAGCAAAACGGCTTGATCGTTTCCTTTTAAATGACTTGATGGCATCCAATGTTCCAATGTTCAGGCAATGGGTGGGTGAAGGGGGAAATTCTGATCACTTCCCCATCCTCTTAGAACTCTCCAAGCCTCCCCCAAAGCCTGCAGCTCCTTTTAAATTCAATGCTTCATGGCTGCAAGAAGAGTCTTTTAATATGTTGTTCAGGAATACTTGGAGACACACGGGTAGGGACTCTTCTGGATCCAAAGGGGCTCTCTTTATGGAAAATCTTAAAAGACTTAAGAAAGCAACGGTAGAGTGGGCTTCTAAAAGAAGGAAATCTCAAAATGAGGCCTTGACTAAAATTGATGAAGAGCTCCGAACTCTAGAAGAACCTGAGGCGGACGCTTATGCTTCTCAGGAGTCAAAAGATAGGATCGTGGCTCTTGAGAAAGCGCGAGCTAAGATTTTACTAGACAAAGAGGAAGAGTGGAGACTAAAGAGTAGAGCAATTTGGTTAAAAGCAGGGGATGGGAATACAAAATTTTTCCACAACTATGCAAAGGGTCGGAGAAATGCAAATACAATCTGGAAGCTAAAGGACCATGGGGGCAGAGAGGTCTCCTCTTTTGAGGCCTTGTCAACCCTGGGGAAGAATCACTTTAAATCCTTGTTTTCAGATCCAGGAGGGGTTTCTCTTGCCGAAATTATCAGAACAGCTAAAGCCTTCCCTCGGTTTGTGGAGGGGGAAGAGGCAGAAGATCTTTTTAGAGAGGTGACAAAAGAGGAAGTTGAAAGTATTGTAAAATCAATGGCAAAAGACAAAAGTCCGGGGCCAGATGGATGGACTGTTGAACTCTTCACTCATTTCTTCGATCTGATTGGGGAAGAACTAACGGAAGTGGTGGAGGAATCAAGGAGAAAAGTTCACCTGAAACCAATCCTTTCAAGCTGCATTTCTCCGGAACAATTTGGTTTTTTGGATGGTCGCCAAATACATGAAGCTATAGGGGTGGCTCAGGAGACCATTCATAGCATCAGGGTCTCAAAAGCAAAAGGGGCTGTGCTAAAAATTGACCTGTCCAAAGCTTATGACAGAATCAGCTGGAATTATTTAAGGATGCTGCTAACTCACCTGGGTTTCAAGGTGGATTTCATAAGCTGGATCATGGGATGTATATCAAATGCAAGTTTTGCAGTATTAATAAACGGGGCAGCATCCCAGTTCTTCAGAAGTCAAAGGGGATTGAGGCAAGGATGTCCCCTTTCTCCTCTACTTTTTCTTCTTGCTGCTGAAGGCCTCAGCAGATTGATATCATCTGCCAAAAGATCAGGTTTGGTAAAAGGTTTGGAAGTAGCTGTAAATTTGTTTATTACCCATCTCCTATTTGTAGATGATATTTTATTATTTACAAATGGAAGCTTAAATGAAATTAAAGAGCTTAAAAGCATTCTTGACTTGTTCTTGAAAGCGACAGGCCTTCAAATAAACTCTAGAAAATCCCAGCTTATTCTGGAGGGTTTCAATAGACAGGAGGAACTTCTGGTTTTATCTTACCTTCCTTTTGAGGCCTGTAAATTGGAGAATCCTTTCAAATATCTGGGTTTTTGGTTAAAACCTCATTTGTACAGAAAGCAGGACTGGAGCTGGCTGGTGGCTAAGATTGAACAAAGAATATCCCACTGGAGTTTCAAGTGGCTGTCCCGAGTAGGCAGGTTGACTCTTGTGAATTCTGTCCTACAGGCCATGCCTGTGTTCTGGGCAGCTCTAACATGGATCCCAAAAGGTATACTTCACAAGATCAAACAACTTTGCAGCAGATTTCTTTGGTCAGGGACAAAGGAGGACTTAGTGCTTCCTTGGGTGTCATGGGATAAAATTGCAAGGCCAAAAGACTGGGGCGGTTGGCTCATTAAAAATCTCATTGACTTCAGCTCCTCCTTAGCAGCAAAGTCTGGATGGCGTCTAATCTCTGCTGAGAATCTTTGGACCAAAGTAGTAAAAAGGAAATATATAGATCCCATGCCCCTAGAAGATTGGATAAGGAGCACAAACAAGAAAGGAAGGAACTCCTCTGTGATATGGAAAGCCACAGTAGAGGCTTTCAAAGTAATTGAACAGGGTCTGGCTTGGCAGGTAGGAAATGGTGAAAACGTAAGAATTGGAAGATACCCTTGGGTTGGATGCAATGAATCTTTCGCCCTTCCTCCTGAACTAATTGGTCACCTGGATTCGAAGGGGATTTTTGGTTTAAATCAGATTGCAAATATGGGTCAGTCAACTATTTGGGGTCAAGCATGGAAATCCGAAGATGAGTTAGGAATTGATCCCAGGTGGAGGAATGAGTGGGGAGTTTTCCTTCAGGAGCTAAAGAGATCAAATGTTAGAATTCAAGACAGGCCAGATCAATTGGTGTGGGCTCATGCAGAAAATGGAGTCTACTCCCCAAAGGCAGGGTATGCTTTCTTGATGAAGAAGAAAGGGTGGGTAATCCCAGAATGGTGGGCAAAGCCCCTTCTGAAATTGAAGTGTCCCAAGAAAGCGAGATTATTTTTCTGGTGTGTCTTAAGAAAGAAAATCCCTACCTGGGACATTCTTCAATCCAGATTTAAACAGGGTCCAGGTAGGTGCCCCCTATGTTTCTTAGACTCATAATCCAACTGCCATTTGTTCATCTCTTGTCCGTTTGCAAGGAAAGTTTGGGAAGAAGTGCAAAAGCTCTTGGGGAAAAATGTTCGCTGGGAAGGGGATTCTTTTCTCTCTGCTTGGGAATATTGGTGGAATCATCACCCAGAAAGGAACCTTAGGAATCTCCCCCCCATCCTCTGTTGGGGTATCTGGATTGCTAGAAACAGAAGCATTTTCAGAGAGCAGCTTACTCCAGCGGAGGTGATTGCAATTCAAAGTTCAGCCATCCTTACTAGCATCCCGGAGCCCGAGGATCCAAAAATCTCAGTCCAAAAAAAGGAAGAACGGATCAAGGAAGGTATTCCGTGGGCCTACTTTGACGGGGCAGCTCAAAACAATACCGCGGGTGCTGGTATTGTTATTCATATCAATCCCTCTCACTCTCTCAAAGCTGCTGTGGGGTTGGGCCCAGGCACCAACAATTTTGCTGAGCTCCTGGCTCTAAAACTCCTTCTCTACTGGCTCATAAACAGGAACATTTTCACTATTCAGATCTTTGGTGACTCCCTGAATGTAATTAACTGGGTCATTGGAAAATACAGGTGTCAAAATTATATGTTGAGACCACTACTGGAAGAGATTCAAAATTTAAAACTTCATTTTAATACTTTTTCCATTGAACATATCTACAGGGACAGGAACGAAGATGCAGATAGGCTTTCTAAAGAGGGTTTGCAGCTCGCTGTGGACTCGTGGAGGATAGCTGAACAGATGAACGATCAGATCCGAGTGTCAGATCTACCTCCTTACATTTAATTTTGCTACTACAGGATGTATTGACAGTCTTACTACAACACTTCTTTTCTGCTTCAGATTAAAACTGTGCTGGTGGTTTTTATTATCTTTGTTTCATCGGATTTGCTTTAAAAACTCTTTTATAAAAAACAGCTCCGTGGGTTGTTTTCCTGCTGTAAAAGGAGGCCCACGTTATTTTTTGTCATGGAAAAATCACTTGACAGAGTTGCCCATGGTAGGCAACGGTACAATGCTGGAAGTAGGCGGAAAAATGCTAAGTTGTTTTTTGGTTTTTGCTTGGATGGTGACTCAAAGGGGAGCATGTCTTTCGCTTTGAGGACTGATGGTGGTCTAAAGATCACAGAACCAGCTGGAATGTTAATTCATGTGCTTGTAACTTTTTTATTTCTTATAAAAAGGTTCGTTTTTTTCCTCGGAAAAAAAATTATTTATTATAATTAAAATGTATATTTAATTAATAAAACAATCAGTTAGAAATAGATTTGAATTCAGTTTTTAATTAAATCTGTAAAATAATTTAGATTAATGTCATTATTAAAATTAATTAGCATTAATGAGATAAATAACTATAATCTAATTTAGGATTAGAATTTACTTAAAAATTCTGATTTTTAGCCCAGGCAATGGAATTTCCAGAATTTTGTCAGATTTGACTCATCAACTTGGCCAAACGAAGCCTAGGAGGGCTCATTGAAAAGATTAAATCATGAAAAAAATTTCTGAAGAGGTTTCATTAACATATTTGATCATTTATTGGATCTAAAATTTAGCAAAAGATCGAGCTCCGAATTTTTAAGTAGAACTATTTTTTCTGAGTTTTATTTTCTACATTTTCATTTTCCCAAGCCTCTTCTGAATGCAAATCCATTTGTCAATGATATCCTTGACCAATTAAATCATCACGGGCATCAATAGAAAGCTCAAATTTCCATTTCAATTATTTATTTAATTGAATTTGATTAGATTTGTTTTAATTTCAGATTTGGCATTCTGATTTTATTTTTGCATTTTAATTTTGTTTTGATTTCTTTTTACAGAGAAGCAATTGAAGAGACGAGGAGAAAAAAATCCTAATCAATGAGAATGCTCCAGCAATTGAAAAATAAAATTTTGTGCCAATGAAAATTTATTAAACAAATTTCTTCTTCAACAAACTTTCTTGTTAAGAATTCTTTTGAAACTATTATAAATAGAAAATTGTAGAATTTAAAAGGGGCTTCTCTTTTTTGCAATTATAGAATTCTAAAAGCACTTATGTAATAGGGATTTAGAGTTGTAGGCGAGAGGAGTGAAAATCTTAGATCTAGGCATTATTGAGGATTTTTCTTTTACATTCTGAATTATGTATGGAGAACAAAGCTTGGACTACTACAGCTCTTGTTGTAACAGTAGAATTTCAAAGATTGTAGAGGAGTATTGGAGACTAGAGCAAGAGAAATGGATTCAATAAATTGGTATTTTTAATAATATTATTTTAAATACTAGTTTCATTTTATGATGAAAGGAATGTGTCATTTTATTCATATTTGTGCACTATCGTTGATATGAGTAATCTGTCTCAATTATATGTTATTATTTATCTCTGCTCTTATGGGTTGAATTCTGATTTTTGAGTAACTATTTACCTAGAAATCTGTCTTTTAATACTGATTTACCAAATAATGATATGTTGTGAACTATTTCCTCATATTATTGTTTAATTATTCGAATTATTGATTTAACAATAATTATCATTTTGTGAACGTCTTCCTAAATTTTGTTGGTTGATTATTTCAGTCAAGAGGTCTCTTAATAGAATATGACTTGGTATTCATAATGTTAGATAATTGAACTACTTAGTTAGCTTGATATTCGTCATAAGCCAGACATATTTAAATCCAAATCATTTAAATATCTTGCTCCCAAGTTGGTTAGATCTATATTTTCCTAATTGAGATAGGACTAGGATTTAGTTCTTTTTGCTTGCATTTCAGAATAATTTTGCATTTAGTTTAATTCTACATTTTTAAAAGTCCTCTTCATAAAGAGGAAAGCTTTAGTTGTGGCTTGGCTAAGCCCTAGATTAGCTTAAGGATCATTTTTTTGCCTGATTAGCAAGAGGGCCAATCTGATGTCTCTTCTCCATTGGTGGATGAAAGTCATAATTTAATCCATTTTGGAGATAGAGAAAAGATAACTGGACCTATTTAAACCAGTCGAATCCACCATTCCAAATGGAAAAGGAGCTTCTTTAAGGTCTGGACTGGGTGGTCATCCCCCATGTTGTTGTAGTGAATTTTGAGGCTTCAACACTATCCCACTCCACCATACACTACCACACTCCTAATTTAGGTGCTAGCTACTCCTGCTTCAATTCCTAATCACAACAATTTGATATTATGATGAAAATTTAAGTACATATGTGTGTAATTTCCATGGTGGGATGTATGAATTGTCATCCCCAAATTGCTCGTCAATGATTATAATAACCTTAAATGGGATAGCACTAGTATATCATCATCATCTCAAAATGACTCGACAAATGAAAATTTTCCATGTATGTCATCATCACTTCACACTTTCACACTATCTCATGGATGACCCTTTCTACATACTATATGCATGAGTTTATGGAAGGTCATCCCCTCTACCTATCCTATGATTGATTGTGAAGTAAGTGAATAAAGAACAATTGGCGGATCTTTGTTGGCAAGATCCCCTACTTATAAATTGTTCTTTTTTCACCTATTCTCAGAATCAATCATAGGCTAGATATAAGGGATGGTCTACCAATAATTCATGCATATAATCTATAGAAGGTGTCATCTATGAGACAATGTGAAGTGATGATTTCAAAAATGGTAACTTTTCATTTGTTGGGTCATTTTGAGATGGTGATGATAGACTAGTGCTAGCCCATTCAAGGTTAAAATCATTAATGGGGAATGTGCAGAGAAAAATTCAAACATCCAATCATGGACATTACACTCATGTGTACTTAAATTGTCAGTTTAATCACAAATTGTTGTGAATTGACAACTACTATATGTTATAATTTTGTTAGACTAATTTAGATTAGAAAATGAAACCAATATATATATTAGTTACAATAAATATCGTAGAAATTAATATAACAGCCATTCCAATAGTGTCAACTAGTCTATATTGAGACTAATATTGATACTTCATGAGATGGTGTATCAAATCGTCTCATGCTATATCCCAATAATCATTGAATGTCATAATAGTGCTTTGATGTTCTATTCAAATTATGGAAATTTATAAGACTTGTAGCCTTCCACTATTTGCACGACTCTCTAGATTCAAGTGGTACACTAAGCCTAGGTTAGTTAGTATACATTTAATGAAGGTAGTTTATTATTCTCAGTCCATATTCATAATATCTTGCAAACATTCCATCATAAGTATGGGCTCTTGTAGGCTATTCATATTCTATATTTTCTTAGTTTGATTGATATTAGAAGTCTCACGCTCATAACACGCACACACATATGCATATGCCAATAATTATCCAATATTAATAATTAATATTTATGCGTCGAACATGGGTCTCAACTTCTTTGTCTTATTCAAGTACGATGATTGT
Source organism: Pinus tabuliformis (assembly GCA_031772625.1). NCBI lineage: Eukaryota > Viridiplantae > Streptophyta > Pinopsida > Pinales > Pinaceae > Pinus > Pinus tabuliformis. Next base: position 965,056,265 of record CM062820.1, read on the forward strand.
AGTTTTCAGACTAGGTTTGATCTTTTAACAATGCGTTTTCAAACTTGATTTGGATACCCTGTTCAGAAAGTGAATTTCAGTCTTTAATCATGATAAATATTTTTTTATGGATTTTTGAAATGGTGCAACAATTCAAATGCATAGTTTCAAAAACAATGCTCATGCATTCTGTTTGGATGAGACGTAATTTATTGAAGGATAAATGTGCAATTATTAATATTCCAATGCTATTAGATTTCTCATTTTAGGCATCTAAAAACATCATCGACTACACTCTTCCCTAAATATTTTATACAAACCCCTCTTATCTATTCCCTAAACCCCTAAGTATTTTGTGTCTATGATTAATGAATGAATGAATGTTATATGTTAACGAATTGCAATATGTCTCTTTATGTACATGACATTGTTTCATATTATGTAAACATATTTTTTATCATAAAATTTATTGAGATGAAATATTTTGTGGATTTACGAATGAATAAATGAATGAAAGTTATATGTTAATGAATAATTTCTATATGTCTATTTATGTACATGATGTTGTTTCATATTATGTAAACATAGTTTTTATGATAAAATTTATTGAGATGACATATTTTGTGGATTTACGAATGAATGAATGAGTAAAAGTTATATGTTAATGAATAATTTAGATATGTCCCTTTACATACATGACGTTGTTTCATATTGTGTAAACATATTTTTTATGATAAAATTTGTTGAGATGAAATATTTTGTGGATTTATGAATGAATGAATTACTGTTTTCTATTTGTTTTTTTATGTATCTTAATGTCTTGCTTTCAACTATTTCCTATATAGTAGATAGATTGGGTAATGGGGAATTTTGAGTGATGTGGGGCGCTGAGGCAGGGCATGAGAGCTTCCACCTTCATGTGGTTGGCCATGTTTAGTAGAGAATAAATTAGGGTGTGGATAATCTGGATCTAAACACCCTCAATTCAATAGATAAACAACAAAGTCAATGTTGACTTCACTGCTACTTTGTCAAGTGGAGGGAGGTTTGTTTGACCAAGATTAAACTACTCCAACAATTTATTCTCAAAACCAATAGGAGATCATTCAGGTATTCATATTTTCTATATTGGAATCTCCATATTAGAACATTTTTGTTTCATATCTTCCATATTAGAATCTTCATATTTCCTTTTTAATCCTCTTCTTGGAAAATACAATGTTCAGTCATTGTAGCATCTCCACAATCCATTAGTGATTCATGTTTAAAAAAAAATGGCAGTGATTAACAAAACCTAGAATTGACCTTCAAAACTTTAAAAAATAAAACAATTACCATAATATCAAAATGGAAAAGTACAATTCTGCGGATACTTCTCAAACAAAGCGTCAATATTGATTAAGAGAGCCAATATTGTCTCTCGTCTTAACCAATAACATTTGGGGAATCTATGAATTCTAGACATAATTCTGCATAGATGCCATACACACTACTAGTGTAGATGAGAGGCAAGATTGGCTATCTTGACCAGTATCAACACTCTATATGAGAAGGATCTACAGAATTACACTTTTATGTTTTGATATTGTGGTAATTGCTACCTTTTTTAAATTATAGTGTTAAATAGTGCACGAGCTAAATAAAACTCTAATTCTATTTTTATTAATGAATAATAATAAAAATTATCAATTTAACATTTCTTTTTTGTTACAATTGATGATCCACCTCTCTTGCGGTATCCTCGACAATGTCATGAGTACACAACCAGGGCATAAAAAAAGCAAAAAAAAAAAGAAATGATTGTAATAGTTATATCATTAGAAACATCATGTACCATATTATGCAAAAATATTTTTTATGATAAATTTTTTTGAGATGAAGTATTTTGTGTCTATGATTAATGAATGAAGGAAGGAATGTGATATGTTAATTAATAATTGATATGTGTCTCTTTACGTACAAGATGTTGTTTCATATTATGTAAAAAAATATGATAAAGTGTATTGAGATGAAATATTTTGTGGATTTACAAATGAACGAATGGATGAATGTTTATTTATTTATTTTTTTATGTATCATAATGTCTTGCTTTCAACTATTTCCTATATAGTAGATAGATTGCGACATGGGAATTGAGAGTGATGTGAGGGGGCGATGGGTCACGAGAGCTTCCATCTTCACGTGGTTGACCTTGTTTAGTAGATAATAAATTAGGATTTGGATAATATTGGAGAAAAAACCCTCAATCTAGCAGAGCAACAACAAAGTCAATGTTGACTTCGTTGCTTCTTTGTCGAGTGGAGGGAGATTTTCTCTAAGATTAAACAACTCCAACAATTTATTATCGAAACCAAGAGGAGCTCATTTAGGTATTCATGCACACAAGTCATTTTAATTATTACTTATTCAAGCAATTAATTTTAATATTTTGTCAAATTTAATCTAATTTTGCCTCATTGGTCTCATGAATATGTGTAGGAAAACTATTTTCAATGCCGATGTTGTAGTGGAATAACTATCTAAAGCAAAGAGCTCAAAATGTGAAGGGATTAGGTGAGATAACAAAATTTGTTTGATATTTTTCTTGTATGTCTTGTCCAAGTAGGAGTTACATAAATTTTTATAAGAAACAATAAACTATTCCATGAAAAAATTCATGTAGTATTTGTCTTTCTTTGACAATTGTGTTTTTATTTGAGTGAAAGACCATAAACTACTATTTTTCATTCTATTAAGTAGGAGAAAATCTTACTCTATTAATTGGTCATAAGGAACTGGTATAATTTTTCTTCCATTTTATTAATTATTTATCAAATCTGACTTCTCCTCCTTCCTTTATTTTGCAGATACTTTCATTCACATATTTGGATTTGAAATATTAACTATGGTTGGAGTCATATACGTGAAAAAAAATCATTGAAGTATTGCTCATTTTTAGCGCACCAAGCGCTTGGTGGGTGCATGATTTGGTTTTGTGATGCATTTGATTTCAAGCAAGTTTTTATTTCTACATTGAAAATCTTCTAAGACCATAATGGTTGAGAAAACTAGGGAAAACAAAATTTGGGTTTCTTTTATAAATGTTTTATATTATTTTATTTGTTAAACACGTACATGGTGAAGGAAGGATATGAAAGATAAACATTGAATTACATATCTTATTCACAATGATAAATATTTATAATACATAGCAGTGACCCTTGGTTTCATATTCCAAGTGGTCCCTTGGACTCCCTTTGGATGTTCAACTTCCACACCAACCCTTAGAGGATTAGGTGTCCAAATGCCCCCCCCCAATCCGAAGGGGTATGCACGAGTCCAAGAAGAGAGTTGTAATACAAAATGTGAAAAAATGCATGACAACACGAGGCTAAATGTTCTCTCTGAAATGTTGGTATAAGGGGGTGGTTTAAGGATGACCACCAATGCTGGAACACTTAGTGCAGTTTCTGAAACTCTTCCAAGTCTAGCAAGAAGCTGAAATATTCTGCAAGAGGAAGTGTCCCTAATGATTTGGAGAGGGAGACCTTCAACCTTAGAAAGGTAGGTCTACAATCTCTTATGGTTTAAGGATAACCACCAACTCTGGAATTCTTAATGCAATTCCTGTAACTCTTCCAAAACTGGCAAGAAGCTGAAGTCTTCTACTAGAGGAAGTGTCCCCAATGTTATGAAGAGAGGTCACAACCCCGTATAAATGGTTTAAGGTTGACAAGCAACCAAATGCATGCTCAGGCCGCTTGATGTGGCTTTGAAGCTTGTAGACGACCATCACTTCCCCCCTTGTCAGATACATGGGGTCTTCACTCAATGAACATCTGACATATCACGCGAATTCGTGGCATACTAAACAATACCCCTAAATTGACTACATATTGGAAAACACCTCTAAATAAAACATTATTTAACCCCCTACCAATACCAACCCAATACACCTTCCCAATTTAAAAATCCCCTACTTTCACTAAATATTGTAGGTATCCATTTTTTCGTCATCATTGTTTATACCACTTTATATTTTTTCATTAACTTTGAGCTCCATTTTTAATACTTGCCAATATAAAAACCCTTTACCCCTATATATCCCCCAATATGAATTCATGTGGTATGATATTGATCCTCTAGTGAAGCCCCTGTGGTCAGATACAAGGTGACAAGATGAAGGGATCTCAAATGCAAAACTTTTCAATATTTGAGAACAAATCCTATTGTATGAGTGAAATATCTTCTTGGTTGTTAAAGCCCATTGCCAAGAAGTGATCCATCCAAGATGAATCTTTGTTCTTGTAGGAGGTTTGTTTTGGAAGCATATGTGTGAAGAATGAGTATGTTGACCACAATGCTTGCATGGATGAAGATCAAAACAATGATCTTTCACATGGCCAACTCGGTCACAAGGTTGTCATTTAACATTCTGTTGTGGCTACTATGGAAGAGGAACAAAATCTAGAACAACTGAAGGTGAACTGTCTTGAATAAATCCAACACTCTGAAACTTGATGGGCTTTGAGTAATCTGGAATATGAAAGGATACCTCCTTATCATATCCAATACCTGTTTTGTGCTTGTTATGGATGTTATCACCCTATAATTTGAAGGATGTAGGACAAATCACAAGAATGTAACATCAAACCAACTTCGGTATGGGAATCTGGCCCTTCCAATCCCAGAGAGGGTTCTCTCTATAAAATTTATCTTTTTTGCTTGAAAATGTTAGACTAGTTATGATTGTACTTGTGTTTTGTGTTTTGGAAGACTGGTTGTATTCAATTTAATTAAAATCTATTGGGCAATGGAGTCAAAAGTTAAATTGGATGGTTCCATCAATTTTTCACAGAGTAAACTCAGGGCAAGTTAGGAATATTTACTAGATCTTTCAGAATAATAAGTGGATGATGGCAGAACAATGAAAACCTTCAGCAGAACTAAAGAGAAATTAAGAATTCTTTAGTGTGGCATTCAGTCAATCAGGTAGAACTAAAGAGCAGTCAAGAATTCTTTAGTGTGGCCTTTAGTAGAAAACATATAGATTGCAAAAGCAACTAGAATAAGGTACTCAAAGTAAATGCTATTCATGACATTTATGTTTTGCAATTGGAATTTAAATGATTACAGTGAAGAGATGACAGTGAAACACTTTAACATAAGAAAAACATCACCAATATTTAATCCACAAGAATCCTATGAATGGTCTACTTAGTATTGATGCTCCAACAGATCACTAATATTTTTGATCTCAAAAAATCCACCCCTAATACTTCAAAAGCAGAAGTATTTATACAAAATTTACAAAGTTTTTACAATAAATGTTGTTTCTAACAGACAGAACATTTTTAGACTATATGTGAACTAAAAAGCTCTAACTGTTGCAGATTAATAGTTTTGGTGGAATGTGTTGCGCAAATGTTGTTGCTATGGAAGTGGGAGTAGGTAGGATGTGGACCCAAATTTGTGGTTGTGCTGGCAGATGAACTAGTAGATGCAGATGTATTTCTCTTTTTCTTATTAATTCACTCAACTACTTGCTTATCCTTTGACTTGATAATCTTAGACTTCCCTCACTGATAGCTGATCCTGTGACTACCATACTATTTTATTATCCATTAGTGTCACAAAATATTTTGGAAAATATATAATAATATATATATTTGAATAATATTTCCAAAATATTTTAAATGAAATTTATAGCTAAATTTATACAAAACCATGTGTGTTTCCAATCTGTGGTTTTGTTTCCTCTTTCCATTAATTCACAAAACCATGTGTAGTTTTGTTTCTATTATTACTTCCTCTTTAAATTCTTTTTATCTGTATGTATGGTTTTGCAAAACCATGTGTTGATTTGTATGGTTGAAAGAGTATTCTCACTTTAGTCTTTTATTTTCACTTGCAACATGATTTTACACTTGTAAATTGATTTCACCATACCTGTAAATTGATTTCACTACGCCTATAAATTGATTTCACCATGCCTGTAAATTGACTTCACTATGCCTATAAATTGATTTCACCATGCCTGTAAATTGATTTCACCTTAATATTTTATCGTGAAATGCATTTACATGAATGCTATCTTTGCTCTCATGTACATTAATTTCATGTGAAATTTTCCCTTTTATTTTCTCTGATAAATTCATGGCATCCGTGAATTTTATTTCATGTGTCGCTATAAAACCATTTTACCTTTGAATCTCATTCCACAACCTTAGTCTCATATTGCCTGTAGCTATATAATTTTACCTCAAGTATGGTTTCACTCGTAGCTTTGAAATATTACCGCATTCTCATATCTCTGTATTTCACTTGAAATTAATCCACCCTATATTCCCGTAACATTTATAAGATTCAAAACCAAAACAATTAATGGTTTATCACACCACTTTAAAGTGGTAGGTGGTATTATTTTGGAGGACGCGATATAACGTGGGGTTGCCATGTAGCAAAAAGGTGGGCTGGGAAAAGCACTAATATCGCCTGCTTTTTGAGTGTTAAGTGTTGGATGAGATGAGCACGCGGTATGGAATTTTAACCGTTCATTTATTTTTATGAATCTCGAGGAAAACAAAAATGAAGGGGGTTTAATTCTTAATGTGGGGTGGGCCATTGGTTGACTTTGCAAGGGGAAGAGTGTTGGCATTATGATGCATGTGTTGTACTTGATGGCAACCCACTTGTAGCAAAAGAACTCACTTGTATATGGTAACTAGATGAATCTACAGAAGAGATATCAGATGTGACAGAATGCATGATAGTGGTGTTTATAGATGTAATGAAATGCAGGGCAGTTTCAAGGAATCAATACAGAAGGCAACTCACTCAGATGAAAGATCATAGTACAACATGACAATAGCAAAGAATTACAGCTCAAACTACAAAGAATGAAGAAAGAGAGGTATATGTAGGTTCACCTTGACCAAGCTGCGTATACATGCAGGTTAATAGAACGAAAGGTGCATATAACGTACACACGCACTTTCACAGAAGGAAAAGCATGTATACCTTGGAAAACTAAGCTTTTGGTCCATGGTACTGGTCCAAGGTATTTGGTCCAAGTCATTAGTCCTAAGTGGTTTTGGTCCATGGTATTGAGAAAGGCCTAAAACTATAAAAGGAGGAGAAGTTCATTAGGCCAGGTGTGCAAGCATAGAATATCTGATAAAGCGTGAGATCTAGTATGAAGGTTATTGGCTTATGGTACTGTACTTGATCTAAACCAAGGATGAACCTTAGTGGTTGATGGAGGATAAGATCTAATGATGGACCGGGATCTTAAGGCTTGAAATGAATTATCTTTATATGGTTTGATCATGTTTATTCTAGATCTGTATACTGACACATGTGTTGTTCCATAAATATTATGATTTGGGTATAACTGAAGTCTAGAATAGCTACAGAATTATGAATTAATATTTGTAGATGTATACCCTGGTTGGCTTTGAGAAAAGCGCCTATACACACAGGTTCGACACATGGAAGTAGCTGATAACTTATAAAATATGTTTCAGTTGTTTCTGTTTGCTGTTGTGGAGTTATGGGTTCTGATTACTATATTCTGGTGATAATATTCTGAATGATCAGATTGATGGGTTGTCAAAGTGATTGATTGATTCAGTTGTGGTTGGTTCAGAAAGTAATTGGTTGATGCAGATGTATTTGATGATTGAATTACAATTATGATGTTGTTGATGGATCCAGTCTGAAAATTTATGAAACGTGGTCCTTGGAGGAAGAAAGAAGGTCGTAGCCTTCTATAGGTCGCAGCCTATGTACTAGTAAATATATCAGCTAGTACAAGAGTTAGGGGGGTCGTAGCTCCCTTCCAGTAGAAGCTGGAGAATGAGAGAAGGTTGTAACCTTCTGTAGGTAGAAGCCTGCATACTGGTATAAGTCTGCACTAGTACAAAATTGTAAATAGATTTTCTTATTATTAAAATAAGACAAAGACAATAGCGGCGGGTGGCTTTCACCCACATTGGGTTTCCACCTTATATCTTGGTGTTCATGTGTGTTTCTTATGTGTGATGCTTTATTCTGCTTTTATTGCACTGTCTAATAAATCTCTGATATACTGGTTAAAGTTAAATGCATGATAAATTGGGTAAATCAAAAGTTCTTTGCATATACACTGGCTACGTTAAGTACAGTCGTGTATACACGCTAGTTCACTTAGCTGAAGTAGTGTATACAAATCAGTTTGAAAAATAAATTATTGATCTGATAATACTGATTCAACCCCCTCTAAGTATTATTTCCAACAATTGGTATCAAAGCCAGTCCTTTAGAAGAAGCTTGATCGCTTGAAGAGAGATCTATCATCATGAGTAATCAAGAAAGCATGGGATCCATCAGGCCACCAATATTTGATGGGAGAAACTTTGTTTATTGGAATATAAGAGCTACAACCTATCTACAATAACTTGCAATAGATGTCTGGGAAATCATGGAAGGAGGATATACATTTCCATCAGAAATTCCTACAGATATGGCAGGTAAAAATCAATATGAAACCAATGCCAGGGCCGTCAATACATTATTGGGAAGTTTGTCACAATCAGAGTTTGTCAAAGTTATTCAGCTCAAATCAGCCAAAGAAATATGGGACAAAATCGTTCTAAGCTACGAAGGAGAATCTCAGGTAAAATGCGCTAAACTGCAAACTCTCAGAATTCAATATGAAACTATTAAGATGCATAACGATGAAAGTATAGCTAGTTACTTCTTACGTATAGATGAGGTTGTTAATTTCATGAAGAATTTGGGTGAAGAGATAAAGGAAGTTACCTTAGTTGAGAAAGTTTTAAGATCCTTGTCTGCTAAATTTGAATCAAAATTATCTGCCATAGAAGAAAAAAAGGATCTACAGACTATTACTATGACACAGCTTCACGAAATCTTAACTGCCTTTGAGATGAAAAAATGAGGCCCATCAGATATGAGAGAAGCTGCATTTAAAGCTTCAGCAAAAGGAAAGGAAGAAATCAAAGAATCAGGACATATTTAAGAAGAAGAAGATGAAGTAAACTTTGTGAAGAAACTTCAACGGGGTTCGAAAGATTTAGAGGTAAACTACCTTTCACATGTTTTGCCTGTGGTAGAGTCAGTCATTATGCTACCAAATGTCCTCATAAAGATAAACATGATAAAGGGAAGGAATTTGCAAAATGGAATTAAAAAAAAAGTGTAAGTAAAAATAGCTACCATACTCATGAAGATAGTGATGGTTTATTAAATAGTGATGAATATGAAAATAGTAATGACTATAGACTTCTAATGGCTTATAAAGATGATAATTTTTGGGATGCTTTAGAAGAATATGACCTTCATGAAGAAATATCTAAACTAAAAATCTGTTTAGAAGAAGAGAATATGATTATATATACCTTGACATACCAACTTGCCGAAAGAGAAAAACACAATGAAAAACTAGAATGTGAAATTGTGGGTCTAAGAAAGGATCTTGAGAAAAAAAAATCTCTAAATCTTAGATTTGCTAAAGGATCAGAAACCTTAAATGAAATTATCAAAGTGTAGTGTTCTCCTCTGATAAATACATGTCTTGGATATACTGAAGAAGCATCTCAATCATAGAAGTTGTCAACCTCCACTAAAAGATATCTTGGTGCAGCAAAGAATAGTGAACATTATGAAAATCGTCAGCAAAGGCATAAAGTAGATCACTAGGTAAATCAGGCTCAATTTGCTTCAAGGATGAACATAAGCCACAACCAACCTCAAGTAAATCATACTCAATTTGCTTCAAAGATGAATATCAATAGAAAATACAATCACCAAGTCAATAGATTCGATAATTGCAGGAACTTCTTTAATGGTCAATGTTTCTCATGTCATAATTTTGGACACAACACTGCTCAATGTGTTGCTTACAAAACCATCATGACTAGAGAAGCACAAAATCAAAGGAATGTGACAGGGATCAAGAAAATTTCCTATAATAACTTTTCTCTTCTTGAAAGTGAAATAGAATGCTCAATCTGTAACAACTTTGGCCATGAAGAATCTGAATGCAGGAGTAAATTTCGGAAAATATCTCAAAAGGAGCAAACTCCTTTAAATCCCAAAATATGGAGAAAGAAAGAACATCAAACAGAAAGATGTGGTATATCCTTGTATGTAGAAGGACAAGAAAATCAGTGGTACATCGAGAGTGGATGCTCAAAACACATGACAGGTGACAAAGAAAAAATTCACTCACATAATGCCTTAGAAAAGGAAAAGAATGTCTCATTTGGAAATGACACTCCTGCTGTCATAAAAGGTAAAGGCTTTGTTTTCTCGAAAGAAAAGGTTAAGGCTGTGAATGTTATGTATGTTGATGGTCTAAAGCATAACCTGTTGAGTGTCAGTCAAATGTGTGATCAAGGAAATGAAGTGGTGTTTCGATCAAACAGATGTGTTGTTCATGAGCTTCATACAAGAGAAACTGTGATCAAAGGTACAAGAACTCTAAAAAACTTATACATACTCAAGGGAGGACAACAATAGTGTTATCTAAAAAAAAAATGATGAAAACTGGCTATGGCACAGAAGATTGGGACATCTAAGCTTTTCTCAAATAAGAAAAGCATGCAGATTCCAAGCTGTTTGTGATCTTCCAGATATCATCATTCCTGAAAATACAATATGCAAACCATGTCAATTCGGTAAGCAAACCAGATCTCACTTCATTGAGAAAGAAGGGTCATCTAGTAAGCCTCTTGAACTTGTTCATATTGATTTATGTGGACCATCAAGGAATAAGTCACCTTGTGGAGAAGAATATTTTATATTGTTCATTGATGATTTTTCCAGAATGTGTTAGATAGGTCTTCTAAAGCATAAAGATGAAGCATTTGAAAATTTCAAAGCCTTTAAAGCTTTGGTTGAAAATGAATAAGATCGCAAAATCAAATGCCTCAGATCTAATCGAGGAGGGGAATTTAACTCAAATGAATTCTTTGGCTTTTGTGAACAAAATGGAATAAAAAGGAAACTCTCCACCGCAAGGAGTCCTTAGCAAAATGGAGTGCTAGAAAGAATGAACAAAACTATTCAACAAATGGCTCGAGCTATGCTAGATGAATCTAGAACTCCTGCAACCTTTTGTGGTGAAGCTGTATTCACCGCCATCACTATTGTCAGCCAAGCAAATGTTCGGGTAAACAACACTCAAACTCCACATGAACTTTGGTATGGTAAGACTCATACTATAAAATAATTTAAAGTTTTTGGAAGAAAATGTTACATCAAAATGACTGATGAAAAACTTGGTAAGTTTGAACTCAGAGCAGATGAAGGTATTCTTCTTGGTTACTCTTCCCGAAGTAAAGCTTATAAATTTTATAATAAAATACTTGGGAAAATTATTGAAAGTATTGATGTTGTGGTTGATGATGTAGGCAAAAATCCAAAACAGATAAAAACCAAAGATTATGACAATGAAGAAGATGGGGATTATTTTCCCACATCAAATCACACTGATTCTGAAGAAGAAACCAACGAAGAACCAGAAGAAGAGATAACGGTAGAAGAAAAGACTCCATCCAGGTATGTTCAGAAAAATCATCCAGAAACTCAAATTCTAGGGGAAAAAGAGGTAGTTGTATAGACAAGAAGAACTATTACAGAAACCTCAAGCTATCTAGCATTACTCTCCTCCACCGAACCTCAAAATATAAATGAAGCATGTAAAGATGAATGTTGGGTCAAGGCTATGAATGAAGAACTTGAGCAAATGTAAAAGAATAATACTTGGGAATTAGTTCCTAGACCTCATGATAAGAATATCATAGGAACTAAATGGATATTCAAAAACAAGCTGAATGAAAATGGAGAATTTATTAGAAACAAGGCTAGACTTGTTTGTAAAGGATATGCTCAACAAGAAGGTATAGATTTTGAAGATACTTTTGCACCTGTTGCTAGAATTGAAGCCATAAGGATGTTTCTTTCTCTTTCTAGTTTTCAGAAATTCAAAGTATACCAAATGGATGTAAAATCGGCCTTCCTTAATGGAGACTTAGAAGAAGAAGTCTATATTGAACAACCAGAAGGATTCATTCTTGGAAATGATGCCAAACTTGTTTGCAGACTCAGAAAGGCTCTCTATGGTCTAAAACCGGCTCCAAGGGCCTGGTATTACCATCTTGAAAAATATCTCCACCAACAGGTTTTTTCAAAAGGGTCTATATACAAAGATTGACACTGATAAATTGCTAATAATTGTTGTTTATGTTGATGATATCATTTTTGGTAGCAATGAAGAATCCATGAGTCATAATTTTGCTTCAGTAATGCAACAAGAATTTGAAATGACCTTGCTTGGTGAGCTTACCTATTTTCTTGGTCTAAAAGTTTAACAAAACAAATATGGTTTTTTTCTTTCACAAACCAAATATCTCAAACAGATCTTGAAAAAGTATGGCATGGAATATTCTAAACCAGTATGTACCCCAATGGTAACAAGATGCAGTCTCAGCTCAAATGATGAATCAGCAACAATATATCAACCAACTTACAGATCCATGATTGGTAGTCTGCTTTATCTAACAGGTACCCGACCTGACATCATACATGCAGTAGGAATAGTTGGAAGATTCCAAGAAAATCCAAAGGAATCACACCTTCAGGAAGTCAAAAAGATTTTCAAATATCTTCAAGGAACACAAAAATTTGGTTTATGGTATCTTAGAGATACATATATTACTCTTCATGAATATATAGATGCAGATTGGGCAGGAAGTGTTGATGACAGAAAAAGCACTAGTGGTGGTGCATTCTATATGGGTTCTAGGTTAGTGTCTTGGTTCAGCAAGAAACAAAGTTAAATTGCATTATCCACAGCTGAAGCAGAATATGTGGCTGCTGCATCTTGCTGCACACAACTACTTTGGATGATGCAAACCTTGCAAGACATTCAGATCACATGTACTCTACCCATCTCCATTGTATGTGATAATACAAGTGCCATCAATATTTCAAAGAATCAAGTCATGCACTCCAAGACCAAGCACATACCCATCAAATATTATTTTCTGTGTGAACAAGTGCTTGAACAAAAGGTCAAATTGGAGTATGTTTCCTCCAAAGAACATGTTGCTGATATATTCACTAAACCACTACCCAGAGAGACATTTGAATATCTCAGACAAACGCTGGGAGTAGTTGTTGCATCATCTTGCTGTTAAATATTATTTTTCAGAGAAAGTTGGTTATACGCAAGTTTCATAACGCATAGTCATGTACATACGTGGGTTTCGGTGGGCACAGTCACGTATAGGTTAGTTTGAGGAAAAGCAGAGGGCCCGACCCAAGAAAAAAGTGTCTGATATGGTTCTGTAAATTATCTGCTCTGTTTTATTATGGTTACAATCTGCTGATAACATGTGGAAATATATTGGTCCTCATAAAGTTTTTGATAACTTGATGTATATCTGATTGATGATGATGCCTTGATATCTCTTACTGATATATGCAATAATCAGATTTGACAGTGAACATCTGACGCAGGTTCAGGGGGAGTATATGCTTCTAATAATGCATTGTTGGCATTATCTTAGAATATCTTGGTACAGATCCACATAATTGTTTTGATTCAGGTGACTCTTTTGATGAAGGTTGTTGATCCTGATGTTGTTGATGGTGCAGATCATATATAGTGTATGATAGTTCCTAATGACTATCATGGTATTGTTGATATCGTTATTATAAATGTCATGCATATCATTTAATGTAAAGGTCATGAAAAGACCAAATTTGTAGCCCCACTATGCATGGGATGGATGATGTAATATTTCTTGTTTTTGTCATGTATAAACATTTGGTATATCCCCACTTGGTTGGGTGGATGATTCATATTTGGTATATCCCCACTTGGTTGGGAGATGGATGTATGAGTCATTGGTGATAAGAAGGTCATTGGTGATGTATGTATAGAGTCATGTTATTACAGAAAATCTTGCAGACTTTGCTTGTGCTCAGGGGGAGCATGGACTCAATCATGGGAGCTCAATCAGTGCACTTCAGCATATCAGAGAATTCAGCATATACTCAGGGGGAGCATGACCCTTTTCCCTTGATGTCAAAGGGGGAGAGTGACTTGGTGTTGTTGTTGCCATCAAGTCCAAAGGGGGAGATTGTTGGCATTATGATGCATGTGTTGTACTTGATGGCAACCCACTTGTAGCAGAACAACTCACTTGTATATGGTAACTAGATGAATCTACAAAAAAGATATCAGATGTGAAGTTTCAAGGAATCAGTTCAGAAGGAAACTCACTCAGATGAAAGATCACAGTACAACATGAGAACAACAAAGAATTAGATCTCAGACTACAAAGAATGAAGAAATAGAGGTGTACGCAGGTTCACCTTGACCAAGCTGCGTATACATGCAGGTTAACAGAAAAAAAGGTGCATATAACGTACACACACACTTTCACAAAAGGAAAAGCACGTATACCTTGGAAAGCTAAGCTTTTGGTCCGTGGTAATTGGTCCATGGTATTTTGATCCATGGTATTGCTCCAAGGTATTTGGTTTAAGGTATTGACCCTAGGTATTTGGTCCAAGGTATTGGTCCTAAGTGGTTTTGGTCCATGGTATTGAGAAAGGCCTAAAACTATAAAAGGAGGAGAAGATCATTAGGCCAAGTGTGCAAGTATCTAATATCTGATAAAGTGTGAGATCTAGTATGCAGGTTATTGGCTTATCATACTATACTTGATCTAAACGAGGGATGAACCTTAGCGGCTGATGGAGGATAAGATCTAATGGACCGAGATCTTAAGGCTTGAAATGAATTATCTTTATATGGTTTGATCATATTTATTCTAGATCTGTATACTGACACACGTGTTATTCTGTAAATATTATGATTTGGGTATAACTGAAGTCTGGAATAGCTACAAAATTATGAATTAATATTTGTAGATGTATACACTAGTTGGATTTGAGAAAAGCGCGTATACACGCAGGTTCGACACATGGAAGTAGCATATACCTTATAAAATATGTTTCAATTATTTCTGTTTGTTGTTGCAGAGTTCTAGTTTCTGGTTTGGGTTTTGGTTACTGTATTCTGGTGATAGTATTCTGAATGATCAGATTGATGGGTTGTCAAAGTGATTGATTGATTCGCTTGTGGTTGGTTCAGAAAGTAATTGGTTGATGTAGATGTATTTGATGATTGAATTACAATTATGATGTTTTTGATGGATCCAGTTTGAAAATTTATGAAACGTGGTCCTTGGAGGAAGAGAGAAGGTCATAGCCTTCTGTAGGTTGCAGCCTATGTACTAGTAAACATATCGGCTAGTACAAGAGTTAGGGGGATTATAGCTCCCTTCTAGTAGAAGCAAGAAAACGAGAGAAGGTTGTAACCTTCTGCAGGTAGAAGCCTGTGTACTGGTATAAGTTTGCACTAGTACAAAATTGTAAACATATTTTATTATTATTAAAAGAAGATAGAGACGACAGCAGTAGGTGGTTTTCACCCACATTGGGTTTCCACCTTATATCTTGGTGTTCATGTGTGTTGCTTATGTGTGATTCTTTATTATGCTTTTACTGCACTGTCTAATAAATCTTTGATATACTGGTTAAAGTTCAATGAATGATAAATTGGGTAAATCAAAAGTTCTTTGCATATACGCTGACTGCCTTAAGTATAGTCGTGTATACATGCTAGTTCACTTAGCTGAAGTAGTGTATACAAATCAGTTTGAAAATTAAATTATTGATCTGATAATATTGATTCACCCACCCTCTCAGTATTATTTCCAACAAAAAGTTAGTATAGGCTTGCGGGGAGAAATGTTATAAAGTCCAAAACTTTATATTAATAGGGTTTTGTAAAGTAAGGGGTAAAAAGAGGGATTATCTATATATATATATATATATATATATATATATATATATATATATATATATATATATATATATATATATATATATATATATATATATATATATATATATATATATATATATATATTACTTTATGGGATTTATCCCACATTCAAAAGGGAACATTCTTCATGATGGTTTATATAAGCCCATAGTTACATTGTGTTTCGACAAAATAAGCCCAAGGCTACACACTGGTGCTTGGTGTTAGGTGTGCTAGGCTTAGGTATTGTGAATGCAGGTCGCATGGATATGGAGTGGGAGCTAAGCTTTCGCGCTTATTTTTTATTCAAATTTCAATAAAATCCAAGGCTTTAAAACCGGAAGCTCTCCAATATATAACCTTTTTTTCGCACAAACCTATTCTTAATGATTTGAAAGCAGGTATTCAGCTTATGATGGGGTAATATTCAGATGAATTAACAAGGAAAGTGGGTGATAAAGTAGGAACCTGAGTAAAGGATAATGGAAAATGGAGAGGAAGTGAGGCAAGTCAGCAAGCCAAAAGCTTCATCATGAGAACAACAAATAATATATGAATCATCAGATTTCCTATAAGTATAGGACCCTAACATCAACTCCAGCTTAGGGATGGCAGTCTCCTTGGAAGTGCCAAGAACCGTAGATCTCTGAGTTTATAGATCAGTGCCTTCTCCATTGGGTTGTTCCCAAATCCACAACATGTTCTGCCAACTCTCAAACTGAAATCAAAACCACTCTGCATACTAAACATTGAACTACACACTGAATTGAAAGTTGAGAAGAAAACTGAATTTGAAACTAAAAAAAAGGCTCAAATTGCTCAGCCTATTTGCACCTTGCTACCTACCCTATATTGTTGAAAATCAAGCTGACTTAAATAATACATGCCAATGAAGCCAATCAAGCAGCTGTAGAAATAAATGGATTGCTTGACTGATTGTCAGTAAACTTAGAAGTATAATTTGATCATGTGTCCACATAATCAACATTGTGATATATAATGGCAATTGCTGATGTATTTGGTCCTTATAGAGAAAACATGTTTGAAAACTTGAGCTGAAAAGAACCTCCATGTAATCTGCTATAGGATCAACAAAATCATAATGTGTGATATTTGCTTCTACGCCTTCAATGACTAATTGATCAGTTGTATCCTCAATATTAAACCCTGAAACTACTTCTTCAGTCTTGTACTTGAAAGCATAATCATCCTTAATCTTCCATTCAAAAGGTAGTACAATTTACTCTTGATTTGGAGAAGGAATATTTTCCGAGAATTCTTTAGGATCTCGAAAATTAAATGACTGAGTTTGAGAATGCAAAAGTTTAATGCCATTTTCATATTTTCAGCAACTAACTCAAGAACACATATTTTAACTTTAGGATAAAATTCTCTTGATTTGAAAATAAGAAACACAGCTCTTAAAAAATCTTCATCAAGCTAAAATTATGATAACCCATCCCTCAATTCATTTAAATTTTCATGAAATGAAAGGTTTGCCACAAACCTTGTCATCCTGTATGACCATTAATGCTTTGGAATATGGATTATTTGGTTATGGAAGTGATTTGAACTTTGAAGGTCTGGATCCTGAACATTGGAGTCGCCAGGTGAAAGGTACAACCTTCTGGTGTCTAATCGTTGTTCACAATCAACAATCAGATCTGAACTTTGATGTACTTTTCTAAGGAAGATATGACGTTCTTTCCCTAGTACAGTCGCCACTATGTTATCACCTAGTAATTTGAAGGTTGTAGGACAAATCACAAGAATGTAACATCAAACCAGCTTCGGGATGGGAATATAGCCCTTCCAATCCCAAAGAGGGCAAAATCTTAGACTAGTTATGATTGTACTTGGGTTTTGGGTTTTGGAAGACTGATTGTATTCAATTTATTAGCATCTATAGGGCAATGGAGTCAAAAGGTAAATTGGATGGTTGGATAATTTTTTCACAGAGTAAACTCAAGGCAAGTTAGGAATTTTTACTGGATCTTTCAGAATAATAAGTGGATGATGGCAGAACAGTCAATACTTTTAGTATAACTAAAGAGCAATTAAGAATTCTTTAGTGTAGCATTCAGTCAATCAAGCAAAACTAAAGAGCAGTCAAGAATTCTTTAGTGTGGCCTTTAGTAGAAAACATGCAGATTGAAAAAGTAGCCAAAATAAGGTACTCAAAAGTAAACCCTATTCATGACATTTATGTTTTGCAATTGGAATTTAAATGATTACAATGAAGAGATGACAATGAAACACTTTAACATAAGAAAAACAGCACTAGTATTTAAGCAACAAGAATCCTATGAATGGTCTGCTTAGTATTGATGCTCTAGTGCCTTAAAAAAAAACTTACAATGCTCCAACTTATCACTAATATTTCTGATCTCAAACAATCCACCCCTAATACTTCAAAAGCAGAAGTATTTATACAAAATTTACTAAGTTTTTACAATAAATGATGTCTCTAACAGACAGGACATTTTTAGACTATAAATGAACTAAAATGCTCTAACTGTTGCAGATTAATAGTTATGGTGCAATGTGCTGCGCAAACGTTGTTGTTGTGGAAGTGGGAGTAGGTAGGATGTCAACCCAAATTTGTGGCTGTTCTGGCAGATGAACTAGCAGATGCATAGGTATCTCTTTTTTTCTTAGTAGTTCACTCAATTGCTTACTGATCCTCTGACTTGATAATGTGGGACTTCCCTCACTGATAGCTGTGAATTCCCTGTTGTTTTATTATCCATTAGTGTCACAAAATATTTTGGAATATATATATATATATATATATATATATATATATATATATATATATATATATATATATATAGATATATGTATGTATATATATTTGAATAATATTTCAAAAATATTTTAAATGAAATTTATAATTAAATTTGTACAAAACCATGTGTTGTTTCCAATCCGTGCTTTTGTTATTTCCATGAATTCACAAAACCATGTGTAGTTTTGTTTCTATTACTCCTTCCTCTGTAAATTCATTTTATCTGTATGTAAATTCCTTTTACCCTTGTAGAATACCTGGATGGTTTTCCAAAACCATGTGTTGATTTGTATGGTTGGAAGAGTATTCTCACTTTACTCTTTTACTTTCACCTGCAACATGATTTTACACATTACACCATGCATGTAAATTGATTTCACCTTAATCTTTTATCTGAAATGCATTTACATGACATGATTTTACACATTACACCATGCATGTAAATTGATTTCACCTTAATCTTTTATCTGAAATGCATTTACATGAATTCTATCTTTGCTCTCCTGTACATTAATTTCATGTGAAAATTTCCCTTTTCTTTTCTTTGATAAATTCATGGCATCCGTGAATTTTATTTCATGTGTCATTGTAAAACCATTTTACCTTTGAATCTCATTCCACAACCTTAGTCTCATATTTCCTGTAGCTATATAATTTTACCTCAAGTATGGTTTCACCCATAGCTCTGAAATATTACCGCATTCTCATATCTTTGTATTTCACTTGAAATTAATCCACCCTATATTCCTGTAACATTTATAAGATTCAAAACCAAAACAATTAATGGTTTATGGCACCGCTTTAAAGTGGTAGGTGGTATTATTTTGGAGGACGCGATATAATGTGGGGCTGCCACGTAGGAAAATGGTGGGCTAGGAATTTATTTTTACGAATCTCGAAGAAAACAAAAATGAAGGGGGTTTAATTCTTAGTGCGGGGTGGGCCATTGGTTGACATTAACATGGGGAAGAGGTAGTATAGGCTTGCGGGGAGAAATAATATAAAGTCCAAAACTTTATACTAATAGGGTTTTGTGAAGCAAGGGGTAAAAAGAGGGATTATATATATAAAGAGGGATTATATATATATATATATATATATATATATATATATTTTACTTTATGGGATTTATCCCACATTCACAAGGGAACATTTTGATCCCTTTTTTTTCCTTGTGATACATTAAAGAATTACATATTAAGCTTGTGTTTAACCATGAAATTACAAGTGCATAAAAGAAGAGGAAGAGAAGAATAGCAAGTCATTCATAGAAGACAGATGATTGATATTGGAGTTCATCTAGCAGGGACTACATCTCCGGGCCTTGCTCGAATTAGTGGGGAGGCTCTATTTTCATTAGATGGAAAAATAATGAAATTACATCAAAAATCAAAATGACGACCTTATGCCTCCAAAATTGAAGAAGCCCAAAAATTGCAGACCTCAGATGGAGAAACGGACAACATCGTTGAGTTCATGGCATCGAGTAATGCTAAAACCATATAAATTTTTCGAAAACTAACAAAATGAAAATCTAGCCCCCTTGGAGAAATTGCTCAGATCTGGTTCCGACCTCCTCTCTGCATTGCTCCGGGTTCCACCTGCATAGAAATCTGTGCCTGCCCCTGGCCTCCTCCTGGTGCACTATGAAGAAAGGCTGATATATTTCTGAGTGGGCGGATTACCCAATGAGGGTGGTTGGGCATAATGGCTAATTTAACTTTCATTGAGGAGGGGTCAGGTGGTCAAACCCCGCCCCTCCCATTTTTAATACATTATATTCTATTTTGGGTGTATGGTTATAACTGTAACCATAATCGTTATCAAAATGGTGTGTTTTTGTTATACCTATATGGGCGGAGGTTTGAATGATAATTGGAGGGCGTTGTTGGTGTGACACATGGGGCTGCCCGGTGGGGGACTGCCCACGTGGGCTGGGTGGGTTCAATCCTTGCTAGCCCCACATTAACTGCTTTTACACTTATGGAATGGCTAATCGAGGTGTGAGCCAGGTCCATCGGAGGTGGCCTGCCCACCCCAACTTAATATTGTATTAATGTGTATGGTGGTTGGTTGGATGGTCGGCGAGGGTCATTGCCCATCGACCCAAAATAAAATAAAAAATAAAAAAAATTGATAATTGTTGCAGCTTTTGGGGAGCCATGCCTTATGTAAGTATTCCCTGCCTCCTTTTCTTGATGGGCTAAAGTAAGTGTTATGGAGTTATGTCTTCTCTTTATTATCTCTCTAGTTACCGAAATCAATCGATGCGCAAGCAGGCTCGACTATAAAGGAGAGGATGCCCCCGGCAGGGTGAGGACCGCCAGGATGCATAAGCATGCTCGACTGGCCGCCATCGGCTCGACTGCTAAGGCCGCCATCGTGAGCCTGTCGAACTCTCGACCTATGGGAGAGGTACGTCTGGTCAATTCTAAAGTGATAACCTGGCCCTTATCTATTCTTTGGCTTGAAAGCCACCTTTCAGTATTTCAATTCCCAGATCTCAAGGCGTGGGATGGCTAGTCTTGCTTGCTTTGGTGCTGGTCCTGTCCTATTAGGTAAATTCCACCTTTTATTACTGAATTTCCCAGCAAGGGTGCGCTAGCACGCTCGTCCATACGCTCATCGTTCGCAACCACTTCGAACCAAAACCATGTGAGTGTTGCCCCCTCATTGGTGGTTACTCCTGATCTGAAGCACCCTTCTTCCATTCCATTATAAACGTAATTATAATATATATTATATACGTAATTACGTATATAATAACGAAGATCTCGCCGACCAGTCGAGGGGTGTCAAGTGCCTTAGCGAACACGCCGTCCAAATTCTTCCTACGGTGAGTCGGATTGGCCCTGTTGTTCAATCATTGAACCAGTCTCAGATGCCATTGTCTGCCAATGAAAACACGTGAGAAAGTTGGGCTTTTTCGGAACTTCAACACCAAATTGTCGGGATCTCAACTTTTTTTGCTGCCAATCATAATAGTCCTTACCTTCAGGTCATTCCAGAGAGTGGTCATAGCCAGATGGTCAATAGTCAGAAGTGGAGGATGGGTGGCGGGGTTCATGGCCCACCATCTCACATTTATATATTTATATATTTTTTTTTTATTAAAGTCGTTTTTTTCAAATTTTTTGAATATAAGGGATATTGGGAAAATTAAAGAGGCTACAATTTTGCCTGTTTTCAGGAGCCAGGTTCCCATGCCGGTTGACGGTGAATTTGTAGGACCATTAAACCTGGCCCACAGTCCAACTTTTACCAAAACTTTGACTGTGTTTTTCTCCCTCATACAAGCTCAGATTGACGAACCGTTCACACCATTATGATCAAGATGACAAGATCTACGCTCTGGTCCTAGTTCAAAAGCATTTTGATCACTTTTATTTTTGAGTTTCCATAAGCCCTCTTTGTCTTGTGTGTGTCCCTGGAGCCACCTTGATCAATCCTCCCCACTGTGGAGCTTTTGGACCCCAAAATCATTTACACTTAGCACATTGTTTGTGTCCTTTTCAATCCACACTTTCAATCACCTGCACACAAAATTGGTACATCTTTTGCAATCATGCACAGCACACATGACTTAACAACCCTTCCTTGCCAAGAGTTTATAGCAAATACTCCTTGGCCAAGGATTACATAAAACGTAATCAATACCTCAACTACTAATAAGGAGAGGCCAAAATATCATCGTTGCATTTTGAAGTGATGGGAAACACACCATTTTTACATTTACTTGCAACGTATGATTTACAATGGTGGCCATAACAAGCTACAACCTCTAAAAAAATCAACTTAATAAAGTGGAACACCGTGAATGGGGTGAATTCATTTGTTGAACATGTTCACCTTTCGGCTCCTCTGACAATGTTTCTAGAGCATGGAGCATAAAACACATGGTTTGTTGGTGTCTCCCTTTGTTGCAAGGACTACAATGCTTCTTTTTTCTCCAAACTTTTTGGGCTACCTTGCTCCTTCATGGGGCCCTCACTATCGCTAGATTATGAGGATGGAATTTCATTGTTTGTCATTAGCTGGTTACTAGCTGTATTGGAGCTTTCTCCCATTTCCTTTCTGGCATATCTGAGTCCTGCACAACATGGAAATTCCTTGACTTTGATGGGGTTTCTAATGCCTTGGCCTTTGATGTCGAGGCCCTTTCCTTGATACCCCATCTTCTTTAATAGTTTGGATCCAATCCCTATAGTATGTTTTTCAAAAGCAGTGAATTCATCATCATGAAAATCATATTAAATTGGAGAATCACTTTTTACCTCTGAATAGAGATGCCGCAGATTTTCCAAGGCCTCATCCTTGGCTTGCAAGTGGCATAGTAATCTTTGTTTTTCTTCCCTTACCTCCTCTAGAAGCCTCCTTAGCTCAGTATTCTCTGCTTGGATGCAGTGGTTGATCTCCTCAAGTTCTTGGAGTCCTGCTGCGGGGGGTTCCCTTTTCGTCATGTCTATTGAAATCCTTGATTCATTACTGGAATCAGAGCCCAAATCTATGGGTCCTCCTATCGCGATCCCAAGGGATGCAAACATCATTTCATTTTCGGAATCAGACCCCAAGTCAATGGGCTTACCTCGTGCAAATCCCACGGTTGTGACCTTCTCATCTTCCTTTGACTCCTAATTTTTGTTTTGTTGCATGGTGGTGATGGTCTTCTGCTTCCCCTTTCTATCACTCCTTTCAGGTCTCAGCTCAGGGTGTAGCTTCTAGCAATTTTCTTCATCATGCCCCTCTTTCTCACAATGTGTACAAGAGGGCTTTGCTCCCCTTCTCTTGGCTCCTGCAGTTCTCTTTGGGTGGTCATCTCGTCCATTTGTTCCCCTGTTTTCCAGATGAATGGCCTTTACATTGGCCGAGTCAATGATAGTAGGTTCAAACAATAATAATGAATATCTAATGTAACTATGTAATGATCTAATATACTTAGTTACTACTTCAAGTGAGTCAAGTGCAATGCCAAAATTAAGTGCTTGTTTTCTAAACTCCTCAGTAAAGCTTTGAACATCCTGACCTCTACCTTGCCTTAAGTATTTACAATCCATTAAGACTTTTTGCTTATAGCCCAAGGGATTAAATTGTTCTTTTAATGCAGAAATGAAACTAGGCCATGACAAAAGAATATTACCCACACTCTTACTACTTCACAATTTTCTCTCCCACCAGACAAGAGCAGTGCCACTCACCTGAAGAGGGGGCAACTAAATCTTTTCCTCGTCCTCTTCAATCTGCTGGATCCCGCAATAGATCTCAATTTTCCTAATCTAGTTATCAAGATTTTCTGCATTACTTTCACCGTTATACATGGGAAGATCAAATTTGACATCTAATTCAAAGAAAGGTTTCTTAGATGAACCCCTTGAATTTCTATGATGATGGTGATGAGAGGAAGAAGAGCTTACACTCATGGAAGGAGAAGGAGGAGGTTCTTCTCCACCATTTCCATGCACTGACCCTTGTTCTTCTGCCTTTTTCCCTTTTGCTTTCTCTAGCCTTAAAGCAACTAACCGACATTTTTTGGCATTGTATATAAGGTTTTGTGGAAATTGAGCTCCTCTTCATAATGAGCCTCTTCATCTACCATGTTTCTCCTTCGATGTGCACGCCTCGCTTCGGGATCGAAAGACTTTAGTTTCCCTTCACCTCTTCAGAGCCTATTTCTTGTTAGCATACAAACTTGCAATTCACATCTACAAGGACCTGTTCTTATACCACTTGATCCCAATTTTTTTTTCCTTGGGATGCATTAAATAATTACATATTAAGCTTGCATTTAACCATGAAATTACAAGTGGATAAAAGAAGAGGAAGAGAAGAATAGCAAGTCATGCATAGAAGACAAGATTGATTTCGGAGTTCATCCAGGAGGGACTACATCTCCGGGCCCTGCTTGAATTAGTGGGGAGGCCCTATTTTCATTAGATGGAAAAATAATGAAAGTACATCAAAAATCAAAATGACGACCTTATACCTCCAAAATTGAAGAAGCCCAGAAATTACAAACCTCTGATGGAGAAACGGATAACACTGTTGAGTTCGTGGCATCAAGAAATGCTGAAACCATATAAAATATGTTGAAAACTGACAAAATGAAAATCTGCCCCCTGGAGAAATTGCTCAGATCATGGTTCCGATGTTAGGGCCCTATACTACTAGTGTAACCCCTTATTGTTATTAGCATAACCCACTTATTATATTGATGTACCCATGTAGTTCCCATATTGTTAGTATTGTGCCCCACCCACTATTGTTATTATTGCCCCCTTACATTATTATTGTTATGTCGGCTCTGATTATGTTATGACCCCTTAGACTCCTATATATAGAAAGGTGGTCTTTTCATTTGTATCATCCAAGAATTGTTCATTTATGTAATGTAAAGGAGGTTTCCCCCTCGAAGACGCTAAATTTTAAGGCGTTGATCTATCTTTTCTATCTTTTTCTTGAGCTGGTT
This sequence comes from Pinus tabuliformis, assembly GCA_031772625.1. Lineage (NCBI taxonomy): Eukaryota > Viridiplantae > Streptophyta > Pinopsida > Pinales > Pinaceae > Pinus > Pinus tabuliformis. Next base: position 965,081,381 of record CM062820.1, read on the forward strand.
TCATAACATTTGGTATCAGAGCTTTGGATTCTAGGGTTTCGCTGCTCCAAACAGGTCATCATGGCATTTTCTCTATAATTTTTTTTCTGCGCTGTTTCAGAAGCTAAAAAAAAAAACAATTTGAGAAGTAATCGCGCTAAATCTCGTGTCCAAATTTTAGAGCTTTTCGCACTATATTGGTGGAGATATGATCTGAGGAAGTTGGTATTTTTGCAGACTCCTGAATTACATTCCAAACAGGTGACTTGGGGAAAATCGTCATAACTTTCTCTCTGAGCATTGAATTGAAATTTTGTAAGAAGGTACAGAAAGAGGACGGGCTGTAGTTTCTTGTATATATTTTTCAGTGCCAAAGGTCGAAAAATTGACACGTGGCACTTCATACAAGTTCGCTCTTCTGGAAAGGTCTATAATCAGGTAATCTTGGGAGATTGTGCATAACTCTTTCTTGGAGAATCCAATTTGGATCAGACTGGTGGCATTGGAAAGAGGACAGAGAGGGCTACTACAGGTCACAATTTTAGAACTTAAAGATCCGAAAGTACAGAGTTATATTCATTTCAAGATCAAGCTCCTAAAATCAAGAAAAAGCAAGATGAGGAAGTTTGATGGCAAGGATCCAGTAAATTGGATACTTCAGATGGACCAATATTTTGATCTACATGGTGTACCACTATTACAAAAGGTATGTATTGCATCTTCATATTTAGAACCGGATCAATTTTTATGGTATGAAGGGCTTTGTTCTCGTAAACAACTTGTTACGTGGTAAATTTTCACGGAGGAAATGATAGAACATTATGTGGATACAAATAGCAACACCTTCTTTAGAGCAACACCACAACAATTGGAAAGAGTAAAAGGGCTTTGTGACATAGTGGAAAGCAAAATTATGGAAACCAGAAGGCATACCCTTCACAACTATAAATATGGAAGTGTTGTTTCTCCTAGCCTTCCACAACCTACAAGGGTTACACCGCAAACTCTCAAGATAGAAGGACATATCAAGAAGAAAAAGGTGCAAGAAGTGAAATATCACATCGAGAAAGAAGAAATGAATCCAACCATATCTTCTAATTCATTGGTCGAAATTACCACTCCTCAAACTATCAAGATAAAAGGACATATCAAGAAGAAAAATGTTCAAGAAGTGAAAGATCACATTGAGCATCAAGAAATGAATCCGACCATATCTTGTAAAGGATTGGAAGAAATTACCACTCCTCAAACTCTAGAGATAGAAGGACATATCAAAGAAGAAGAAGGTTCAAGTAGTGAAAGATCACAACGAGCATCAACAACAAGTTCTCCAACTTTTAAATGATAACACCACTTCGGTGCAAAACCAAACGAAACAACAGGTAGATCAACATCGTAGTCAAAAAAAAATTGATGTAGGTGATTGGGTATTTTTACTGCTACATATCAAGCAAGCTATTTATGAGAAGGAAATGTTGGCAACACTATATGCACTTAAAAAAATGGCAGCCTTACCAAATGGGAAGACTCTTCAAGGATGAGGATGTGGAAGAATTGTTTTGTGCTATTTCTATTATCCAACTAGATTGGATAAATGAAGCAACGGATGAATGGAAGAAGGACGAAGAAGTATGGCCACTTATTCAAAAGTTGCAAAAGATCCAAATTCAAACAATATTGCCAGAAATTGAAGAGGAAGGAAAAATCATATCGGAACATGGAGCAGTCACAGAAACAAGAACCCGACAGCTACGAAATCGATCAATTTCAGAGTATCTCATCAAGTGGAAGAAATTAGCTGCTGAAGATTCCACATGGGAGGACAAGAATTTTATAAAGAAGCATCAAGAACTACTCAAGCATTAAGGACAACGCTTTTTGAAGGAGAGGGGCATGTTAGGCCCTTATACTACTAGTGTAACCCCTTATTGTTATTAGTATAACCCACTTATTATATTGATGTACCCATGCAGTGCCCATATTGTTAGTATTGTGCCCCATAGAAGCCCACTATTGTTATTATTGCCCCCTTACATTATTATTGTTATGTCGACTCTGATTATGTTATGACTCCTTAGACTCCTATATATAGAAAGGAGGCCTTTTCATTTGTATCATCCAAGAATTGTTCATTTATGTAATGTAAAGGAGGTTTCCCCCTCGAAGAGGCTAAATTTTAAGGCGTTGATCTATCTTTTCTATCTTTTTCTTGAGATGGTTTCATAACATCCGACCTCCTCTCTACACTGCTCAGGGTTCCACCTACATAGGAATCTGTGCTTGCCCCTGGCCTCCTCCTGGTTCATTATGCAAAAAGGCTAATATATTTCTAAGTGGGTGGATTACCCAATGAGGGCAGTTAGGCGCATTGGCTAATTAAAAATTTCATTAACGAGGGGTCGGGTGATCAAACCCTGCTCCCATTTTCAATACATAATATTTTTTTTGGGTGTATGGTTATAACTGTAACCATAACCGTTATCAAAATGGCACGTTTTGGTTATACCCATATGGGTGGAGGTTTCAATGATAATTGGAAGGCGTTGTTGGTGTGACACATGGGGCTGCTCGGTGGGGGCCGACCCACGTGGGGTAGGGGGGTTCAATCCCCGCCGACCCCGCATTAACTACTTTTGTGTTTATGGAATGACATATCGGCGTATGGGACGGGTCCACCGGAGGTGGCCTACCCACCCCAACTTAATGTTGTATTAATGCGTATGGTGGTTGGTTGGATGGTCGGCGAGGGTCATGGCTCATTGACCCAAAATTTAAAAAAAAAATGATTATTGTTGCGGCTTTTTGCGAGGACGGGTGGTGGGGGTTATGGTCTGCCACCTCACATTTATATTTTATTTTTATTTTTATTTTTTTATTAAAGTCATTTTTTCAAATTTTTCAAATATAAGGGATATTGGGAAAATTAAAGAGGCCACAATTTCGCCCATTTTCGGGAGCCAAGTTCCCATGCCGGTTGAGGGTGAATTTGTAGGACCATTAAACCTCGCCCATAACCCAGCTTTGACCAAAACTTTGACTGGCTCGTTCTCCCTCATACGAGCTCGGATTGATGAACCATTCACACTATTGTGATCAGGACGACAAGATCTACACTCCAGTCTTGGTTCGAAAGCATCCTAATCACTTTGATATTTGAGCTTCCATAAGCCCTCTTTGTCTTGTGTGTGTCCCTAGAACCACCTGGATCACATTCTTCATGATGGTTTATATAAGCCCATATTTACATTGTGTTTCGACAAAATAAGCCCAAGGCTACCCACTGGTGCTTGGTGTTAGGTGTGCTAGGCTTAGGTGTTGTAGGTCGCATGGAGATGGAGTGGGAGCTAAGCTTTCAAGCTTAGTTTTTCTACAAATTCAAATAAAATCCAAGGCTTTAAAACCAGAAGCTCTATAATATAACCTTTTTTTCACACAAACCTATTCTTAATGATTTGAAAGTAGGTATCTGGCTTATGCTAGGGTAATATTCAGATGAATTAACAAGGAAAGTGGGTGATAAAGCAGGAACGTGAGTAAAGGATGATGGAAAATGGAGAGGAAGTAGAGTGACTCAGCAAGCCAAAAGCTTCATCATGAGAGCAACAAATAATATTTGAATCATCAAATTTCCTATAATTATAGGACCCTAACAGTGGACAAGCTCTTCCCAAGGTCTAATGATGGGCTTGGGAAATGCAGATTGATATTTTGCATCTGCTTGCAAATCTGCTCCTTCGTTGGGCACTGAATCTGAATGAACTTCAACTTTATATCCTTGTTGCTGATGGGAGTCTATCTCAATGTTCTGAACAGAAGCAGGTTTAGAATGATGACTATAGTTCTGTAACTCCTCTTGTTGTAGCTATGATTCAAGCTGCAAAAAATCAATTTTGTCTTATGCATTTTGTAGACAAGTTTGAATCTCTGAAAGAGAGGCTTTGCTAATTTTGACTGTGCTACTGCTGTCAGTAGTGAACCTGACTAGAGTTTTCAGTAGCTCTAGTAAGCAACGAATTTTTTCCATTACTTAACCAACTCAGGTCAAAAAATTACCACAAATGTACTTACAGGGGTAGATAGCTAGCCACTTAAAATTTTAGAATGTCGGTACACAAACTTGAATTAGATAATTTGGCTAGTTCACGTATCTCTTATTGAAATTCCAAAATATTTTTTATTCTGTTATTTGTACTACGTACATGAATGCATCAAATATTCCAGGCACTCCAGCTGCTACAAAACTTCTCAAAATATTCACAGATTTCATTAAACTATGGAGAAGATTTACAAGATAGAAAATAGCCTGTAGAACCTAGCTTATGGATCTAGAAAATCAATGGATCAATCTCGGCCTGTAAGAGGACTGTTCTCGACCCAAATAGAGGCTTTGGAATCTTCAGCAAACAACCTTCAGAAATTGATAAACCTGTCCCTCGTGAAAAATTCGGCTCTTCTAGGACTCAATCGACCTCTTCAAAATATGACTAATCCTTGATGAAATCTGCCCTTCAGTAGATAAATCTATCCTTAAACGATTCAGGAAAAGATAAACAAATTTCTTACCCCAAACTTTATGATCGATGCCTCTCAACAAGTGTTATCAATCCTCCAAGAAATTTTCCTCTACCTTCAAGGAGATAGGCTCTCGACCCCTTCAGAAAACACAGGTCTGATCTGTCAATATGGATAGAATACGACCTCCGAAAAAAGATTAATTTTGACCTCCTTGGTACCCAATTCTTAAACAATCTTGGTCCCTCTCTAGAATGCGAATAAAACCTCAAGAATGGTTAGTCTGGCAGAGAGAAATGGATCTCTAGATATAGTGTTAACTTAGGAATTCTTTCATCTTGTTATAAGTCAATGGTATAACCTCTAGATGACAGAAACGATGCCAGAAATATATTCAAGTGTTGGCCACTAGATGTATAATTCGGCCCTCAATCAATGAGCTTGTCCACCTGAAAAAAATAATGAGTTTCTATCCTCCCAAATATCATGGAACAGCACTAGAAGAAAAAAAGGACATTGGTGAGGGGCAAAAAAGGTTACCATAAAGCTCATTGGTGATGGTCAAAAGAGCCTTCGTCACCAAAAACTGAACATCACCAAAGGTGGCATCGCCAAAAGTATAGGTGTTGTGGTGAAATTCAAATTCCATCACAAATAATTATTTATAATGATGGATAGCGACCATCACCATTTCATATGAGCAATGGTGATGGACCATAGCTTCCATCACCAAAAACCGAACGTCACCAAAGGTGGCATCACCAAAATTATAGGTGTTGTAGTGACATTCAAATTCCTTCACCAATAATGATTTATAATGATGCATAGTGACCGTCACCATTTCATATGAGAAATGGTGATGGACCATAGCCTCAGTCACTAAAAATTGAACGTCACCAAAAGTATAGGTGTTATGGTAACATTCAAGGTCTGTCATGAATATTGATTATAACGATAGATAGTGGTCATCACCATTTCATATGAACACCAATGATTTATTGTGATGGATCTTTCATGTCCATCACTATTGGTGCATATATATGGTGAAGTTCGTTGACCGTCACCAAAATCTGCATTGCCAGAAGTATAGGTGCTGTGGTGACATTCAAATTCCATCACGAATAATGACTATAATGATGGACAATGACCATCACCTTTTCATATCAACAAAAACTATTTATGATTATGGACCTTTGAGGATCATCACTATTGATGCGTATATATGGTGGCGTTCGTTGACCATCACCATTTCATATTTTGGTGAGGGTCGAAAAATTTCACCAATGCTCATTGGTGATGGTCAAAATAGCCTCCGTCACCAAAAATTGATCGTCGTCATTCCATATGGATGATAGGTCACGATGGAATCAAACCACCAACCTCCTGCTTGTAAATAAGGTGCTCTTCCATTGAGCTAGCACCCTTTAAAGAATTAGACTTTGAAACTTCATAAATTGCAATTTCTACAACTATTAATAAATTAAAGTCTCAGCAATATTTTACTAAACAAGCAAATTAGCATCGAAGTTGCAGGTCCTTACCTAATGGTTATTGAAGTTATGAAAAGTGGGTGAAAGGAAAAATAGTTATGTATAAGAGAATAGATATGTTCAGTTGAATACTCAATTAGAAGTGAAACTCTGAAAACATTTATAGCCTATAAATGACCTATAAATAGTAAATGCACCAAATATTGCAAAGGAAATGTCATAAGTGGATAGCACATGGAAGAATAGCATCGATGAAGACAGATGCAATATGTTATAGGTTGAGTGAAAAGAAAAATGTCAATGTTGTTGTTGTTTGGTGTTTAGATATCTGAATGATATCTAAACTTCTGTGCAAATGTAACACGGATCTCCAGAAACCAACATGCACTCAAAACATGACAACAACCAACAAATAAAAAAAATTGACTTGGATAGAAAGCAATAGCTTCACCTTCATTCTTGAGCTACTTATGTTTATTTGAATTTGAATTGTGACATTCTTTATCTGACAAGGAATCAAAATCATCACTAGTATTAAATTCATCCAACACAGACTTTGGAGATCCCACTGACATCTGCATTTTTGTTGCCATGCCTGAAAACCATGGAGATCCATGTCGATAGTAGAATAAGATGTGTGTCTGCTACTCAAGAACACATTCCTTATTAACCATTGTTACCTAACAAAAACCAAAGAGACAACACAATATCAGCATACACAAAATCCCCTACCGAAATATAATCATAACTTAGCTAAGAAGTCTAAAATATGTTCTTAATTAATAAACTTTGTATTTGGAAATTTTGTTTCTTTATATTTAAAAAATACTATGTTGTATAACACTTCTGTGTATTTATTTAGGCAATTATATCATAGCATATGTCACACAGTAGCAATCTACAGTACCTAAAGTAAAAAGACAATTTTTCTCAAGAAAATAGATTTAGAAAAGAGCTTTGAAAACTATATGTTTGTCATCAAAGCTTTAATTAGTTTAACAACAAACTAGTTGGAGTTTGAAAATCAAAATCATTCATAGGAAATGAACAAGACAATGGCCAAAGTCATTATTCATACAAATAAAGCTAGAGTCATTATTTCCATTGCAGATAACTAAAATTTGGGCAGTGGTCTAACAGTTAGAGCTTATTTGCAGGGAAGACTTTTCAATACTGTCATATTTTTTCCACAACCTGTTGTGTCTCTAGATCCATATTAGATAGCTTGTTATTCTCAAGTTCTACCTTTCAAGTACTGATTTCTAGCTCACCCTTTAAAACAAAATTCTACCACTCCATTTGATTTTGTTTTGTCAAGAGAATTGGTAGGACCTTCCCATCCTCTGTTTTACATCAATCAATAACCATCCATCAATGATATAAAGAATAACAGATACACAACAAAGGCCAAAGATGTGCTTGTTGTATACCTATGTTCTAGGACTCATCTGACCTTACTGGTGCAAAGAGCTCACCCTGAAAAAATAACATCCACGTGGAATTTACAAAACTTTTTTAAATCAAGCTCCAAGTAAACCAATCAAAATATGAACATCCTTTTAATCAATAAAATCTCCGACTTAAAATAAAAGTGGCCTAGAATTGAATGTTATATCAACCATGTCAAGTAACTAACATTGGGTGAGAAATACAAGCCATGCATATTGGATTATTGAAATAATTGATCTGATAAAGCTCAAAATGAAGCAAATAACTTATAGCTAAGAAACGCAAATAATGACTTACAACTAAGACATGGGGTTGTCCTTTCAACCCTATCGTTAAATAACTCTTCTTTATGTCACAAACCATTAAAAAAAATTTGGTGCTAAGTGGAAGTTGTATTGTAACATTAACCTCTGATAGATCCACTCCATTACCATCATTTGGGGCTAGATGACATGCAAAAACCATCAACATGAAAATGAAATCTACATCCTTGTAAAACAATGGGAAGAAAAAAAAATCCACAAATTGAAACAGACTGTAGGATAGCTCATTCTTGCAACATGATTATCTTATCATGAACAATAAAAAAAGAAATCAGGAGAAATGTAATTTTTGCCACATTTTGACAATCGTTTCCTTTTGCATATTCTACAAGCAATTGATGAAAAAAGTTAGCTAAATCTTGTCAACATCAGGATTATAGTAAAACATATGTGAACCACTCCAACACATATATAATCCTAAACATAACTATTTATAAATATAAGTATTTATTGAGCACATTGTATTTTGTGAAAATATGGAAGTCAGATATTTGAAATAACATAATTTATGGTACCACTGCCTTACGAAGTCCATTCATTCGAGTATTTACAAAGTCCATTCAATAATTTCTTCAAAGTTCAAAGCTCAGACAATTAACATGTAGCCTAAAAAAACTCAGATTTGAAAAGGAGATAACCCAAAGATGTATAGTATATATCTCACATTTATATATCCTAAATTTCCAGACATTGAAATGATACTTTTTAGCATACTATTGTGAATTCAACCCAAAATGCTAGAAAACAATATTGATGGTTATTTTTGTTAGAAATGGAAAATAAGGCCAAATTCCACTTTGAATAGATCTTTTGGGGAAGATAATTGTTGCATTGAATTCCTCTTTTTGAGAGGACCAAAATCGATCTAAAGATCATCAAATTTGGATAAGTAGAAGTAGAATTTTGAATTTATATTTCTCTCATGTAAATTATTTAAATCAGCCTCAACTATATGTCAGATTAAGAAGATCAAAAGTCATGCCCACTCAACTCCACTGAATTGTATATATATAGGAGCATTCTCTCTCATTTGGGACACATCCATCAAAAGAAAAATATATCTTTGTGGCAGCAAAGATTAAGGAGGATAAATTCTGGTTTTGGTTGGCACTATTTTGGTTAGGGCTTTGCCATAACAGGTCTGAGTTTGGAAGCAGTGCTTCACTATGGTTAAGGACAATCTTATATATGGGTTGTGACTTGTTTCGTATGGGAATTCTTCATGTAGTTTGGCTGCAGCTAGAAAATATTCTCACAGCTTGACTGCAAGCCTTGAATCACTTGCCCAGGAAGCTGAAATACAATCGAAAGCCACTGACCTTATATGATAGTATTCATGTGCTTGTTGAGGATGAAATGGAAACTTAAAAACATGTTAGGACTACTACAAATAATAGATCCCTTGTAAGAAGAAAAAGGTCACACTATTTGTAGATATTCAAGGGCTGGAGAAACATGCTTAAGAATCCCTAATCTAGAACCACAAAGATAATATCAATAGTGACCTTAATGTGGTCATAAACTAGCTCTTTAAGCTAGTGAAAGGGAGCATCATGTGAAATAAGGAAGGTTGCAATAGAAAGGAGGATTTTTGGATCAGTCAACTTAGAAAGTAGTGGGTTGTTGTTTCCCTAATGAGACCGATGTTATACAACAATATGATCTGTCCTTTATGACTAGACTGCTCAGATTACAAGATTGAATGGATCTAAGAGCATTGATGCTTGATCTTCATATTGGAAAGCTATTTTATATCCTTTTACTCTCTCTCTTTCTCTGTTGAAAATTTGATGATAATAATAAGAAGATTTGATCAAGGGTTTTCCCCATCTTGGGGTTTTTCCCTGGATTGAGCCATATTCTCATGTCTTTTTGTCTTGGCTTATCTTCTGCATCTATCATTTATGTTCTTTTGTTAGTTACTATTATATAATGTCTAGTGTGATTGGTAAATGATTAAGGGGCATATGGTTGAATGAAGTATCTAACCTAAGAGAAGAACATGTTGTGAATTACTATATTGGAGCATATTTGATGGCTAGTTTGACCCTCCCTTTTGATGCCACGGTCTCACAAATGATGGTTTGAACTTCTAAGAGAAAATTGGCGCTGGATAGGTCAACGAAAATCTGGGTGAAACTTCTCGGGGAAGAAATGCCTTCAACTTACTAATAATAACTGGTACGACCTCTTCAAGTGATCCAAAAGTCTAGCAATGAGTGAATCAGCCCCCTTTTTCCTACACGGACTACTTATGGAAAATATGACCTCCGAAAATCCCACAGTCTGTGGTGGTACCCATGACCTGGCAATGAGGTGAATATTTAGCAATAAATACCAGTGAAATATCTAAGTGGTCTTTTTTTCTTTTTCTTTTTCTAATCAACTAGGGTGGATTTGTTTCACTACTTAAACTAAATCATTCAAAGGTTTCACCCTTAGCACTCAAAATCCACAAGAGCTCTCCAAATTGTGATGAGAAAATGATTTTTCATGCCCAAAGACTGAAATTCATCTGTCTTTTATCATTAGAAAAAATGAGCTTCATCTCTCTTTTATCATCAAAATTCCACTGGTGTCTTTTTTATATATTTTTTTCCCTTGGTGTGATCATTCAGAGAGGGACATTACACTTGCACCAATATTGACTCCTTTGAAAATCACGTTATACATGATACAGGTGGGGTTGGCCATAAACATTGGTGGATGGCTTAACTGTTAAAATTGGCAACTAGGGCCAAACTCCATGTGGGTCTTCTTATTTATGGAAGCTGATATTTTTCTTGGATTCCTCTCATCAAGAGGTGTAGGATTGATCTAAAGATCATCCAATTCTGACATGTATTCATGGAGATATGAATTTATTTGTGTTACTTGACAATTTGTCAAGGTCGGCCAGCAACCAAATTACCCCAACTTATCATCAACGTTTCATTATAAATAGAATAGGTATTCAAGTCATTTTTCACACACACTTCTCGTAAGATTTCTCTCCAATCGTTTGGGTTTGGTGGATAGAGAGATCTAGAGGGAGAATCCCTAGACGTAGTGGAGGAAGGGTTCTACACGCATTTGATGGAGGAAGCCTAGCCACCCGTTCAAAAGGGAGATCTAGCCATGCCCTTGGGATGTATGGTTATTGTCTTAAAGGTGCCCTAATTACCTAACAACATGGCTTATTACACAATAGAAAGAGACCTAATCGGCAACCCTAATCCACTGTCAAGAAAGACCCATATGCAGTCTTGGGAGGATCCTATTTACTGTCATGAAAAGGCCTTATACAAAACTCTCCTAGCTGCAATTTGTGAGGCCCTAATCAAAAGAATATGAAGGCATAAAGCCATAGTTATAGGAGCCCTTATCACAGCTTGAAAGGGACCCTTTGATGTAGCTAGAAGTGTGGACCTAGCCATAATAAAAGAAGTACTACAGTAGTGTGAAGTTTCTGTGTTAATACCATATGATTGTAGGTGACAACGTGGTCTCATTCAAGGTTGTTTAGGCATGATAAGGTTGGTATTGAGCTCAATTTGCAAGGCAGTAGAAGCCACTTAAAGGATGGGCAAGAAACTATTATTTAAGGGTTGATTGGGTCACTATTTGAAGGGATCAAAGTTACAATCCACTGTTGGGCTAGGCCGCAGGCCATAGCCAACACTTGGAGACCTTTTTAGGAGTTGCGTTTAGAAGGTAAGAAGCCCTATAAGGCAGTATATGGTTGGAGGGACTGTATGAAGGCTAGCCACAGTCAATAGGTGGACAGTGGAGTGTGTTTAAGGTGTTGTGTCACTTAGAGCTTATGCCCTAACTAGTGACCAAATATGCCATGAAATGCACCAGTCCTTGCAGCATATGAAAAGTGCCAGATTAGCAGCCTTATCATGACCAATGAAGCAACAAAGGAAAGAGAGTCTTATTGAAGGAAAGCCTCAATATTCTAGGTAATTGGTTGAGTTGTTGTAGGACTATCATTTGCTGCATATATTTAGTCCTTTGTATCAGAATTGCAACCTCATTGCATCATCATCACGGAGAAGATCTTTGATCTCCTATTTGGCAAGTCAAGTATTGACTTCAAATCATTGTACTCTATCTCTTTCTCTCTGTTGAACTATTGAAGAATATAAGAAGAATTGATCAAGGGTTTCCCCACATTGGGGTTTGTCCCTGGCTAGTGCCACATCTTGTGTCCTCTTGTAGTGGCGTGTCTTCTACTATTTATGTTTATTTTCTATCTGCACTTTACTATCATGTTGATGTGATTGCTAATCTAAATATTGACATTGAGCTAATATGAAAAATTGAAGTAAATTTCTCTAAGCATAGAACATACCTAAATTTAACATGGTATCGGAGTTGAGGTGAAGACAAAGCCCAAGCAAGAGTGGAATAGAAATCTCTGAAGACAGTTGGAAAGGAAAAAAGGCTCAATGGTTTCCTCATCCCACTTCCCAGCTGAAGACAAGCTCCGTGAAAAGTTTGAATATCATGGATGGAAGATGTCTCTTGATCTAACATTGGAAGATCAAGAAGTGTTGGATTACGTGAAGGGTAAAATCCCTAAGCCTTCATCAAATGCACCAGATGCTACAAAGAACAAGTACATCAAGGGTGAAGTCAAAGCAAAGAAGATTATCAAATATTCCATTAACAAGCATTTGGTGGCCTACATATCCGATCTAAACACCTCTAAGGATATCTACGACATATTGGTAAGCATGTTCAATGTTAGTGATGCAAATCAAATTTTATTTCTCAAAAATACGCTGAAGGATATTAAGAAGGGTAAAGATGAGGATATTCAATCCTACTTCTTAAGGATCTCCGAGATCAAGAATGATCTTCTATCAATTGCAGAAATCATATTTGACAGGGAACTGACTATCACTACTCTAGGAGCGCTCCCATCTGAGTGGTATATATTTAGAACCACTATTCTCAATAATGATCGAATTCTGAGGTTTGAAGAATTGATGTCGAGATGAATTCAAGAAGAAACCAATATGGTGGAGCAAGAAATTCCTTCTAATAGAGGCAACCCTATTGCTTCCTCTGCTCATGCCAAAAGGAGAAATAATGCAGGGTCTAAAGGCCACTTCAATAGAAAGTCCGAATCTAAGGGTGGAATTAAGGGCAAATGCTTTGCTTGAAATAAGTTTGGCCATGATGCAAGGGAGTGTCCAAATAGAAGGGACACATCACATGCTGATGATCACAATCATTCCAAGGGAAACTTCAACAACAATGATTGAAGGAATGACTGGTACAATGGAAAAGGAAAAAGGAATGTATGAAATGGTTGACCCTCCAAGAAAGCCACGAACTCCAGTTATGAAGAATTAAATGTTGTTTCTGATAAGAAAAAGGAGTATTGTCTTATATCAGCCCTCTCCACTTCCTCTCCTCTGGAAACTTTGGGAAATTGGCTTATTGATAGTGGTGCTTCAAGGCACTTCACTGGATACAAGGAATCTCTCTCTAATTTTATAGAGAAGACAAACTTGGAGATTATTCTTGGAGATGATGCCACCTATCCTATAAAGGGTGTAGGGAATGTTACCCTTCAATTGAATTAGGGTAACATGATTCATTTACAACAAGTTATTTATGTACCTAATCTCAAGAAGAACCTGGTGTCCATTTTGGCAATGGAAGACAAAGGTTACAAGGTAGCATTCATTGATGGAAAGGTACATGCTTGGAAAAGGAATTTTAAAGATGCTTTTACTCTTGGGTTCAAGGTTTGCACTTTTTATCAAGTTGCAAGGAGTCCATTGAGGACCATGTCTTGTGATACATTTCTTCCTTCTGAACAAAGCCACCGGAGGTTTGCCCATATTTGTTGTAAGGCCCTACCCAATGTAAGACAAATGGTGACAGGGATGTATGAGTTCAAAGAAGAGCATGAAGATATATGGCTAGGATGTATCAAGGGAAAAATTTCAAGTAATATCAATACCATTGATGTAGAACAACCCAAGGGGTTTGAGGTTCATGACCAAGAATCTCATATTTGCAGGTTGAATAAATATCTCTATGGTTTGAAGCAAGCACCCCAGGATTGGTATGAGAGGATTGACAATTATCTGATGAAGCTGAGATTCACTAGGAGTGAAGCCAATCCAAACCTTTTCCTTAAGCTTATGGATGATAGACCTCTCATACTAGTGTTTTATATGGATGATCTCTTTCTGATAGGTGTGTTAGGGTCCTATAATAATAGGATTCATAATTTTGAATTGAATATGGTCAGTATTGTAATATTGTACATACCTTTTCTTTCTGCAAATGTATTCCCAAATTAAAAAATGTAAAGAGGGTATGTCCTAAAAGAACAATCAAAGGACAAAAAGAAACAAATTTTAAAAAAGTGAAAAATATGAACCCCGCAAAAAGAGATAAAAATAGATCATGAAAGTTTGAAAATTCAAATGGCACTACTATTTTACCTTTTATGCAAATAATGATTATGTGTAGCTTGTTTAAAATAACATAATCCATGATAATTCAAACAACTTAATATTGACTTTTCATGCTTTAAATTTAATGTTGATAGATATAGAATAAAGATCTAGCCAAACAGTTTAATCTTGGTAGATCAATAGTTAAAATAGAGAATGATAGGGAGCTCAATAGTTTAACCTAATCTCTTGGATGAAATAAGGTTTGAATTAGTTAGTTTCATGTTTCAAATAAAAATGAATAAGGGTTTGTAAGCTCAAATGCATCCATGTAAATAAGGAATAAAATGTTAAAATAGCAGATGGGTAGGTACAAGCAATTTTTACAATCATGGATAAACATCATTTGGCATATTACTAATTTCCCTCCCCACAATGTGCTCCAGTACTAAAATCCTTCAGTCATAAAGGCTCAGAGCATTTCTCTAACTTTTGGTGGGACCGGACCCTTGGCTTAATGACTCATGGACATCAAGTATTGGATTCCACCTTATTGAAACCCTTCTCATTCATGAAAACACCCTTTTCCCTTTACATCACTCATTTTACCCTACAAAATCCCCTTTTCCTCAGTTTAAAACACATTTTATGTAGGAAAGGTAAAACCCCCTTAACTAATTCCCCTCTCATTCAAAATACTCAAAAACACACAAAAAATGCTTTTATCCTACGCATAAGTGTTAAATGTTGATATTGGGCCACCACAATGAAGAAATTCAAGCCAAACATCATATTTTACATTATGCTTACTATATTTTACATTATGTGCATTCATTCCATATTAACGTACTAACCTAATGTATTAGCTCCCCGATATACCTTTTTCCCATATTAAATAACTCCTTCATATATAATATCCAAACCTTGATTTAATTATAAACTATAGTTTCATCCCCCACATTGTTTAAATTAACTCCTCACTTCATATTTCCCCAACATAAACCTATTAACCCACCAACCCTTGGTGTCGTTAAAGAAAACCCCGCAAATCTTCACCCTGATTTCCCTCCATGCAGCTTCACCACGAAAAAGTCCTTAGATCTCTCACCCCTAGATCTGACGATGTGCATCCATATTTCCCTCACTCCCTCTCCAACCTTTATTAGCCCGAGAGCACACAAGATTCGCGGTTTTTCTCAGCCTGATTTTGCTACGTGTCAGCCTCTGGCATAGATCACGTTCCCTTGGGGAAATACCAGCCGCCTACCAAAAGTGGTGTGATGGCCTCCAAAACCGCCTCCCCGCCCAATGCGAAAACCGTCCACTATTCATAAAATACTTTCCTCGCCAAAATATAACCGTTGCCCTTTAAAAGGCTGAGAAGCCCCATTTCATCCTTTTTTCACTCATTTTTTCTGTAAAACCTCAATAATACGTTTGTGACACCTTGAGCCTCTACAACCAAAATTCACTACCATCTATTGAAAATGCAACAAGATGATGGAGCTTAGTGGAAAGGAGTCACCTTCACTAAGTGGGCCCGCAAGCTATTTTTGGCGCAAAGTCTATTTTTAGACTATGTCTATTTTTAGACATATGGATCATGGTCTATGAGTTGCAGGATGTTATTTGTGGATGATTGGTCATGTTGGTAAAAATAGATGGACTTCTATTTTTAGACATATGGGCGGTTTCTATTTTAAGACTACCAGGCTAAAAATAGAACAGTCAAATATTATTAGCTCTTAATAATATTTGGACTATAAACATTATCTTATCCTCTTGGAGCACTTCAATTTGAGCTACAGATGTGGCACATGCAACTGTTAGAAGGAAATACACTTTTCTTGTGGGTCAGTTGAGCTGTTGCATGTAGGACTTCAGTTAGAACTCAAGTGGTTGAGTTTTGGTGGAGTTGATTGAGGAGTTGATGGAGTTGTGTTCAGTTTGACTTTGTTAAACTAGTTGTATTTAGTCTAACTGTAGAATACACTAGTGATTAGTGATGTGAATTAATTGTTAAATTAATTCACTAATTATTAACTCATAAAGCAACTAAAGAATACATCAGTTAACTCAGTGCATGGATAGTTCAGTGGAGACAGGTGTTAGAGGTTGAGATTGCTATCAGTTGTGACTATAGTTGTGCATAAGATCTTGCACAATCAATGCATTGAGTAATGCCAATGAGGATTGCATGGTTCAGCCAAGGAAATACGAGTTTGCTTCAGCCATTCATCATTATTCTCATGCAGGATTGCGCAGTAGAGCCAGGCAGAGAGCGGAGGAGATTTGAACCTGTGACTTGATTCAGATCTGAGCTAGTTTGTGTGTAGCAGGTGCAGATAGTACTGAGTACTTGTGAGTATTATTGTACTATGTATTGTTCCATGTTCTCAATCATTATAATATACAGATAGTGTGGGGTTTTAAGCTGTATGCTTTCCCCGGTTACATACTGTGTTAATGTGTGCATGCGATTGATGTTTCATTGCTTTTAATGCTGCTAAATTGATGATCAACGTAGAGGAGGTTATGTATTATGCATGTATTCCATAATAGTGTATAATTGGGATTTCTACACCGTCTATCGCCCGAAGAAGCTCCAGACACCCAATTTGAGCATCCAGTTCACATCTGCAACCACCATACCCTATGCAATCACCATTCAAACCAATTTGCAAGCCAATTCACCAATTTCCAAGTATTTTGAGAAAAACTAGAATGACCCTCTCATTTGAAAATGTACAGTAAAAGTCAAAAGGTTATAGTGAAAGTTAAAAAAACACAGTAGAAGGAAAAAGATAAATCAACCAGATGAAAGAGTATCAGTAAAAGTGTATCAGATTGAAAAATCAAAGTGAATAAAAGCAACCAGTGGGAAGACAAACAACATGGAAGACAATTACAAAGCATACAGATAAAATAAATTCATGTCAAAGTGAAGATAGATGAAAAAATAGAGCAATCAAGGTAAACAGTAAAAGTAAACATAGAGGTAGTAAGGGTTAAAAAGAGATGAAGACAATTTCACCAGCAACAATGAACTTTATCCAAAGTAAAGGTAAAAACAGTTAAAAGAAAATTAAGGTTAAAAGATGAGATCAGAGCAAGAATGGTACATTTTCAAAAAATTTCCTGTTTAAGTCATAATTTTGTAGAAAATGTTGTGGCCAATCCAAGATGCATTTTTAGAAACTGGAGGAAGTTTCTATTCCTAAAAGGCCAATCTACAAAATTGTATCTCACATTTTACATAGTTATTACAAAAAGGGAGATAAATGTGTATCTTCACAGCCTATTTTTCGGACTGTGAAAAGTCCTGTTTTTTACATCTTTTTGCAGAGAATATTGTGAACATATGGAGCTGAATTTTGGGAAACAGAAATATATTTATCTCAATAGCATACTTATCTACAATAACCTCTTTCACTTTTTACATATCTATCTTGGATTGAGATATGCAAAGGTATCATTGGACCCTAATTTTGCAGAATTTATGAGGCAAAATGCACAAAGGAAGGAGGTAGTTAGTAACTTGGAAAACTCATCATCAATTAAGAGTTGCTATCAAATTCGAATTTCTCTTATTTGTCACCATCAATCCATAAATATAGTTCCAAATAGATTCATTAGTTTTGAGTGTCCTTTATTTATGTTCTATTAATGTAAAACAATTGAGATATTTGTAAAACCAATCTTGATATTTTTTCAAGATATTTCAATTTAGAATTTGTATAAATACTTCTTCATTTGAGGTATTTTGGGTGGATTATTTTACATTTGTAGAGTTATTTTGATCTTAAACCTAAGGGTGATTGTACCATTATCAAGTCAACAGACTGGAGCAAGTAATAAAAGAATTTCTCTTAGGATTCATGGGATGAGCCATTTGTAGTGAAGTATCTTCTTTGTTTGATTTTGTTACCTTCTTATGTGTTTCATAATCTTAAATTTGTTCTAAATTTGAATGAATTAACTGGAGATATCACTCAGAAATTGTTTAAGTACACTCTGTTTTGCACAGTTAGTCATTTACATGTTTTCCTCTGATACCCAGATTTGAGAACCCTTAATTGCTCTCCCATCCCGGTTGACTTCTTTCATTCCTTCGAGAGTCCGGCCTAGGGAATCCTTAATTGCTCCTGGATCCAATTTGAAACCATTTCACCATTTAGCCTTTGAGATCTGTAGTAACTCATCTATCCTGCCTTGTAGACATTGTTTTTAGAACTGAATCCAGTCTTGTTTGTCTGACATTCAACCCCATAGCCCAATGGTAAAAGCAAACCTCTATTCATCTAAGTAAAGTGAGCCACCCCCCAAATTCAAACCAAAAACCAAGTGCAAATGATAACTAGACTAAAATCATCTTAACTAAAACAAAGTTAAATTATAAAGAGAGAGCCCTCTCTGAGCATCAGGAAGGCTAGGTCTTGATCTCCAAAAGTGGTTTGTGATTACCTCTATTATTTCTTTTTCTGGCAACTTTGAAGAAATTTTGGAGTGATAACAAGGTGCATACCCTCTCATTTACAAAAGTAAGAGGGAGTTGGATTTTGAATTTGGAATGGTGGACTGCAAGCCTTTGACTACCCTGATGGAGCTTAACTTTAAGAAGTTATACAGTAGTGTTGTTGGACCTAATTTGGGAGATGCCTCTTAGTTTTGTCAACTCATAGTAGCATTGATGTTCTTGGTGAAATCACATATGGATATATGTTTTTCAGTTAGCATGTGAAGCCAACATATGGCTAACCCTCATCACTCACATTGGATTGGTGCCAAGAAGCTTCTAAGATATCTTCGGGGCATAATCACTCATGGAAAGAGATTCACTTCCAGAGCTATGAGGTTACTTGGTTATTCTGATACTGATTTGGCAGGTAATATGGTGGATCGAAAAAGAACTTCTGAATGCTGGTTCCCTTTGTGTTCTTCTTCAATATCTTGGATGAGCAGGAAGCGCAAGCCAGTTTCTTTGAGCAATGTTGAGGCCAGATACATAGTTGCGAGTATGGTCTCATGTGAAGTTGTCTGGTTGGGGAAGCTCTTCAATGAGCTGTTTGGACACGTGATGGGTACCACTGTGATCCTCTGTGACAACAAGAGTGCGATCCCCTTATCAGAGAATCTCGTATTTCATGATTTCTCCCAGCTCACACACATCAGGTACCACATTATTTGGGATATGGTACAACAAGGAGAAATAAGGCTCCATCACATTGGGACTGATGTGCAAGTCACCAATATTCAGATGAAGCAACTAGGAAAGGTCAAATTCTTGACTTTTTGAGAATGAATAGGAGTCGTGGAGAGACCCTCTACTGAGGGTCCTGTATGATATGGATATTGAGCTATGGGAGCTTCAGGGGGCATGGGGTACTTCTTGGAGCAATGAGAAACCATAGGCTAAGTGGTTCATCCTTCCCCTAGTGGTTTGCTATGTAGGTAGGATGAGTGGCTCATCCTTCTCTTGCTGAGACACAATCATAGGGTGAGTGATCCACTCTTCCCCTAATGATTTGTTCTATACAGGGTGAGTGGTTCATCCTTCTCCTGCTGAGAATTCCTACCCATGTAGTCTAGGACTCATGGGAAGTACCTCTCATCTGGCCAATGGGTAGGGAAATGAGGATAGGAACCATAGTACTATCAATGGATGCATCGTGTACTACCGTACTCCCTATGCTAGGATGATATTGATATGGGATTAATTGGAACTGACTTCAGGTCAATAAGAGTAGTATGAGACACTCTCTTTATTTGGAACTGATTTTAGATCTGTAAGAGTGGTATGAGATACTCTCTTTATTTGGAACCGACTTTAGATCAGTAAGAGTGGTATGAGACACTCTCTTTATATGGGACTGACTTTGGGTCACTAGAGAATGGTATGGTACATTCTCAATCACTTCTCCTTCTTCAGTAGAGTAGAGCAGTGCAAGGCACTGCATTGATGGAAGAGATAGTACAAACTCGCAGATGGATTAGCAGATGGAGTTCTCCCTAGTTGAGAGGGAGTGTTAAAATTGGAAACTAGGGCCAAAATCCATGTGGGTCTTATTATTTATGGTAGCTGATATTTTTCTTGGATTCCTCTTGTCGAGAGGTGTAGGATTGATCTAAAGATCATCCGATTCTGACATGTATTCATGGAGATATGAATTTATTTGTGTTACTTGACAATTTGTCAAGGTTGGCCAGAAACCAAATTACCCCAACTTATCCTCAACGTTTCATTATAAATAGAAGAGGTCTTCAAGTCATTTTGCACACACACTTCTCCTAAGGTCTCTCTCCACTCATTTGGGTTTGGTGACTAGAGAGATCAAGAGGGAGAAACCCTAGATGCAGTGAAGGAAGCCTAGTCGTTGTTCAAAAGGGAGATATAGCCATGCCCTAAGGATGTATAGCCATTTTCTTGGAGGTGCCCTAATGCCCTAACAAAATCCCTTATTATGTAGTAGTAGGAGGCCTAATCAGCCCTAATCTGCTATCAAGAGAGACCCATACACAGTCTTGGGAGGCTCCTATTTGTTGTCATGAAAAGGCCTTATACACATCTCTCCTAGCCACATTTTGTGAGGCCCTAATCAGCGGCATATGAAGGCCTAAATTTGCAGTTAGATGAGCCCTTATCACAGCTTGAAAGGGACCCTTATACGTAGCTAGAAGTGTGCACCTAGCCACAGCAAAAGGAGTACTCCAACAACGTGAAGGTTCTGTATTAATACTACGTTGTTGTAGGTGACAACTTGGTCTCATTCAAGGTTGTTTAGGCATGATAAGGTTGGTCTTGTGCTCGATTTGCAGGGCAGTAGAATCCACTTAAAGGAGGAGCAAGAAACTATTGTTTAAGGGTTGATTGGGTCACTATTTGAAGGGATCAAAGTTACAGTCGACTACTGGGCTAGGCTGCAAGAGATAGCCAGCAGTTGGAGACCTTTCTAGGAGCTATGCTCATAAGGTAAGAAGCCCTATAAGGCAACGTATGGTTGGAGGGACTATATGAAGGCTAGCCGCAGTCAATAGGTGGACTGTGGGGTGTGTTTAAGGTGTTGTGGCACTCAGAGCTTGTGCCCTAACCAATGACCAGGTCTGCCATGAAATGCATCAGTTCTTTCAACATATGAAAGGTGCCAGATTAGCAGCCTTGTCATGATCAGTGAAGCAACGAAGGAAGGAGAGTCTTATTGAAAGAAAGCCTCAATATTCTAGGTAATTGGTTGAGTTGTTCTAGGACTATCATCTGTTGCATATCTTCAGTCCTTGGTATCAGAATTGCAACCTTATTGCATCATCATCATGGAGAAGATCTTTGATCTCCTATTTGGCAAGTCAAGTATTGACTTCAAATCACTGTACTCTATCTCTTTCTCTCTGCTGAACTATTGAAGAATATACGAAGAATTGATCAAGGGTTTCCCCACATTGGGGTTTGTCCCTGGCTGGTGCCACATCTTCTGTCCTCTTATCATGGCATGTCTTCTACCATTTATGTGTATGTTCTATATGCACTTTACTATCATGCTGATGTGATTGCTAATCTGAATATTGACATTGGGCTAATAAGAAAAATTGAAGTAAATTTCTCTAAGCATAGAACATAGCTAAATTTAACATTAACATTTTGTCTATATAGGTGGGGTGTTGAATACAAGCATTGGTTGATGGCTTAGAATTTTATGATTTTATCAATCTCCTGGGTGTGAATCAATGCCCTGATGGTAACATGATAGTTTTTTTAGTCATTTCTTTGTAGGAAATGGCTACTCTGACTATTAATTGTAGAATGGTCCATTAGTACCCTGGTAGGTTTTTTGGGTCATTTTTTGGTAGGAAATTGTACTTGAACTATGAATATTTCAGCGTTTTACAATAGTAGGTAATCAATTTTTATGAGCTGCAGGGACAACCACCAGTATTACTAACCATGAGGGCATCAAAAGGCTCAATCTATTTCAAACTTATTCTAAGTTCTAACTACTAAACAAAAATATCATACCCACTTCTGGCAATAACAAAAATATTCCGACATCCAAAACATGGGAGTTCCACAAGGATAGGTAAAGTCAACAAACTGGATAGGATTTTGAATAGTTGATTTGGCGTGGCCTCACCGAGGCTTTGGCGCTTTGATTAGTGCTACAACTCTGTCTATTGGCTAGGAGTTAAAAGTGGAGTGCATTGAGGCATCTAAAAGTTTGATCTACGAGGTTTCATCATTCACATGTTGCTTGCCATACTTTGGGACATATCATATTGCTTTATAGATTAAGAGAAGTTTGGTATGAGAATATAGCAATTTAAATTAAAAACTTTATAAATGTTTCTTTGAATCCTACATATTTTTTATTTTTATGCTTTTAGGTAATTTTGGATAGACTTATATAGTTATGTGATGAGAATTGCACTAAGGTGTATGTCTTAACATTTGATCTACTTAGCCAGTGAGTTTTGAACCAACACCCTATTGGTAACCTATTAGGGTTTTGAATTGGTAATCTTGCAAGGGCAAACCAAGGATTTGTAATTAGTGCTACACCTCTAGTTAGGTTTGGTTTTGCATAAGGAGTTTAAAAAGTCTACAATGAAGTATGTAAAGGTTATATTAATGTGTTATTAACTTATTATCATTCATGGGATTTTGGTCATAGGCATGATTTTTTTCCTTTGTTGTTAAATAGCCCTTTGTTAACTGTTGGCTCTTCCTTTGGCTCAAATTCCATGACCAAGAAGTATATATTCTGTAAAGTCCATAGAAGGCTTGAACCTGGCATCATTAATTGAGATTGTCTACATCCTTAGGCCATCCATGTCACTTGGACTTCTACTCACCATGGATGCATAAGTTAACTCTATGGGAAGCATTAGTGTGACAACATGTCTTCTGGGTTTTGAACCCAGGTCTAAGCACAAAAAGTGCTTTAATCACTTCATCATGTATTCAATAAATTAATATTTGTTTGGTATTGAATATAGAAATTTGTAGTCCATTATTTCAAGGTTTTTAAAAGTGAGAAGTAATTAAAATTTGACAGAATCTTGCATTTTTTTAGATGCATCATATATTACTTCAAGGGACAATGAGTACATCATGGAACAAAGAGAGCTACAATAATATAATGACAATAATACAAGGGAATTACTATCCTCATTAAGCCAGAAATGCTAGCATATGAGTCTGTGCAACTATAGGAAGGGACTAGAATGGAAAAAGTTGAATTTGTCTTGAACAAGTAAAACCAGTTCTTGTTTAAAAATCCTTAATTCCACAGAGCTAAGAGGCTTCATGGGGATGGTTCTTCATGAAAAGTAGCCTTACACTGATAATTCTAATTTTTCACCAAATTTCTGGAACATGGGGATGTAGGAGTTGGGAAACACACTTGAGAGTCATATGGAGACACCCCCAAAATTTTAGGTGGCCTCATGGGGAACAGGGGGACATTGGTGTCCCTAGCATAGGAGACCCCATCTCTAAATGACTATAACTAGGAAGGGACTGAAAAGGAAAAAAAAAAATTGGCTTTAACAAGTAAAATCGGTTCTTGTTAAAACACTTTAGTTTCCCTAGGCTAATATGGGGTACCTCCTCATTAGAACGAACCTTACATTGATAATTCAAATGTTCCACTATGCTTATGAATGTGGGGATGTAGAAGTTGGGAAATTCATTTTGAGGACATGTGGAGAGACCTCTCAAATTTTAGGGATCATCATGGGGGATAGGGGGATGTTGGGGTCCCTAGAATAGGGGACCCAATCATTGATTAACCATAACCATCTTCTTGGCTATTAAATGTTGGATTGTAGGTTTCACCTTGGATGTTAAATACTTAAACAATAAAACCTTGGATTTCAAATATCATAAACAGAGGTTGTCGACAGTTAATCACATGCTAGCCCAAAAAAATCCAAAATCAAAATGATGAATCTATTTGGTGGCTTGGCTATAGATTTCTAATGCCTCCTCCTAATGGCTCAGCTACAAACAACACCTTCTTCCTTGGCATCTTGACTCTCTTTTTAAATTTTCTGAAATAAGTAAGGAACACATTTCTAGATCAAGTATTTTCTGATTTCATTTTTGGGACAAGGGTTTTTGTTGGGTATCTCTATTTTGCAGGTGTATTCAAGAGATACGAAGGAGAAAATATTATTTTTTGACCTGTACATATCTATGGACTGAACAATCCATTATTGTAGCCCAAATGAAGCATTGATATCTGCATCTTACATCTGTGGCATGTAAATTCACAAGTCTAATGACCTAATAAACTATTCTAGCTCCCAATCTGGATAAAAAAAAAAAAACTTGTCACTATACATGACTTAGCATTGGTGATGAGGTGTGACATCATATTTACAGTTTTATGTCACTATACATGACTTAGCACTGGTGATGAGGTGTGACATCATATTTACAGTTTTATTGCACAAATGTGTTAAAACAAATGATGATCATGCTGAGAATTCAAAAAATTAAACTGAGCAAAACCACAACACATATTAAAGAGACTATTCATTGAAGCTTTGGCTGGTTGAAATGCATTGTGTTTTGGGCTCCTATAGGTGGTTGACAAACTCAACGCCAATGTCACAACTTGAATTTGATTTCTTTGGTGTTCTGGCACACTATATTGTGGCTAAGCATGGTGTATCTAATTTTTAAGAGACTACAAGCTATCCTAACAAACATGTGCCAAACAATGAAGGAATTAATGCATGAAAATTGATTCATTTTGAGATCATGTCTGGGTGGAAAATTTTTGAAACCCTAACAAGAGGCGTTGAGAACCCAATATTTAATGATGTGCTAAATCAATTCTTGAAGTCTGATGTGGCCTTTTGAGCTTGGACACAACTCTACTATTATTGCAAATATGAGGCATTATTGATTGAGAATAAAGAGAATGTGTATGTGAAATTACCTACCATCTATGAATAAAAGATCTCTGCAGCTTGAATCTTAGTAGGGAACTATGTGCAAGGTTACTACTATTTGAATTGGTTACCAAACCCTTAAATGTCCACAACCTTGTAGTGTTTTCAGGAACAAGTCTTGGATTTCTAGTGACTTGAGGAATTCAAAAATGATCTTGGTTTCTTGCTTCTGATGAGCGGAACTACCATTGCAGCCTTGAGGACTTACAATGACATTATTGATTTCTGGGCTGTTTGGGACATCCACATTTATCCTTTGCATTAAGTGGGGATTTTATATGCCAAGTTTTTGGGTAACAGATTATAGTGCATGACTTGCAGCTGAGGATTATGAAGAGTTCCATTTCCAGGCACCATGATTCAGTAATGCTATAATTTAGAATCTATAACAAATCAGATCATGAGTTTGGCATTTTCTAGATGAATAGGGAATCTTGGCATAGCCTTACAGCCTTTGTTGAACCCAACCTCTACAGAGAATTTTGAATGGTAAGTGTAAATGTCAAATGGAGACAACACCTTATTTTTCCTTGGTAGCTTGACCCTCTTTGCAAATGTTCTGAAACAAGCAAGGAACACATTTTTGGATCAAGTATTTTCTGATTTTGTTTTTGGGACAAGGGTTTTCGTTGGGTATCTCTCTTTTGCAGGTGTATTCAAGAGCTATGAAGGAGAAAATATTCTTCTGTGACCTATACAGATCTATGGACTGAACAATGCATTATTGTAGCCCCAAATGAAGCATTGATATCTGCATCTTACATCTGTGGCATGTAAATTCACAATTCCAATGACCTAATCAACTATTCTAGCTGCCAATCTGAAGAAAAAATGTCACTATACATGACTTAGAACTGTTGATGAGGGGTGATGTCATATTTGCAGTTTTCTTTCACAAATGTGTTAAAATGAATGACAAGCATGTTGAGAATTCAAAAAGTTAAATTGAGCAAAACCACAACATAGATTAAAGGGACTATTCACTGAAGCTTTGGCTGGTTGAAATGTGTTGTGTTTTTTTCTCCTGTAGATGGTCAAAAAACTAAGAACCAATGTCACAACTTGCATTTGATTTCTTTGGTGTTTTGGCACACTATAGTGTGGATGAGCATGGTGTATCTAATTTTTCAGAGACTACAAGCTATCCTAATAGACCTATGCCAAAAAATGAAGGAATTAATGCAAAAAAATTTATTCATTCTGAGATCATGTTTGGGTGGAAAATTTTTGAAACCCTAACCAGAGGCATTGAGAACCTAATATTTAATGATGTGCTAAATCAATTCTTGAAGTTTGATATGGCCTTTTGAGCTTGGACAAAACTCTACTATTATTGCAAATCTGAGGCATTATTGATTGAGAATAAAGAGAAAGTGTATGTGAAATTACCTACCATCTATGAATAAATATCTCTCCATCTTGAATCTTAGTAGGGAACTATGTGCAAGGTTATTGTTTCAATTGGCTTCCAAACCCTCAAATGTCCACAACCTTGTAGTGTTTGTGGAGTATTAAAAAGGTATTTTTTTTATGATCATTTCAGTGACTTTTCAGTAGAACTTGTAAACCTTTTTGCATCATGAACTTGGAAAATGATAAAGAAGTATAACAAAACATGTGAGATTAATATGCAAGACTAAACCGCTAACAATTGTAATTCCCTCATGCAGGAAGGGGTGAAAATGAGGAGTTGTTGTTCCAAAGGAAAGGACAAGGACGAGGTAACCACTGTCCCTTTGACGAGAGATCGAATGCAAACAAGGTTAAGCAGATCATAGCAAATCAGCCCTAAAAAGGGGGTCAAGACACCAGCTCGGCGCAGGAGAGAAAAGAGATGATTAAGGATTAACGGTTCGGCGAATCCCTCAGGATCCTTGATCTTGAGGGATCCCTGCTTTATCTATTTTTATACTTAGACATCTCGGCCATCACCCTTATAAAAGGGACAGCATTGTTAGCTCAGGAGGAGAACATGATTATGCTTTTATGTAATTTCTGTTAAGATCAAAACTTTGATCATAGAGTCTCGATAAGAACTGGTTTACTGTAATTTTGCTTCATGCATTAATACAAACTTGGTGATTATTTCATCTCTGAGTCTGGATTAGCCTCAAGCGATGTACCCCTGGAGGCTAAGGGCCCGACCCTGGAGGACACTTGCTCCTGTATTATTACGATGTGATTTCTGCGTGGTTTGCTTATCGTCGTTATTTGGTAATCTGAAATGCTTTATAAGTTTACATCACATGCTCTGTTAAGTTTAATTCATTAAGATTTCTACAGACAGAACTATTGTATTGACTCTGCATCATATTACTATTCCTTTCAGAGTTGATTGAATATTATTAGTCTTAACAGAACACTATTACTATCCTATTACAGAGCTTTTGTGCTGTGCATCTGTTCATTCATGTTACAGAATTTATCCTGGGAATTATGTTCTTTATAATTGTTGAATTGTTGAACGATGTTGTTCTATTTTGAAATGCAGTCATATTCCGTCCAAATGAGATTAATATTTGGATCAGATTACTCTTTGAGCATGCTGTGTGCGTATATGGTTTGCAAGCGCTGTCCCATAACTTATCAGTACTCAGTGCTGTTCCATTAGTGTGTGCTGTTTGATCTGCCTTAAGAGTGAAAGATTGTCGTTTGATTATGATTAATGCCTTTGATTTGATTTGTTGCTGCTCGCGAGACTTAGTTGTCGATTCTATTTCATAATTGTTGTTCCATTTAAGAATTGCTATTCCATTTAAGAATTGTTGTTCCATTACAGATTTGTTGTTCGATTTCTTATTTGCCGTTCCATTTTCTTATCTGCCGTTCCATTTGCTAGTGTTTGTTATTTTGGTGTGGGAGACAATCTAAGGCTGTAGTGGGCCTTGGCATTTACTGTCTAGTTCCCAGATCCACGGTCTATTCTCTAATTTCCTTTCCATCAGTTTCCAAAGGGATGGGTTATCACTACCGAACCCTTGACTGATAAGTTGCCTAGTCTTCTGAGTGTGTGATTTACTCTTTTGGAGTAGCTTAGTTGTAGACAAGCATCCGTTTACTCTTGTATTTTTGAACACTGTACTACTAGCATTACTCTGGCAAATGATAGCCTCAGACTGAGACACTCTTTGAAATAATAAAACGCTACCGTTTGACATATTAATGGGAGGTAATTATAGGTGAAAGAGACCCTTTTTATAGCTCCACATTTTGGTGCCGTTGCCGGGGAAAGAGTGTAGCCATTTGTCCTTTTTTTAGAGTAGTGAACGAACATGCTAGGGAAGAGTTGGATTTTAAAAACAGAAGGAAAGAACCTACGTACGGAGCATGTAAAAGCCCTGCTCCTCTGTCCTCTTTCCTAACAGATTTGTTGTTGCTTTGTTTGAATAGAATTTAGTAGTTCATTTGAGTGCATGACTAAGCAGAAAAAACCAGAAAAAAATACCAAACCTCCACCCAAGCCAGAAAAAGCTAAGGGGCCAGTGACCCTTGGCCGAACGACCTTTATAGACGAAATCTACAAGAAAGCAGAATCTCAGCCATCAGTAGGACCTAGGAGAATTATTTCTAAACAGCCTACTAGTTCCCTTCAGGCCACAAGATCACCATCTGTAGCCTTTGCTGAGGTGCATAGTCAAACTGAAGAGCAATACTTTCAAGAGATTGAAAATTCTACTCCAGAACTATTGCAGGAAGGGAATTTCACCAATCTTTTTGAAGGAGAAGGAGAAACAGGTGAGCCCGAGGAACCAAGATCTCCTTTTGGAACAAATTAGCCATTAAACGGCCCAGACAAGGGGAGTGCTGCAAAAATCATTCTTGAAGGAACCCAATCTCCTCAGACATCAGGCATTCTCATTATCCCAGATAGAGGAAGTGCTATTAAAACTATTCTTGTCAAAGCCATTCCCTCTCAACCTAGGAATACCCTCCTAGATATCCCAGAAGTTTATTGGCATATATTCGACCCTATGGCTCAAAATCAGCCAAACACTCAAACCTCTACATTACAATACCCTACAGTGGATTCTGCAGCAAACGCGCCTATGAAGAAATCCCTCTTCAACATATCCCTACATTTCACGGTCTCACATCGGAAGACCCAGATGCATTTTTATTTGAATTTGATGTGTTGTGTAGGGGATATGATTACACCACCAACCCCTAGAAACTAAAACTATTTCCCTCTACATTAAAAGGGGTTGCTTTATGATGGTTTATGGGATTAGGTGGCGGGGTTATAAATAACTGGGATCAAATGAAAGAATCTTTCCTAAAATATATCAGGATTACTGCAGGTCTAGAGAACTAAAGGATGAAATATTCCAGATGACAGCTAGACCGAATGAAACATTAGAGGAGTATGTGGAACGTTTCCAGTACAACCTACAAAGTACTCCTTATGCATCACTACCTTTAACTGATAATGTGTTAAAAACTGCATTGATAAGGGGCATGAAGGAACAATGGATCGAAACATTAAACATCATGGGAAAAGGGGATATTTATCAAGAGAATTTTGTTGACATTATTGATTTATGTATCAGGAGCTCGAGAGGCAGCATCAGAGTAAAACCGGCAGAACATGATCGGTTTGTAAGAGATAATAAAATTTCAACAGAAGGAGTAACACAGGTAGAAATTGGAAATTTATTGGAAAATTTTAAAACTGATATTCTGGGGACACTAACTACACAACTTGATATTATGCAGGCTAAACAGAAGCAAATGGAGGCAGAACAGAATTTGGCGATCTTCTACCACTGATCCAGGAAAAAGCATAGTCATAAAGTGTGTCCACTGGATACATTCCAAACATGTGCCATCTGTACAAAGGATCACCTTACGGAGAGCTGCCCCTCACTTCCTGGATTGAAGGCAACATATAAAGAAGCAGAAGAAGAACCAGAATCAATGTATTTGATCAACCAGCGCCGTCAGTGGCAGCCGAGACAATCTGGTATGTTTTTAGACCCAACTTCTTCTTTTCAGCCTCCACAATAGAACGCTCAACAATATAATATGTGGCAAAGTCAATCCCAACCTCCGTTCCCAAACTGGCCACCACAGTCATTTTCTTCTTCAAACTCATGGCTGAATCAGGCAAGCCAATCTGGTTGGCCGAATTTCTGTTATACTCCACCATATTGGAAAGGTAACCCATATTCTCCACAATGGACTCCCCCTACTTCACAAAGTTCAGTCTGGCAGACAAACTGGCAGAAACAGATGCATCAGCCAGTAGGAACTATTTCACTCCCTCAACCTACACTGCGAGGCTTACAACAAAATCCCTAGTCTAATCTGAGACCGCAACTCCCAGCCCAACCCAACCCCAATCCAAATAATAGATCGGTCCAATCTCTCCAAATTATAGAAACACAAGAAATAGGAGCTGATTTAAGGGAGTGCAATGATCTTCAGTTAAGATCTGGGCGTATTATTGAAACCGAGGGAGATAAGACAATTCAGATTGAAGATCAGTTACCTAGAGAACATCTGTCACCACAAGAGGATGTGAATAAATAGCAAACTCATAATCAAGCAACCACATCCTCTCCTCCGTTCCCAAAATTATTAGTCATACCTCGACCTATACAATATCCTGACTTTGACATTCTAGGAGAATTACAAAACCTATACATAAAAATTCCATTCCTCCAAGCCATTGAAGACATCCCCATATACGCAAAAACTATCAAAGAATTGTGCATAAAGAAACCAAAGAGGAACATAACAAATAATCCAAGAGTCCAAGTAGTCGACACTTTATCTGACTTACTATCAGGGAAATAAACACCCATTAAATATGAAGGCCCAGGAAATCCAATTGTAACTATTCAAATTTATGGCCAGACCCTGTCTAATGCCTTAGTTGATCTAGGAGCTGCAATTAATATCTTAACAACCACTACTTGTCAAAAGCTGGGCATTACATCGGTAGAACCCACCTCTACCTTGCTAGAATTGGCTGACCGATCTGTGGTTAGGCCGGAGGGTACTCTACATGATGTCATGGTCTCTGTTGATTCCTAGGAATATCCAACCGATTTCCTAATAATAAACCCCAAAACTCGACTAGATGGACACCCGCTAATTTTAGGAAGACCTTGGCTTGCTACTGCCGATGCTTACATTGGTTGCCAACAAGGAAATATGACCATAACCAAAGGACCAAATATCAAGAATTTAGTTCTATATCCTCCAGCGCAGCCAAGTGTCACAATAATCAAAACTAATAAGCACCCTCTATCATACCTTACTGATAACATTAGATCTCCATTAACTATACAAGAGGCACTTGATTTTAAAGACCAAACAGAAGATGATGCCATTAATAATTTTATCATTCAAACTAGATCTTGCACACAGTGTCACATGATAGAAGCAGCATTTGATAATGAATTAGAAGAATATCCTCTGAAAGATACACATGATCAAACAATACATGTTACTTTTGTTGCAAATAGTAAAATTGTGGAAATTGAACCAAGAAAAACCTTAAACATTAATGCCAACCTCACACCTGAACAAGAAATGAAGCTCATCTAGTTGCTAACAAAATATAAAGAAGCATTTGCATGGGATTGCCCTAATATGAAAGGAATTGACCCCCAATTATGTACACACCACATTTATATAGAAAAGGATGCCAGACCTGTTCGTCAACCTCAAAGGAGACTTAATCCTCATCTAAAAGATGTGGTAAAAGCTGAACTTCAAAAACTTTTAGATGTCAATTTTATTTATCCTATCTCTAATAGTAAATGGGTCTCTCCGCTTGTGGTGGTACCAAAAAAGAATGGGAAATGGAGAATCTATGTGGATTACAGGGAGCTAAATAAAGCAACACAAAAAGACCACTTCCCTCTCCCATTCATAGACCAAGTATTAGATACTTTAGCAGGAAAGAAATTCTTTTCTTTCCTGGATGGCTTCAGTGGATACAATCAGATTCAGATTGCCCCTGAAGACCAAGACAAAACTACTTTTACTTTTCCTTGGGGAACATTTGCCTATCAAGTTCTACCTTTCGGTTTATGCAATGCTCCTGCCACATTCCAAAGGGTTATCCTTAGTATTTTTGAAGATTTAATAAATGATGAGATTGAAGTATACATGGATGACTTTACACCATATGGAGATGATTTTGATCCAGCATTAGACACCCTAGAAAAAGTCCTACAACGCTGCATTGCTACCAGGCTTTGCTTAAGCCACGAAAAATGTTATATGATGATGACTGAAGGACTTATCCTAAGACACTATGTTTCAGAAGCTGGCATTCAGGTAGACCTAGCGAAAATCCAAATACTTTTGCTTATTCCCACTCCTAGTACTCAAACAGAGGTACGTAGTTTTCTTGAATTTTCTGGTTATTATAGGCGATTTATAGAACATTATTCGCACATTGCTGCACCTCTATATGCGCTAACTGGTAACGTTGATTTTATTTGGACAGAAAAATGTGAACGTGCTTTCAAGGATCTGAAGAAGCTCATATCCACAGCCCCAGTCCTTCGAGGACCAAATTGGGATTTGCCATTCCAAATATCCTCTGATGCCTCAGACACAGCCATTGGAGCAGTCCTTAAGCAGGAAGAGGATAAAAAACCATATGCTATTTATTACATCAGCAAAAATTTATCCCCTGCTGAATTAAATTACACTGTTACTGAAAAAGAATTCCTAGCTGTAATACATGCTGTCAATGAGTTTAGACATTACATTATTGGATATCCTGTTATCTTGTATACAGATCATTCTACCATAAAATATTTAGCAAATAAGCCTGTCAAACGGCAAAATAACTAGATGGATGATTCTATTGTAGGAATTTGATATCAAAATCAAGGATCGACCTAGAAAAGAAAACCCTGTAGCCGATTTTCTCTCAAGAATGCCGAAGCCAATTGATGCAGCAGTAGTTGAAGATCAATTTCCGGATGAGCATCTGTTTGTTGTTGCTATTCAAACACCTTGGTATGCTTATGTTGCCAATTACCTCGCAGTAGGTAAATTACCAAAACACCTAACCCCTAATGAGCGGAAGCAGATTGTTCAGAAGAGCGCTCGATTCTCGTGGATCGGGGGCTATTTGTTTCACACAGGGGCAGACATGCATATCAGGAGATGTATTCGAGAAGATGAAATCTTTGACATTTTAAAAGCCTGCCATGATGGACCATGTGGTGGACATTTCACTGAGTGCAGAACTAGACATACGGTGCTGTAGACAGGGTATTACTGGCCCACGATTTTCAAAGATGAAAAGAAATTTTTCCAAGCTTGTGACAGCTACCAGCGAGCAGGAAATCCTGGTCAATCTGATGAGATGCCCCTGAAACCACAGTTAGTCATTGAACCATTCGAGCGATGGGCTCTTGATTTCGTTGGACCTATCAACCCATCATCAAATCAGAAAACATATATTTTGGTGGCAACAGAATATGTCACCAAGTGGGTTGAAGCAGAAGCATTTCCTAGAGCTACAGAGGACTCTGTCATACAGTTCCTGTTCCATATATTTGTACGTTATGGTCTTCCAAGAGAAATAATTACAGACGGTGGACCACAATTTGCTGGGAACAGATTAGCTGCAACATTCAACAATTATCACGTCCAGCATAAAATCACTACTCCATACCACCCACAGGCAAATGGACAGGTAGAAAGCAGCAATAAAATAATAGAAGCAATTTTAACGAAAACCATTGCATCCCATATACGTGATTGGGCTACCAGACTACCTGAAGCACTCTGGGCTTACAGAAAAACATGGAGAAGCACCACTGGTTACTCATCTTATCAATTAGTGTTTGGAAAACAACCCATTTTCCCTATAGAATTCGAAATCTAAACATTACGGACAGAACAGGAAGTTGGCTTAGATTTAAGCAAGGCACAGATTAATCGATTGCAACAGATCAATGAGTTGGACGAAATTAGGCTCTCTGCACTTCAAAATATTGCCCTGATCCAACAGCAGCGAGCTAAATGGCATGATGCTCTCATTAAAAACAAAGTCTTCCACGAGGGAGACTGGGCTCTGTTGTACGACTCCAGGTTTCAGGACTTCCCTTGGAAACTCCAGACTCGTTGGTTGGGACCATATGAAATACAGAAGGTACATGACAATGGGACCCTTACTCCAATCACTATTGACGGTTTTGGATATGCCTTCAAGGTAAATGGCCACCGAGTTCGTCTCTATCGCAAATCAATCACTCGGGAGTCCTTCTGCAGCAGCTACACCGAGACACTGATATGGAGATTTTGGGAGAGGAAGAGAAGTCTTCCTCACCTCTAATTCATTAAGGAATTCATTTCTTTTTACAAGTTGTACCTAAATTCTTTTTCTTTGAGTCATTTTTTGTACATATTTTTGAATTAATGTTTTCTTGTCATTTTTGCTGTTTCTTTTTTTCAAAAGAACAACATTTTCTTCCGACTGTTCCTTTTTCAAAAAAGAGCAAATTCCATTGGATCAGTCGTCATCTTGTTGTAATTAGGATCTTTTTCTTTATTTTTGTGTGTTTCGCTGTTCCTTTTCCAAAGGAACAACATTTTCGATTTTTGTCGTTCATTTTCCAAAGGAATGGCATTTGTGTGTTTCTGCTGTTCCTTTTCCAAAGGAACAACATTCTTGATTTTGTGCTGTTCCTTTTCCAAAGGAACGACATTTGCCTGTTCTGCTGTTCCTTTTCTAAAGGAACAACATTTCGATTTCTACTGTTCCTTTTTCCAAAGGAACGACATTTCTGTGTGTTTTTCTGTTCCTTTTCCAAAGGAACAACATTTTTTTGATTTTGCTGCTCCTTTTTCAAAAGGAACGACATTTCCATGTTTTTGTTGTTCCTCTTCCAAAGGAACAACAAATTTTTGATTTTGTTGTTCCTTTTTCAAAAGGAACAACATTTCCATGTGTTTGTTGTTCCTTTTCCAAAGGAACATCATATTTTTGATGTTGCTGTTCCTTTTTCAAAAGGAACGGCATTTTCGTGTGTTTGCTATTCCTTTTCCAAAGGAACAGCATATTTTTGATTTTGCTATTCCTTTTTCAAAAGGAATGGCATCTCCGTGTGTTTGATGTTCCTTTTCCAAATGAACATCATATTTTTTATTTTGCTGTTCCTTTTTCAAAGGAACGGTATTGGAGTGTTTTGCTGTTCCTTTTTCAAAGGAATGACATTTGCATTTTCTGTTATTTTTGAGGTCTCTTGTTGGTCCTTTCTCCAAAAAGAACATCACTTGCATGCTTTTACTCTCCTTATGAAGCAGCTTGTCCCTTTTGCTGATCTAAATTAAGGACGCTTATTGCTCCTGTTTTTTCAAGTCTTTTAGAATACAGCTATGCATTTATGCAATGGATAAAAAACCTCAACATACTAAAATTTGCTAATCATAAATCATTATCTTTATAAGGCTTTGCATTGGTAAGAGGACAAAAGGAAGGACACACTTATTTATCATCTTTTGTTGTCATTGTTCTACTAATTCTGCTATGATTGTTCATCTTCATCATGATGACCCTTTTTTTTTTCTCTTTGATTATTATTTAGGAATAAGAGCAAAGGGTTTATATCTTCCTATTGAGATGTTAAGACTTCTTCCACCATTCCTACTCTTAAGGAGTGTTGAACCACCCCTTGTGTATAAAAAAGGGAGGAAAAAAAAAAAAAAAAAAAAACATGACTTATAAGTTGTCAAATGCAGGATAGGGGGTCTCATCAAGAGCCAGCCTACCATGATCATGAGGACGAAAGCGAAGTGGCATTCCCACTATGGCCACCACACCAGGGATATGGTCCAAAAGGTATATCAAATAAACAAACCTTGGAACAGGAGGTCGCATCACGAGCGGGCCTGCCCACTTTTCGCTCCTTCCTCGTGAATGGCATTATGGTTAACTGGTTACCAAGCCAGCATAATGGCCTACATTTTGACATTACACTCCCTAAAGTATACACAAAGGATCATGGTTCCATGGGTGAAATAAACAACTCTACCAAAGTTATGGACACCTGTTGGCAGCAGAGCACTGTTAATGGTATCGATGTCACATTATTTGCACCAATAGGTGATTTATTAATACCCTTTTGTTTCTTACACCTTGGTAATTAATCATATATCATTTCCCGAATTATATATAGCGCATGCAAATCTATTATCACCAATCATGGCAGAGTAATTGACAATGACCGCAGGAGATTTAGAAAGTACGACAGATGTCCTCTCCTCTTAGCCTCGCATCATATCACAGCAGCCTCTTACGTCATATGCAATCCAAATCTACGCCTCGATTTCGGTAATTTGTTGTTTTTCTAAACATGGCATATTTTTATACGCTGTTCCTTTATGACTCTGTTTCAGAATGGGTGCTGCTCCTTTATTTGATGGCTGGGACAGCCTATCACATTGCGGGGGGGAGGTTAACCTCATTATTCCCTGGATTACGTGTCAGCTCACTATTCGGGAAAGTTGTGTACTAGGGTATGGCATGGCTTAACGACATGCTATTTTTATTTTTGTTACACAAATTGCCGTTCATAAGCCATTTTTGTTGTATACTCTATTTTTTTCCAAACAAGTCTTGCATCTATTACCCTCTCTGTGTTTCAAACAACACAAACAGTTGCTGTTCCATTGAGAATTCACAATGAAACCATGGGAGGAAGAGTGATCCAAAGGGAACCACAAGTGTTGACAGTCTCCACTGCTGCCCGAGAAATCCTGGCAAGAGCAGGGTGGCTGACTTATCTCAACCACTTGCAGGAGTCTAATGAGACAGTGGCAATTGAATTCCTACAGAATTTGCAGGAGGATTACTCCATAGTGTGGGGGAGACAGATAACAGTCACCGATGACATAATCGCAGAAGTCTCGAGACTACCAGCCACTGGACCTGAATGGACGTTAAAAAATGAGAGATTATAGAAGATTATAGAAATCTTCCAGGACGAAGGCCAGAGCTTGGCAATTAAAGGAAAGGGAATTCTGCCAACAACGCTAGGAGAGCCCTGGGCAGAATTGGCAAGGACCGTGCAAAGCTACATCACCTGCGAGGGTAGAAAAGACGTGGTAAGACCACGACATCTTAAACTCTTAGTTGTTCTAAAACAGAAATGCTCTGTAAATTTACCTTCACTTTTGAATTCGTTACTTCATGACATTGCACGGAGCTTAAAAAAGGCACAACATGTAGAGTCAGTTGTTAGTAATCATGGGTTAATTCGATTAATCGTCAGTCATAGCCTCAACCAGCAGCAGAGCAGCTGGGAAGAGCTAATTGCAATGATTGAAGGGGGGTTGACAGCACCATCCCCAAAAACATAAGCATGCCACCAGCACACCAGAGCATCCAGAAAAACGCAGAGAATTAGCAAAACAGAAACATGTCACTAGTACATCCGAGAGTCCAGAAAAACGCAAGGAATCGGAAAAGCGTAAACATGCCACCGGTACACCCGAACAGCTAGAAAAACGTAGGAAATCAGTCCGGTTAGCACGAATACCAGGGAGTCTAGAAAAAATCCAGGAAAACACCAGCCAGCCAGTAGAAATTGAAGATGAGCAACCATCACGGCCAGAAGAAGAGGCCGAGTAATTTGAAGGAGAAGAGAAAGAAGAGGCCGAGCAATCTGGTGAGGAGGCCGAGCAATCTGAAGAAGAAAATGAGGAAGGATCCGAGCAGTCTGAAACAGAAGCTGAGCATTCTAAAACAGAAGCCGAACAACCCAAGCAGGAGGAGGAAATGGAATAGTAGGAAGGTAGCCCATCACAGGACCCAGTGGGAGAAGATGAATTGGCCGAAGTCTTGGCCAATATGGGTGAATATGGCCAACCTTCCAGTCCATCAGACCTCCATGACAAACACCAAGAGGAAAATGCACCTGAAAAACCACATGCAAAAGAGGCAGAAGAAGAAAATCTGCCTGTTCATGATAAAAAAACAATAAGAGATACTGAACAGGAACAATCCGTTCCTAACCAGAAGAAATTCTAGAGGAAGCAGGGGCAGAAAAAGAAGTTGCCCAAGAATTGATAGAACTAGTTAGGGTTCCTACCCCAGAACAGCTAGAGTAGAACAATGAAGAAACACCCCAGAAGGAAGATCCAGGGACTAGTCACAACCCAGGCCACAGTGAATAGCCTGTTGTTCCTTCTAATGAAATTTTGGAAATTAAAGAATTGCGAAAGGAACAACAGAGATTATTGAGCATAATAGCCCAGCTCCACCAGCAGATTAGGATCCTGAAAGCAAGGCAGAGGGTAAAAATGACTTTAGGAAAGAAAAATGTGACCACTCCAGCAAAACCCCGTAAGGCAAAGAGGCAGAGGATCAAAATTCGTCCTGCTGTTCAAAACCCTGTCGAAAATCCAATTTCTATTCCAAATGATGCTGAGGAACAGACTGTTGTTCCATTTGAAAAGGAATAGCAACAAACTGATATCCACGTTAAAATAGAAATGGATGATATGATGACTTGTGATAAGGAAATTCAGACGGAGGCACCACTTTCGGGAGTGATAAGGGTTCTGAACTCAAAGCAACGCAATAAGAAAGTTCAGGTAAAACTCCCGGCCTCCACTACTGCATGGAGAAGAGATCCAAAAACAGTAACCTTCGTAAGGGGTTGAAGCAAGCTCAACAAGAAGTAGAAAAGCTTAAAGAGAAAATGGTCCCTCGCAAAAAGTATGAAGAGCTACAGCAGCAACTTAGGAACGTCAATCGATCTGAAAGCCAAGCTTTTGAAGGTTGGTGGAAGGAATAAGAGAAAGTTGCAAAGGTAACTCGTAGCCTAGATATTGTTATCAGCCAGATGGATACCTTGTGTTATTTATATAATGACGTCTTAGCATGTAGGGCCCCTGCCAAAAATTATGCCCTGTTTTTACTGGAACGGTATTTGCAATTAAAAATAAAAGTTGTTAAAGCAGGTGCTCCGATACAAATTAACACTGTCAATGATTTTATAGACTGTTGTAAACACTACGGGGTAAAAGTCCAGAGACTGTTGTGCGAGTTCTATTTGCATAACCTTGTACTAGACCAGGAGACTAAGCTGAACCCTGGCCCCTTTGTTGGAAACATCCAATTGCAGGCATTCATCTCATTTGGGGTTAATCAGATTAAATGGCTCAAAGCCTATAATACTTTCCAGAGGCAAGAAAACGGCTTAGATTTGTGGGTAAGGGCTGAGCCTAGGAACCCAGTACAGTTGTGGAAAGCACATAGAATCCTCATGAAGACTACGGGTGTCATTGAAACATTAGGACCCATGCATGAAGCACTCATTCGATAGGGATTAGAATACTTTATTTCCATTAAAGACCTTGCCATTGATGCAGCTAAATTTCGGTATCAAATCTCTAATCCGAATATCCAGCTTAGGGAACCGTTTAAGTATGAAAATTTTAAATTAGCTACCAATCGTTTGCACCTTTATGGAGAAAGCATTTTGAGAGCAGGGCCATCCTGGTTAGGATATAGGTTCTGGAGTCCAATTATTTGGCACCCTGCACCCGGATACCAAGCCTTGTATGAGATGCCTGAGGGTCAAACAGGCCATTTCTTTGACTACCTAGTTACTCATCATGGCTATAGGCCTTCGCATGATATTCCATCTCCAGCCTATTCTCTCACTGCCTTGCATGTCAACTACAACGTTTTCATGAGGGCATGAAACAGGGTAAGCAGGGGGGTGTGTGGAGTACTAAAAAGGTATGTTTTTGATGATCATTTCAGTGACTTTTTAGTAGAACTTGTAAACCTTTTTTCATCATGAAATTGGAAAACGATAAAGAATTATAACAAAACATGTGAGATTAATATGCAAGACTAAACCACTGACAATTGTCATTCCCTCATGCAGGAAGGGGTGAAAACGAGGAGTTTCTGTTCCAAAGGAAAGGACAAGGACAAGGTAACCACTATCCCTTTGACGGGAGACCGAATGTAAACAAGGTTAAGCAGATCAAAGCAAATCGACCCTGAAAAGGGGGTGAAGACACCAGCTCGGCGTAGGAGGGAAAAGAGATGATTAAGGATTAACGGTTCGACGAATACCTCAGTATCCTTGATCCTGAGGGATCGCTGCTTTATCTATTTTTATACTTAGACATCTCCATCGTCACCCTTATAAAAGGGACAACATTGTTAGCTCGGGAGGAGAACATGATTATGCTTTTATGTAATTTCTGTTAAGCTCAAAACTTTGATCATCGAGTCTTGATAAGAACTGGTTTATTGTAATTTTGCTTCATGCATTAATACAAACTTGGTGATTATTTCATCTCTGAGTCTAGATTAACCTCAAGCGGTGTACCCCTGGAGGCTAAGGGCCCGGCCTTGGAGGACACTTGCTCCTGTATTATTACAATGTGATTTCTGCGTGGTTTTCTTATCATCGTTATTTGGTAATATGAAATGCTTTATAAGTTTACATCACATGCTCTGTTAAGTTTAATTCATTAAGATTTCTACAGACAGAACTATTGTATTGACTCTGCATCATATTACTGTTCCTTTCAGAGTTGATTGAATATTATTAGTCTTAACAAAACATTGTTACTATCCTATTACAGAGCTTTTGTGATGTGCATCTGTTCATTCATGTTATGGAATTTATCCTAGGAGTTATGTTCTTTACAATTGTTGAATTGATGAACGATGTTGTTCTATTTTGAAATGCAGTCATATTCCCTCTAACTGAGATTAATATTTGGATCAGATTACTCTTTGAGCAGGCTGTGTGCGTATATGGTTTGCAAGCGTTGTCCCATAACTTATCAGTACTCAGTGCTGTTCCATTAGTGTGTGCTGTTCGATCTGCCTTAAGAGTGAAAGATTGCCGTTTGATTATGATTAATGCCTTTGATTTGATTTGTTGCTGCTCGCGAGACTTAGTTGTCGATTCTATTTAAGAATTTTTGTTCCATTACATATTTGCTGTTCGATTTCTGATTTGTTGTTCCATTTTCTTATTTTTCGTTCCATTTGCTAGTGTTTGTTATTTTGGTGTGGGAGACGATCTAAGGCTATAGTGGGCCTTGGCATTTACTGTCTGGTTCCCAGATCCACGGTCTGTTCTATAATTTCCTTTCCATTAGTTTCCAAAGGGATGGGTTATCACTACCGAACCCTTGACTGATAAGTTGCCTAGTCTTCTGAGTGTGTGATTTACTCTTTTGGAGTAGCTTAGTTGTAGACAAGCATCTGTTTACTCTTGTATTTCTGAACACTGTACTGCTAGCATTACTCTGGCAAATGATAGCCTCAGACTGAGACACTCTTTGAAATAATAAAACGCTCCCGGGTTGACATATTAATGGGAGGTAATTAGAGGTGAAAGAGACCCTTTTTATAGCTCCACAGTGTTTTCAGGAACAAGTCTTGGATTTCCAGTAGCTTCAGGAATTCACAAATGATCCTAGTTTCTTGCTTCTGATGAGAAGAACTGCCATTGCAGCCTTGAGGACTTACAATGACAATATTGATTTCTAGGATTTTTGGGACATCCACATTTATCCTTTGCATTAAGCAGGGATTTTATATGCCAAGTTTTGAAGTGAATGATTATAGTGCATGACTTGTAGCTGAGGATTATGAAGAGTTCCATTTCTAGGCACCATGATTCAGTAATGTTATAATTTAGAAGCTATAACAAAGTAGATCATGAGTCTGTCATTTTTAGCTGAATAGGGAATCTTGACATAGCCTCACAGCCTTCGTTGAACCCAACCTCTATAGAGAATTTTGAATGGTAAGTGTAAATGTCAAATGGAGATGGAAATGGTGTAGAGACACTAGGTTACGTTAGGTGATTTAGGATTTTTTATCCTTTTTTCTCACCCTTTTATGTTTAAAAAACACACATGCGGGGTGTCCAAATGTCCCCCTTTTCAGGAGGGGGCACACACAAGCCCAACTTTTTGGGAAGTGTCCTTGCACACCAAAAAAACATTGCACTATGCATTTCATGTATTTTTTGCAAAAGAGAGGATGCAACAAAATGTTTTTCTAGATGGCCCTGAGGCTTGTGGTCCTGAGGATGCAAGGAGCATGTCCCCAACCTTGGGAGTATGTCCCTGTGTAACACTTGATATTTCCACAAAAAACTAATAGTGGAGACTTGGGTAGCTAGACTCTATGTCATAACTACTTTCATCTGTCCCTAATTTTCCATGTATGCTGAAGGACAATACCTTTCTAATAAATTGGGAGGTTATAAATTGTTAAACTCAGCTTGAAACCATGCCCCCAAAATGTCTTAGCTAATTGGCATATGTGCTTTGGTTTAACCACTCGACCCATTGTTCAATAAATTAAGATAAGTTTGGTATTGAATATAGCAATTTAAAATCCACTATTTCAGTGTTTGTTTTAAGCCTAAGTTATTTGAAATTTGACAGAGTCCTGCATTTTCGTTAAGAAATGCATCAAATACTACCACAACTAACAAAGAGTAAAATCTTTATGGTAAAAACTGAATTTGGATTTAACAAGGATGGTCAATTTTCATGTTTAAAAAACCTTCTCATGAACCAAGTGGGGATGGTTTCTCATGAAAAGTAGCCATACACTGGTATTTCCATAGAAATTCAATAGGGTAGACCATAATTATGTTCTATAACTATTTAAAATTGTCCCTAATTGTCTACGTGTCTTGAGGGAGAGTGTCATCTAAAAAATTGTGGTGGTAAAAAATTGTTAACCTCAGCCTGAAATCATGCTTAAAAATCCTTTTAC
Organism: Pinus tabuliformis; assembly: GCA_031772625.1. Classification (NCBI taxonomy): domain Eukaryota; kingdom Viridiplantae; phylum Streptophyta; class Pinopsida; order Pinales; family Pinaceae; genus Pinus; species Pinus tabuliformis. Next base: position 965,124,240 of record CM062820.1, read on the forward strand.
AGATTGGCATCTGCACTTTGGTTTAATCACCTGATGTATTGCTCAAAAAATTAATATAAGTTCAATATTGAATATAACAATGTGAACTCTATTATTTCAGTGCTTCTTTTCAACTTAATTCAAGTAAAATTTGACAGAGTCCTGTGTTTTTTTAGAAATGCATCATATGCTATTTTGTTAGTACATCATGGAACAAAGCGAGCTACAACCATCTAATGATAACAATACAAAGAAATTACTAATACTATCCTAGTTAACCCCGAAGTTCTAGCATAGGAGTTTGTGCCCTAATAGGAAGGGATTCAAAATATTTATGGAAAAAAATGAATTTTCCCTTAACAAGCAAATCCAATTCTTGTTTGAAAAGCCTAAACTTCCTTGAGCTTAAGAGGGGATGGTTCCTCAAGAAAAGTAGCCTTAAATTGATATTTCCACATAAAACCAATAGCAGAGAGTTGTACTGTCTTCCATAAATATTTGCAACTGTCTCTATTCGTCCAAGTGTCTTGAAGGGGAGTACCTTTCTAAGAAATTGGGGTGGTAAGAAAATAGTTAAACTCAGCTTCAAATCATGCCCCAAGTGTCTTGGCAGATGGGCACATGTGCTTTGGTTTAATCACTTCACCCATTGCTTAATAAATTAGATAACTTCAGTATTGAATATAGCAATTTGAACCTCAATATTTCCATGTTATGTTTAAGCTAAAGTCAATCAAATTTGAAAGCGTCCTACATTTGTTTTAGAATACATCGTGGAATAAAGAGATCTACAACAATCTAAAGGCAAGAATACAAGGATTTTCCCATCTTAATTAAGCCAACAATGCTAGCATAGGAGTTTATGCCCCAATAGGAAGAAATTCAAAATCATTATAGAATAAACTGAATTTGGCTTTAACAAGCAAAGCCAGTTCTTGCTGAAAATGATTCAATTCCCCTCACCTAAGAGGGGATGTTACCATGTGAAAAAGTAACCTTACATATTGTTGCATATCTGGTTGGTTAAATACATTGTGACATACTCTAAACGTCTACATGCTTATTGTCTAACACAGTTACTCACTCTAAATAGAAGTCGTCTCTTTTTTATGTGATACTAGTCTTCTACAACATAACTACTATGACTCCCATGACTTAACTTATTTCACCTTCATATTTGGTGTAATCTCTCTTGTACTTGGACATATTTAAGATAACACTTATATCCAAGGTGATTCCTTGGGATACCCCTAAAGACTGATCTCCCAGTCCAAAGTCAGAGGGAATTTTGCTGAGGGGACAGTGGAAAGATCTCTGAATTTCCCACAGTTGGCACCCTGTGAGCCTTGCACTACTTCTTAGAGCCATAGAGTGGGAACTAATACACTACTTCTTAGAGTAGCTAAGTGGGAACTCATCCTCTTTAGATGGAACCATAGAGAGGGAAGTGGAACTACTCACTTCAGATTGCAAATAAAGAAGTGGGAAGTTGAACTCAACCACTAAGGATGGGATGAATCAAGATAGATTGCATGAATCACACTAGGCTTCTTAGAAGCTTAGAAAGGTTGAAATCATTCAGTAGCCATAAGGATGGAACAAAACCATAGAGATTGGAACCAGTTCACTAGCCTTCATAGAGCCATAGTGTGTGGTTTCACTATAGAATATGATACAGATAGACAAGAAAAGAATGAATGCATAGATTCTAGTAAAGAAAGAAAAGCATAGACTCATAGATAAAGAGGAAAGTTTTTTGTCTAATCCCCGACTGAAGGGAGGCACCATATAGAGCAAAAGGTTTGAATTAGAAGGTTTTGAATTGGAAGGGAAGGGATGGTACCAGGTACCATGGACTATATGGTCCTATATATATCACTCTATATGAATTATATGCATTCTAATATAATATTTATTTTGAATGGTACCAGGTATAGTGCTAGATATAGTGTCAGGCACAGACAAGAAAGAATTCGAAGGGAAGAGATCAAATGATCTAATAACGAAGTAAAAGTTGGTAATACTACTTCAAGAAAGTAGGAGAATGGTCTTAATGGTCCCAACACCCATTGCAAGACAAAGAAGATGTGGTCAAAGGTTAAATGATTGGTTTGAGTGCCCTACCGTAAAGGAGCACACATGGCAACAAAGTATGATATTAAGGAAGAATGATAGTCATCCTTGAGAAGCACTCCACCCAAATTGAGGTTTTCAATTGCTATATTTGGACATTCTTGAGGATCACTACAAGGAGAGGAGTACATGTGTTATGTGAACCCTATTGACAAAGTAAACAATCCTGGTTTAAAGGGACCACTCATCATAAAGCTAAGATTGGAACAAGAAGAAGAAAGAAACAATCTCAATCTTTTAATATAGGAGACAATCAAGAAGGCAACGAGTTGGAAACTAAACTTATTAATCTAAAGAATCAAATGATCAATATGTCTTTAAACATGTTGTAGCAAACAATAATCATGGCAAGGTCAACAATAACATAACCTCATGGATGAAGTTTGAGACTTGAGTTCTAAATAAGAAGAATCTGAATGAGAAGAGAAGAAAAAGTGGGAAAAGGGGAACACTATGAAAGTCCAAACACCCATCAGAGAGAAAGTGAAGAGTGACATCAAGCCTTATGTAGTTTATATTTTCACTCTTAAATTCAGTTAATGGTTACAAAAACTCGATGTTTATTTAAGTGTGCATGCAATTAGTGAAGAGAAAAGAATCTCTTTCACTTGGTTGAATTTAGAAGGCCATGCATTAAACTAGTGGGAAAGTTATGTTACCACTCGAATAATTGAGTAGGAACCACTAGTAAATCAATGGGAAACATTAAAGAATCTCATTATGTGGCAATTCTATCTGAATACAAAAAACCATGCAAGAGTCCACCATTGAGTTTCACAAATGGGTCATTCAATTGATTATATCTCCCAACAAGAATAATTTGCTAAGTCAATATTTGGGAGGACTACATAGTGATATCCAAAGACAACTGATGTTTTGAAAACCAGAGTCCATTGATGAAGCCAATGTACAAGCAATTGGAGTTTTGTTATCAGTGTCCCCTATTAATCAAACTAAGTTAATGGGACTGGAATATCTCTGGTAGACTTCAAAGGGAAAATAAAAGAAAATAAATAAGCAACCCCAAATGATTCCCAGAAAGAAAGTAGTAGAGAACTCTTCAAGTCTAAATGAAACCTACAAAGATAGCCATAGAGATTGCCAAATGGTTAAGGGGACGAAGAACAAAAAGTTCCAAAACCCAACTCCTGAGGACAAATAATCCTGTAAATTTGTGATGTATATTGTGACCTTGAGTTTGTTATGATATAGGGGTTCTCAGAGCACAAAGGGAGATTGTAATTATGTCAAAGAACCACGAAGAACCTAAGGAAAATAGGTATGTCAGTGACCAACTTCTTGTTGAATCTTGTGCTTAAATGGGGCCGAAGATTTGGATCATCTATTGTTGCATTGCAACTACTCAAGAAAGGTTTTTTGTGAACATTTTAAACCCCTGGGAAGAAAATGGGTTATGCCTCCCTTTTTCAAAATTATGGACAATGGGATGTCAAAGTCTGGTGGAATATGGCCCCCACATCTTGTATGGGCTATTTGGAAGGAAATAAATTGAACAATGGGACAAGAAAATGGAGGAAAACACTTTGGCGAGAAGGACCAAGATTCTAATAAATGAAAATGTGAGCATCATGCCAGAAAAGGAGAAGGACGATAAACCTTAAAGCCTTGAGGGTGTTGGGTTTCCCTATCCTTCCAACTACCTTAAGAGAATTCAGGGGATGGGTTATGGCTAAAGCATTGGACCCCGTCATCTGAAACATTCAAGTGGGAATAGGATATATTCACCCCCTACTATTAAGAATTATTCCCATACTATAATGACTACTCACTATGAACTTGGCATAAAGGAGTAGAGATTTGGCTCGAGGTTGATGTTCATGGTTACTTGGTTCATGGTTAGTGAGGCACTATGTGCTTTCATGGTTGATTTCTCAAGTAATTACTCTCGTGATCATCCTAGTTGTTGAATATTATTTACTTTGATGGTTACTCTCTCTTGTATTGGTTAGGTGTCCTCATAGTCTATCAAGGATAAAACATAGTTTGGAAGCCTTAGTTGATTGATTCCCTAGTTTGATACCTCATCCTTATAAAACCCTAATCTATGATAAGCATTTTATTGTGCTTGGAGTTGTGCTTGCTAGACTTCACTCTCATTCCTTGAGTAAACTCAAACCGTATCCCTAGGGTTGCTTTGACTCCATTTTCCCTAACCCTAGATTAGAGTGAGGCACTAGTCTTACCATAAATTTGATCCTTTTCGTAAAACCCAAAATCTCATCCTAGGTAATGATTTATCTAGGGTTTTACCCTAAGCCATAGAAAAACCTTTAAATACTATAAAACCCTAAAATACTCAAATCTAGACCTACTTGACATAGGTGCCTTACCTCCTTGTTTTTCCCTAGTTAGTAGGATAAAGACATTTACTATTTTTATAGGGTTGTATCAGCCTTACTATTAAGGTTTGACTGAGTTTGAGAAATTTTCAACTGTTGGAACAAATCTTTTTCTCCCTAAGTGTTCTCCTTGTATTTAAGACTCATTTTGATGGTTGATTTCCTTAATTTGATGGTAGGAAATTGCTGTTGTTCCTAATCTACAGATTCAAGCCTTAATGATTCACTCTTACTACTCCAAAAGTACAGTTGTACATTTTCCTCTTATTTCTTTTGTTTTGAACTCAAAAAGGTACCCATTTACCTAGGAGAATTAGCTCCAACATTGGTTTCAATCTGTTGCTGATATAATTGATAAATTTGTTGATATATAGCTAGTGTAATTGACTACATATTGTTGAAATATATATATATATATATATATATATATATATATATATATATATATATATATATATATATATATATATATATATATATATATATATATATATATATATGCTAGTTTACTAGAAATAAAATGCTGGTATGACATGATATAAGTGTTGGTGTGATTCTGATAGATACTATTTTTTTTATGATGTATAACAACACTTGTTAAGGGAATAATATTATTACCAAGGGATTATACAATTACATATTGTTTCACATCTGTTTGGTTAAATACATTGTGACATAATCTAAATGTGTACATGCTTATTTTCTGACACAAGTAATCACTCTAAATAGAAGCAGTCTCTTTTCTATGTGATACTAGTCTTCTACAACATAACTACTATGACTCCCTTGACTTAACATATTTCACCTTCACATTGAGTGTAATCTCTCTTGTACTTGGAAATCATTAAAAGAACACTTATATCCAAGGTGATTCCTTGGAATACCCCAAAAGACTTATCTCCTGGTCCAAAGTTAGAGGGCATCTTGCTGAGGTGACAGTGGCAAGATCCTTGAGTTGCCCAAAGTTGGAACCCTATGAGACTTGCACTACTTCTTAGAGCCATAGAGTGGGAACTAATACACTACTTCTTAGAGCAACTAAATGGGAACTCATCCTCTTAATATGGAACCATAGAGAGGGAAGTGGAACTACTCACTTCATATTGCAAAGAAAGAAGTGAGAAGTTGAACTCAATCACTAAGGATGGGATGAATCAAGACAGATTGCGTGCAAAAGAAGAAGTGAAATTCAAACACACTAGCCTTCTTAGAAGCTTAGAAATGTTGAACTCATTCAGTAGCCATAAGGATGGAATAGAACCATATATATTGGAACCAGCTCACTAGCCTTCGTAGAGCCATAGTGTGTGGTTTCACTATAGAATGTAGTACAGACAGATAAGGCGAGAATGAGTGCATATATTCTATAATAAAGAATAGATTCTAGTAAAGAAAGAAAATAATATACTCATAGATAAAGAGGAAATGTTTCTCTCTAATCTCCTACCGAAGGGAGGCACCATATAGAGCACAAGATTTGAATTAGAAGGTTTGGAATTAGAAGGGAGGGGATGGTACTAAGTACCAGGTACTATACAGTACTATATATTTCACTCTATATGCATTATATGCATTCTAATATAATATTTATTTGGAATGGTGCCAGGTATAGTTCCATATATAGTGTCAGGTACAAACAAGAAAGAACTCGAAAGGGAGAGATAAAACAATCTAATAACAAAGTAAAAGTTGGTAATACTACTTCAAGCATGTAGGATAATGGTCTTAATGGTCCCAACGACCATTGAAAGACAAATAATACATGGTCAAAGGTTAAATGCTTGGTTTGAGTGCCCTATCTCAAAGGAGCACACATGGAAACAATGTATGATCTTAAGGAAAAATGATAGTCAACCTTGAGAAGCACTCCACACAAATTGAGGATTTAAATTGCTAATTTGGACATTCTTGAGAAGCAATAGAAGGAGAGGAGGACATGTGTTATATGCACCCTATTGACAAAGTAAACAATCTTGGTTTAATGGAAGTACTCCTCATAAAGCTAATATTGGAGCAAGAAGAAAGAAACAATCTCAATATTTTAATATGGGAGACAATTAAGAAGGTAGTGAATTGGAAACCAAACTTATTAATCTAAAGACTCAAATGATCCATATGTCTCTAAACATGTTGCAGCAGACCATAAGGATGGAAAGGCCAAACAATAACATAACCTCATGGATGAATTTTGAGTTCTAAAGAAGAAGAATCTGAATGAGAAGATAAGAAAAAGTAGGAAATGGGGAACACTATGAAAGCCCAAACAACCATCAAGGAGAAACAAAGATTGACTTCAAATCTTATGTAGTTGATATTTTCATCCTTAAGTTCAATCAATGGTTACAACATCTTGATGTTTATTTAAGTGTGCATGAAATTAGTGAAGCGAAAATAATCTCTTTCACTTGATTGAATTTAGAATGCCATGCATTAACCTAGTGGGAAAGTTATGTCACCACTCTAATAATTGAGTAGGAACCACTATTAAATCAATGGCAAACATTAAAGAATCTCATTATGTGGCAGTTCTATCCCATTGGATATGAGTAAGAAAACAAATATAATGGAATCTCTTTCAACAGAGACAAGGACAAACCATGCAAGAGTCCACCATTGACTTTCAAAAATGGGTCATTCAATTGATTATATCTCCCATTAACAATAATTTTTTAAGTCAATTTTTGGGAGCACTACGTAGCAATATCTAAAGCCAACTGATGTTTTGAAAACCAAATTCCATTGATGATGCCGATGTACAAGCAATTGGAGTTTTGATACCAGTGTCCCCTAGTCCCCTATTAAAAAAACTAAGTTAATGGGACTGGAATATCTCTGGTAGACTTCAAAGGGAAATGAAAAGAAAATAAACAAGCAAGCCCAAACGATGCCCAGAAAGAAAGTCGTAGAGAACCCTTCAATTCTTAATGAAACCTACAAAGAGATCCATAGAGATTTCCAAATGGTTAAGGGGACAAAGAACAAAGAGGTCCAAAACCCAACTCCCGAGGACAAATAATCTGGTAAACCTGTGATGTGTATTGTGACCTTGAGTTTGTTATTATCTAGGGGTTGAGCACAGAAGGAGGCTGTACTTATTTTTATCAAGACTCTGTTTGTAGGTTGGTGTATTCAATGTTGAGCTTGTATATTCAACACAATTTCATATTGTCAACATGGGTTACAAGAAATAATAAAGATCTTGGATTCAAATAGATGAGATCAATGTTCAAACCCCATGGAAGACATGAGTGGTTGTCAGGATGAGAAACACAAACTTTGTAAGAAATAAAAATGCTCTACTTCCATTTTTATAGCTTAAAGAGAAGGGGTTTAGAAGTAATCATGAACATACTGTGGATGAGAGAAAAGAGGCTTCCATTGGGATTGTTATAATAGAGAAGAAGCTTCTCCTTGGCCTATAAATAAGCTCTCATACAAACTATATTCTGGTGTCAAAGCTTACCCACCATCTCCATATGCCTCTCAAATTCATCCCTAGTCATATTTTTAGATTCTTCAATATCTTCATAGTTACAATCATTTTGTTCTCCATCAAAGCCTTATAAGTAGTCCCTAGCGTGCCTCTCTCCATAATTTTAGCAGATGCATGGAGCAGATCCTCCGAAGTGTACATCTGAGCTTCCCCACTACAAAACATAAGAACTTGACTCCTTTGCTACTCATACTGAAGGCTCTTAGCATCTGTATTAATATAATACATATCCTAACCAGTATCCTCAATCGAAATCTTATTACCTGCAACATTTTCAGCCTCATCCCCAGGATTATGTTGTTTGTAACTCTTTCCATAAAAGATAATAAGGAACACCATGGAAATCACCCCAACAATGGATCCTGGAATAATTCCTGCTATCTTTCCTGGATTTAGCCTTTCATTCCTCTTAAAAAATGGCCTAAAATATTTCTCCATTGGAAAGCTTGTAATAATAGGGCATGGAGAAGGGGTCACTATTGTGTTAAGCACGCAGGCCCTGGGCATTGGGCTCCCATAGAGCCCAATATTTCCTGCAAATGAAGAAGCATTGAACATGGCCATAACAGAAGTAGATGGCATTCTTCCATAGAGTTGTTTATTAAAAAAATTGAATACATTCATGCCAGACTGATTAAAACTAGGAAAAAGGCCCTCACAACGATTGTTCTCCAATAGAAGAACATACAGGATGACTCATTGGTCCATCGGAATTTGAAGGGAATGGACTCTTTGAGTGTTCATTGTCCCTTCGAGCATTCACTATCTGAGACTAAGAAGATTGAGTGACTTGAGGTTCTGTCATGCCATAACTGGACCCATTCCACTCTTCAACACCCCCAGTTTTCCATATTGCTCCACTTCACAACCCTGCTTTGCCAAAATGAAAAAACATGCCCATGGTTACAAACTTATTTCAAAAAGCCAATTATATAGTAACCCATCTACAACCATTACAACAACATTACAACAACAGATTGAATCTATCATAGGCTTTAAGTTATTCTATGCAAGTAAAAACCAATCCTGGATATAATAAAATTTGGGTATTTAAACATTCATCATATCCTAACAATGGCATTCCAAACATCTCCGAAATTCACTCAACATTACATAAAATCATCGATGAACCTCACACAGAATTTATCATAACAACAAGATAACTAAATGCATATTGCCACCACATACAAAATAAAGACCCTAGAATCAAAATCTAATAAATGCAACCAACCTTTGGGCCGATAAGCTTCACCTTAGGGCCAGGAAGGGAAAAGTCTCGATGGCTACTAGTTCTCTGATGCAACAACAACAATTCAAACAAACTTTGAATCTCCGATAGCTAATTGTTCTCAGATGCAATTGTAACTCTCTCCGATACCTAATTTTTCTTAGATGCAACTGTAACCGCCTAAACAAACTTTGAAACTCCGATTTTGAAGCTCCCATCAAATTACTAAATGCTTAGAGGGAAATTACTAAATAGTTAGAGGGAAATTTAAAACGCAAAGTTGTGATCACTAAAAACGCAAGGAGGGAAACAAAGAGGTTGTCTTAATTTGATGACAAATGGGTAATAAAAAAAATGGCGTAGGTTATAATAAGGAAAATATAACACATCATATGATTTTTAGGTAAAAAAAAAATTCTTTAGTCATATAAATATTTTATTTATTTATTTTTATTTTTTTGTAATTTTTTTCTTTGAAGAGAGGAGCACAAATTTTAAGAAGGAAGAGATCACACATTAGATTAATTTTAAATAGTCTTTATTTTATTTATTCATTTTTGTAGTTTTTTTTCTTTCTTTCTATATTTTTATTTTTTTTATTTATTTTTATAATTCTCTTTACTTTCTATGTTGCTAGGAATATTTAGGCAAATATTTGAAAATATCCCTAAGCTAAAAGCTATAAAAAAAACTAATAAATGTTGATGTAGAGGCATGGAAATAGGTGTAGGTAGTGGGGCGTGGCGAAAATGAGGGTTTGGTGGCGGACAATGAACTTGAACCATGGTCTAGGTTCTCATCGGTTTCTGACGATAGCGGCCCGCCCATTGGCCTGGATTGACTTTGCTTACTTGTACCCTGCACCATTTAGACTATAACTTGCTCGCTAACTGGGTGACCACCTCCGTTTCGGTCCATCTGGTCTGGTCTTTCTTTTTTCTCACGACGAACTGCACTACATTCCCTCTTGACCTGACATTTTTTAGTTGTGGTCCTGGGATGGTTATACATCTACTATCGGTTATCATGGAGGACGACGTCGTTGATTACTCCAAGGACCCCTCTCCATTGGACCCCCACTAGACTATCTTCCCCTTGCATCTTCTAGTTATCTCCTCGAATATTTCGTTTAAAATTCACTCTACCCTAGCTGGGTCTTCTAGGGTTTACCTTGTCCCGGAATATCTTGCTTTCACTTCTCCGGCTCTATAGACTCACCATTTTTGGTCGCCCTCCTCTACCTTGTCATTTTATGTTTGCCTGGATGTGGTGGATTTCCCACCTAGAATTGACCTCCCTCCATTATCCCCGACCTCTCTTCAGTTCATTTATGCCTACCTCGACCCGCCTCATCCCCTGTATCCATCGCATGTACCATCATCCTCCTCACTTGCCCTCTCCCACATCCCACCACCTCCGACATCTCAAGCCTTCTCAGCCCATCCACTTGAACCTGTGGTCCCATTCCCCCCTCCTCCCTCCCATGACCCTCCCACATCCATATTTTTTCTGATTCATATTCCCCCAAATCGGTTTGTGTGGCAATCCTAGCTCGAACACTGCAACGAACCTGCCACTATCCAAGTAGGTGAGAACACCCCCCATTTGGCTGGGGCACCCTGAAAAGTGCTTCAAATGGGTTAAGGTGGTAAATAAATAGATATCCCTCACTTATGGGGTTGATATACAGATCTAAGAAGTTATCGATACGTCCAACCGAGTTCTGGTTGGTCGTGTTAAGGGATGGGCATACTCGACAATGCATTTGAAGTAGTGGGTGTTGGATATTTGGGGTCAAATCCTCGCAAAATTGTCGTCAGTGGTAACTCTCTCTTGGGGATGGTTTCATTGCACTTTGAGAGGCCTGAGTTTATGCCATGGGTGTTATCAAAACATGAGCACATTGAATTAGCCCTAGGCCTCCTTAAGCATTGGAGCCCCCTCTTCGATCCTGAGCTTGAACACCTTGGGGCTAGACCCATCTTGGTCAGATTACTTAGACATTTTCAAATGGATACATAATTCTCTTGGAAGGTACATGGACTTCGATAAATCCTACATGCTTACAGGAAACATGTCCATGGCATGCATTCTGGTCTTCCTTGATACTAGAAAAGGTATGGAGGAAATCATGCAGCTGCAGTGGCGGGACAGTTGTAGGATTCAGATATTGGACTATGAGGGAGTCCCTTACTAATGCAAGGGATGTCAAAAAATTGGAAACCTCTATAAGGATTGTCCCCTTCTTGCATCCATCTCGGCTTCAATCGCTCGATCTGAACATGCTCCTGCAAATCCAAATATTGATCGATGAGGGAGGGCACCTCTAGGTTAGATGGATGATCAAACTTTGGACACTCAGGCTGCTCTTGGCACAGAAACTCGCAAGGAGAAGTTCCATCCCCCATCCCCATGTATCACCAGATCGCGTGCAGCTATAACGGCGACTTCCTATGACGCGGGTACTATCTCTAACCCTCATCCTTTCCATATGATTTCGTCTATTTCTTCTCCTATTTTATATGTTTGTAATGTTGGCTCTGTGCATTGTCCCAATATTATTTGCACTCTCATTACCACTGCAACTATTTACACCCCCACTCCCCCTACCATCTTTGGGATTGTGGATTCCACCTCCCCTCCTGCAACATCTAATGAATCTGTTTTCAAACATGGTTATTTCCTTCGGTCTATATCTCGTATACCTTCAGGGGATGGTAGTGGACTTGGCATTACACCTCATCTGCCTTCTTCCAAGTCGGCCTGAGGTTGATAATCTAACATCTCCAAGGTCATTCTTTAGGTTGGTTTGGAAGTGGCATCTAGGAGACAACTCCCCATTGGTCAAGTCCTTAAAGCGTTGACTTCTGCCTCCCCCCCCCACCCCCCTGCCACCTCCAGTTCCCCATGAAGTGGCTCTCTTACAACTATAGGGGGTTGGCTAACCCTGCAAAGAAATTAGCCTTCTTTCGTTTGATGGAATTGGAACCGGTGGATGTTATATTCTTATAGGAGACCCTTGTGACTAGTACGTAAATTGTTCCCACCCTTGAGGCTATGCTACCTGGATGGCACTTCATTGCACTAGATGCTCGTGGGTGATCTGGGGGGTTTATTGTTGGGGATTGACCCCATATCCATTAGACTATTAAACTCCTGGGGGGGATGGGTTTCATTGGAGCATATATTTACTCAGCAGAGATTGGCAGAGAGCTGTGAATTTTCAATGTCTACGAACGCTGCAACAACAAACTCAATTTATGGCAAAACATTCTAGACATGGAACAATTCCATGCTAAGAACATTATTATTGGCGGGATCTTAATATTTCTTTGGGACATGCTAAGTGTCAGGGAGTGCTATGGAGTGCCAAAGCATGCTAAAAAATGCAAGGGATGCTAACACTTGCTACATAGTGCCAAGGGATTATTAGGTGTGCCAGATGTTATGGCATGTCAAGATGTAACATTTGTTGCTTAGTTGTTTAATTTTACAACCACAGTTGGATGTGAGCCTTGTCTTCGTAACTTGTTAAGTTGGATAAGTTGAAATTATACATGAGTAGCCTAAGATGAGTTATAGGAAGTTCTTAGGTGAACAAGGCATAGTCTAGTTGTAGTAATTGTAACTTGGTCAAGTTGTTGTTATAGTTAAGTTGTTGTTATAGTTGAGGCAGGATTTTGTTGGGTTCCCATGTTGCAAAAAATGTAAGGGTAGTTGTGAGAGAATGATAGCTAAGGTGTGTCAGGGCATGATAAGGAATGAAAAGGCATGCTAACACATGATGCTAGATGGTTTTGTGGTTTGATGGTTTGATTTAATTTTATTGTGTTATTTTTATTGTCCGCTCTGCATAGCACTATTTTTCCTAGTTTGGAACATTACAGTCAGCAAGTTCTAGGTGTGCTAAGGAGGGAGTGACAAGGTATGCTATGCATTACTGGAAAGGCATGTTAGAGTGATAGGGAAGCATACCAAGATGTTCCAAGTGCCAAGGTGTTCCAATGCATGCTAAGGAGTGCCAGAGAAACATAAGGGAGCACTAGGTCAAAATGCATGGAAATGAATGAGTAAGAGTGTGTGACAGGGAGTGTCAGTGAGTTCCAAGTGTGCTAAGGAGAGAGTGACATGGTATGCTAGGTTACGCTAAGTCATCCTAGATTGCTAGGGTGGCATGCAACTAAGATGTGCCAGGTGCCAGGGTGTGTCAACATGTGCTAGGACATGTTAGGGAGTACCAGGGAAACACAAGGGAGCACTAGGTCAAATTAGTGCATGCAATTAAACAAATAAGAGTTTGTGACAAGAAGTGTCAGTCAGATACATGTGTTCTAAGGGAGTAACAAGGTATGGTACGCAGTGCTAAGGCATGCTAGAGGCCAGGGAAACATGCCAAGATGTGTTAGGTGCTAAGGTGTGCCAATACATTCCAAGGAGTGTTATGGAGTGCCAAGGAAATAAAAGGGATCCCTAGTTTCAAATACATGGAAATGAATGAATAAGAGTGTGTGTCAAGGAGTGTTAGTGAGTTCTAGGCGTGGTAAGGAGGGAGCGACAAGATATGTTAGGTAGTGCCAAGGAATGCTAGAGTGACAAGGCCATGCGGCAGAGTTGTCCAAAATTTATGTTTGACCACCAAAATTCATTTTTCAAAGATCCTCTTTCTTCATTTCATCCTCCAGGCTCTATAACAAGTAAGTTTAATCATTTTCATGCCCTCCTTTGCCTCATATGTCAAGAAAAAGATCAAATACTTCTTCTTTTAGGGTTTACATGATTTTCATGGTTTTGATCCTCAAATGATGAGTTGCTACCCTAAACCCTAGATTCCTTGTCCCTACACCTTTATTTGCAAATAATACACCATTTCCATCCAACAGAAAGCCTTATCCCCTCATTTACTATCATTTTCCTCTAAACCCTAATCTACCCTATCTCTTTCTAGGATAGGCCTGTGTTTTGGCATTTTCCACCCCCTCCCCTCACTCATTTCGAAAAATTCATTTTCCCCTACTCACTAACATCATCCCCTAGCCTCCTAAATTTCCTTATAAATTTAGGCAACTCGTAAGTCCATCATACCACCTCATTCCCTCACAACAACAAATTTCACTATTTTTGCTTTCCTTTCACCTAGGGTTTGAAGTATGGAGCCTAACTCATCACCATCAGAGAAGAGGAAGTACAACAAGGGGGAAAAGGTACTGAGGTTTGAGCCCTCTAATTGCAATGAAATCACCTCCCCCCCATTTTCCATGAAATGCTTTGAAGATGTCAATTGTTTAGGGTTTTGTCAAAGAGTGCAGGAAGTAGGTTACCATGGGCATCTCACAGGTATATTTTCCTTGAGCTTGAAGGAAGACAAGATCACCATTGCAGGGACCGATTTCATGTTTTCAATGTTTCCATCTCTCAAGCTACATTCATACCAAACCATGGTGAAAACGGGTTCAAAGGCATGAACCTAGACCTAGAAGGGTACAAACCCTACTTGAAATCACAATACAAGGAGCTCACTCACATGTTTTCCCATTTAGATACTTGTTGGAGAGATATGCACCATTGATGAAGGATGTCATGAAGTTCTTCACATGTGAGGGTAGATTTTCTAGGCTATATCAATACCACATAAGACTGCTCATGAACTTTACAACTGCCAAGCCTCTAAATTTGTCCAGCTACATGTATAGGACCCTAACCAAAATGTCTGAAAGGGTGAAATTGAAAGGAAAAGTGCATTATCCCAACCTATTTCACCACAACTAAAGAAAGGTCATAGTACTCCATCAGTTGACAGAGAAGAACATGACATGGGACACCTTCATTGACGTATCCTTGAAAACGCATATAACCACTTCACCAAGCCAAAACCAAACTATGTTAGTACAACCCATGGAGGCGGGGTCACCAAACAAACATGATGAGGTTTCCAAGGCACCTAGGCTTAAGGTGACCAAGACTTGTTAGAGAGGCAGAAGGCTTGTGTTTTCTCCTCAAAATGAGGAAGGGGACAAGCCTACTACATCAGAAAAACATGGATCTACACCATCACATCATGAGGCTTCTTTGAATGATGAGGAGTCCATTGAGCATGAATTTGACCTAGTTGACTTAGAGGCACATGTTGAGCTTCAAAACTTGCAAAAAGTCATCAAAGAGAAGGATTCTTAGATTAGGGAGCTCGAGGACAATTTGGAAAGGGCCATAGTCATCATTTCATTCCTTAAGCAAGAAAACAATCAAATTAAGGCAAATCAACTAGTCATGGAGAAAGAGAAATTCAAAGCCAAGAAACAAGAGATGAAAGGCAAGGTAATGGTGGACCATGAGGACACTAACCAGCATGAAGGACATGTGGCAAGGAAGAGACCAAGGAAAATGGTCTTCCGAAGGCACTTCAGAGGGAAAGAGAACAAAAGCCACTAATGGAAGAATTGACCTTTGAAGAGAGGATTTCCATGCAAATAAATGAGGACAGAGAGTTTTGGCTTGACAAAGTCAATTCCACCTTGTGAAGCTCCTTGACAAGGCCAAAAGGGATAACAAGATGCAAAATAAAATGTCCATCCATTATTACACAAGGAATCTGGTTGCTAAGGTCAAAATCAAGCAGTTGAAGGAAAAACTCAAGGAAACCCTAATCAGCCAAGACGAGAAGGGTAAGTTAGATTTTCTTGCTGATGAATCCATGATTTCATAACATACCTCATCAGGTATCTCTGGACAAATTTTGGGAGGATTTGGAGAAAATTGTGTGTTTTCATGCTAACTAGTGCAAACTTGCAATGTTTTGGCAATTTTCTGTCTAGGAGCGCAATGAGCTCACACTGCACTTCTTCCCTAGGGCTCCAAATGATGGAAACTCAGAATGTTTTGAAATATTATGACCCCCTCTCAAAAAACAAATCCCACTTTCCTAGTCTGGGCTCAGTTTTTTAGAAATTTGCAAAAAGGAGGACAAAAATCACCTGTGTGCCCCTCTTTTTCCATTTCGTTGCGCACCTGGAGACACCTTGGTAGAGTGGCCCATATCGTACCCAAAAATGGGTCATTGTGAGTGAAAAAATACTCTAAATACATATACACTTTCAAATATTTCATGAACAAGCTTCTGATCTGGATTTGGACTTCCGAAAGGCACTCAAAAATGGCCTCCAACAGCTCGCTACACACCTGGAAATTTCTGAGATTTTTGTAAAATTTTCACTGTGTAATTTTTTGTAATTCCTAGTTTGACTTTGGTAAAAGTCAAAAGGGTGAAGTAGATGAATGTGAGGGGTAAAATTAAATGTAAATAATTGGTGGTTAGTCTTTGTAAGCTGTTTTGATGTAAATTTTACCTCATTTATGAGAGAGGTTGGAGTCAAAGTTAATTGTAGAAGTTGTTTTTAACTTCCCTAGACATTAGGGTTTGGTTAGAACACCTCATGGAATAGTTCCTAGAGTCATGGATTTGACCCCTGAGAGTGGGGAGATGTTGTTTTTGTCTTTATGTATCAGTTTCTTAGTGATAGAATGGGTTGGATTTCAAAGGAGAGAACTATTGTAGCTTGTACTTGGACATTTTCTGGAAATCAAAGGACACAGTTTGCAACTATTATCTAGGAATTCATGTGCACTAAGTTTGTGATGTTGTTTTTTCTATTTTATAGATTTATATGAAATATATTCATCTTCTCTTTCCATTCATCAATTCTTCAATGGTTTTCCTTACAGTTTATAAACAAAATTCTTTGAATAAAGCTTTGTTTTGATGGAAAAATCATTATGTGTTATTTTCTTTCTTGCTTAATGAATTCATGTTTCATGCTCATTAATACCTTTTGCTTCTTCTAAACACTACACTACACCAAAAAACCCTAAGATCCATCACAAAAGTAATTCTACCTTGCTCCTTTATATCTTTGTTGTTGTAACCCTTTGATCCTTTAACCTAGCTACCTGGTTTTTCTCCCTTATCCAGCAACAAAACCCTAAATTTTCCAAAACCCACCTGAGCCTAGCTATCTAGCCTAAAATAATTTACATTCCAGTCATCTCTTGGTTGTGATTTCATAGAGAGAGCCCTCTCTGGTTTGGTAGGGCTAGCTACCAAACTAAAATATTGGTCTGTGGTTACCTCCGTCAATCTCCTCATCAGCTTGGGACATTGTGGAGGATAACAGAGGGCATGACAACTAGGGAGTGCCAAGGTGTTCTAGTGAATGTAAGGTTCCCAAGTCATGGAAAAATGTAATGCTAGTTGTGAGGTCATGACTGCCAAGGTGTGTTAGGGAATTCTAGGGCATGCTAACATGTGCCAGATAGTATGAAGACATGTCAAACAAGATAAGATGTGCCAAGTGCTAAGGCATGCCAAGATGTACAAGGGTGTGACCATGCATGCCAGGGACTCTCAAGGAAACAAAAGGGAGGAACATGTTAAACTACAAGGAAATGAGCACATAATAGGGTTAATAAGTCATCAATTTACCTTTTCCATGAGGGGCATGCTAGGCACAACAACACTAGGTGCCAATAGGTTCCAAGTGCCAAGTGTCAATGCATTCCAAGTGCCAAATCTTCCTCCATCCCTTCTCATATAGTTTCCAATAATTGATCTCAAATAACTTTAATATTAAACCATGCCAAAGCATACCAAGTCATCTCAATGCATGCCAAACATGCTATGACTTTCCAAGTACCAACACGTGCCAAGTGCCAATGTGTGTTAAGGAGTGTGATGCATGCTATGAAGTGGCAAAGCATATTGAAGAGTGAAAAGGTGTGCTAGAGAGTGCCAATGAATTCTGAGGAGTGTTAGGGAGTACTAAGACAACACAAGGGAGCACTAGGTCAAAATGCATGGAAGTGAATGAATATGAGGGTGTGTCGGGGAGTGGCAATGAGTGCTAGTTGTCATGCCAAGGAGGGAGTGACAATGTATGCTAAGCATGGGTAAGGCATGCTAGGTAATATCAGGGCATGTCAAGAAGTGCTATAGTGTGCTAGGTAGTTCCGGGGTGTGCTAACATGTGCCAAATAGTTCCAAGGCATGCTAGGTGCTAAGACATGCTAGGATGTGCAGGGTGCCAGAGTATGCCAATGCGCGTCAAGGAGTTTCAAGGCAACAAAAGTAATAACCAAGCTAAAATGCAAGGAAATGAACACATAAGAGGCTTAATAAGTCGAGACTTTATCTTTTTCAAAAGGGTCATGCTAGGCACACTAATAATATGTTCCAATACATGCCAAATGCCAATGTGTGCCAAGTGCTAATGTTTGTCAATGCAATATTATGCCAAGGTGTTCCAGGGCATGCCAACACATGATAGGGGAGTGCTATGCTATGCTAGGGCATGCCAACATGTGCTTGGGCATTGTACTCATGGCAAGATGTTCTAAGTACAAAGATGTTCTAGGTACAAAGATGTTACAAGACATGTGAGGTGCCAAGGAATGTTAGTGTACTCTTCCAAAGCATGTTAAGGTGTGCCATGAGTGTTGAGGAGTGCTAGGTCTATCTCATTAATAGAATTGATAGGGCTTGATTATATATTAAATAATATAGTTCCTACACACACTAGTGGAACTTTATTTAAAAGAAATTTGTTAGATAATGAACCTAATAGAGATGAATCATGTGTTGACTCATAGGAAAACTATATTCTTATGACTTGAGGGAAATGATACACACTAATTACTTCTTAAAAAATTGACCGACTATTATAACCACTATGACCTTGGACACATAATGAAAAAGGCTCCACAACAATGGTCTTAAATCGTTATCTTTTAACAAAAAATATAGTAACAGGTACATAGCGTCATAAAAAACGCATTGTAATGATCAATGATAATGACCATTTTTTGACCATCACCAAAAGTAACCAAAAAGAGCATTGGTGAGGGTCAATAAAAGATCATCACTAGAAGTGTCACCAAAGATAGAATTAGTGATGGGCCTTTAATGACCCTCACCAAAAGTGTCACCAAAGAGAAAATTAGTGATGGGCCTGTTATCACAAAACCAGTACTAGGGACTGCAACCAAGCAAGGTCTCATGTAACTGTTTCAGACCAAACTTTAGATTAGGAATTAGCCTTCCTAATCAGAGAGGGCTCTCTCACAACTCTTAATAAAATCCTTCAAACACTAGATGGCTAACTCTTTATTCACTTATGAAAGCATAACTGGTTGGAAACACATCAAACTAGCTCTCATTGGGCTATGGAGTCTATAATATCAAGTAAACAAGGAAAACACAGTGACCTCATGGAAATCAAGGCTCTAAGCATTACATGTCAAACATATTCCACCAACACATAGCTTGCTGTATACACAGGAAGTCAGAGCATATAATTATGAATTCTGAGTGATTGCATACAACAAAACCATAAAATAACATAAAGTATAACACATCATCACTACATTTGATCATGACAATCCTTCGAGAATCTTGAGAAGAGAATAACTCTGTTTTACTATTACTGTCAAAAAAGGTCTTACAATGGCCCAAAACAACACTGTTTTTCTATTAAGTATCCAACCTTTTTTACATAAAAGTTATTCCTATATATAGCCTATCAAAACACTACTGCACGAGACTCCTCAACAAGCATGAAGGGAGCTCGGAATTTTGACATTAATGACCTTAACTATATCATAAACAAACTGATTGATTACAAGAGATATGGTGCTACGAAAACAGAGGATTCCATCATATTGGCACTTTAAGTCTTTCTCCTCGTATACTTTGCTGCATTCTTGGAGCTTGCCACCTGTAGCATTACAATAATAACCACACCCAAACTGAAAGCAGATTCAATGTATGAACAGCTCCGGATACCTGATGCATAGATGATTCAACAACCAATAAGAAAATGAAGCCTATATTCTCGGTTGCTGCCTCCCATCGGTGTTCATATATTAATGATCCATCTTCAAGCCATTTAATCCTTGGATAGTCCCGTGTGACTGAAGAAAACTCATGATCTGGCTATCCCATAACTAGACAAGTGTATCACTTAACACCTCAGCAGCTCTATCAAAACCCTAAAAATTCGGAGATAAAGTGACTTTCAACAAAAGACAAAACTTTACCTTTACCTCGAATATTTACACCTGGCCTCCTTTTTAAATATCTGACTGATCTTCCATAACCTCCATGCTGGCATTAAATCATCTCTTTAAATATTTGCTGACCTCAGCATTCCAACTCAAGTTTTCAACATAACCAGTCATCTACAGCAGTTTCGTAGCGCGCTACGAAACTGCTGTAGGTCATCAAAATTAAATACATGAACCTTGAAACAGCAATAACTCAAGTCTGTGATTTCTTCAGTCATTCTATACAGGTGTGAATACATCAAAAAGTCTCAAAAAGCTTTTAAGAAGACGGTGGCCCCAAAATATGTCAAAATTTGAAAAAACACATTCCTCTTTGAATCATTTAACTAGCTTGTCTAGCTTCTCTTTCAGGCTGATGACTTCTTCCTTCAACTTCTTGTTCTCGGCTCTTAGACCTGCATTCATTTGTTTCATAACCTTTGCCTGCTTCAGAGCAGGCACTGTCCATACATAAGCATCTGATACTGAACTAGCTTGACTGATCAAACTTGTTTTACCTTTCATTACAGCTTTCTTATAGCTTGTGTATCTTACTGCCTTTTCTTTAAAAGCATTTTGAACCTGAGGTATTTCCTTGCTTGCTCCAGCTTGTTTCTTAATGGCAATCACATTTCCACTTTGACCAATAACCACCTTATTGTCCTTGTTCTTGTTTTTAGCTGCTTGGACTATTTCAGAGAAAATTTCAAGTGCCTCTGTCCTAGGCATCTCTGAAGGTACTTTCTCTTTTTGAGCCTTTTCTACTTCTTTCATTTGCCTTCTAGTCATTGGCCTGCGAGGTTTAAAGGCATACTCTTCACCTGGTTCTTCAAACTTTAACCTTTTAGAAGCCTTTGACTTCTTAGAACTTTCAGGTGAAGATTGTGTTAGATCAATATGCATTGGTGATACCAATTGATCTTGCTCAATTTCAAGTGGTTCAATTTGAATTGGATGCTCTTGTTCTAATTCAATGGCTTCCAACAAGTCATTTAAACTACCCTTAGAAACAGGACTCTCTTCCACAGGGGCTGACTTTCCTTTTTCTTTGCTTAGCTGGCCTCTGGTTCTCACCCTTGAAACCCTTTCAACTTCACTAGACTTAATTTCATCTTTTCCTTTGTGAGTCTTCTGTTTTGATGATTGAGGTGTTTCTTTAGGAGATGACTTAGAAGTTTCCTTTTCAGATACTCTAGATGATTTTGAAGTTTTGTCTACTGATGCTTCAGGTGTTTCTTTAGCTGCTGACTTAGGAGTTTTCTTCATTGATGCTTCAGGTGTTTCTTTGACTGTTACAGACCTCTCTGGCTTCTTTGTTTTAGCTTTGGGCTTCTTATGGTCTGTTACTTCCTTCCTAATCTCAGCCAAAGTAGTTTCCTCACTCCTATCTTCTCTTTCTCTTACAGGTAATGGAGTGAGGCCCGTTTTACTAGGGAAGCCGGCCATGAACACAAACGAATCCCAGTCCTTACCAATTTTATGTAGGCTATCCAACACCAGTAATTTAACCAGACCGTGATGAAAAAGAGATGTTTCATAAGCTTCCTTCTTCAACTGAATCTTATCACACATCTTACTAATACTCCTGAATAAGTAAAAAGGTATGTCTATTGAGCTCTTACCAGTGAAGTGTAGCAGCAGCTTGAAATGGTATGAGTAGACTTTGTTGTACCGACCTTCACATGTCAAGTACTTCTGGATACATGTCAATAGCATAGCATAATTCTCCTTTAGATAGCTCCTTGGGACAGCTTTAGTGAGATCTTCGTCTACATATGGTGCCTTTAAGAACTCCTTACACGGACCCATGTCAAACTTGAAATTCTTGAACCACTCTTGGCCACCCCTCGGGATTTCTGTGACAGTAGAGATGAATTCAGGGGATACCGGAAACTCCAACATGGCCACCTTCGAATTGAGTCCAGTGAAGTTCAATGCAAATGCCTTGGTCACTTCTGCATGTCTACCCTTTAGTTTTTCACAAAACCGCCAACAACCAGCACTTCTAAACGCCTTTGCTACCTCCTCATTCCCGAGGGTTACATCTAATCCCTCCGGCTCTGTTCTCACACATTTACCCGAACGGTGCTCCTTTCTTTCCATGCTTCTTTGCGCAATTCTACACAAGGGAATGACGGTGGTTTGCAGCAAGAAAACACTCTTTAGCTGTAGAGATCAGGCTCGCTTGCAGTAGTCTGTTTAGAATAAAGCTCAAGCTTTTCATAGAGCAAAAACATTCATATGTTATGAAGAACACATTATGGAATGACCATCTTCTATAACGTCCTCCAAACTGACACCTAACTCTATGACTTCGGACCTGATGGCAAAGTAATGGCTAATCATGACATAGAAATGGTGTGAAGAAACAATCATGACTGGATTCGTGACTCACCACTTCTCGGATTAGACATTCAGGGAAAAACGCTGCACAAAAGCCTGAAACCCCGATTTCGTAGCGCGGGCAGTTCAAATTTAAGGGAATGCGCTACGAAATCGCTGACAAACGGGGCGCTACGAAAACACGCAAACATTATTTCGCAGCAGAACTGACCAATCACATTCGCGCTGCAAAACTGCGCAAGTACCTAAGACATCATACCCGCGCTGCGAAACTGCGCAAGTACCAATGACATGACATGACATAACTAACAATGATGGAGGATGACTAATACCCTTGCCTTTACACGAATTTCATCCATAACTCTTGAATTTCAAATTTTGAAATTGACATAAGCTAACAAACCTATTTACAAGACCTCAAGACTTTATAAAAACTTATGGACAATTAACATATACATGAACTATAGATTCTAGTGATAACAGGGCCTTTAACAACCCTCACCAAAAGTGTCATTGAAAATGGATTTGGTGATAAACCTTAAAGGACCATCACTATATACACTTACAACAATTACTTTTTAAACACCATCACCATATGCGACATTGGCGACGAACCTTAAAGGTCCGTCACATGCATGAAGTGTCATCAAAAACTCATTGGAATGATAAATGATGTCAAACATTTATTGACTGTCACCAAAAGTAACCAAAAAGAGCATTGGTGATGATCAATAAAAGATCGTCACTAGAAGTGTCACCAAAGAGAGAATTAGTGATGGGCCTTTAACTACCCTCACCAAAAGTGTCACCAAAGAGAGAATTATTGATGGTCCTTTAACGACCCTCGCCAAATGTCTCATTGAAAATGGCTTTGGTGACAAACCTTAAAGGACCATCACTATATACACTTACAACAACGCTTTTGTAAAGACCGTCACCATATGCGACATTGGTGATGGACCTTAAAGGTTCATCCAAGGCATGACCCTCACCAATGACATTTTTTCTTGTAGTGCAGATCTGACAAAAGGGAAACTCAGCCTGCTAAGCCAAATGTAAGGAAACTCGGCTTCTCGACACAAGCAATTTGGTACTCAAAACCAGTGAACTCGGATTGCTTCAGTAGGTGGTGGAGGCGCACTTAATTTTGCAGTTGTTGGTGTTATGCACCAGGCACGGTCAAGTTTTATTAAGCCATGTCATCCTTTCTCTAGTCTTCGTGATACATCCCATCCATGCTCTGGTCAAGTTGATCATACAAAGGTTATATCTGGACTTGTTGATGCACACTGTTCATCAATAGGGGTTCTAGGATCTTCAAAAATATCAACAACATAATCACAAAGGCTGAATATAACTCAATTTGATTCGAGATATAGTCCTGGGCAGTTTGAGAAATCATGCATAGATGGAACGTTGAGGAACCTCACAGAGCTCCGAGCACAAGGACTATCTGTGGTTGTTGTTATCATATTGTAGGAACACCATTAGCGTCGGTTGGCCTTATCATCCTTTGACATAACAAAATAATTATTCGAGATTGTTGAAATTGCCATGTCGAATGCAATATTGAGGCAACGATGAAACTTGGGCCTGAAACTAGTCACACCTCATGAACCAATAGTCGGACAAAGGCATTTTCTTCCACTCAAATTTCATCTAGCGCTTTAATCATCCACATCAACCAAATCATCTCTCAAAAAATCCCACAATGTTTCAATCCTTTCAAACTGGAGGCAGATTACGAGTGTGCATTCTACATTCCAGACCATGTACCTCCATGTGGATTACTTATAGATGCCAATGAATACAAATGAATCTAGTAGGAGTAGGCTCAGTCAGATCATGTCAGGAAGTTTTCACGTAGGAGAAGCTAACATGCATTGGGAAATATAGAGAAACGCTCGTAAAAAATTATAGGGAAACGCTCATCTAAAACCAACGCATAGGGAGGATACCAATTGAAAGTCTCTGTACAGTCTTACAAACAGTGTTTTGACACAGTTGTAAGAATTTTGAAGGAAACCTATTCAATACATCACACGTGTCAACTTATGAATTGTTGGGTTGAAACGTTACAGTACCAATGGCATTAAATCTTAGGGATAACAGAGCTAGATGGAGCACAAGTGTGCAGGGAGTGTTATAGCTACACTTAATGAATATAGTCTTCAATTTCCCATTTTCATTCTTCAATGCAAAATACAACTGCAACAATCGACTACATGTTTCCACATGACTGACAGTAGAATTGGCCACAAAAAACATCGCTCATATCAAGAATTATAGATGGAGATAACCACGCATAGGGATGTTCAAAATGTTTAGAATTCCTTTAACCAGTGTATAGAGACACAATGTAAGGAAAACCAATTTTCCATTCCAACACGTGGAGATATTTGCATTCAAACATTTTGTATTCTCTTGAACTTCACTCAAACTTCAAGCTCAACGCCAACGATGGATCAACCAACCAACAATATCACTGCACCCATAATTCACAACCCACATAACATTAATGGTCAACACATAGGTCTGGTGATAGAAACACAACAAAAGGCCACAAGAAAATAGTGACTCAAATATGAGCAGGGCCAGAATTCACCCGCTCTGATACCATGTTCAACACATACATGGTGAAGGTAGAATATGAGAGATAAACATTGAATTTCATATACCATTTTTATAATACATAGGAGTGACCCTTGGTTTCATATTCCAATTGGTCCCTTGGACTCCCTTTAGCTGTTCAACTTCCACACCAACCCTTAAAGGATTAGGTGTCCAACAATATTTACAATTCTTGTGATATAATGTTAGTTCATCATTGTCATTATTATTTTTTGTTCATCATCAAGACAATGCCAATAAAGAAGATCACAATGCAAACAAGAACACTATAAATAGGCTCTAGGTTAGGGGAAAACCCCTCCATAGGGGAAAAACCCAAAAAATTCTCTTATATAAATTCAATGAAGACTTCCAAGACCTTTGATCAAGAAAAATCACAAAATCATAGGCCCGCCACCCAAAAAATAATGCTTCTCTCTATAACTTTTTCTATTTCTCTTCTCTAGCTCGAAATATGAATAAAGATAAAAAAAATTCCGATACATGTGAGATTTCCAAATAAATAATTGATGCATAATCAAAAGAAATAGACCTTATTTCTTTCCTCTCTATCCTTCACCTCTTTCTCTCTTTCAATTTTCCTCAGAATTCTTGAAGAGACCAAATTACTTGTGTGACTCAAATGAGGTACAATACCTCTCCTTTGCTAAGAAATCTAGAGCATTATGTGAGTTAGATTCTTCAATTTGATTTCCCTTATATTGACATTTACTCGTGAAATTATATGTTTATTATGTTAGTGTTCCTTTAATCAAATAAATTCCAGCATGAAGATCACAAACACAAGAACACAAGATGTAAGCACATAGCTAGGGAAAAACCCCTATGAATCTTGATTTGTTACAAGACAATCTGCATCCTTCTTCACCATGAACTAATCATGCAAGTTGACGTGATCCACCAAGTTCTTAGGCCTTCTCCTCTCCACGCACTTGGCTATATATATGGGGTGTATGGAGATCAAAGGGTCATGTTCCCTCAAGTCCTATGGGGTTGACACATGACACCCATGCAAGTTGACTCACCAAAATTCTTTGGCTAATGCACATCTTCTCCATGAAATATACATAACCATCCACTCAAGTGTTGGTTGGGGTGTTCCTTTAACTAACTGCACCTATCCGTCATACATGCTAATTCATGTTCTAGGGTGCTCACCCAAACTCATTGACCAATTCATCATGTGAGGCATGATTATAAATAGTTATTCTCACACTCAACTTGTCTAAGTTCTCTCTGCATATTAAAATTTTTGCACCAATTTCTCTATTCCTTCTCTGCACACTTTGACCATTATCCTATCCACAATGCCAAAAGACTAAAGTTTCTCAATTATTCTTCCTTCACACTCAGGGCCTTTTTTGTCCACTGCCTTATTTTTCTCTGCCCAAATTTCATAAGGAGAGGGATAATTATGACATCATCATCCACTCAGGCTTCCCACTCCAACTTCAATGCATGTCAGTTTATGTCAATACTTCATTAGGCAGATCTAGTTATGACAATTAAGGGTGGTTTATATGGGCCTTCTCACAACACACCATAGGGAAACCAACCAATATGCAATAGGAATTCAATTTCCATGCAACAACTCACCATAGGCTTTACCTCTTAGAACTTTGGATTCATATATCCCTCCATTCAAGCTAGTCATCAATTTATTTTCACAAATAAATAATTTACATAACTAGGTTTATATGCATGGTTTTTATGTAAAAAGATGTGATACACATTTTCCTGTTCTATAGTATCTTTCCATCACACAAAATACTGTCTCTTTTTATTATTGTTGATAACCATAACTTTATAAGCCACAATATCTTCTAGCTTCAACTCTGGGTGATCAACAATTAAGGATGATATGTGTGATGATATTCTTATAGTCTTCAAAATAGTACTATGTACTATATATATATATATATAGATATATATATAGATATATATATAGATATCTATATATATATATATATATATATATATATATATATATATATATACATATATATATATATACATATATATATATATATATATATATATCTATATATATAGATATATATATAGATATATATATATATATATATATGTATATATATATATATATATATATATATATATGTATATATATATATATATATATATAGATATATATATATATATATATATATATATATATAGTTAATGGCTTGTTAGTCATATTCTCCTCACATTCACCTCAAGTACAATTGAGGCACCAGAATGCATCATCCACTTTGGTCAATATGCTCCAATATTAATCAACAATATTTCTTGGATAGGTTTTAATGTGCATTTGGAAATTATAGCAAGAACCATTTTTAGAGAGGGTATATTACGATTGCAAGTTGACCACCCTCAATATTGTTTCTGTTGCACATTCTGCACATTCTATTACTTCACTAGGCCTTGTGGGTAGTTCAAATTCCAACATCATGATTTGGTTTGAGTGAGTTGGTTTCGGTTTATGTTAAAGTTCACTTTGCTAGTGAAGTTGAGACTAAATGGGCTATCATCATCCATATTTTTCAATGGTCCAAGTTTAGTCAAACCTATGTAATATTAGTTGTTGAATCATTATTGGTGTGCATTTCGAAATTGTAAAAGGTATTGTTCCAAAAAGGGCACATTAGGATTACAGGTTGGCCATCCTTAGTCTTGTTCTTGTGCATATATTTTACATGTTATATTTCCTCACTATGCCTTGGCGGTTGTTCATATTCGACTTTCTAGTCTCATAATTTAAATTGTGAGAGTTGGTCATGTTCATTTTTCTTTTTTTGTCATTGAATTAGTATGTTTGTCTTTGTAAATTATGTTAGTTTTCGTAAATTATTTTAGTTTTAGGCTTTATCTTGACATAATATTTCTGTTGGTTCATTTTTTTGTTGATATCATGGCAAGATAAAGGACTCCATTGGAATGGGGTCTTAGTATTAACTGAAAATACTGAGCATGAATAACAAAACATTTCCAGAGAAACCAAGTGAATTGCAAACCATGATATGTGATAAAACATAATGCTAGAGTACATAAATGAGCACCTCCATTCATGAAAGTCACCAAGGCACTACCTATGTTTGAAAGCTTGCTAAATTTGTTTCACTGTGTTAAAATAGTAATGTTTATTTGTGGTTATCGTCTATTGACAAATCTACTTGTCCACCAAAGGAGTCACTTGTCTGGAATCCATGTGGGATCAGTCTGACTAACTTGTGGTCTCTATGGACAACACTGGTATACATAAGTTATATTACACATTTGATGTCCAACCATTTCTTGAATATTAATACTTTGTTAGGACAAATAGTAACAAAACTATGATCTTTTATGGATTTTAATTTATGGTTGTAATGTTTCATAGTACACTTTTGGTACATGAACAACAAATTTGATATAACCACTTGAATCTTAATACTTTGTTAGGACAAATAGTAACAAAATTGTGATCCTTTATGGATTTTAATATATTGTTGTAATGTTTCATAGTACACTTTTGTTCCATGAACAACATATTTGATGAAACCAACCTAGATTTTGCTTATGTTTTTGCTTGGATGTGGGCTTATCACCAATACTTGGTTATTTGTAATGTGATATAGCAATGCTTGTAGTGTATGTCTCTATATAGTCCATTTATAATGAAGATGAGATGCTTGATTCTGGTTATTATATTGGAAGCCACTTACATACTGAGTATGTCACCGTATCACCATGAAACATGATATGTGATAAAAAATAAAGTTGGAGTACATAAATGAGTACCTCCATTCATGAAAGTAACCAAGGCACTACCTCTGTTTGCAAGCTTGCTAAATTTGTTCCAATGTGTTAAAAGAGTAATGTTTATTTGTGGATATCATCTATTGTCAAAGCTACTTGTCTACCAAAGGAGCCACTTTTCTAGAATCCATGTGCGGTCAATCTGACCAACTCGTGGTCATTGTGGAGAACAATGGTATACACAAGTGATATTCCACATTTGAAGTCCAACCATTTCTTGAATCTTAATACTTTGTTAGGAAAAATAGTAGCACAATTGTGATCTTTATGGATTTTAATTTATCATTGTAATGTTTCATAGTACACTTTTGGTACATGAATAACATATTTGATGAAACCACTTGAATCTTAATACTTTGTTAAGACAAATAGTAACAAAATTGTGATCTTTTGTGGATTTAATTTATGGTTGTAATGTTTCACAGTAAAATTTTGGTACATGATCAACATATTTGATGAAACTTGTTGTCGTTCTATATTTTTGAGGTTGAGGGAGTAAACACATAGGAAAACATCAAAACCACTTTGGAAGTTGGGATCTAGCCCTACCAGCTTTAGAGAGGGATATTTCTATAAAATTTAGCTATGTTTGATGTGAATTTTAGGCTAGTTATTACTGCACTAATTGTATTTGATTGGATTGCTTGGTTGATTAAATTTTTATAATTCCATCAAATTTTGAAGGAGTTTCATAGGGCAAGCTAGGTTGCACTAGTTGGATCTTTCAGAATTTTAAATGGATTATGAAAGAGAAGAAATGTAAGATTCAGTAGAAACTAAGGAGCAATGAAGGATTCCTTAATTCGACTTCAGCAGAAAACATATAAATTACTAACAACTAGAATAGGGTATTCTGTATAACATATCCTATCCATCATAATTTTTGTTATGTAATTAAGCTTTTCAGAAATGACAGAGAAAGAAGACAATGATTAAACACATGAAGAAAAGAAAAACATCACCAATTCTTACACCACATGAATCCTATGAAGAATTTCCTTGTATTATTAATGCTTCTAGCAACTAGAAAAATTACAATTCACAGAGGAAATTGTGTTCAACAATCAACCTGTAATACTTCAAATAGTGAAGTATTTATAGAATAATTACAAAATGATTTACAAAATCATTGTCTCAACTGATAATGTATTATTAACATTATCTAAACCATAAAATCGATCTTCTGTAGAATCATAGGTAAGGTGGACAGCTGCATGAAGAGGTGGATTTGTTTTGGAGGATTTGTTTGTTGAATCATCCTATAACTGTGTTGCGCTGGATGATGTGATGGTTGATGTTCTCACTACATTCGAGTTGCTTTCTACTCCAATAGATCACATAGTTGGTCCAACCTTTTTTCATCTGGAATGGTTAACTTGATTACCCTTTGGTAAATCTCATCAACCTCAGTATACTTTGCAAATGTTGGCTTCATTATGAAGATATGTTTAACCTCATGCTAGATAAAGAAGTCATTTCCCATTGTCTCTAAGAATGCTCTACTTGTCATGCTACCTTTTATACCACTGAATTTAATATTGTCTCTAGCCACTTCCTTCATCTTCATAACATAATATTCTTGAGTAATTAATTTTTCATTAATCACATATATGATGGGAAATCCTTTCTAAATTAATACTTCAATCCTATTGAAGAATCAGTTTACTACGAACTCCAGTGTTTCACATTTCTCCTCCAATTGAGTAATGAGATTTCTTTTAGTTAAAACCTTCTTGACTTCCAAGATGGTGGCAGTCCTGTCATCAATTCCTAACTCTCTAAGTTCATACTTATTCTTTGAATTCAAGAATTTGATGAAGTTGGAAGCTTCTATAGACATGTCTCCCAGCTTATCCCTTACTTCAATAATGGTTTCAGTGGCCTTTTGTATCAGTTCCTTCTGTTCAAAAATGATTTGGATGCATGGCCAAATATCATTCATGGAGTCCAAAATATCCGTCCAAATGGTTTCCTTGGCTTCTTCCAAGGTTTGACCAATTGTTGTATCCTTCTCCATCCTCTGCATCCTCTCTAACATCCTTTGTGACTTGCGTACTTTAGCCAAATGAGAAGCTTAAGTTCTGGCTTTCTGTTCTCACAGAGCTTTGAGCTTCCCATGCAACTTTTTAATTTCTTCTAATTGGATTGACATATTTTCCAATGTCTTTGTCACCTGCTCAGCACTTGTAGTTTGAGTTGATGAGGTTGTTGCAGTTGCAGTTCCTATAGCTGGGATTTGTGTGATGGGTATAACATCCAAGGGGAATGTGGCTACCCTTTGACTCGGTTCTTTCTCTTTGATCATTTTCTCCATTTCTACCTTCGTCTGTCTAATCTCAAAATTTTGCTCCATGATTAACTTCATCATGTCACCCTTCTGTGTCTCATTTTCTTCAATATCTTTAGTCAAGGGATCCTCTGGTAGCTTCAACTACTTTTTCAATGCTGTAATGTCAATATTTTTCTTCTTGATGATTTCCTCTACAACATTTATATCTTTAGGATCATACCCTATTTTGACTACAAAATCTTCCAACGTTTTGATTCTATTGTCCTTTGCCAAAGAAGATATCTTCTCCATTTTTAACTGGGACTGAATGTTTGCATATGAAACCTACAACTTTGATAATGAGATAGCAGTATTAGTTAAGGTAGAAGAAATCATCTCACCAGTCTGTTTATGCATCTTCATTTGATCAAAATGATGGATATCTTTGGTGCTAAATTCAAATGTTGTGCTCGTGTAATCTGTTGGTGTTTTAGGATGTGGAATTTATGCCTCAAGGAAGGCCATTTGCATAATTCTTTGTTCTGTATCAAAAACTGACAATAGTATGCTCTACGAACTCAAAGTCTACTTCCAAAACTGAGTATAGGTGTTGTTTTTAAGAATTTCATTCTTAATTTTGATCTCTCGGTACCTGTCAAAAACACTTTTTTCATTTTCTCCTTGGACATTCTATGAATATAGCTTTTTATCTTTTTGACCTTGTGATAGTGAAGGTCCAGCAGAAGATGTAATAAAATTGCTACTTGTAGATGGTGATTCCCTAATTATGATGGCAGTTTGATCTTCTGTTTCCTTTTCTGCATCTGTCTTAGGAGTCATCTTAGTCTTTTTCCTGTAAATAATTCCAAACTCCTTGGCTTCACTACCTGTTGTTGATGATGATCCCTCCTCTCTCTACCTTTTACTTGTTTTATCTTGAGGAGTGGGACTCTGTAAATTTGAAGTAGAAGCCAACTTCTCTTCAACTTCATGTAATCTATTCTCTGCCCATACTGACTGGTTTACATATTTCTCTATCTCAGGCCTTGGGGTATGGATATCTGGAGCAGTTTTGTTTTCTACTCTCATTTTAGAAATGATACCCCAAGGGTCATAAGACCATGTGAAACTCAGGCTGAATTTCATCTCCTTAAGGATTTTTATCTACCTCTTGTCCTGTTAACCTGGTGTTGCATATGAAAGGGCCCCCCATGTCTTTATCCGAAATTGAGACTTCTTCTTTGCCACCACAAAGTCAATATCATCTGAATTTAGCATTTTTTTGATATATTCAAGGGCAAAAATCCTCATGGGGAGGTACTTTGAGAGGTTGTATGGTGCTAACTTGCATCCACAAACTCTAAATTCTGTGTAATTCTGGTATAAATACCAGTCTCCAGTCTTGGCCTAATCTGTCAAATGTAGAATCCTCTTGATGTCTTCATTAATTATGGGTTTTGTTGAGTTGTTTAGGATACTCATATCTGGATGAACAAACTCTTCTATGAACTATTTATAGGAGAACTCTTGCTTCTCTTTCATCACTAAAGATGTCCAAAATATTACAGACTGTTGGTTTCCTTCTTCATCTAGCTTCTGCATGGCAAAGTTGAACTTGTCTTCTTGATAACACAAAAATATATAAACAAAAATTGAAGCGTACTTAAACACTTCTTTTGTTGGAAAATTAAGAAATTGCTCATGTATGCTATCAGCTAGGAATTGACTAAAATTAAACAAAATAGATGGTTTGCTATCCGTGGAAAAGATGGAAAGGAAACCTAGAATGGGTTCATCTACCCACTGATCAGAATAATAACCCAGAATGTATGAAATTATGGTTATGATTTATTTAGCTTGATTAGGGAACATTGAGGAAGGGTATGGAGGATTTTTCTTTAGAAATTGGGCATTTTCAGGTAATAAGATATAAAAAATCTTGGCTCTTCTGGAAAAATCAAGCTTTTGATAGAGTTATGTGAGGGCTTCTAAGGAAAATGGTGCATTGTTTTCAATAGGGGGAGCTAGCATCATCTAGTTTATAGATTGGGTAGTGACTGAAAAATGGATTTCACCAGATGGGGTTATAATGTCTCTTTGGTTGGGAACATAGAAAACTTGGCATTTCCTAGTGAATTTAGGGGCATGGAAGGTTAGAGGGAAAATATAGTGAGGAAGATTGGACTCCCAGAGTCCAATTTCATCTGTTTTATCAACATGTTTATCCTCTAGTCAGTGATAAAGTTTCAAAAATTCACAGTCACACTGTGTCTCACTAATCTTATAATCCCTATCAGCTAATGGAATATGATCTAAGTCTATAGATGAATGGATTAATGGATTCACAGGGTCCTCCTGGTTCTTCTTCTTTGGAGGCATAGTTGATCAGTGAGTGATAAATGTGAATTTGGGAATAAATGTTTACTAGGAAATGGATGGAAAGTCATGAGTCTTAAAGGGTGGGGATAGAACATTGATAATTGATCTGCTTCAGCAAATCTTTGGAAGATGGTCACTTGC
The DNA here is from genome assembly GCA_031772625.1 of Pinus tabuliformis. Taxonomy (NCBI): domain Eukaryota; kingdom Viridiplantae; phylum Streptophyta; class Pinopsida; order Pinales; family Pinaceae; genus Pinus; species Pinus tabuliformis. Next base: position 965,158,082 of record CM062820.1, read on the forward strand.
AGGTGAAAGGTATAATGAAGACTGATTGAGGGTTTTTAAAGAGGGGAGTGGCAGGTTTTGTTGAAGGTTGGTGTGGGACCATTGAGGTCAAACGGTTACCTAAGAGGGAAGAAATAAATGATTAACAATAATTTTCCGGGAAAGGTTTTAATTGGGCAATGGCTAGGAGACATGGCGGGATAGGAGTGGCAGAGGTGTCGGGTAGGGACAACGGTAAAGGGATGAGGGGGAAGTGGTTTTCAGAGGGGGTAGGGAGCAGTATGTGGTATAGGCTGGGGTGTGTGAAACACAGAGAGGAGGCCACGTGGTGATGGGGCCCAGCAAAGAGTACCACTTTTTCAAACCCCCCCAGTGGTAAAGCTAGGATGGAGAGGGAGGGCTGGAAACAAATAGGCAATCTAGATTCTGAAGAAAAGAGAATCCCATCGCTTTTAATTGCAGCCATTTTAACCATATATGACAAATATATTTTTTCGATATGTGCCTCTTTATAGTACCCTTGAAACTTAGGATAAAGGGAAAATAAATACATTTATAAAACCAACTATTTCTACCTATCCTTTTAACTACATTTCTTTTCTAAACTAACATTTTTTAATTTTTCTAAAGGGGTGCATTTAGACTAGCAAACCTATAACTCTTTCTTTTATGGAAAATAAAAGACTACTTAAATCATATCACTTATTTCAACTATTGATTCAGATTAAATAGTTGAATCAATGTCATTTTCTACCTAACTACTGATTTACCAAGATTAAACTATTTGGAAAATATTTATTTTCTAATCTAATTTACATAAATTCAAACATGTTTAACCATGATTATACTGTATGATTAAACAAATAACTATTCATTGTCGCATTTTAAACAAGCTGCACACAACCTTTCTTTATCATTCAGGAAGAAAACTATCTATCAATAGTGGCATTTAAATTTGCAACACTTTCAGTATTATTTTCTTTTTGTTTTTTTCTTTCTTTGATGGGGTTCTATCTTTTATTCTTTCTTTCAATGTTTTTTATTTTTCCTTTTTTGTTTTGTTTATACACTCTTTTCATTTTTATTCTATTTTTCTTTTGGAAAACATTTGCAGAATGACAATTATTTACAATACATGATTTTTGAGATAAAATACTCAATCACCTTGAGATCCTATAAATTATAGGACCCTAACAAAACCAACCTGGATTGTGCTTATGTTTTTTCTTGGATGTTGGCTTATCACCAATACTTGGTTATTTGCAATTTATTCCATTTATGATGAATATGATATGCTTGATTCTAGTTATTATACCAGAAGACACTTACATACCAAGTATGTCACTATATCAATGTTGTTATTTCCTTTAAAAAGATGTAGGAAACTAGTGTCTAATAGAAGTACCACCAAGAAACCCTTAGGCTGCTACAAGAATTGAATGTATAAGAAAAATCACAGTCTATAATATGCAAGAATCGAATGTATCGAATGTATAAGGGAGCAGAGCCACCGATAAAACTAACAGTTTATGTGTATTTTTTTAATGCATATCACTGTCGAATATTTGATGACATAGATAGGCCGTTGAATATTTTTCAACTGCCAGTCAGGGTACTCGTCGGATATTTGACGATAGAAATAATAGACAAAAAATGTCAGTACCTTAACACTCCCATTGGACAGAACCCCATCCATTACATATCTGATGCTTCACCATTAGCTTTAAAGCATCAAAATGAAAACACTTCTATTGCACAACATACTTACGCCATCGATTGCTTGATGCCTCAATGTCAATTTGTTCCGTCAGACAAAATGACCTATCTGTCGAATATTTGACATGTTACCATCGGCCTGAAAACATCAGAGTGACAACACTTCTATCACAATATTTACTTATTCCGTCGATTACCTGACGCCTAAACATCATTTTTTTGATTGGTAAAAGGGACCTACTTGTCGAATATCTGACGGGCAACTGATGCACGACGTGCCAGATATTCGAATTTCTATCCATCAAATAATTGACAATTTATAGTTTCGTAAAACCGACTTATAAATATTATTATTTTAAATACCATTTAGGGATATTTATGTGTCAGATAATCGACATATGTACCATCGCATATCTGACGACAGGGAAAATTTTAAGGATGGATATCTATTTGAAAGTTTAGAAACCATGGCGAAGCTTAGCAATCTCTAATAGAAAACTTGTAAAATGTTTGATAATATTTTTGTAAAAATATCTAAATTATTGAGTATATTATATTAGTTTATATAAGATCTTGGCGATTTTTAAGGTAAAATAATTTCATACTATAAAACTTGGGCAAATTATTTTTAGAAAAAATGGAAATTAGCAAATTTCTTTTTGGAAAAAGTATAGAAAGTCAACCCACCTACGAATATTATCCCCTAAAATTTTCCATGTCTGATGGCAGCTAAACTATCAATTATTCGATAAAAATCCGGCAACAATTTGATAAGCATCAATGTGATGGATAGACGATGCCAATAAGTCACATATCCGACTAATCGCCATTGGATTTTGGCCCCATTTTTACTAGTGCAACTTCACATAAGAATAAATAAATATTGATGTGGGTACCATACCACACACCCTGATTTCACATTTTTCTTTAGGATCCATATCAATAGGTATAATATTAAATGTTACTTATGTCTTATATCTAGATAGAATTATTTTACAAAGTGAGAAATTTAGAGTCATGAACTTGTAAGTGCCATTGCAAAATAAAATATATTTTTCCAATTTTGAGTTTTGAATTTCAAGAGCTAATTTCAAGCCTTCTTCCAACGTTTTTTTGGGTCTCTCTTGATAGAATATGAATAATTATTTATTTCCCAACCATGAATGTCATTTAGAGCCTTCTGAAGGTACATTACATTAAATAAATAAAGTTAGTTCACAAAATTTGGGCTCTTGGAATGTTGACATTTACTTTATCTACTTATATTTCATATGAAGCCTTGTTAGACTCATACATGTTGAGTTAGTAACAAATGGACTTTTAAAAAATATTTTATAAGAATTAAGAGAATCAAGAGGCTTAACCCTAATGGCTAAGGCCCAATTAAAAAATATTACCCAAAAGTAAACCAGAAAAAGGTTTATCTCCTATTGTATAGATTCTATGTTCCATAGTGAAGTAGTCATTATGAGTAAAGAGATAAAGGATCATATAAGAAAGAGTAACCTGTGGGGGGAGATAAATAGCCATAGTGTCTCATATCTCCATAGTGGGTTATTTGGATTTTTTTCCCACAATAGGTTTTTCTAGGGTAAATACTATGTTCCCAACATTCCATTATTTCCCTTGCTATTGTGGTTCTATTCATATTTCATAGCGGATAAGCAGTACATCTAATTTGTTTATTTTTTGTAAATACATTAAACAAAATAAAGTAGTCATGTACTCAATCGTATGCTTACTTTGTTAGTATTAAGTTTTAGATATGTTTTGTTGAGTTGAACATTGGAATATCTAACATGATTTAAATTGGAATATTGGTTATTAGACTAATTTTATTTGGGAAGCTTTGTACTTTAAGTGAAATATATACTTGCTTCAATAAAAATTTCTAAATTTGCGAGAGTGTTGCACTATGTGGATTGAAGGATTTACATAACAAGGGAAAAGAAGCATCCATAACCTTAGATGTGGCAAATGAGAATATAAAACGACATGTAGATGAAGGCGAGTTTATATTTTCAGGACTATAAGCTCAAGTTGATGACATTTACAAGAGCATGGCCTTATGAATGGAATCTATAGAGATTAAGGTCAACTCATTTCTAGAGCATCCGAATTCTCATGATAAACTAAATACTCAAGAGGGGAAAGGAAGAGAAAAATAATGAAATTTGGAAAAGGTAATGTCTAATAGCTAATCTTCTCAATTCCTATTTAAAGTGGAAGAAAAAGATGATATCAACCCTATTAAGGTGAGGCAAATGAAACTAAGTTAAATCATTTATTAGAAAAATTAGACAAGTATTTTAATGTGAAATATCTACAAGAGAGAGAAAATAATTTTTTCCAAACTCAATCTGAAAGATCAAGTAAAGACTTAATGGGAAATCTACATCGAGATGCTTAGGATTGAGCAAAACCCACTAAAAGCTAGGTGGGAAGTATTCAAAAACCTCTTCCTCCCTTATTTTACCTTATTTGGTATGAAGAGTATCATAGGATATGCTCACATCACTATTAAGCACTAGTATATGTGGAATAATGTTTTTATGTCTTTATAGCAATGATTTGATGAAGAAATCCCAATATTGTGACAAATATGATTAGGAGCGTTCATTGAAAAATGCTGGAAATATTTTTTTCATTGATGTCAAATATAGGGGCATACTATGTATGTCCAAGATAAATATTGGAATATGAAGATTTTTGGGAATACTGTCTTTGGGATTTTGATGCCTAGTTTCGATGCACTATATTTGAATGAGTTTTTACTCAAATTTCCTAGATAAAATTAGAGCATAGGATATGTTAGTGTCCATTAGTTCCAATGATCAAATGTACTCTTTCCATGTGATTGATAAGGTTATTAGGTCAAATTGTTATATTTTTAAATAAAATTTGACATCTCCTAGCTGTCAAATGGTCGTTGGTCAGTGTCTAGGTATTATTACTACTCCCTCATTTTTCAAGGTCATAAAATTTCATCATGGTCATATTATCATTCCTTGTGATAGGTCATCAAATGAGTGTCTTGGTCAGCATTTTGGTCATCAAATCATAAACATTCATACTTTAAAGGGTTCAAAGTTCCAAATCATGGTTTAAGATATGAATTTGTTGTCATCATTCGATCATGTCATCAAAAGTCATGTAGGGAGTCATGTCATCACCATAGTGACCATCATGGGAGTTAGTAATTAGGGAAACATTTAAAAAAATAAAATTCAAAGGTACATTCACCCCACATGGAGATGTATCTTTTCCAAAAAGAGCAATAAAGTTGCAATACACTACCTCATCATGTCATTTCTCAAAGGTACATGTGATGTCACACCGTCACCACAGAAAAAAACAACTTTCAAGTAATAAAAATACCATTCAAGCTTTCAAATACTTCATTTATTCCTCCAAGAGCTCTTCTCCACCATTGTAACTCATCTCAGCCATCAAAGGCTTCATTTTTCATCACCCAAACCATTTCCATCAAGCTCGTTGCGCTTTTGGGGAGCACACTGTGTTTTTGGGTTAAGAGGTCAAAGAAAGCAACAACGGGTTCAGTCCTCACTCTACAAGTTTCAAATACCCTTGAGAAAGTAAGTAAAACCATTCATCACCTCTTTGATGCAATCATTTCTCACAAAAACTTAATGCAATTCCTCTCCTAGGGTTTCACTGCACTTTTAGTTACCTCCTTGGCTTCCTTTCTAGGAGTTGGAACACTGAGGAGTGCTAACAGGATATATGGTTGGAAATATTATTTTGACACCTTGACAATGGTATATGAAACTCCCTCTAACTCCATATGAATGATAAGATATGAAGGATTTCATCACAATGACCCAACCAAAGTACAAGTAAGTCGACCCAACTAGTTTTACAACTTGGCCCCATATGTGAACATAAAAACATTATAAATAAAGGATAGATGAGTTAATTTGATGCATATCTAAGCATGATGAGGCATTAGGTGCACAACAGGAGCTGAGGAATATTTTTGGGGCGACTCTTGGAGTTTAAAGGTGGAAGCAAAAATGTGATTTATGGGGTGAACGAGTCATCTCAAAATTTTTGCTACAAATTTTATCCTTGGATGTTTTAGACTATGAAACTTGGGGAGATACCTAAAATATATTCATGTAAATATGGTTAATCTTTTATATCTTAGTTCACTATAATTTGGAAGATATGATTTGAGGACATTGGGCTTCCAGAATGCTCCTAAAATATACTTTAAATAAGCAAGCTTGGCATTTTCGCTATGACTTTTCTTTTGGGATGTAGACCATTAAAATTGGAGGATAAAGATATAACAAATTCATGGACCTATGGTTAAAATTGCTAAAATTTCAGAGATATGCTCTCAGGAAGTTATGCTTCATGAATTCTCTTGAAATCTACTTCAAATAGGTCATATGTATAACTTTCTTTTTGTGGATTTTTAGATTGTGAAATATGGAGGAGACAAAGAAGAAATATAAAGGTACTCGTGGTATAAATTTTGGACCTCTTTTCCCTATAATTTGAAACATATGATCTAAAGAAGTCAATCTCCTTGAATGCTCTTGAAACATACTCTAAATAGGACATCATGGAATTTTTGCTATAACTTTCCCTCTAATATGTTTCAAACTGTGAAATATGGAGAAGATAGAGAAGAGATCTTAAGGTACCCATAGTAGAAATTTTATACATTGTTTCACTATAATTTCAAAGATATGATATGAGGAAGTTAGTGTTCCTAAATGCTCCTAAAACATGTTTCAAATAGGTCAACTTTGCATTTTTGCTCTAGATTTATTTTTTAGATGTTTTAGACTATGAAATATGGATAAGACAAAGAAGAGATCTCTAGGTACCTATGGGAAAATTTTCATAACCATATTTTCAAATTTGGATATATGGAATGTTTTGCAAGTTTGTTGTTGGGAATAAGCCAAAATAAATAAGTTTTAGGAGAAGTAGATCTGATTAAGGAAGAAACAACAAGTAGACCTAGTGAAGGCAAAAGAAACAAGTAGAGTTGGTGAAAGCATAAGGAACTAACAGACATTATGAATAAGAAAGCATAATTAATGAGGTAGGTTGGTGCCTACTATGAAACTCATGAAAATAGACAAGAAAAATTTGGTAAGACATGAGATATTTTCAAGTAAACATATGATACACATAGATACAAATATTAATGACACTTAGTTTCATATTGTAAGGGATCTCTTAGACTTCTCATGGATGTTGGAATTCACTAAGGTTTTTTGCCTTCCTCTCAAGTGAATAGGCCAAATTTACATAACCCCAAAGGATTATGTTTCTAAAATACCCCCCTCCCCCTTAATATGAAGGGTCAATGTCTGCGAGTCCAAGAAGAGAGCTGAAATACAACGGTTGATAGCAGCCAATGGATTGATGTGATCTTTGAATCTCATGGTTTAAGGAATACCACACATCAAATGAGGTAGAAAAAGCCAAATTCTTCTACCAGTGGTGGTTTAAAGTTTGACACCAAGGCTGGAACTTAGCTTGAAGTAGTTCCTAGAACAATTCCAAATATGGCTAAAAGTTGAAGTATTTTGTGAAGTGGGAGTGCTCCTTGATGAGGGTTTAAATATGACCACAAACTGATGAAATGGGTAGCAGAAGTTGAAGTCTTCTACCAGTGGTGGTTTACTTCTAGACACCAACCAAATCATGCTAATAGAACATGAGTTTTTCTTTGTCTACAACTCTAACTCTGGCTCTAGCTAACTTTGGCTCTAGGCTTTGGTAGTAGGCTTTAGTTTTAGTAGTGTCTTAGGCTCGCTTGATATAACATCAAAAATATTAGCTTAAAATCAATGACCCATTATCATATGTAAGGTGATAAGATTAACATCTCTCTACTACAAGATGTGTTAATCCCTGAGAACAAAATCTACGGCATGACTAATATATTTTCTTGGCATTTGAAGACCATTGCTAAGAAATGATCCATCCAAGGTGAATCTTTTATCTTGTAGAAGTCTTGTGTATGTAACATATGTTTGAATGATGAGTGTGTTTTCCACAATTCTCATAAGGGTGGAGATAAAAGCATTGATCTTTATGTGGCCAAATCCATCACAATGTTGGCATGTGACAATCTGAATTAGGTATGGAAGTGGAGAAGGTGAAGATGAACTTTCTTGAAGAAAACCAACACTCTGAAATTATATTGGTTTAGATTAGTTTGAGATGTGAAAGGTCACTTCCTTTTCCTATCCAATACCGATTATGTGCCTATTGTTATCAAATTCTTCCCAATGTCTAATGATGGGCTTGAGAAGTGTAGGATAAACATTTTCATCTTCATGTGAATCTGCTTTGTAGTGGTGTCACTAATTTGATCATGCGTTGAATGCCAATTGGAGTATTTCTCTAACTCAAAAAGAGAATTTTTTTGAACAAGAACCCTTTCAGAATGATGACTCTTCTATTTTAGTACATCTCAATGGAGCTGATATTCAAGCTAGAGAAACTCAATCTTAGCCATTGGTGGTCCGACCTACCTTCTAGCTTAGTTCCTCGCCCTGAAACTTAAGCCCCTGGTTGGCCGCACTGAGTCCTTCATGAAAGACTCTGCATCCTTCATTAAGGAGCTTAAAGATATTAAGGCTTGACCTTGAGGACATCCTGGTCATCTTTGATGTGGTCTCCCTTTATACCTTCATCCCTATAAAGGAGGCCTTGGAAGTGATCTATCGCCTAATGAATCCCGATACCGCGCATCTGGTTGAGATCTGTCTCACTTCCACTTTCTTCTGTTTCGAGGGTGAGTTCTTTGAACACACTTGTGGTGTTGCCATGGGCTTCCCCCTTTCCCCTATTGTCGCCAATCTCTTTATGGAAGATTTCGAAGCCAAAGCTATAGCCTCGGCTCATCTCCTTCCTAAGCTTTGGTGAAGGTATGTAGATGACACTAATGTCATCTGGTCCCATGGCCACGAGGAGCTGGATCGCTTCTTCAATCACCTCAACTGTCAGTCCTCTGCCATTAAGTTCACCATGGAAAAAGAGGTCAATGGTTGCCTCCCTTTCCTGGATATTCTTATTTCTAAGAATATGGATGGCTCTCTCTCCCACTCAGTATTCCATAAGAAAACGCATACTGAGCAGTATCTTCATGCCGATTCCCATCATTTCCCTGCTCAAAAGATGGGTGTTCTTAACACCCTTGCTACTCGTGCCCTGAGGATTTCTAATAATAAGAGCTTTGATAAGGAGAGATCCCATATCCTTAATGTCTTTGTGGAGAATGGCTACAGTAGGCGCCTAGGTCAGAAAGCTTTCCTTAAAGCCTCTAAAAATGCGATGATTAATAAAGAACCGAAGGAGCGCCGACTAGGGGTCCATCTTCCCTATGTTCAAGGAACCACAGACAAAATTGCTCGAATCCTTAAGAGGTATGATATCCCCTCTACCTTTAGGCCCTTCAACACCATTCGTAAATCCCTCCAGTCGGTGAAAGATCCTGTTGACCCTATGGACATGAAGGGTGTCTACTTGATCCCTTGTTCTTGTGGAACCCCCTATATCGGGGAAACAGGACGCTCCATCCATCAGAGGATAAGCGAACATGCAACTGACCTAAGACATGGGAGAACCAAGTCTTCAGCACTAGCAGAGCATGTGGAAAAGACCAAGCATCAGGTTTGTATTGAGGAGGCCAAGGTTGTTGCTAAGATTGCCCATTTCCATCATCGTAAATTCAGGGAAGCTATTGAGATTGAAAGAAGGCCTAACAATCTCAATAGAGATGACGGCTAGAAAATCAGTAGCTGTTGGATCCCTGCCCTGTCGTCTTAGTTTTCTGTGTTCCCCCTGGAGCCTTCCTTCCTCCTGGGGTTGATCTGTTTTGCTCTGTGGTTGCTTTTGGTCTTTTTCCTGTCCCTCCCCTTTTTTGTCGTTCTCTCTATTTTATTTATTTATTTATTTATATACCCTATATTTACATGTATTTATCATTATTATTATTATTATTATTATTATTATTGTTATTATTATTATTATTATTATTATTTTTTAATTAATTAATTAATTAATTAATTTGTTAATTAATTAATTTATTTATTTATTATTATGTTTTTTCAACTGTCTTTTACCTAACTTTTATCTAAATAACCTAATATTATTACTTTAATATATATATATATATATATATATATATATATATATATATATATATATATATATATATATTAATAATTATTAATAAATAATTTAAATAAATAAATTAAATTAAAGTTTTTTTTTTCTTTTTAACTAACCATTAAAAGTATTTTATCTTACCTATTTTAACTCATTTCCATAAATAATAATAATAATAATATTAAATTAATAATAATATTTTGTCTACTAATATTAATAGTATATTAATATCAAGACTATTTTACTAATATGATATTAATTATATTTAATAAATAACTTAATTAAACAAAAAAATTACTTATATTATCAATATATAATAACAAATAATTAAATTAAATTAAATAAATTACCTTTTCTAACTAACCATTTAATTATTTTATTTATTGATATTTTTAACCTTAACTATATGATTTTAATCGAAATATATATATATATATATATATATATATATATATATATATATATATATATATATATATATTATATTAACAAGAATTAGTGATTAATTTAAATAAATAAGTGAATTATCTTCTTAAACTAACCACTAATAGTATTTTATTTATTTTTTCCTAACTTTTATTAATAGCCTAATATTAGAACTTTAATATATATATATATATATATATATATATATATATATATATATTAATAAATTAATTAATTAATTTTTGAAACTAACCATTAAAAGTATTTTATGTATTAATATTAAAAATAATAATAATATTAAATTAATGAATAGTAATTTGACCTGGGTCCGTAGGTCAAAATTAGCCGTTGGTCGATTTAGTCGTTGGAGTCTCTACTCAGACTATTTAACATGCTAAGCTGGATCTGTTTCTTCAACTTGTCCTAACGATGAGCCACACTGGTTGGTTCAAAACGCGTCGACAAAGGTCTTTCCTCATGTGATTTTCGCCGAAGTTCTGCTTACAAACTCAATCTTGTCATTTACATCTTGTAAATAGATTTTAATATCAACAAAAATGTATTTTCTAATTTTTACTTTATCATGAACAATACAATGTATTAGAGTATATAGTAACCATAATACTTCATCAATTTTAGCCATTTTATCAAGCTCAGTAAATGGTAAAAGAATGAGGAAAAAAATACCTACTTGGAATCTTAGGAAAAAAGACAAAATCTAGGTGTTGCAAACCACCAAAGAAACTATCAACTTTACTGGGTAAGAAAAACCTCCCAACTGTAATGAATGAAAATAAGGAAGAGGAGTCAGTCTCAAAATTGAACCAACACATCAATGGTTATGTTATAATCACCATTATTAAGAATAGGTTATGTATTTCCTCCTATTGCTTAACCTTGGTTTTTCTATTTGAAAAGTGATAGCAACATTTTCATCATTTTCCATGATTAAAAACTATGAACTTTTTGAAACCATGTTAGTTACATCAAATAACGAAGTTAATATAGTAGTGCTAACACCAATGCAATATGGAATGGTTCATAAAAACATGTATGATGCTCTGAGTGGTTGGTGTATCCTGTTGGGTCCCTATAATACTAATGATTACCCCATTACTATTGTAGTTGTATCCATTATTAATATTGTTGTGCCCCTATTGTCCCAATATTGTTATTACTATGCCCCATAGAATCCTTCTATTGTTCTTTTTGTGGCTTTATATTATTATTGTTAGGTCGGCTGGGTTATATTGTGACTCCTTAGACTCCTATATATAGAAAGGAGGTTTTTTCATTTGAATCATCCAAGAATTGTTCATTTGTGTAATGTAAAGGAGGTTTCCCCCTCAAAGAGGCTGAATTCTAAGGCGTTGATATCTCTTTTCTATCTTTTTGTGAGCTGGTTTCATAACATTTGGTATCAAAGCTTTGGATTCTATGGTTTCGCTGCTCCAAACAGGTCGTCGTGGCATTTTCGCTATAAATTTTTTTTTCTGCAACGAAGATAAAAAAAAAAAAACCATTTGAGAAGAAATCGCGCTAAATCTCAGGTCTGAATTTCAGAACTTTTTGTGCTGTATTTGCGGAGATATGATCTGAGGAAGTTGGTCTTTTTGCAAACTCCTAAATTACATTCCAAACAAGTGACCTGGGGAAAATCATCATAACTTTCTCTCTGAGCATCGGATTGAAATTTTGTAAGAAGGTATAGAAAGAGGACGGACTTTAGTTTCTTGTATATATTTTTCAGAGCCAAAGGTCAAAACAGTGACTCGTGGCACGTCGTACAAGTTCGCTCTACTGAACTAGTCTATAATCAGGTCATCTTTGGCGATTGTGCATAACTCTTCCTTGGTGAATCCAATTTGGATCAGACTGGTGGCATTGGAAAGAGGACACAGAGGGTTACTACAGGTCGCAATTTCAGAACTAGATAATCCGAAATTGTAGAGATACATCAGATTCGATATCAAGCTTCTACAAAGTGAAAAAAAGTGTGTAGTTTTTTGAATTTTTGCATAAGCTCGGTTTGAAAAATTATTTTGAATCGGTAATTGATGCCCCGAGGAAAGAAAATGCAAACACCTAGTAATCAACCTAAAATCTCTAGCATGACTCATGAAGAAGAGGAAGAAATGAAACATGATATATCAAAATTACGAGACCAAGTGCAACAAGTGTCACTTGCACAAAAAACAACAGAATCTAAGATGGATGGTTTAAGGAAAGATGTAGAAGCTAAGATGGATGGTTTAAAGAAAGGTGTCGACGCTAAGATGGATTGTTTATAGAAAGGTGTAGAAGCTAAGATGGATGGCATGGAAGCTAAGATGAATGGCATGGGCGCTAAAATTAATGGCATGGATGATAAGATGGAAGAATTGAAGATAAATATGAATAAGTTGCTACAAGAAATGGTCACTAATGGTGAAAGGGTAGTAAATGAAACTCATGATGAGAACAAAAGAATTGTTAATCATGATTCCATAGACACTAATGTTGGATCGAAGACCCACCATATTCCAAAAATTGATATGAGGAAGTTTGATGGCAAGGATCCCACAACATGGATATTACAGATGGAGCAATTTTTCGATCTCAATAATGTGCAAAACCCTCAAAAGGTATGTATTGCAACTTTATATTTGGAACCAAATTAGTTTGTATGGTATCAATGGCTTTGCTCTCGTAAACAAATTATCACTTGGGCAATTTTTACAGAAGAATTGACAGCACATTATGAGGATACAAAAAGCAACACTTTTTTTAGCCAATTGATAAGTCTCAAACAAAAGGGTTCAATAATGGAGCACATTGAGGAGTTCCAAAAATTGAACATAAGGGTAAAAAATATTCCAGAGGAGCATAGGATTGATGTGTTCATAGGGACTTTAAAGGATAATATCCAACATGATGTTTTCCTTTGGGAACTTGGTTCATTAGAGAAGGCATTCAGGTTAGCAAGAAAAATGGAAAGAAAAATTATGGCAACCAGGAAGCATACCACTCACAACTATAAAGATGAAAGTGTTGTTGCCCCTAGTCTTCCACAACCTATAAGGTTGACACCACAACAATTGGAAGAAAAAAGAGCAAAAGGGCTTTGTTACAGTTGTGATAGCAAATACACTAAAGGTCATAAGTGTGCTAAGAAGAAATTATTTTACATAGATTGTGAAGAGGAAGAAGAAAAGGAGCAAGAAAGGTCAAAATAAGAGGATATACTCTAGGAAAAAAGCCTAGATAAAGAAGAAATGAATCTGACCATATCTTGTAATGCATTGGCAGGAATTACCACTCCTCAAGCCATCAAGATAGAAGGACAAATCAAGAAGAAAAAGGTAATAGTGTTGATTGATTTAGGAAGTACCCACAATTTTATTCATTGTAAGGTAGCAAAAGAATTGAATTGCTTCTTATATCCAGCACCAGAGTGTCAAGTGATGGTTGCAAATGGAGGAACAATAAACTGCTCTGGAAAGTGCCATAATATCAAGCTATCCATGGGAGAATATGTATTGACTAGCCCAATTCTTTCCATTCCAATGGGAGGTGGTGATGTTGTACTTGGAGTCCAATGGCTACAATCCTTGGGTACAATAGCTTTTCATTTTCAAGAAATTTTCATGAAATTTTGTGTGGAAGGAAAGGAAGTTGAATTAAGGGGTATTGCAGGGAAACCGGGAGAGATAATCATCTCTAACGATATGACAAAGCTTCTAAAAAACGAACAAAGAGGTGTAATTGCACAATTATGTTCGCTAGATGTTTCCACATTGGAATCATCTATTTCTCTAGATCTCCAAAAATTCTTGGACAATCATTCCAAGGTATTTGAGACTCCCAAAGGTCTCCCACCTATTCGTGATCATGACCATGCTATTCATCTAATTCCAGGAAGTGTTCCTCCAAACATCAGGTTGTACATATATCCCTATGCCCAAATGAGTGAAATTGAACATATGGTTGCAGAAATGCTAGAGGCTGGTATAATTCAACCGAGTCAAAGTTCTTTCTCTGCTCCAGTAGTATTGGTGCATAAGAAGGATGGATCATGGCGCATGTGTCTGGATTATAGGGAGCTCAACAAGCTCATTATTAAAGATAAGTTTCCCATTCTTGTCATTGATGAATTACTGGATGAATTGCATGGATCAATTTACTTCACCAGGTTGGATCTTCATTCAAGATATCATCAAATCAGATGAAGACTAAAGACATTCCAAAAATATCATTTAGAACTCATGAGGGTCATTATGAATTTTTGGTCATGCCTTTTTGCCTTACCAATGCACCTTCAACATTTCAAGGTTTGATGAATTCCATTTTCAAACCATTCCTTAGAAAATTTGTGTTAGTATTTTTTGATGATATACTAATCTACAACAAGTCTTGGAAGGATCATGTTGAACATGTTGACAGGGTGCTACAACTATTGGAGGAGAAACAATTATATGCAAAAAGATCCAAATGTTTCTTTGGAGTATAAGAGGTGAAATATCTGGGTCACATTGTATCTCATGAAGGAGTTAAGGTAGACCCTAGCAAAATTAAAGCCATTAAGGCATGGAAAATCCCCACATCCATAAAGCATCTGCGAGGATTTCTCGGGTCGACAGGGTATTATCGCAAGTTTGTTAAGAATTATGGGAGAATAGCAACAACTCTAACAACATTATTGAAGAAAGATGCATTTTCATGGACTCCAGAAGCAACAAAGGCCTTCGAGCATCCTAAAGAGGAAATGTGTCAAGCACCGGTCTTAGCTACACAAAACTTCACAAAAACCTTATTGTGGAATGTGATGCTTCAGGAAATGGAGTTGGTGTTGTTTTAATGCAAGATGACAGACCCATTGCTTTTGAAAGTCGTCCAATCAATGGAAAGTTTTTACACAAACCTATTTATGAGAAGGAAATGTTGGCAATACTCCATGCACTTAAGAAATGGTGACCCTACCTAATGGGAAGACACTTCAAGGTAAAAATGGATCATGATAGCCTTAAATACTTTTTAGAACAAAGATTATCCTCTGAAGAGCAACAAAAGTGGGTCACAAAGATGTTGGGTTATGACTTTGAAATCATCTACAAAAAAGGGAAGCAGAATGTGGTGGCAGATGCACTCTCAAGAAAGGATGAGGATGTGGAAGCATTGTTTTGCGCCATTTCTATTATCCAACGAGATTGGATAAATGAAGCAAGGGAGGAATGGAAGAACGACAAAGAAGTGTGGGCACTTATTCGAAAGTTACAACAAGACTCTAGTACGTCTGATACATTTAGCTGGCAAAATGATTCGTTATGGTACAAAGATCGCTTATACCTCTGTAAGAATTCCCAGCTAAAACAAAAGATTCTTATGGAATTACACACTTCTCCCTGAGGAGGGCACTCAGGATTTTTAAAAACTTACCATAGGGTTAAGAAGGAATTTTCTTGGGAGGGCCTTAAATCAGATATTCAAAAGTTTGTGGCGGAATTTTTGGTTTGCCAACAAAATAAAGTTGAAACAATTAAGACACCGGGTCTATTACAACCTTTATCCATTCCAAGCCAACGTTGGGAGGAGGTTTCAATGGATTTTATCACAGGTTTACCCAAGTCTGAGGGAAGGAGTGTCATCATGGTGGTAGTTGACAGACTTACCAAGTATGCACACTTTTGTGCATTATCACATCCATTTAAAGCCAGTACAGTTTCTACCGCATTTATGGAAACAATTCAAAAGCTACATGGAAACCCAAAGATTATTGTAAGTGACAGAGATCCCATTTTCACTGGAAATTTTTGGACAGAATTATTTTCTTGTCTTGGTACTCAATTAGCTCATAGCTCATCTTATCATCCTCAATCTGATGGGAAAACTGATATAGTAAGCAAATGTTTGGAAGGATATCTTCGTTGCTTTGTATCTGATAAACAGACACCATGGGTCAAATGGTTGCCTCTGGCTGAATGGTGGTATAACACTTCCTTCCATACAACAACAAAAATGACCCCATTTATGGAACTTTATGGATATCAGCCACCATCCATCACATCATATTTAAGAGAAAATTCTAAGTTTCAAGCAGTGGAACATCACATCGAACATCAACAACAAGTCCTCCAACTCTTAAAGGATAACCTCGTGTTCAAAATAGAATGAAACAATAGGCAGATCAACATCGCAGCGAAAGAAGTTTTGATGTATGTGATTGGGCATTCCTACGGCTACAACCATATAAGCAAATGTCCCTCAAGCAAGCTAAGAAGGATAATAAATTATCACCAAAGTATTACGGTTTGTACAAGGTGTTGCAAAAGATTGGTACTATGGCATACAAATTGGAGATTCTTGCAGCTTCTCGATTACACCCAGTTTTCCATGTTTCATGTTTAAAGAAGGTTATAGGCGACAAGCTCCCAGTTCAAACAATATTGCCAAAACTGGACGAGGAAGGAAAAATTATATTGGAACCAGAAGCAGTCACAGAAAAAAGAACTCAGCAGTTACAAAATCGATCAATTTCGGAGTATCTTATCAAGTAGAAGAACTTATCTGCTGAAGATTCCACATGGGAGGATGAGAATTTTATACAAAAGCATCCAGAACTACTCAAGCGTTGAGGAAAACACTTTTTTTAAGGAGAGGGGCATGTTGGGTCCCTATAATACTAGTGATTACCCCATTACTATTGTAGTTGTATCCCTTATTAATATTGTTGTGCCCCTATTGTCCCCATATTGTTATTACTGTGCCCCATAGAATCCCTCTATTCTTCTTTTTGTGGCTTTATATTGTTATTGTTAGGTCAGCTAGGTTATATTGTGAGTCCTTAGACTCCTATATATAGAAAGGAGGTTTTGTCATTTGAATCATCCAAGAATTGTTCATTTGTGTAATGTAAAGGAGGTTGCCCCCTCGAAGAGGCTGAATTCTAAGGCGTTGATCTCTCTTTTCTATATTTTTGTGAGCTGGTTCCATAACATATCCCCTTTTATCTTATGCATCATCCTTGGGATCTAAGGTTTCATACTATATCCCTAACAACCTAGGTCTCCTATAGTCAATGATCGACCCTACCTTTGCCCTAACCTATGTAGGATTCACTTCAATGGGTGGATTTAGATAAACGAAATTTGAGACTGATGCTACTTAATTTCAATAAACTAAATAAAATATATTTAAATGAAACGTAACTGCTACTTCTGAGTAAAAAAAGTAAATTGCCTTTGTATGTGCTATTGAAACAACTGGGTCACCAATAGGTTTTCACTCTAGAAGGTATGTTAGGTGAAGTTCTACAACATTATCAAGATATATTGATGCCTCTTCTTGACCAAATATTAAATATGACCAAATGTGTGTTAAGAAATAGAATATTTATCACTTCAAAATGTTTGGCTATGAAATCTTCAAGCCTGGCAAGTCACAATACTATGCTTAAAATGATGGTGATCTGCATTGTGATAAGTAGTTGTGACCATTTTCATGTGGTAGGTTCCACAAATAAGAATTTCATAAAAACACTAAGAACACCACTATTTACCTACAATGATACTTTTTTCACAAATGGCATTGTTAGGATGGTTGGTGGCCATAAATGTGTTGGAATTGATGTCAACTAGGCTAGCATTGATGTCAACTAGGCTAGTAGTGATGGAAACTAAGCTAGCATTAATGTGCATGGTGTGTCAATCTTAGGGGGAGGCCCAAGATTTGATTGAGTTTATTCCTTGGGAGTTTAGCTCAAAGGAGCTTAGAAGTGGCATAGTTAGATAGTGCTTAGAAAGAACTCTCCAACAATATATTGAAGTCTGCAAATGGCCTCTTTAATCAGAAGTTATTGCTAGTCAAAGTCAGGTGCCCAAAGTCAAAGTTGTAGATCTAATGATGGTCGAGGACTAGTTTGGAGCAAAGTTAGTTTGGTAGTGTTACCAAACATGGTAGAACTATTAGCGTAGCTGGTAAACGAAAGGATCAGTAAAATGTTGTTGACAACATTGTGGCGGATAGTGCTTTTATTGGCCATCAAAGGTGTCACGGGATAGCTCATCCCAAAGGTATTTCCCTAGAAGAACCATAAGTGCATGCAAATGTTTAAGGGCCACAATGACATATGCCCAGGATGATGTCACTAGCAAGAAAGTTGAGTGATTTGTAGAAGTCCGGAGGAGGTGGTCCCCAGTGCTGCGTCATCTTGACGAATTTTTCATGGACGGATCAAAGGTGTGCACAAAGGGAGTGCTTGGGATGACATAATCCCAAGATGACGTCAGCGAGATTTGATTGGCAGATGATGGTGTCAACATGATAACAATATGGAGGACATGTGGAAGGAAAATTTGATGTTTTTAGTTGGTCAATGAGGCCAAATATGGGTGACACATGTCATGAATAAGGAGGTACCATATGGTGTTGTTGATGTAAGAATGACAACATCCTGGAAGAGATACCCCAAATGGTCTAGAAAGTGCAGCAGGCAGAGGTGTCTGGACTGACTAGGCGCCAAGCTAACAAGCCAATTACAACTCATCCCAGCATGTTTGTGATTGGTATGCATGTACAATAGTGTTCCCATTGGGACACATCATCCTAGACCTGATACCCCAAGAGGTTTAGGAAGGTTCACAGGTGGAGACTCTGGGATGATTAAGCACTGGGAAAGCATGGAAGAAAATTAATTGGTCCATGAGTACAACAGTGGACCTACATTGACACATCATCCTAGAGTCTGGAACTTGAGAGGTTTTAAAAGAGAAGAAAGAGGGAGCATCAGGGTCTGAGACTGGAACCTGAGAGGTTTTAAAAGAGTGCAAAGAGGGAGCACCAGGTCCAAAGGCTGGAACCTAGATGGTTGGTGGCAGTAAATGTGTTGGAATTAATGTCAACCAGGTTAGCATTGATGTCAACTAGGCTAGCAGTGATGGAAACTGGGCTAGCGTTGATGTGCATTGTGTGTCAAGCACAACGAGAGGACTAAGATTTGAATGAGTGTTTTCCTCAGGAGTTTACCTCAAAGGATCTTGGAAGTATCATAGTTATATGGTCCTTGGAAATATATTTCTATCTGAAGTCTGCAAATGGCCTCCTGGATCAAAATTTATTTCCAGTCAAAGTTAGGTGCCCAAAGTCAAAGTTGCAGTGCTAATGATGGTTGAAGACCAGTTTGGAGCAAGTAGTTTGGAATTGTTACAAAACATGGTAGAACTATTAGCAGAGCCGCTAAACCAAAATAATGATAAAATGTGGCTGACGACATTGTGGCAGATAGTGTTTTTATTGGCCAAAAAAGGTGTCACGGGATAGCTCATCCCGAAGGTATTTACCCAGAAGAACCACAAGGGCCATGATGACGTATATCCTAGACAATGTTAGTAGCATGAAAGTGGAGTGATTTGCAAAAGTATACAAGAGCTGATCTCCAGTGCAACATCATCCCAACGAAGTTTACCTAGAAGGATCAAATGTGTGCCCAAAGGGAGTGCTTGAGATGACGTAATCCTGCGATGATTTCAGTGAGATTTGGTTGGCATATGATGATGTCAGCATGATAATAGTATGGAGGACACATGGCAGGAAGATTTGGTGTTTTCAGGTGGTCAAAGAGGCCAAATATGGGTGACACATGTCACCACTTAAAAGGTGTTATGTGGGGTTTTTGATGTAAGAATGACATCATCCTAGAAGGGCTACCCCAAAAGGTGTAGAAAGTATAGCAGGTGAAGGCATCTGGGCCAACTAGGCATCGGGCTAGTGTGGAAATTACAACTCATCCCAATAGGTTTATGATTGGTCCACGAATACAACACTAATCCCATTGGGACACATCATCCTAGACCTGCTACCCAGATGGTTTAGGAAGACACAAAAGTGGATAATCGGGGTTGACTAAGCACCAAGAAAGCGTGGCATCAAATTGATTGGTCCATGAATGCAACAATGGACCCACCTTGACACATCATCCCAGAGGCTAGAACCTAAAATGTTTTAAAAGAGTGCAAAGACAGAGCATCAAGGCCGGACGCCAGAACTTGAATGGTTGGTGGCAGTAAATTTGTTGGAATTGATGTCAAACAGGCTAGAATTGATGTCAACTAGGATAGCAATGAAGGCAACTAAGCTAGTATTAATGTGCATGGTGTGCCAAGCTCATGGCAAGGCCCAAAATTTGAATGAGTTTTTGCCTTAGGAGTTTAGCTCAAAGGATATTTGAAGTGAAATAGTTGGAAGGTGCTCAGAAAGAGATTTCCAATAGTAATTTGAAGTTTGTAAATGGTCTCCTGGATCAAAATTTATTGCTAGTCAAAGTCAAGTGCCCAAAGTCAAAATTGCACAGCTAATGATGGTCGAGGACTAGTTTGGAGCAAGTTTTTTTTAGCAGTGTTACCACACATGGCAGAACTGTTAGTTGAGCCGCTAAACCAAAGGACCGGGAAAATGTGGCTGACAACATTGTGGCAGATAGTGTCTTTGTTGGCCAACAAATGTGTCACAGGATAGCTCATCCCAGACTCAATGAAGTGTAAGTGTCTTTATTGAAATCATGGTTAATTTTTGGATAATTTCTTATGCATGCTTTGTTTCTTAGTGTATACATATGATGGTGGAGGTGGAAATTTCTTGGATTTATTAAAATAAACATATTGAGATTCATGACCTCAATATGTTAGTGAAGTTGCTTTGCTAGAATTTGTGATTCTAACAAATGACTGGAAAGCATGGAGATCCAAGGTTGAACCAAGAAGGCGAAGAGATGGAAAATAAACCAAGTTTGTGCATGCTTTTAGAGAAGGAATACTCTAATTAAAAAGGTAACGAAAAAGTGATGCATAATGATGAGTGGAGATGAAATGAACATGTAATATTTTCAGGATACGATTGTTGTAAAAATATGGAAATGGTGTGTTGTAAGGAGGTGCATGATCAGTGTTACCCAACACCTCAATTTTGAATTTATGGTGAAGCTCTAAGATGTCTTGAAAATAGAGAGTATGTCATGTCGTGGTAATTTTGGTTGTCATTGAAGTGACATTTACTTTGACCAACTATTGTCACAAGTTTGAATCCATGTTGGAACTGGTCATTCTGACAATAAACAAGTTTCATTTGTAAGAATCATTGACTACTAGATATTATGAAGACATGAAGAATTATGAAAAAGAAAAACCATCATGAAGTGAAATAAGTAACAAGATTGAATAAGAGGAAAAGGTAAAAGACATAGATAAAGACATCAAGTATGTATGTGATTAAAAAGGAGGAGTATGATATCCTCACCATGTATGTCATGTATCTCTTTCTAATGTATGTAGGAATGTTGCAATATTTTTTTGATGTAATTTTTTTTTTTAGAGTCTGCATAGTAAGAAGTGTTGTAGCTAGAAGGGAGTTTTAACAACAACTTTTTTCTCCTTGAGTTGTTTGTCAAGTTTTGCATTGTAAGTCCTAATTAGCAAGTGTAGAAAATGTTAAACTAAGATGGATACATCTTGTATCCACACTTCTTACCTAGATAATTGGTGAGTACAATAGATGGCATTCATGCATCTCGGTAGATAGAAGTAGATCCGTAGGAATAGCCAGTGAGTTAGTCTTCATGGTCATATTGATCTTAGGACATGAAGCTTAACAAGTTCATAGTAAATTTGAGATATCATTGGTATGAATGGTTTCCAACGAGTGCATGATGACAATTCTTCATATGAAAGGAGGAGAATGGACATGTTTTGTGGTAGTAGCGAGTTGAATAGTTCCTACCAGAGAAACCAATATTAGTTATAGATTGAATTTTGGGAGAGAAATAACGAATTTGTAGCAACGAGTACACAAAGGTCATGAATGCAACAAAGAGATCTTTAGGGAGCATGTGAATAGTGCTTGAGACAAAGACAAAAAAGGTTAGACAATGGTGGAAAAACAAAGATAAAATATTTAGTGGTGTGTTGAATAAAACAAACTCATGATCATATTGTAATGTAACTAAAACATTGTAGCAAGTCTATAGTGTCATGTTTGGCATGATGTTGTGGTCCTTGAGAATTTTTGTATATGGTATCTCCATGAGTAGGATTTTCCATTGAATGTACCTAAGTCAGTGATGATGTAAGATTGATGGGGCATGTGTGCCCTTGTGTCTTTCATGGTAATCCAAAAACCACTTTGTAAGTGTAGGATTGTGGTAAGTTGAAACCACTTAGCGTGATGTCATGAAGTTTGTGAGAGACGGGGAACATCTGGATAGGGATTACTATTGAGTGTGATAGTTCCTTAGGAGTGTGATGCAAGGGAATCGAGAGAATGGTTAAGGATAAGCCAAAAAAAACCTAAAGCATGGTTGAGGGTAGGCCTACAAAACCCACATCATGGTTAGGGTGAGCCAAGAAAACCTAGGATGACAATGATGGTGATGTAGGGGGAATTAAAGGTATAGGTATGAAGATATGATGGTTGAATGAACCACGCAAATGAAGGAAATCCTAGTAGACCATTGGTTGTAGTAGTGAGTTACACATGCATTCCGATGGATGGTTTTTTCTTTATATGGTTGTCAACATTTTTAGTAATGATTGTAAATGACAAGTTAAACCACAAATAGAATTAGCTTATCAAGATTAAGACAAGTAGTTGTTACGGGGGAGTGTTACCGAATATAACTCCTACTTGTATTTAGTTTGTTTATTAATTTAAAAAAAAGGGTGTTCCTAGTCTTTAGGAGGTTGATAGGTCTAGTTGGTTAGAGAGATATTTTCTCAACCAAATGCCTGATATTGGTGTGTGGTTGAGAGATTTTCTTAACAAAATATTATGAGATCAAGATATTCTCTATTTTAAATAGAATTGTATATATTTAAATTATAACATTATTTAATTAATGTAAATATACTTATGAAATATTAATGAGGCAAGTGATAAATAATAACCTCTTACCACCAATAATATAAACCATTCCTAACTTTCAAGTATTAGACATGGAAATCTAGACATCTTCTCAATAAAATTAAAAAAAATATTGTATCCTTTCTTTGTTTGGAAAATATTGTTCTTTTCCATATTTAAAAAAAAATTTAAGGAAGAAAATTTAGTACTCTTATTGATTTTTTTTATTTATTGTTTTTAACTTAGATGTAATTGAAACAATGCCATAATAAAATAGAAACATTTTATTTCTAAATAATGAATCCATACAGGTGAGGATAGTTTTAGATAGAGGAGGAATGACCTGTTATAGATTTTTGTGAACCTAACGTTTTGGACTACCAAGTGAGTCCATCATCAGGGGATGCGGCGATAGATATTCTTCAAAGCTTAATGATATATCCATGAGCTATGTTTAGGGTGTATATATAAGTTATTAAATAAGGATGTGAGAAATTTAGCTCTGGATAATCTTAATTTCTCGAATTCTGATGCGTTGTCCATCATATCCCTTCCATGGTAGGACTTGATGTTGTTAAATAATGAATCCATACAGATAAGGATAGTTTTAGATAGAGGAGGAATGACCTGTTATAGAGTTTTGTGAACCCAACGTTTCGGGCTACCAAGTGAGTCCATCATCAGGGGATGCGACAATAGATATTATTCAAATCTTAATGATGTATCCATGAGCTATGTTTAGGGTGTATATATAGGTTATTAAAGAAGGATTTGAGAAGTTTAGCTCTGGATAATCTTAATTTCTCAAATTTTGATGCGTTGTCCATCATATCCTTTCCATGGTAGGAATTGATGTTGTTAAATAATGAATCCATACAGGTGAGGATAGTTTTAGATAGAGGAGGAATGATCTGTTATAGAGTTTTGTGAACCCAACGTTTCGGATTACCAAGTGAGTCCATCATCAGGGGATGCGACAATAGATATTCTTCAAATCTTAATGATGTATCCATGAGCTATGTTTAGGGTGTATATATAGGTTATTAAAGAGGGATGTGAAAAGTTTAGCTCTGGATAATCTTAATTTCTCGAATTTTGATGCGATGTCCATCATATCCTTTCCATGGTAGGACTTGATGTTGTTAAATAATGAATCCATAAAAGTGAGAATAGTTTTAGAGAGAGGAGAAAAAGTTTATTTCTATGTTATAACATAAAGAAATATCATTTTATTTCTATATTATATAAAAAAAAATGCCAATAGTTGAATAGAACTGTAAATATGAAGACAATAGAAATGATATGGTTTACTATATCAAATTAGAAACATTTTATTTCTATATTACATTAAAAAAAATGCCCATAACTGAATAGAACTGTAAATATGAGACTGTAGCAATGGCTATGCGAAGGAAAGGAACCGAAAATTCCATTATACAACACGAAATTTTTTGTTTTCTCTCTACATCAATGCAGTCATAGTCATATCAGTTGCTCAGGGTGGAAGCCGTTCGATGAGACACTCTTTGATGTGATCCCTCACTTCCCATTTGGAAATACCGAACCCATCTCCGTCCTTAAATATCACCATCGTCACTCTCGTCTCATCAAAAAAACATCTTCTTGCACGTCAGTGGCACATCATCTGCCTTCAGAAACTCCCTTGTCAGTTCCTTTACTGCCGCCTCCACAATCCCATAGATGTGATTCAGAGCCTCTTCTTCCTTAGAACACGTCTCCCTGGATAATCCACTTTCTCCAACGCCTCTTGGGACAGCAGTTGCCCGTCCATTATCAACACTCCACTCAGCAGAAGTATACGTTGACCGATGGAAGTGATCCCATTCTTGATGTACTCGTCCAAGCTAGGCACATACTCAGCAGCTAACCACTCAGCTTCTTCGTAATAACCCAGAAGATAATCCTCCCACTGCTCCATACCAATGGATCCAGATATTAACATCAAAATTAATAACAAACCTCAAGTTAATCAATTAATACAGTAAGTCTTTCAACTTTAAAGCCTTGTATGTATGTATTAACAAAACAATTCAATACTACTTACTCCTTTTCTGAAAAAGCTAACCAATTCACGCCCCTGTTCCTTCTTTGCCTCCCAAGCAACTTCGTGAACTGTCATTGAGGTTGAGAAGAACCATCAATGGCAGGCACCCTGGCTACCCATGCTGTGTCAGAAGCAGATGGAGTAATAATTGATTCTCCACCTCCAATCGTAGCAACAAGCATCACCTTAATCTCGCTAATAATTGCCTCCGCACGTTCTGTGTAACTAGAATCCTGTTCAATTAACACAACCCAACAGGTAATCGTCATGATCAACGCTGCAATATATGTATAATTCATTTAATCTGAAATGAAAAGCAATAAAATGGTCATAGAAAACTGTGCAGTGAAATATCCAAAAGAAAAGAAAAATTTACTGACATTGTAACGCGATTTAAGAGGGAGTTGCTTATAATCGACTTTTTAGAGATTTTGGTTACGGAATCCAGCGGAAGAAATTGAGGTTAAATCTTGATTTGTTGCAGTTAAAATGGTTTTTTAATTGCATATTTGGATTCAGCACCCTGAAAAACCCCTGGAAGGCTTTGATTTTGCAGAAACTAGCTATCAAACTTGCTATTCCAATAAATTGCTGCCGGATTTTGACCGGAAAAACCCATGAAAAAAGCTTCCAAAAAATAGCATTATAGACAACTGCATTTAAGAGAATGTACAAAATCATAAGCCCAGACATTGGGATGAGGATTGGCCGTCCTTCGGATCAAGTTGTTACTGGCCAACCCACAACGCACAGTAGAGGCTGCTCCCGATTCAACAGAAACGCAGCCATTTGAAATTCTTCGAAGTGGCTAATACTAGTTAGATGCAGGGTTATAATGGCAAACCAATTTTTGATTGATTGGCTTGCCTTGTAGACAGATTGATCTGAACTTAACAGACAGGTTTAGTCTTAGGATACTGCATGTATTATGTATATATAGGGCCGCGGGTGCCTGATTTTGACTAATAGAGTTAGACCTGGAAGTAAGTCAAGTTGCACGAGAGGCAGAGAAAAGGAAAATGCAAATGCTGGCTAGAAGGGAAGTTTATATGTATTTCCAAGTCTGTTGATTTGTGATTTTTTTTCTCCGCACGCGATTGAAACTTCTGGTATATTGTATTTTTTTTTTTTTTAAATTCAAGTGAGTCAACATAATTATTTCACGTGCAGGGATCCTTAAATTGTCACTCCCTGGTCTATTCGTAACTCATGCATTTCATTTCGATGAGCTATTTGGTTAAAGGAGCAAACAAATACTTTTTAGCTCTATAGGTAGTAGCAAAAAATATTTCTTTCCTGCGTCATTAGGTATAAATTAACTGTGTCATTGGCAAAAGGATGGCAAAAGGAGTATATAGTAAATATTTTTGTTTAGTTTAAATATAGTTAAGTTTAGAGTAAAAAACGAAGTTTTCATTGAAGATGATTTGGGTAGTTGTATTTATAATCATGGGCAAAGTATAAGCCTTAGTTTTAAATATTTGTGGTTGAAAGGTTAAGTTTGATTATATTAACATTTAGTTAATTATCTTTTTTAAATTTGTTGTTTCATAACTAATATTCTTTTGACCAAATAATTTTACAAAATGTTAGTTATAATGTATGAATTAGGGAGATGTATTCATAATAATAGGCAAAGTATAAGCCTTAGTTTTAAATATTTGTGCTTAAAAGGCTAAGTTTGATTATATTAACTTTTAGTTAATCATCTTTTCTAAATTTGTTGTTTCATAACTAATATTCTTTTGACCAAATAATTTTACAAAAGATTAATTATAATGTATGAATTCACTATTATTTTTCATATTTATTTACAATTTAATTTATATAATTATAAGAATTAATAAAATTTGAATCAATAATTGTTTCATCGATAATTATTTAAAAAATTGGAATCAAAGTAACTATTTTTCACTATAAGTTTCAAGCAATAAAAATTATTTATAGACTCATTAATTGTATAATTTACTTTAATGATAATAAAATATTTTTTTATTTAAAAGATTTAAAAAATAAATGTAAATTACCTAGTACCTTCATCTTACTTTAAATATAACTAAATTAAAGTAAAAACTAATAAAAAACTAAAGTTACATATCGCAAGAAGGACACAATTACATTTGGACAAAATGTTATAATAGTTTTTGAGACATTTGTACACCATTTTGCAACAAACATTTTGGTCTCGTGATATATGTAATTCTTTTCAACAATAAATACAGAGAAAGATTTACTAACAATCAACCATAAAAATAAATATAATAATAATCTAATATTCTTATTTACTGTTTATTATGTATTAAATATATGTTTATTATGTATTAAATATATAAAATATAAAAGGTGGAAATTTAAAAACTTTTAAATTTAAATTTAAACAATAAATTTAAATTTATTGTGTAATAAATAATAACTAAAATATATTCATGATTATCGTGGATCAGATTCATAAAAATATCCTTAAATGATTAAAGAATAATGATTTTTTTTTTTAACTTTTGAAATTATAAAAATATTATATACCATAAATTTATTTAACATTATATTCATAATAAATATTAATTAAAAATAATATAATAAAAAATTTCAATAATATTAATATATAAATAATGATTTTATGAAAGTAATAATTATAAAAATAATTAATTAAAATTTGTAATAATATAATTGAAGGTTTAATTATATTTTATTAATTTTATTTTTAAAAAACTATTTAAGTAATATTATTTATTAATAAAAAAATAATTTTACTGAAATAATATATTAAAAGACTTCAAATATAAAACATAATAAAAAAAATCTATTGTTCATTTAAATAATTTCATAAAATTATTTATTGATGATGATGATGATGATGGTTAACGTCCACTGAGACCAAACTTTGGTCTATCGGACCTAAAGAAATGAATTATTTAGTTTGATTTAAGATTTTATTCCTATGCTCAAAAATCTTGGAGAGAAGCCTCCCAAGCTCACTGTAATTTTGACAACGTAAAAGGCTAGGAAGGTCAATATTGCAACAAAGATTTTGAAATTGAGATCTAATGTGGTTGTATGCGAGGCACTCTAAGAGGAAGTGATTTTCATCCTCAATGTTTGTATTCTTATAGAGATGGCAGAACCTTTCCATCCATGGTGTTTTAGGAATTGCCCAATGACCCATTTCACTATGGAGCTCATGAGAGTTCGTTCTAATCTTGGCTATACTAATTTTCTTCTTTGAGCTAGTTAAAACAGAGAGATACTTTTGATCTTCTAGGGTGGGGTTCATGACCTCCTTATAATATCTTGATTTTCTTTTAGCTGCTAAATCTTTCTCACACCATATTTTTTCTTTGAACTTAGAAGTAATAATATTTTTAATGTTATTAATGTTTTTCAATGCAACATTCTCGTCAATCTCCCAATGGTTTAACCAAGCCCTGGTGTCTTTATACCAACCTCGTTTGAGCCTTAGGTGGTTTTGGCTGGAATTTAAAGCTAGCTTAGGAAGTCTATGGCCTCCTATTTTATTGAGTTTTTGCTTGTACAAAAAAAGCCTAGTCATAGCTAGGCTCTCAATAAGGGAAAGACCCACTTCTATAAGGAGAATATGATAGGGTGTGTTGCTTTTAATTTTGAGGTTATACGTCATAAAACGCTTCTGGATTGGCTCAATCTTTCTCCAGGATTCTCTAGAGATGCTACAACCCCAAACCTCACATCCATAAAAGTTAACCGGAGTGACTAAAGTTTCAAAGAGGAACTTCTTTCTATCCCACATTATGAGGTTTGTCGTTCTACAATTATTTTCAAGACCAAAATAAGCTTTCCATCCCCCATTAATCTTTTTCTTAATGTTGTAGTTCTAGTTGAGCTTGTGATGAATATCAATTCCTAGGTACCTGTAAGAAGACACTTCCTCCAAGTTACTATTATCATACATAAAATTAGTATAAGTGCCCTTCCTCGATTTGATAATCATAATTTTTGTTTTGTCATTGTTAACAATCATACCCATGATAGAGCATAAATCCTTAAGTATAAGTTGCTTATTAGATCAGATGGGCACCTTGCGAGAAGAACAATATCGTCAACGTAGAGAAGAAGGATGATGACTATCCCAGCTAAGATCGTGCCAGCCATCCTACTTCCTCTAAACAACCTTCTAGCTTGTCGATGTAAATGCCAAATATGGTAGGGGAGAGGGGGCAACCTTGTTTAACTCTGATATAACACTTAATATCTTCTGACCACCCCTCATTTCTCTTTAACTTGGCAATTACATTCTCGTATAACCTTATAGCGGCAGCTCTCAACTCAAAATGAACCTTTAGCTCTTCTAATCTATTCCAAAGGTTGTTTCTAGGAACTGTATCGAAGGCTCTTCTAAAGTCCACAAAGCAACAAAAGAGATTGGATTTATCATTGTGGCATTCCTCCACAATGATCCTAAGCGTAACAAGGTGGTCTGTTGTTGAGTGCTTCTTTCTAAAACCCACTTGGCCTTTAGCCCGCTGACCTTCACTTTCAAGCCGTATGCTCAACTTCCTTTCCAAAATAATACCATATAACTTGGCTACGAGAGGGTTGATCATAACTGTCCGATAATTAGAGGGGTTATTTGTATCCCCACTTTTAAAAATGGGGATAATGAAGCTTTGAGTCCATGGTTTAAGGAACCCTTGCTTGACCGCTTGATTGAAAAGCTTGTTAATGTGGGGGATGAGGGTATGACCTCCAATTTTTAAGATTTCCACCTGGTAACCTTCAATGTCCTTAGCTTTCCCATTAGCCAAGCAATTAACCCCAAAATCAATGTCTTCTAATGAGAAAACTTATTTCGCTGTGAGCAGGGTTTCAAAGCTATCCATGACATTTGGAGATTCATAAATATTTTTAAGATAGGAATTCCAGTCGTGTAAAGCAATTTTGTTATTATCTTTAGTTTTCCTAGTTAGAATCTGCCTCCAGAATTTCTTAGGAGCTACCTTAGAGAGGTGTAAGAGATTCTCTTGTCTTTTACAAATAAATTGCCTTTTTTTCCTTTTAGTTAGGGCTCTGTATATTTTTATCTTGCCAATTTTAAGAGATTCATCAACAACTTCCTTAATTGATCTCCTCGCACTTTTACAATCTTTATCATACCATGGGTTGGTTTTGCTATTTCTTTTACTACTTGAAACCTCAATCGAGAACTTTTTAATAGAATATGAGAGGGTTGTAGTAAAATTATGATAGAGATCTTCTATGTTCTCTATATTAGATAAAGGAAGCAAATTAGCTTTTAATTCATTTAGAAAGAGATCCTTTTTATTTCTATCAAAGATTAACTTCTTTTGGCTATAAGGATTATCTTCTATGGGATCTCTATGCATGACAAAATTGAGAGTTATAAGTAAAGGCCTATGATCAGAGTCAGGCTCGTAATTGTTTAAGATGTCAAAATTTGTTATTTCGTTGTATAGAGGGAGATCAGAGTTAACATAGTCTACCACGCTGCTACCAAGCCCATGGATGCAGGTCATCTGGCTAGAATTTGGCCACTTCTTTAGACCGTTGCAAATTATGAGATCCTGAGCACTACAGAGCTTGACTAGCTCCAACCCAAACAAATTCTCCCCGAGGTCTTCAGAGCTCCTTTTGTACCGGCTAGCCAAAGGAAGGTCTTTGTCTAACCAAAGAGGATTAGGGTTGGAATGATTGCTTAGAAGAATAGCTTGGTTTCTTGAAGTTCGAGCATTAAAGTCACCCATTAAAAGGATATTGCCTTCATTCCTTAGGCTAGAAATATCATTCTCTAAACCATTGTAAGGACTATTTTTATCTAGATTCTTTTTCTTATAGAAGTTAGAATTGATGGGGGGGAAATAATAGATTGCTATGTAGGTCTTTTTATCATAAATGTTAGATTTCGATCCAACTATATTGGTTGTAAGGGTCTTTTTTATAAATCCTAGCATGGGGAGAGATGTTCTTCTTAAATCTAACAAGCTATACCCCTAATGCCTCTACAGGAGGATCGCTTAGTAGACAATAATGTAAAGCCATCTATGTTAGGGACCTTAGATTCTTTGTGCTCCCAAGTTTCAACAAGCAAAATAATATCAACATTATTCGAGATCCAACTTAACTTGGGGCCTTTGTTCCATGGAAAGCCCTGACAGTTCCAAGAAAGAATCCCAAGCATGTTGAATTGCTATTTATTATTATCTTTTTGGTTTCTATCTCGAATAACGACTTTTCTATTTCTTATTATTGCCCATTTTCCTTCCTTCCTAGCTTCCTTTACCTTTTGAACCTCCTTTCTGAGTTTTTCTTGATCTTCTGGAATGAGATCTTCATTTATAAATATTCTCGTTCCTTTTAGACTTGAGGTTTTACTAAGTATGTCATACTTATGGTCACTAGAGCTCACCTTTATTCGGATTAGCTTTCCTTTATTCTCAGTTAGTTTTCCCAACCTTGTTGCTTCTGTGAGACACGTTGTTTCAATTTGTAATCTATTATGTAATTCTATCTGGGCTATGGCTAAAGTATCCTCATCTACCTCCTCTTTCACACTGAAGATTATAAGGGTCAAGGCCCTTTTGTTACACTCATGGTCTAATTCTATCAATTTTTTCATTTCATCTTTAATTGGTTTGATATCTAATTTACTTGCCACACTATTTATGGTGAGGCAGCTATTAACTTTTTCTTCTAGCTCTTTAATCATGTCCTTCATTTTAAGACTCTCTAAAGTATCAACATCTACTTGTTGGGATGTTTTGTTCATATCTTGGTTTTCTATAACCTGCAACCTAGTTTGCATTGTCTCCATCTTATTCTCCAATAGTTATATTTTATTTCCTATTTGTTTTTGGATCTTGTCTTCAAGAGACGTGAATTTATTTTCCAGCATGGCTGCTAACTCTATTTGTAGCTTGACTTCTCTTTCTTCTCTATGTTTCTCTAAAGACTCTATATACTCATAGAGGCTCTGTAGAGTAACTGTGCTAGGTATACCTTTAGTAATCTTTGGTAATTGTGGTGAATTATTCATCCTTGAAAATATATGAGAAGATATGTATTAGAAAAATATAAGGAATGTGTGCACCTAATATCAACAAGCTAGACCGCAGACGCACATGCCCCAGATTGTTTTTTTATTACCGCAGAGAGATCATGAATTTTTACCGCAGAGAGATCATAAATTATGACTATGGATCGTAAATTATTACCACAGAGAAATCGTAAACTATTACTGCAGAGAGATCATAAATACATCACCCTAAATTATTACCGTAGAGAAATGGTAATATGTAAGTACCATACTATTTATTAAAACCATACTAAGTCCAACAAATCTTGGGTGTCACATCAGGCTTCCATAACATCATTAATAACACTAATTTTTTTGAACTAACACTCAACCTATACAACGAAAAACTAAAAAATGATTTTAAAATATAAAACAAGACCCCAACCAGATTAACCAATCACCATCCAAAACAAAACAATAGAATTAAAAGATATATAAAAATAAATTAATTTATTTTTGCAATGTTCACATTAGAAAATGTTATTTAATTTTTTGTCAAATTAAGAATAGTGTGAATGTCAACGCCTAAGAGATAATAATGTAGCCTATGCGAGCGAAATATTTTATCATTAAAACTAATTCGATAACTTTGGATGAAACCACTATCAATGATAACCCTAATCTCTTTTTAGCAACTTTCCCAAACCACTACCAATGATAACTTTAATCACCTTTCACCAAGACACTTCCTCCAAGTTATTATTGTCATACATAAAATTAGTGTAAGTGCCCTTCCTGGATTTGATAATCATAACTTTTGTTTTGTCAGTGTTAACAATCATACCCATGGTAGAGCAGAAATCCTTAAGAAGTATAAGTTGCTTATTAAGATCAGATGGGCACCTTGCGAGAAGAACAATATCATTAGCGTAGAGAAGAAGGATGATGACTATCCCAGCTAAGATCGTGCCAGCACATCCTTCTTCCTCTAAACAACCTTCTAGCTTGTCGATGTAAATGCCAAATAGGGTAGGGGAGAGGGGGCAACCTTGTTTAAATCTGATATTACACTTAATATCTTTTGACCACCCCTCATTTCTCTTTAACTTGGCAATTACATTCTCGTATAACCTTATAGCGGTAGCTCTCAACTCAAAATGAACCTTTAGCTCTTCTAATATGTTCCAAAGGTTGTTTCTAGGAACTGTATCAAAAGCCTTTCTAAAGTCCACAAAGACACAAAAGAGATTGGATTTATCATTGTGGCATTCCTCCATAATGATCCTAAGTGTAATGAGTTGGTCTGTTGTTGAGTGCTTCTTTCTAAAACCCACTTGGCCTCTAGCTCGCTTACCTTCACTTTCAAGCCATATGCTCAACTTCCTTTCCAAAATAATACCATATAACTTGGCTAGGAGAGGGTTGATCATAATTGTCCGATAATTAGAGGGGTTATTTGTATCCCCACTTTTAAAAATGGGGATAATGAGGCTTTGAGTCCATGGTTTAAGGAACCCTTGCTTGACCGCTTGATTGAAAAGCTTGTGAATGTGGGGGATGAGGGTAAGACCTCCAATTTTTAATATTTCCACCTGGTAACCTTCAATGTCCTTAGCTTTCCCATTAGCCAAGCAATTAACCCCAAAATCAATGTCTTCTAATGAGAAAACTTATTTTGTTGTGAGCAGGGTTTCAAAGTTATCCATGACATTTGGAGATTCATAAAGCTTTTTAAGATAGGAATTCCAGTCGTGTAAAGCAATTTTATTATTATCTTCATTTTTCCTAGTTAGAATCTGCCTCTAGAATTTCTTAGGAGATACCTTAGAGAGGTGTAAGAGATTCTCTTGTCTTTTACAAATATATTACCTTTTTTTTCCTTTTAGTTAGGGCTTTGTATATTTTTATCTTGCCAATTTTAAGAGATTCATCAACAACTTCCTTAATTGCTCTCCTCACACTTTCACAATCTTTGTCATACCATGGGTTGGTTTTGCTATTTCTTTTACTACTTGAAACTTCAATTGAGAGCTTGTTAATAGAATATGAGAGGGTTGTGGTAAAATTATGATATAGATCTTCTATGTTGTCTATATTAGATAAAGGAAGCAAATTAGTTTTAATTCATTTAGAAAGAGATCCTTTTTATTTCTATCAAAGATTAACTTCTTTTGGCTATAAGGACTATCTTCTATGGGATCTCTATGCATGACAAAATTGAGAGTTATAAATAAAGACCTATGATCAGAGTCAGGCTCATGGTTGTTTAAGATGTCAAAATTTGTTATTTCATTGTATAGAGGGAGATCATAGTTAACATAGTATACCACGCTGCTACCAAGCCCATGGATGTAGGTCATCTGGCTAGAATTTTGTCACTTCTTTAGACTGTTGCAAATTATGAGATCCTGAGCACTACAGAGCTTGACTAGCTCTAACCCAAACAAATTCTCCCTGAGGTCTTCAGAGCTCCTTTTGTACCGGCTAGCCAAAGGAAGGTCTTTGTCTAACCAAGGAGGAATAGGGTTGGAATGATTGCTTAGAAGAATAGCTTGGTTGCTTGAAGTTCGAGCATTAAAGTCACCCATTAAAAGGATATTGCCTTCATTCCTTAGACTACAAATATCATTCTCTAAACCATTGTAAGTACTATTTTTATCTAGATTCTTTTTCTTATAGAAGTTAGAATTGATGGGGGGGAAATAATAGATTGCTATGTAGGTCTTTTTACCATAAATGTTAGATTTCGATCCAACTATATTGGTTGTA
The DNA here is from genome assembly GCA_031772625.1 of Pinus tabuliformis. Lineage (NCBI taxonomy): Eukaryota > Viridiplantae > Streptophyta > Pinopsida > Pinales > Pinaceae > Pinus > Pinus tabuliformis. The sequence continues at coordinate 965,193,067 of CM062820.1, forward strand.
ATGGTATTTTTTATAAATCCTAGCACGGGGAGAGATGTTCTTCTTAATGTAACAAGCTATACCCCCAATGCCTCTACGGGAGGATCACTTATTACAGGTAGACCATAATGTAAAGCCATCTATGTTAGGGACCTTAGATTCTTCGTGCTCCCAAGTTTCAACAAGCAAAATAATATCAACATTATTCGAGATCAAACTTAGCTTGGGGCCTTTGTTCCATGGAAAGCCCCGACAATTCCAAGAAAGAATCCCAAGCATGTTGAATTGCTATTTATTATTATCTTTCTGGTTTCTATCTCGAATAACGGCTTTTCTATTTCTTATTATTGCCCATTTTCCTTCCTTCCTAGCTTCCTTTACCTTTTGAACCTCATTTCTGAATTTTTCTTGATCTTTTGGAATGAGATCTTCATTTATAAATATTCTCGTTGCTTTTAGACTTGAGGTTTTACTAAGTATGTCATACTTATGGCCATTAGAGCTCACCTTTATTTGGATTAGCCTTCATTTATTCTCAGTTAGTTTTACCAACCTTGTTGCTTCTGTGAGACACGTTGTTTCAATTTGTAATCTATTATGTAGCTCTGTCTGGGCTATGGCTAAAGTATCCTCATCTACCTCCTCTTTCACACCAAAGATTATAAGGTTCAAGGCCCTTTTGTTACGCTCATGGTCTAATTCTATCAATTTTTTCATTTCATCTTTAATTGGTTTCATATCTAATTTATCTACCACACTATTTAGGGTGAGGATGCTATTAACTTTTTCTTCTAGCTCTTTAATCATGTCCTTGATTTTAAGACTCTCTAAAGTATCAACATCTACTTGCTAGGATGTTTGGTTCATATCTTGGTTTTGTTTTTCTATAACCTGCAACCTAGTCTCCATTATCTCCATCTTATTCTCCAATAGTTCTATTTTATTTTCTATTTGTTTTTGGATCTTGTCTTCAAGAGATGTGAATTTATTTTCCAGCATGGTTGCTAACTCTGTTTGTAGCTTGACTTCTCTTTCTTATCTATGTTTCTCTAAAGACTCTATATACTTATAGAGGCTCTGTAGAGTAACCGTGCTAGGTCTACCTTTAGTAATCTTTGGTAATTGTGGTGAATTATTCATACTTGAAAATATATGAGAAGGTATGTATTAGAAAAATATAAGGAATGTGTGCACCTGATATCAGCAAGCTGGACCGTAGACGCACATGCCCCGGATTGTTTTTCTATTATCATAGAGAGATCGTGAATTTTTACCGCAGAGAGATCGTAAATTATGACTGCAGGTCGTAAATTATTACCACAGAGAAATCGTAAATTATTACCGCAGAGAAATCATAAATACATCACCCTAAATTATTACCGCAGAGAAATGGTAATATGTAAGTACCATACTATTTATTAAAACCATACTAAGTCCAACAAATCCCAGGTGTCACATCAGGCTTCCATAACATCATTAATAACACTAATTTTTTTTGGCATTTATGAACTAACACTCAACCTATACAATGAACATCTAAAAAATGATTATAAAATATAAAACAAGACCCCAACTAGATTAACCAATCAACATCCAAAACAAAACAATAGAATTAAAAGATATATAAAAATAAATTAATTTATTTTTGCAATGTTCACATTAGAAAATGTTATTTAATTTTTGGTCAAATTAAGAATAGTGTGAATGTCAACGCTTAAGAGATAATAATGTAACCTATGCGAACAAAATATTTTATCATTAAAACTAATTCGATAACTTTGGATGAAACCACTATCAATGATAACCCTAATCTCTTTTTAGCAACTTGCCCAAACCACTACCAATGATAACTTTAATCTCTTTTCACCAATGGTAACCCTAATTTGTTTTGAAATTTCAACACTCATTACCATAAATGTTTTCACAATGTTGATTTCACTATTATAGGCTTCACTATTATAGGAAGGGAATTTTTAAGACATTTTTTTAAGACAAAAAATATTTTGTCTTAAAAAATCACTTTTTATTTTAGTTATTTTAGATTAAAATTTAATATCAATTGAATTGTCTTAAATATAAAATTTAAAATAAAAGTTTGAGACAAAAATATTTTAAGACAAAATTTTATATTTAAGACAAAATAATTTGAGACAAAATAATTTGAGACAAAAATATTTGTATACAAAACTTTATATTTAAGACAAAAACAGTTTTCTACAAAAATATTTTAAGACAAAATTTTATATTTAAGACAAAAAAAGTTTGAGACAAAAATATTTGCCTAACGCTTATTATTTCAACTTAAGGTGGATGAGGATCTGTTGATTTTTATTTTTATTTTAATTCACAGCCTAGATTGATTCTCAAGGGAATATGCTCAACATATGCTTGGTCTGAATGCTTATCAAGGGTTGTAGTGTGTTACAAAGTTTGTTAGGTTGCATTGAATTTTAATAAATTTAAAAAGTTAGACAAGCTAAAAAATTAGATTCGTGCCAAGTGTCTCCCCACCCATCAATTTCCTAGGGATTTTAGATTATTCCAATTCTAATAAGTTCCTCCATGATAAGTTCCTCATTATTATTTATAACATTCATTTATATATAAGCAAATTTTATTTAGCAAAATGGTCAATTACTTTTAATAAATTTAAAAAAAATTATTAATGCCAAGTGGCTCCATGCCCACCAATTTCTTAGGATTTGAAATTATTCCAATTCTAATAAGTTCCTCCATGATAAGTTCCTCATTATTATTTATAACATTCATTTATACATAAGAAAAAATTATTTAGCAAAATGGTCCATTTTACAATAAGATGTGTAATTCTTTTTTTTCTCAAGTTAAAGTTGACTCATAACTTTTTTATACATGGTTAATGAGGTAAATGTGTGCATTGGTAAAACATTTTTAGTGTTGCAATCATATTTTTTGTTATATTTATGAAGCCTTATTTTTTTTAGTGCTGTAATATTTTTGACGTGGTTGTAATAGTTTAAGACAATTTTTTTTATTTAAGACACAAACAATTTCACAAAATATTTTAAGACAAAACTTTATATTTAAGACAATGGCCACTTAAGACAATGGAAATTAAGATGAAACTCATTTAAGACAGTTAACAATTAAGATAAAACCATATCAATTTAAGACAATATTATCTAACACCTGCAAAATTGACTCTGACAGTGCGCCCTAAGTCCGTCAGCTTGTAGGCTACTATTGTCTCATGCCTATACCGAGGCTGTTATTTCACTTACCATTCACATTATCTTATATAAAGACAATGATTTGTTGGGCTCTTAGTTTTGTGGGGGTAGCCAACTCTGAAGAACACGACAACTTTTCCTAGCAAGATTTCCCGGACATCAATTCCTCTTTTGTCCCTTTGATCTCTGCTGATACGATTAGAGACAACTTGTCTATCATTGCATTCAGGAAGTTTGCACAAAGATTCCATGAGTGGATATGGGATAATTATATTTTTTATTTTTGAAAATAGATATTCAAACCACATGAAATTTAATCATATCAATTTCTTTCTTTTATATTATATTTTTCCTTTTTAATTAAATATAAAATTAGAATATGCTAATTATGTTATTTTTCTAATTAATTATAAAATTAAAATATAACATTTTGAAAAGTTAGAATATTTTTAACTAATTTTTAAGTATTTAATTTAATGTATATTTATTTGAAAATTATATTAAAAATTACATAAAAGTAATAAATTAAAGATAATTTGATTTCAAAACAATTACAATATACATACCACATTCTAAAAATATAATTACATCGAAGGTGTTCCTCTACGGGCTTTGGCTGGGAAGATTTGGTCAATCAGAGCATTTAATTTTCGTCCTACTCTGTCAAATCAATTTTTACCACATGGCAGGATCTCACAACTCTTGGATTTCATCTCCGATCTCTGAGTTCAGTCTTCTCTTTCATCGGTTGTCTCGAGTTCGAGTCTCAGGATGTGTTTTCAGTCTCAGTGCTGCCCACAGTTGCAATGCAGCACTAGTGCGAGCCCAAGGGTGAGGAATATTGAAAATGATCCCTTGACTGAAGGTTTGGTTTTGTTGCCTCCCTGCTCTAGATAAGCATGTTGAGGACTGGTATTAGGATTTCCATAAGTACATGTGCAATGTGTTTGCAGATGATGCATCGTCTTGTTCATGGCTGCAATTGTGCTCTTGCCCACGAGTGGTGTAGGAGCAACTTGTTCCAGTGGGAGTTGTCAGGTTGTGGGATCAAATCACATAACCCACATCTGCTATTTTGGCTGTAATAATCTTAGAATCAATCAAGGAAATAAGAGGGTATTCTCATTCGTTTCTCCCTTTTTTTCCCAACAGGTCCATGATATTTGTACAAAGGATAGTGACTGTGTCATGGGTCTTCAATGCATATTGTGTAGTTTAGTGGGCGACTCGAGTTACAGATGCACCAGGACTAATACTACAAATCCAACTTTAAAGGCATCATTCTCAACTTTGAAATATTCTGATTGATTTTCATTTAATTTCTCTGCAAATCATTGACATTTTCTTTTATTTTTGTTTAGGTGGGTGACCTACCTTTCAATAAATACTCATGGTTGATGACCCACAATTCTTATGCAATCGTCAAAGAAGAATCATAGACGGGTGTCCAAAGATTCACTTACAATAACCAAGAAGTTAGCGTTACAGATCAGTTAAATGTATGTATGGCCTGTAAAATATTTCAAGGCAATTAGGGTATTTGAATCGTTGGGAATTTAGCCGAGACTTCAAGCAATTAGGGTATTTAATTTGGGGAATTTTTTGTAGAATGGTGCTAGAGGGCTAATGTTGGACATGTATGATTATGAGAATGATGTTTGGGTCTATTAATACTTTGGAGGAAATTGCTACAATTTCACAACTTTTGTAGGTTAAAATCCCAAGTCCCTTAATTAACTACTGCAAATTTTTTTATTGTTTAAATTAAATATGTTTGAGCATAATTTTCCACATTCGAAGTGTTATTCAGGTTGTTAGGGTGTTATTTTTCACTGTAAATCAATGCACCATACCTCCAGGTCCACATTATTCAGGAGATTTGAATTTACCCAAATGCTCAATAATATTGATGGTAACCAGTGAAACTAAAGCCTTGGATGTAAAGTTAAACCAGTCTTACTCATATTGAGGTCTATTTCATTTAAGATATTTGAACCTAGCCATGTCAAGCATTAAATACATTGATAGATTACAATTGATTATAGATTTTGTCAACCCTGTTTAAATTTAACTAAACCAATATTTAAATATTTTGTTTATTTGGAATATGGTTCTGTTACAGATGCCAGTTGTGAATACATTGAAGGAGATTCAAGCATTTCTGGCAGCCAATCCCTTTGAAATCATCACCATATTCATCAAGGACTATGTCAAAGCTACCAAAGGTTTGACCAAAGTCTTCACCGAAGCTGATTTGATGAAGTATTGGTACCCAGTGTCTGCCATGCCCAAATATGGCAGTGATTGGCTCACTGTGAGTGACATGGTCGTGAAAAAATATCGCCTTATAGTATTCACCTCAATAGCTTCCAAAGAGGCTTCAGAGGGAATTTCTTATCAATGGAACTATGTGGTGGAAAATCAATGTAAGTTTTACAAAACCTATCCCATGCCTTTAATGATGTATAGGGAGGGATTGATGAGAAGTTATTTTGGTAGATGGGGATGTTGGTTTGGTAGCAGGATCCAACACTAATCACGTTGAATCGAAGAATCTAAGCTCAAAATCCTAGTCGTTGGTTCTCGAGAATTTCTTCCCAGATCAACCTAGTGTATCCAAATCCTACGTAGAAAATTTTGATGCACTCTTAAACATTTTGAGCATGTGTCACCAGGTTACAGGAAACCGATGGGCTAATTTCTTAGCAATGGATTTCTTTCAAGTGCAATTTATCACTTCATTTTTTTCAATTTACACAGACCAATCTTTAACCTTGGTGGGTTTTATGACATACACATAGAGGTTAAATTTTATTGATCCATGTTAAACTAGGATTGTTACATTCACATCTATTTTTGATCATTGTTTTATTTTTCTTTTCACAACAATGGTCCTAAAGTGAAAGTGGGTTTGGTTTTTTGAATTTACACAAACCCCAATCTTCAACCTTAGTGGGTTTTATGACATTCACAGAGAGGTTAAATTTTATTGATCCATGTTAAACTTAGATTGTTGCATTCACATTAGTTTCTGATCATTGTTCTATTTTTATTTTCACACCATGCAATATTCACCGCAGAATGTTCTCACACATTCCATTTTCTGTGTATTGCTTCAAATGTAAAGCACGACAACCTGATTTGTCCCATTTGCAGAGAAAAATGGAAGGAAGTATTCCTCTTTCATTTACTACAGAGCTCTAGACAGGGTATTCCTCTGGCATTTACTACAAAGCTTTAGACAAGGTATTCCTCTTGCATTTACTACAGATCTCCAGCTTTGGGACAAATCCATTTTAATTGATAAGTTGAGTCGGGAAAACCTAAGACGGTGGGAAGTTGTTATATGAAAAAAGAGTTATTCGTTAGTATTGGAGATGTCATTTTGGAGAAATAAAGGATTGATTCATGCATATATATTAAAAGTTATTTCTTATATTGGAATTTATTTTATGAATATTGTATGGAATGATTATTGTCTAGATTTTCTATGTGCTAATGATTATTGGAGATATTTTGATGGAATCTTAGCAATGGTATTGTATGCATTACACATCTTAGAATTTGTATGAAAATTGCATGAGTGAATATTTAGACTAGCTCTCCTCATTGACTTTACTCCCCGACAATGAGGGGATGCAAGTCAAGTCACAGGTCATAAGAAAAGGTGTGACTTGCACATCGCAAGTCAAGTCTCATGCCCAAAGGTGTGACTTGTGACTTGTCACCTGGAATAAGAAAAATGTGCAATCACTTGGTCGCTTGTGATAGGTTTAGATGGGTCGCAGGTCATAGGTCACAAAATAAGATCATATTTGACAAATGACTATGCTTCCAAATTGTGACCAACGACTTGGAAAAGTGTATAGACTAAGGGAAGGTCACATTTCAGTTTTGAGTGGTTAATTGCGATTTTGGGCCTAGTGAGAAAAACCAAGTTTTGGCCCCTTAGAGTCAAGCTTGCTAGGTCTTTTGGAAACCATAGATAGGTTAGAGAAGGGACAAAACCCTAGGAAACCAAAGGCAAAGGGAGATAAGAAATCAAGTATGGGGTGTCTCCAAAATTTTGAAAGAGTCGAAATTTTTTGGGGTTGTTGTAGCAGCTACAATAGAAACCCAAGAGAAAACAAGACCCTTGATATTAAGGACATAAAAAAAATGTAGAAATTGTAAGAAAATTGATCACACAGAATCTAAATTCCAATAACCAAAGTGTGATAACTTGAATAAAAATATCTTAAGAAAACATTTTAGAAGACAATCTACAAAGAAATGAAGTTTCTTACTAGATTAGTGTCCTCACTCCAACCAAAAGAGTGTGCATCCAATGCAAATTTCATTATCCCACCATTGTAATAACAAACCTCAACATAATGTTCAAAGGACATTCAAAAGTTAAAAGTGAGCATGCAAATAATTGATACACAAGTCATATCGTATCTCGCCAATTAAATGTCCTTACCCAAACTTAAGTAGGTAAGAGGGTATGACTAATAAACAAAAAGTTGGGTCACATAAAAGTATATAAAACAAGGAAATATGAGATATAACAAGTTTCCTTTAGATTGATGGTTATCCATGATGAGGGTTTTTACCAACTGTATAAGGTTAAACTATTTTAATTGAATTCATAAAGGGTCTTTTGGAATTTTACTGTGGTGGTTGTCGGTATAGTTATAATGCCAAAAATGAGATCAATGAGCAAGGGCATGGGACATTGCTTGTCTTCTCTCCAATCTGTGTGTCGATTCACTATGGTGAGCAAATATTTACATATAACATCTAACACCCACACATAAACACTATATTGGTTGTAGAGCACCTCAATTAATATTAATTTAATTATATTAATAATATTATTATTATGAAAAATATAATATTATTAATAACACAATTATTAATAATATTAATAAATTAATTATATATAAGAGTGTTTGAATTATTTTTTTGATAGTGGAAATGGATTCAACACCACTAAGAACCCCTGGGGCACCCAAAATCCTGAAGCATAATAGCTATAACCAAGATTTCCAAAAAAAATCTACTAAACGTTTTTCAAACTCTTGCCAGAATTTTTATTGTTTTCTAAGCGAAATTGTGGCCTCATTAGACTACGAATTATAATAATATTTATATTAATAACATTAATAACATTAATTTATGATTAATATTACTATTATTAATAAAATTTACTCAATGATATTAACGTCAATATTATATCAAGAATATTGATGATGATGATGATGATGATGATGATAGTAGCATCATTTCCCCGATAAGGGTGCAAGCCAAGAAGGAATTCATTGTGGGCCTAACACCGCCATGGTTAGAAGACCAAGAGTAATAAATTTTGAGGGGTGGCATGGCCACCCCCTCACATGCACTTGTATGTGTAATGGTATGGTGAAGTACACGGGTGTAATTGAGGATGCATGTTCCATGAGGTGAAATCTTGAAGGGTGGAGTAAGTTGGTGGGCATGTATCATTTTTGGTGTTTTCTAGAGATGCTTCTTAATCTTGTTGAGAGGTGGGATGCAAGGAGAAAGGCAGGACCAGAGGAGGATGGGAAACCCTCTAGTTTTAGGATAGATTAGGTGTGGCAGTAGGGTATGGATGCATGTGGGTATTTTATGCTTGCATTTTCCCTCCCTTTGATTCTTATGTGTTACTTGGATGTCGGTGATTTATTTGAATGGCTAATTTCCTGGCGTGAGAATCGACAACTAGTCTCATGTTATGCCTGGAATTAGGTTTCTATGTCTGGTTATCTTTGTTCTGGGACCTTTTACCATCCTTAGTGTGTGTTTATCCAAGTAGCCTCGAGAAAGGCTTGAACTTGAATTTTTGGTCCTACTCCTCGCCCATCGGAATGAATTTGTGATTCCTACATTAGGGAGGATGGGTTTTTTATGATTTTGTTATATGGTCCAAGAACTTATTTGGTTATGGTTATCTCCCAGGCTGGAGGTTTAGTTTGTAGATCCTAGATGAGGTACAGGAATTGCCCAAACTGATATCCTCTCCTCTTTCACTAGGTTGGGGTCATAGATGATATATTGGGAAGCCCTCTTTCAAATGAAGTTTTAATTCTCCAATTTATAGTATGTTTGTATGGTTATTCAATGTACATGAACCTGCTCCACGATATTGTTTGTTTATCAGGATTCCCTCTCTTAGAAGGTTCAATGCTATCTCAGTTTGAATTTTTCCTACAGATAACATAATTTTTACATGGCATATCCAATCCTTGGCAATTCAGTTAGCACTTGTAGAAGATTCCAACCAGAATCTGGATTGGGGCACAAGATCTCGATCAACCTCTAGCGACTAGACATTAAGGTATAGCTTTGAGAACACAAATAATTATTTTACATGGATGGACATGGCTCGTCTGGGTCTAAGGCACTGTAATAATACCAATCCTAGCCGAGGTCGAGGCCGAGGGTGGAAGTTCACCAACACAAGTTGAGGTGACGGTAAACACCAAGCTAGTAGAGGGAGGGGTCATGGAGGGAGGTTCCACTCACAGGTGGAGGTTGTCACCTTATATAGGGATTCCTCCTCGAACCCAGTAGGCTCCAAGTTGGAAGAGTGGGAGGAAATGTTGAATTATGAACCTGAGTCAATCATGGCTGCGTTAGTGCGATACTGGGGTAATATTTTGGCAAACTCGAGACACACTAGAGGGAGAAGGAATCTATACACTCATAAATTGCTTCTATATTAGAGAATGAATGCCTTGATGGCCAAAGTTATGGCAGTGATAGCAGGAGACCCCTTGTAGACACAGGAAGAGTTGGCCTTGCTCCAACAAGATATATAATAGGTGAAGTTTAATATGAATCAAGTGCATGGGTGACTTGCAAGAATTGAAACTCACATTCCATGCATTCCTCCTAGCCCAGTAAGGATCCACTACAAAGGATCCAACTCTTATTGAGTCGTCTGATGATTAGTGTTTTTTACTTACAGTTAGAAGCCCTTGGGCATTGTCAATATAGTGATAGAGGTCAACATGATATCTCATTATTTTTAGCTTTTCAAGACTTCGTTGAGACATTTAAATTTTTGTTAGGATATGACTCCACTAGATGGTCAACAGACTTGGTTTCCCTTTGGGAAGGTTGAGACCATCTGGTTCTTTTTTGAACTTGCATGTACAATCTTTCTTTTTAAAGAAATAGAAGGACCCAAAGCCAACTTACAAAAAATAATAGTAGCATCATTAATAACATTAATGTAATAACATTAACATTAATATTAACAACAATAATACATAATAATTTGATATTTCAATGTGATGAACAAATATAATGTTTCAAAGTGAAAAAAATCACCCACGTGACATTGTGATGAAGATATCCCTATATCCCATTAAGCATAACCCTTCACCCTTCATCGAGTCCACATTGTGGTGCAATCTAAGAAAACCTGACATCACATGACAAGCATATCACAACATTACAGCACAATGGACATTACCTAATGTCACATGGTGACATACAAAACTCTTTATTGTGACATATGTATAAAACCCCAACATCGCAATGGGATGAACATAGCCCAATGCTACAATGTGACTAACCTAATCCGACATTGCAATATTGCAAACATATTCCAATGTCACAAAGTGACACACATAATCCACAATTAGAATGTTCTCAATAAAACAATATATCACAACATGGTCAACCACATAAAACATGCTCAAACATAGTCAACTATGTCCCATCATTGTCATCATGGTCAACCATGTTCAACAATGGAAAAAACATAGCCAACCATGGTCAAACATGGTTATGTATGGACAACCATTGTCAAGCATAATTAACTTTAGACAACATGGTCAACCATGGGCAAAGCATCAACTACGGTCAATCATTGTCAAAAGTTGACATACCTAATTTGGATGGTCAACGTGTTCTAACACCAACCATAGTCAACATTGGTGCCATGGTGAACCATAGTCACTATGGGCATCATGGTCAACCACAATCATCTATAGGTAAACAATGATAAATAATACTCAACCATTGTTAACCTAGGCATCATTTTCAGCCATATTCAACCATAAGCATCATATTTAACATGCTCAATGTCAACAAGGGTATAAACATAATATATTCATTAAAGTTTATAATAAATTTATATAATAAATTTAATACCTAATATTTAATTTTATATTCATTAATATCCAAGTGTTGCAATATTTAATTTTTAATTTAACTTTTATAATTGTATTATAATATAGCTTTAATATTACTTTAACTTTATATTGTTCACAATATAAATTTAATTATTTTAATATTATTTATACTATGAAAAACAACAAATGATGTTGCACTATGATAACAAACACCATTATAATGTGATGAATAATATCCATAATCATAATATGACAAACAATAACTACCATGACAATGTGACAAACAACAACCAATGTCATAGTGTGATGAGCAATGTCACAATGTTAGGAATAATCAACATTGTCATATTGTGTAGAGTAAGAAATGACGTCACAATATTATGAAAAATGAACATCATCACAATGTGGCCTATAATATAAATTTAATAACTTTAAAGTTGTTTTCATTTTGATGAACAAAATGATGTTGCAATGTGACAAATAATATCTACATCATAATGTGACACAATAAATGTCATTGCAATGTGATGAACAACAAACAATGTCACAATGTGACGGACAATGTCACAATGTTACGAATAATCAACATGTCACAATGTGATTAACATTAAACATCATTGCACCAACAATACATATCATCGCATTGTGCTAAAAAACATATGGCATATGCATTTTACTATGGGTTGACCATGGTTGATATACTTTAACATAGTCCTCATCATTAAAGATAGTTAACTATAGTCAACATGGTCAATCATGGTCACAATGGTCAACCATTGTGACATTATTGACCATAGTCAACATCATCAACATAGTTAGTTATAGTCATCACATTCTACAAATCAACCATAATTGACATATCCAATATATAAAACATGATTAACCATAATCAACCATAGTCAACCTACTCAATCTTATTCAACCATGTTTAACCATGCTTGAAACAATTCAATAATGTCAACCATGGTTGACCCTCTTCAACCATTATCAAGAATGGCCATCTATAGTCAATAACGTTCAACCTTAATTAACCTTACTCAAAGATGTGTTGACTATAGTCAACCATAGTTAACCATATTCAACCTTAGTAAACCATTATCAACCTTAGTTAGCAATAGTCAACCATCGTACACCATAGACAACTTGGGAAACAGTGTTCAACTAAAGTCAAATATGATCAAACTATTTTCAATAATGGTCTCCCTAGTCATCATGGTTAATATTGGCCACCCATGGGCAACATGGTTGAAAATGGTTAACCATAGTCAACATGGGTATCATGGTAAACAATGGTTTACCAAAATAATCTATAGTAAACACTAACAATCCTTAATTACGATGTACGCCCATAATAAACCATATGTTGACCATATTAAACCATGATTGACAATCTCAACTATGGTCAACCATAGTTAGATAAAGTCAACCATGGTCAAACATTGTCACTCATTGTCATCCATGTTCTACCATACACAACCTTAGTTAGCTATAGTCAACCTTGGTCAACCATGATCAACCATGGTCATCTTGGGTTACCATAGTTGACCTAGAATAACCCATGCTCTACCCACTCATGATGGCTAACCACATTTAAACATGGTTAGAATGGTTAAACATGGTCAACCATTGTCAACAAGGGAAACCATAATCTATTATAGGAAAGTATGGCCAACCATCGTAAAATCATATAAAAGTATGGTCAACCATCGTAAAATCGTATAAAAGTATGGTCAACCATAGTCACCATAATAAACTATGGCCACCATGATCATCCATGGTCAACCATGTTCACCCATAGTCAACCATCGTCCACCATGCTCTTGTAAGCTTAGAACTTGCCCATGGTAAAAAATGGACAAGAAGTTCAACCATAGTCACCCAACTCAATAATGGTCAACCGTTAGCTAATATGATCATTAGTGGTCAACCACAGTTAACCATAATTGGTCATTGTCAATCCGTGTCACCAATGGCCATTCATAGTCACCTATGGTCAATCCTCATCAACCCTTGGTCAACCGTGGTCCATACTCATCAACCTAGTCAACCATGGCCGACCTTCTTCAATTATTGTCAAACATGGTCATCCATGGTTAACGAGGGTCAACCTTAAACAACCTTACTCAACCATATTTAATCATAATCAACCAAAGCTAACCGCAATAAACTTTAGTTATCTATAGTCAACCATTTTAGACCGTAGACAATTTGGGAAGCCATGGTCAACTAAGGTCAAATATGGTCAAACCATTTTTGTAAATGTGGTCAACCAATTTTGTAACATTCATGTATTTAAACAATAACAATGCCTTAGGGTTTACCATGGTTGACGATGTATTTTTTATCATTAATGTAATATTAGCATTAATATTAATGTAAAATCAAACATTATCAACCATGGCCAACAATAATGTAACAATGTGACAACTAACAATATTAATGTTACATTGTTAGATTAATGTAACATAGATACATTTTTATATTTATGGTTGACCTTGGTCAAACTTAGTCAACAATATTAATCCATAGTCAACACATTTCATCCTCGGTCAACCTCGTCACCCATGGTAAACCAAGGTCAACCATAATCTTCCCCTTATCCCCTGATTAACCATGGTAATCATTGTCAATTATGGTCAACTAAGGTCAACCATATTAATAATTTTCAATCATGGTCAATTTAGTTCAACCATGGTAATCATTGTAAATCATGTTCAACTTGTCAAACAATGGTCAATCCTCTTCAACCATGGTGAACCCCATCAACCCACTGTAACCACTTTTATTACACTAATGTAGCATTGGCATTAATATTAATGGAACATCAACTATGGTCAACATTAATGTAACATTATTAAAACCATGTAACAATGGTCAATTATGGTAAACCAAGGTTAAACATAATCTTTTCTCTTAATCCCTGGTCAGCCATGGTAATCATTATCAGCTAAGGTCAACTGACTTCAATAGTGGGCTACCTTGACCAACAATAGTTGACAATTTTCAACCATGTTCAACCTCGTCAACTTACTTCAACCATTAGTGCAACCATCTTTGTAACATTAATGTAACATGAACCATTCTCAACCATGGTCGATATTGATCAATAGTGGTCAATATTAATGTAACAATATAACAATGGCCAACAATAATGTTACATTGTTAAATTGATGTAACATTAATACATTGCTATATTAATGGTTAACCATGGTCATACTCAACCAATCTACATTGTTACATTAATGGTTAACCATGGTCATACTCGATGAATCTACATTGTTGCATTAATGGTTAACTATGGTCATACTCGATCAATCTTGGTCAATCCTCTTCAAGCTTGGTTAACGTCTTCAACCATGATCAAAGACATCAACCATGGTCAACAAATCCATCCCGTACATATCTGCCATCAACTAGCACAATCACATTACTAAATGCGGTTGATATACACTAAGGCACAAGACCAACCTCAATGTAGTAAGATTTTTCTACCTTATATCCATGGTGTTACAGACAAAATCGCTAAAATCCTAAGAAAGAAAAACATTATCACTCATTTCTCAGCTTCTGGTACTATCAGACAAGGTTTGAAGTCTGTTAAAGATGATATTGACAATCTTCAGCTTAAAGGAGTCTATAAAATAGACTGTTCTTGTGGAAAAAGCTACATAGGTGAAACAGGTCGCTCCCTCCAGACAAGGCTCAAAGAACATGGCGCTGATATTAGGAATGGAAGATCTCGTACCTCAGCATTGGCAGAACACTCCTTGAAGACTAAGCACCATATCTGCCTGGAAAACGCATCAATTATCGCAAGAGAAGAGCAGCATCAAAGACGAAAGATCAGAGAAGCACTTGAAATTATTAAGCATCCTCAGAATCTGAACAGAGACAATGGTATGGAAATTAGTGGAAGCTGGCTTCCCTTGATCAAGAAAATTAAAAGTCGCCATCCCATCCCCAGGTAACCCCTCAGGTAAGTTATCTCCCCTCTCCTTTTCCATTTTTTGGTCCAGTTTTATATCATTAAAATACTATAATATATTGATTTCTATATATAGCTATTATTTAATATATTAATTATTATATTAATTACTTTAAATATTAATTATTTATGATTATTAATATTAACATGAGTTATATATATTAATTTAACTTATATAATAATTATTATATTAATTATTATATAAATTCTATAAACATTAATTATTTATTATTATTATTATTAATATGATTTATATATATTAATTTAATTTATATAATAATCATTATATTAATTATTATATTAATTAATTATTATTATAATAATAGTTAATGAATTATTTTATAATAAATAATTAATTTTATTATATTAATTAATATATGAATTATTATATTAATTAATTACAAATATTAATCATTTATAATTATTAATATGATTTAAATATATTAAATTCGTTTAATATATTAATTTATTTCTTATTGTCCCTAGTTTTATAATTAGGTTATGAACTATGTTTCTTTCTCTTAAAAAAAAAAAAAAATTAAAAGATTTTAGCCGACAGTGTGTTCTTCCTTGAAAAATTCTTCCTCATTAGTATTTATTCCCTTATTTGCTCTTCTTTTATCATCATTCTTCAATCCTGATGATGGATCCCACTTGGGATTTGAAACGTTGGTATAAAAATGTTCATATTGTGGATTCTCCGGTCTCTGATTTAAAAGATACAAACCACAGATCTCTTAAATCCAAAATTTTCCACTTTTTATACGTCAATTGACATTAAAATATGATATTGATCTATATATATCAACCACATTTATTAATATGATTGTGCTAATAAACAAATAAATACATACTTAAAAAATATCCTAAAAACAATAAATTATTTTGAAAAAAATAATTTATAAACTAATATAATGATATTGACACACTAATATAATAATATTGATGTGAGGTAAATTTGATTGGATAGCCATGCACAAGCTATAGTCCCTAGGCGTGAGACAAGGGCTAATAATTAAAAAATAATTGTAAAGTTTGATAGGAAAGAAAACGTTGAGGTAGGATTAAAAAAAGGTGGTGGAAGGTAACCATTAACCATGGCTGCATAATAATAATAAAAATAAATTAAATTGGCAAATGAAGTTAGGGAACGATCATTATGAAAGTTGTCATCGCTGGAAGAAGTAACATTGAGAATTTTTCTTCGGACTAGGTTTTTACACGAAGGAGTTGATCATTGGTCAAATCCAAGTTCGAGTTGCATGAAGAAATGGTTTGGGAAAAGATATGTGTGGAGTTGTTTTTAGTGTGATTTTTTGGAAGTTTTTTTTGGTGGATTTTTCTAGTTTAATTTTTCTAAAATCTGACAAGAATTTATTGAAATCACAAATTTGATAGGTAAACTTTGCACAATAGAAGTGTTCTAGGGATTTTTCATGATGCTGAATCTATATATAATCAAAAAATTAATTTAAATAACACAAATCAAAATTTCACCTCAATTTTTTCCACAAGATTTCGGCACCAGAACTCTAAAAAATCACACCATAAACCACTCAGATACAGGAGGGTCTCACAATTTAATGAGAACGACACGTATTTATGTTGACTCGCTCGACTTCGATTAAAAAAATAAAAATACAATTTTGAAAGTTTCAATAGCGTGTGCAGGAAAAATTCAACAAATTACAAATGGACCCCAAAGAGAGTAGCGTATTGACGTGAAGTTTCCATTTTATTTCATTGATATTTTTGGAAACCTGGTTAAGCTTTCCACTGAAATAAATTTGATTGATATTTTTGGAAGCTTTCCACTTTCAAAATTATGAAATAAATTTGATTGATATTTTTGGAAACCTGGCTAAGCTTTCGACGTTCAAAATTTTGATTGGCCACGACAGTTTTTGATAATGATGATATTAATTACTTCTATAGTCAAATTTCTTAGAAAAACATGGCCAAATTCCCCAAATTCTGACGAGAATCCACTTTATATATTTTACCGATGAATTCTGGAAAGTCCACTTTATCATTCATTAATGAATGCATCTAATTATTTCAGCGGATCATTGAAATTTTCCCTCTGGCCGCCTCGCGTGCGATTTAACTGACTTTAATGTTTGACTCTATTCAAATCTGCAAGTGTCAGCCCTATATATATACATGATACATGCATTATCTTAATACTAAAGTTGCAAGCCAGCTCCAAAGATGCATTATCTACGAGCAAAGCCAATCAATCAAAAAATTGTTTGCCATTACCATCTTGCATTTATTTAACTAGTATAGGCCATTTCGAAGAATTTCAAATGGCTAGCATTACTTTTGAATCGGGAGCAACTTCGAATGGGAATCAGAGGATTCAAATGCAAAAATTATAACATTTTTTACAAGTTTTTGTTGTAGTTATGTAATCTATTACAACAATTTTGTTGTAAAGAGGGTTACTATTTTTGTAGCTTTGACACTTAAGGTATTGGTGCATCTATAAATGTATACAAATAATTTGTTGTGGGTTTTCAAGTGTCTATATCTCTAGCCATATCTGTATCTGTAAATTCTTGAAACATAGTATTATTATGACCAAAACATAAACATAAATGACTAGTACCCTTGAGATACCTCAAAATCCATTTTACTGCTTGTCAATGTTGTTTGTCTGGATTGGCAAGGAACCTACTCACTACTCCAACTGAATATGCAATGTCTACTTGTGTACATACCATGGCATACATCAAGCTGCCAACTGTTGAAGCATAAGAAATCTTGTTCATTTCTTCCTTCTCCTTGTCATCACTAGAACATAACTCACTCAGCTTGAAGTGGGTTACAAGGGGTGTACCAACTGGATTGGAATCCTTCATATTAAACATGTCAAGCACCTTCATGATATATTTTTCTTGTGACAACCATGCATTCTTTTATTTTTCTTGTCATGCATGATCCTCATGCCCAAGATTGGTTGCAATCTTTTGTTTTCTTGTCACGCACGATCCTCATGCCCAAGATTTGTTATGATGAACCCAAATCTGTCATTGCAAATTTTCTGCCCAAATCTTTCTTCAACCTATTGATCATATTCTTATCATGCCCAACAATCAACATGTCATCCACATATAATAGTAATATGATATACTTTCCTTGATCATACCTCCTGATATACACACAATAATCATCTTCCAACATGTGAAAACCATGTTCCAACATGAATGAATCAAATTTCATATAACATTGGCAAGGTGCTTGTTTCAACCCATATAGGCTCTTTTTCAACTTGCAAACTAGATCTTCTTTGCCTTTTTCTATGAAGCCTTATGGCTACTCCATATAAATTTATTCCTCTAATGCACCATGAAGGAAAGCGGTTTTTACATCTAATTGTTCACATACTAAGTCTAAAGCAGCAACAAGACCAAGAATGACCCTAATGGATGACATTTTGACAACGGGTGAGAAAAGCTCAGTGAAGTCAATACTTCTTTTTAGACAAATCCCTTCACAACCAAACTTTCTTTATACCTCTCTTTTTTTCATCACATTCATGCTTAATCTTCTATACCCATTTGTTTTGTAGGACCTTTCTACCTTTAGGGAGCTTCACCAATTCTCCAGTTTTATTTTTAAGCAAAGAGTTCATTTCTTCCTCCATTGCTTTCTTTCATTCTTTATTGTGCTGAACTTTACAAGCCTCTTGAAAACAATTAGGCCCACCTTCACGAGTTAATAAGATATAGTTTGAAGGAGGATATCTTTGTGGAGGCTTATGAAGCCTAGAAAATCTGAGAACCAACTATGATGGTGCATTATCGGGTTAAATCTCTTCAAAAATTTCATCTAACAAAAGATGAACGTTTTCTTTTTTTTAATAATAATAATTAAAAAATGTGCCAAATTCATTGACCATAATTATAAAAATATATAATTATATATGTTTCGAATTAATTATAAAACATATACCACTTTCCACTTCCTTAATAAAAAGTTAAAAGGGACCTTATGACAACCTAAAGCGAATCCAAATGCCTCTCCTAGTGCCGATCATTTGTGCTCGAGATCTGGAATTTAAAACTTCTGAAAATGGAAGGGCCGACAACCTTACAACAGTACGTGGCAGGTGTTTTATTAGATTATTAGCCTTGATGCTCGACAAAATTCAGGTAAACTCCACGCAAAGGTTGCTTCAAATCTCTTTAGCTCAATCAACAATGGAGGAACCCATCCATATTTCAACTGGTAGCCCACTTGGCTCACACAATTGACACTTTGAATCTGTGCTTCATTGTCCCTCAGTTGGGCTCTACACAACGTCAGACTCACTCGATTCACACTGTGAACCTGCCCTTCATTGTCCCTCAGTTGGGCTCCACACAATGTTAGACACACACATAACAATTCATGAGTGTCCTCAACGTTCACACCAGCAGTGTTTGACTTCGGGAAAGCAACAATATCACTCGCAGCTCAGGTCACTGTCTCTGCTGACCAGGATCTCTTTTCATTCATGCAGCTCCACGTTCACCACAAGCATAAAAAATCGACGACAATCTCCACACTCACAACCCTCAGCTCTAATACCAGTTGATGGGAATTAAATGATTTAAATGAAAAAATAAATTACAGACAATAGAGACAGAAGCAAAACAAACAATGGAGAAGAAGTCACATTTAATATTACATGGCAATTCTTGTGTTTCTTGCATGTCTAAAGGCAAATTAGAAATTTATAGAAGGTGGAAAAAGTTCTATAATTCTCTACATGTGTTTTTCATGATTTCTAAAGTCAAGTGCGTTGAAGTTGGTTGGCATCGGCATGGGTTGCATTGTCAGCGTCTTTGTTTGGTTTCAAATTTAAAATCTAATGTTTTATAGACTTATGGGTTGGCCAGTAACAATTTGATGCAAAGGAGTGCCAATCCTCATCCTAATATCTGGGTTTATAATTTTGTACATTATCTTAAATTGCCTTAAAATGTCAGTGAATTCTTCTTTCCATTTCAATTGGGTATCTTTATCTTAATTGTTGATTTCGGCAATCAGACGAACATGGATGCGGTCAATTATTTGACAGCACCGATGTCTGTCTAGATGTCGAATATTCAGGGATGTAAAATGGGGTTTGAGTCATGATTACAAATACATACATATCAGACTCATACAATTTGGGATTAATCCTCTTGTACAACCAAGGTTAGATAACTCATGCCTAACTTGTGTTCTTGATACCAGACATAATAAGTTTGAAGACACATTGATAGGAGGATTCCAAAGTCCCTTAAATAATGGTCCTGTTTGGTCTTCAGTCATCCCAAGATACCAAGTGTCGCTTACAGATCCATACATTAATGAATTTATCCAAGCTTACATACAGTTCCATGGATATGATACTGCCCCTCATACACAAATAGACCAACTCCAAATCTAATGTCTATATTCGATTTGTCTCCTCTACTAAGCCTCCACTACATCCCAATCTATCACAGCGAGCATTAAAAGAAGGTGGCATTGCTGGTCCTCGTAATACTACTCCGTTGCAAGTAGGATTTTGTGAACTAAGTCTACCATTTGAATGGAATAGTGAGTATACTTCAATGTCTCAGAAGTATCCACAGCTAGCAAGCTCTTCATCTCCAAACCAATTAAAGTTAATTCCAAACCCTAATCGTAGTACCAGTTTACGGTTCCAACCGACTACTTCGCACAAAAAAATTACCAAGAAGTCAGTCAGTCAGAGTCCCTCGTTCTGTACAAATACCACCCAGACTGTCAGTATCTTCAACTAGCCATAATCATTGTCAGTTACCAAATTGTGTATATTTTCATGAAAAAGAAAAATAAAATTCAAAAAAGAAATACGAAACCATCACTTCTACATCACATCAAGGACAACATTCAGATTGTCCTGAATGCATTATGTTCCCTATTCGAGACCAAAAAATGTTCAGTCTACCTAGAGAAAAGACAGATGCATAAGCAGAATTTTCGGAAAGGAGACTAGAACTCGGTAATAGTGCTCCTAAATTCAGAGATGGTGTTATACAGAGCGATATGCAATTTCGGCATTATCGATTAGCCACCGAGTCTGAACTAGTAGAATACTTAAAAATGCAGAGTTATACTAACTACATGTTTGTATGTGTGACCCAAAACATAGATGATATGGCAAGAGACATTGTAGAATTAAAAGAGAATGTCAGAAATATCCACCAGAGCATAGATACAATGTATGCTCACAAGAATACTCATGAAAATTAGTTAAGAGCAATGAATGATCAATTACGGGTAATAAGTAGAGCAATCACAAGTTTTGAAACTGCTATGAGTAGACCAAGATCTCCCCCTAGATATTCTGAGATAGAAGAAGAAGGACCTAAATTCACCTTGATAAAAGCTTCCCAGTCCTCATCCTGTCTCTCTCTCAAAGTTTATGAAAAAGATGAAATCTAGTTTGCAGCCTTTGCAAAGGGTACCGAGTTAGCACGAGAAAAATTAAACCTTTTGAAAAAGAATATTTTAGAATTTTACACGAGAGAAATAAAGATGGAAAGCCAGTCAGGGGATGAAGGTGGATCCTCTACAACGAAGCAGAAAAGAACAAGTTCTTTCAGATTTTCTAACAAAACTGCAAAGACATCAGAATGTGGTGTTAGCCTGCATCATAAAAAGAGTCCATTCCATTCTTGGACTCAACATCTTGCCTCTGCAGAAGTTAGAGATGACATGAATGTCCAAACAAAATTTGGAAATCAAAACAATACTTTCTTTATCAATTTTGATTGTCTAGACAAGGATAAGACATTAATTCTCCTACAACAGATTAATGCATGGGCTTCTTAGAATAAAGTAGACACTAAAGCTTCATGGAAAGAGGTAGTCATATTAATCACATGGAACCTAATAGGGAATGCCAGACTATGGTGGGAAATGCTTAAGAAAGAAGAGCAAACAAGAATTCTTGATAATGATGATCCTTTGGAAGATATCTTGATGGCTCTCTCCCATGAATTTCTGGGATTTATTTCCTCTGATAGTGAACATTATGCCCAAATATTTATGAGTCAAAGATTGTGCAATTTAGATTTATTATTAGAATATTATTGCACAATGCAAAATATTTATTATAAAATCCTTGATCACCATAATGTGGCTTATCTTCAACACTATGTAGCCTCCATGCCAGGAAAAATACCTAAATTAGTTCAACAGTCATTGTCTACACAACACATTGCCATAGATACATTGTCTTTAGCTTCACTTCACCAACATATTCTCACCATTCTCAAGAATGAATGTGTGCCAACAAAACTCGTAAGAATTTTGAAAAGCAGTTGCATTTTAGCCCCACCATCTATGAATCCTTTACTTAAACATATCATTTTGGCTGTTATAAGAACCATTCTAGAAAGGGTTCTCAAAAAGACCAAAGTGGTAAGTGTTCTTGCAGGTCTCGACCTCCTACTACTATGAAAAAGCAATATAGTTCAAGATCTCCTATAGCCAGAAGATCACGATTTGTTTTCAAGAAAAGGTCTAAACCATCTAAGTAGTCCAAATGTTTTATTTGTGGTCAAACTGGTCATTGGGCTAACAGATGTCCCAACAAAGGAAAGAAAGGGATCCAAAAAAATATTGCCGAATTTTTTAAATCCTCTTATGACCCAGCTGATTGGGACCTAGTTTCTCATAATGATTATGATTTGAATGATTTTCTATACATAGTACTGATTGAGATAATAGCTATGACATTGATGAAAAATTCCAAAAAGTTTCTCTTTCATATAATAATAGTGACAACTACGAATGTACATATCTGTCCAATTGTTTTATGTTTTGATTTTATGATCTCCAACATCAAATTGAAGAAATCTAGAGACAAAAGGCCTCTCTTCATCCTAACTTGATTATTCCTTGGAGACGTCTCTAAGAAAAGATTGACCAGTTGCAGGCTTCTATTCCTCACAAAATAATTGATGAAGAAGAATTTGAGATTTCAGATTGGCATATAACACTAGAAGCATCACAAGAATCCACTGATAATACTATAGAAAAATTATTGGACTAAATTAAAAGGGTAGAAGAAGATCTCCAAAGAGACAGAAACCAGATGAAGCAGATTGCACAATGGATTCAAGCCAACATGCAAGGACTTGATAGTCTGAATTGATAGTTTGTTTCTTCTACTTTCCTTTCCTCTCAAACTCCATTATTGTCATTGTGAAGTAGGAAAGTGTTGCCTCTACGGACAGAGGCAACCCCTCTAGCCCTAGAGTGGGTCTAGTCACAGCAAAGACAAAACAACAATTGATTCCCTTAAATAGTCATCGTTAGAGGCCTACCTCAAACCAGTGGTTAATGAAGTTCCGTTGCAATGCTCCAGCTTTCGTTTCCTTCTCCTTAATGAGCAGTCAACCTAAAACACCACAAGGAAACAATAGAGCACGTAACCGAGAACAACAATGATCTATTTACTCATAAAGTCAATAAATCATGAGCTATCAAGTAACTTACATACAAGACATAGGAAAACATCATTGATTGTATTAATAATGAATCAAGAGCAAAGCTTACAACCAAGTCTTGACGTCGCAAGCCTTCTTGGAGGGTCCAGCCAGTATGTTTCTTCAAGCATTCACTCTCAAGGATGGGTCTCCCAAATGAATAATATCTCTCTCTCACTCACAAGCTTTAATACAAGGTTAAGGGCACTCCACAACCTCTTGCAAACTATTCAGCAAGCCCACACTTGTCACACTCACACCAAAGCTATCTACCAAACTCAAAAGCACTAGCAGCATTGCCCCAACTAAAAGAACTAGCAGATCATAGCAATGGAGAGTGATTTTATAGGAGAAGGAGCCTCCATGAAATGAGGGATAGGCAACTTATCCTCAAAGAAGGTAGCACAAAAGATGGAACTACCATCCTAGAGGGGGAAAAGCGACCCAAACTGACCCAACAACTAGGTCTAGAGACATCTAGAAGGCTGACTGTTGGAACAAATTCACCCAATCTGGATCGTTGTTGGTCATGAACTAAGTCTCAGTGACGGCATCGCTAGGAGGCAATGCATGCAGACCGATCATCACGATACATAGTTAATAGCCTCGCACCGGGACTTGAAAATCGACCGTCACAGGAAACAGGTGTACACCTGCGATGGGGTCGCGATGAGACCATTTATGACAGAGGACCATCGTGGATATTAAGGTTTTACTCGCGACGAGGCAAAAACTTAGGGAATGAGGGTCAATTTGCAGCATTAGAGAGCATTTGCTTAATCTTCTTGCATTGGTGGGAAGATATGAACATGTTTATTTGACACATGACATAGTAGAGGGACTGAGATGAGGACAGTGACAAATTATTGTGTAACAGATGCCCCCTAAAGCATGAAGCCCGAGAGAGTGGGAGGGGTGAAATGCTTTACGAAACTGTCTGAACTGGAATACCACCTGGAAGAACCTGTAGGCGCAAGTACAACTGATATCTCTGATAGTGAAATACATGTAGTCTAGGCATGGGCGCAACCATCCAAAAGACATATGAAACTTGGTCTATGGTATGGACGCAGCCACCCAGTTGACAAGACCATGATAATGACAAAGGTATGGTCGCAGCCATCCATCAAAGAGTCATGTATGTAATCACGAACCAATCCACGCAACTCGAACATATGTAATCTTAGTCCGGGGTCTTGAAACCCAACCGATCATAGTACAAATTCTAGCATGCGAACAAATGTGCTGAGGTCGAGCATGATAGAAAGTCGCTTGAGTACCGGTCAATGATGAAAACCGTTAACAAGTGCGAGAGAAACCACCAATAATGCCAATGGCTCTCAAGGTACTATCCAGTACAATCCACTAAGTGTGAAAAATGAGCTGAAGTCGAACACTCGTGGAATCACCCAATCGAAGACCAATGGTGAGAGCCTATTATTAGGCGCGCAGAACTTGCCATTGAGGCATGCAAGCTCCAAGGTACCGAAAGGGATCTCTAGACCAATCTCCTGGATAATGAGCTGATGTTGACAGGAGATGATCCATCGTAGGAGGGCCATAATGTTTCCCCCATCAATGACATAAGATAAGGAACAAGTGGTAGATGGTGAAATGGAGTATCAAAGGAGGAGGTAAGGGTGTGAACTGTAGAAGGATTATACTCTTGAACATATCGGCGACACGTCTCCAGAATGTGGCAGCATTTAGGTACCAAGGGATCGGAGGCTCGATGGAGGCAACATGGATTAGAATGGAATGAGGAAAAATGGCAACCCAAAACCCTGGAAGGCCAAATGACGATGTATGGATAACCCAACCCGAGTGACTAGCTGCCACAGGTAACCAATGATGACTTCCAAATTTTCCCCCACCATTGCTAGTGAGTACCCCAATTATTGTTGGAAACAAGCTTGAAGGGGATAGCATATGCTTGTAATACAAGTTTGACCTTCAGACGAATCCAACCTAGTGATAGTTTAATGAGCCCTAGGGAGGAGAAGCTAGAGTCTTTTCATGGCGATGAGTCCAATGTCATCAGGGTTTAACGAGTCTGACATAGGGAAAACTTGAAGTCTTTTTCATGTTTAGAGGGTTTGAAAAAGACATGGAAAAGAAAACTACAGGGGGTCCTTTTTCGTAAATTTGTGTGCCTCGAGCCTGAAAAGGTATAAAATAATACTCGAGAGAACCGCTTGACCAGTACGATCAAGGAGTACTTTTAATAATTAGTAGTCTCGATCCGAAAAAGTAAAAAAGTGATCGAAGACACATTGTTTCGTAACTAATATCAAACCTGAAACGACAAAATTCCGGTGATCTTTTCATGTTTATATGGTCAGAAAAGAGCTCAAACTGGACCACCTTTTATTCTGTTCAATGAGTCAAAAGGGAAAACTTGGCAATAT
The DNA here is from genome assembly GCA_031772625.1 of Pinus tabuliformis. NCBI lineage: Eukaryota > Viridiplantae > Streptophyta > Pinopsida > Pinales > Pinaceae > Pinus > Pinus tabuliformis. Next base: position 965,219,290 of record CM062820.1, read on the forward strand.
TTTCATCTTTTAAGTCGGAAAAGAGCTTAAAGAGGACTTTTGAAAAACATGGACCAAGTGTATACGAATCAGGACATGTACTCACCATATGTGTTTCTGCACAAAAACACCACATCATAAGATCCATTCGACATAAATACAATATATGTGTGGATATTAGGTTAAAAAACTCAAAACCCTAATCAAAACTCCAAAATAAATGGGAAAAACCCAAACCATATAGTGTAAAATTTTAATTTTTTGAAAAAACACTATAAAAAGGGGGGTATGGTAAGTTTATTTTTACATTTACCTTGTGAGTTTTTACCTTTGGTGTGCAAAACTGAGCGAGGTCCCGAGCTTGATTCCGGCATCGATGGTCAACGATCTTGCCCGAGGCTTTACCAAGTAAGTAATCTTCCCTTTGCGCTGCATTTCAAATCTTTTTTCATTCAATTTGATGTTAGATAAGTGGTTTTTGGGTGGATTTTAAAATCCAAATCCGCCTCTCGGTCATCGCAGAAGATCCGCACGGGTTAGTGACGACCGAGCGTGTTAACACATACCACCATTGGGATCGTCACGGGAGATAGATGTACTCCCATGACGGTCGTGGAAAAAATGAACGATTGACCTCAAGCCGTCGCCGTTGTTTGAAAAACAACTATGACAGCACTGTAAAGTTTAAATTTTTTTATAATTTATGCATTTAAGCTTATGAAAAGGGCTCTAATCATTTTTTCCTTTGACACAGGGAAAAATGGCTTTCATGTGGTAGGAAAGAACTCATGATATTAATGACGAACAAGCATTTAATGATCCCAGGTGCAGGAGAGCCCTACTTGAGTGTGGATTGCTGAAATTCTTCCTCACTCCACATCTTCGAGCATAACCTGACCTGCTAGAGTTGTTAATCCGCTCATGGAACCCGACGGACGGGAAATTCGTCATCTGGGGCAAGGATATTGAATTTGATGCTACGGACATATATTTTTTGACTGGGTTGTCTCGTCGCGGTGAGAGGCCGATCTTAGAGGGTCAATGGGTTGCCGGCGAGACCCTAGATATGCTGATAGCACGGGTGTGCCCAGGGGCACGCAAATCAGCCACTAGCGGGAAATTGCAAATCCCGACAGTGGAAGACTTGACTCTTTGCTCGGTATTGTTCATGGTGACAAGAACGGTGGGCTCTCAAGCCCAACATGAGGCAACAAAGACTCACCTTCAGCTAGCTCTTGATTGCCTTAACTCGACCATGTATAACTGGGCCGAAGCAGTGGCCGTTAACATGAAGAGGCAGCTGACAAAGTGCCAACGAGGGGAGATGAAATAGTTCGAATATGGATCTATCCTGATCCTGCTCATGCTGGAGCGAGTACCAGTTCTTTAGCTACAGGACATGGACCTATACATGCTTGGGCCACGGGAGACCCGCATCACCCGCTGGGCACATGTTATGCCGCGAGGGGGTGGCGGTCGACTGGTATCATGGGGGATGTTGTTCTGAGAGTGGCTAGACCGTCAGAAGGTCATAGTCGAGGATTGGCCGTACGCAGGCACGGATTTCTGCGGAGACCCCGACATGCTACTCCCTATTGGCATGTAGTGGGATGAAGGAGGTAAAACACTTGATCGAAACACCACACTATTTATGTGCTTTGTTTTTATGATGTTTTTTGGATTTTATTATGCATATGTCTTAATAATGTCTCTTATGTAACTTGCAGATGTGGGACCGAAGAGACTGGTAGGACTAGCTTCTGAGGCATGGAGGGACCTGCAGGGCAACATGGAACTGGCCCTGGTTTGTCCTGGTGGCAATGCAGTAGAGCAGATAGCCCGTAACCTTGAGGGCTTGACTGATGGGATCTCGGACTACAGGGCGATCGAGGAGGTCCCAATAGAGTACCAGAGACATACGGTCGGAGTGCCACCTAGGGTGCCTAGCCTCTTGAGATGAGTTGCATGGGCAGTGGTCTATTATAGAAAGCAGAACCCATTGTAGTAGACCTAGGTTTTACTTTCTGTTGATTTTTGAGAGACATGTGTCTTGGATGTATTGGACACAGACTCTATTTTTGACATACACACTTATTTTTTGAGCGCCTCGGTGCGCCACACGATATATATATATATATATATATATATATATATATATATATATATATATATATATATATATATCTATATATATATAGATATATATATACATATACATACATGCTATCTATGGTTCATTATTGTGTTCTAAATGCTTCTATACAATATTTTGATTACATGTTGCTTAAATTTTTGTCTAATACATGATTTGCTAATGCATCAGTTAATGTGTTTAATCTTCTTGGAATATGTTGATATGTAATAAAATCAAAATTCCTTTCCAGTAATTTAACACATAAATACAACCTTAAAATCCGTTGATCTCTGATGGAATAACGCCCGTTAAGCTGGTGGACAACAAGTTGAGAATCCAGGTTCACAACCAATGCATGAATATCGAGGTTGACAGCCTCAGTCAGTAATTCAATGATAGCGCTATATTCAGCGACATTGTTTGTGGTGCAACCCAAACAAACCCTTGTAGGTTTACTAACTCAACGTGAGGATCGTAGATCACCCACTGCGCAGAAGAAAGATTTCGAGTACTACGGAAGGCACCATCAGCGAAACCAACGTAAGGTGTACCAAACATGTGCACAAGAAGTAAAAAGACACAATAAGCGGTGATTATGCTTACTCACCAAGCCAAACATGCAAACACACACTGAAAACACACATGCTGAAAACACACGTATGTACAAATCAGATGCACAAAATTCATGCATAATATTTTTTCAGATAAAGCCCATTTCGGGGCTTATCTAGAGGATTCCCTTTGTAATCGATTAGCTCATATGCCCCATTTTGCAAAACACATTTCACAATGTAAGGCCCATGCCACATAGGCTCGAATTTTCCTACCCCCAGCTTATCATTCGCTTGATCATAGAGCAGGACTAGATCTCCTTCAACGAAAGAACGAGGATTGACAGCTTGGTCGAAGTGAGTTTTCACTCTCTTCTTCTGCGCTTCAATGACTAGAGAGGCTAGCGGATGGGTCTTGTCTAATCGTTCTAGGTAAAGAAGACGTTCTTCTACTGGAGTAGTGTTTGAGAGTAATTCAATGGCTAATTTAAGAGAAGGGATCTCACATTCAATCAGAAGGGTAGCCTCCAGACCATAAACCAATTGGAATGGGGTGAACCCAGTAGCATCCTTCACTGAATTTTGGTAGGCCCATAAGGTAGAAAACAACATCAAATGCCAGTTGGACTTGTGCATGCCAATGGTGCGTTGAAGCATCATGACCAAAACTTTGTTGATAGCTTCTACTTGGCCATTGGCCTGAGGATAATACGACGTTGAACTATCATGCCGCAAGCCCAGCTGGGTTGTTAACTCAATCATCATATGATTACAGAAATGAGAACCGTGATCAGTGACGATGGCCTGAGGGACTTCGAATTGTGAAATGACATGATTGAATAAAAATTGTGCCGCTGTCTTACCGTCATTAGATAGCGTAGGCATCGCCTCAGCCCATTTCGTGAAATAATCGATGGAAATGATGATATACCCATGCCCCCCGGCCAAGCGAGGGTTACAGGTCATATAATCAATGCCCCATTTGGAAAAAGGGCCGACAGTGATGACAAGGTGTAAAGGAGCAAGAGGTGCGCACAGCTTCCGTTGGTAGATTTGGCACGCATGACAAGAGCAGACGATAAGAATGCAATCCTTAAAAATAGATGGCCAAAAATAACCAGCACGGAGGATCTTCTGAGCAGTAGCATATCCGGACATATGACCACCACAGGTGCCAGAGTGGTAGTCATTCAAAACTCGTTCGGCTTCCTCGAATGTCAGACAACGACGGAGAATAGAGTCAACGTCGAGACGGTACAGGGTGTCCCTAATAATGCAATAAGGTTGAGAATGATGGCGAATATGTCACCGAGCATCCTTGGACAAATCTGGATGAAAGGAGGACGTCTGAAGGTAGACAATAATATCCCCATACCAAGGATCGAGGGTGCTAATCAAGAACAGAGATTCATCCAGGATATGGTCCTCTGATCGAGAGGGTGCAGTAGCAGATGGTAGGGAGCAAAGCAGCTCAGTGAAAATGAGGGACTTCTTAGACTTGGCTGTAGTAAACTCCAAGTCAAACTCTTGAAGGATGACAATCCATTTTGAGTACTTGCCCCCTAGTAGCTGACGTGACAAGATGTACGTCATTGGGTTGCAGTCAGAAATCACCATCATGGTGCGCAATAATATATAGTGGCAAAAACGTTGGATAGCATGAATAGCAGCCAATGCCAACTTCTCGACATAGGCATATCGAGTTTCTGTATCAAGTAGATTGCAACTGAGATAATATACCACATGCTCAGCACCATCATCATCGTCTTGGACCAGAACCATGCCGATGGTGTTATCGGCGGCGGTTAAATAAAGAGTATAGTCACGGTGATAATTAGACATACGTAACAACGGAGTAGAATGACTCTTGTGCAACGGTATCCTAAACAAAAGGGGTATCCCGCTTCAATAACCATGTATAGCCTTTGGCCACTTCAGCATAGTGTGGAATAAAACAGCATAAAAAATTCTCTTTGCCCTACAGACTCTGCAATTGCTGCAAAGAAGCAAGGGGAGGGAGATTTAGAATGGCTTCAACCTTAAGGGGATCTAGGCGGATGCCCTCTTTGGAGACGAAAAACCCAAGAAGTCTGCCAGATTCAACGCAGAAGACACATTTATGCGGATTAAGACAGATACGATAGTGTCGACAGCGAAGAAAAATTTCGCAAAGGTGATTTGGATGGTCTTGGTGTTTCGCTGAATGAGCCAGAAGGTCATCCAGGTAAGGCTGCATAATGTGTCGAATATCATGAAATGCGTAAGACATTGCGTGCTGGAAGGTAGCACCAGCATTTTTTAGGCCGAAAGGGAGCTTTTTATAAGTGAAAGTACCCCACGGGCAGATAAAGGCGGTCTTGTGTTGATCTGCAAGCGATATATTAATCTGGTTATAACCAGAAAAGCCATCCATAAATGAATAAATCTCACTCCCGGCACACTCATCAATGAGCTGGTCAATGAAAGGTGTAGGGTAGTTATCTTTGGGACATGCACAATTAATGTCACGATAATCAACACATACCCTAATAGTGCCCTGTTTCTTGGTCATAGGGACAATATTAGAAACCCAATCTGTGAGCGGGATAGGGTAAATAAAGCCAGCTTTAAGAAGATTTTTGACTTCTGCTTTAATAGCTGCAGCCTTTTGGGGGTGCACGGGGCGTAGACACTGTCGAATAGGTTTGGCACCCAGATACGTAGGTATTTCATGCACCATGATGCTAGGATCGATGCCAGGCATCTCTTCGTATGACCAAGCGAAAACATCACGAAATTCTCGAAAAAGATTAGTATAAAGTTGAATCTCCTCTGGAGTACAGGTTACTCCGATATGAATGTGCTCGACAACCCCTAGTTTAACAGAGATGTCGATAGGCTGAGTTTGTGTAATGTTCCCCATATTTCCTTCAGAAAAAACTTGAAGGATTTGAATAGGCGTCTGAATGGATTGGGAGGGACATAGGAAACAAACTGCTCAAGACAAGTAAGCATTGCCCTGTGGGTAGGGAGAAACGAGGAACGATGGTGATGATCAGACCAAGGGGGTTCCTCAAAAGACATAGTCTCGATAATCGCTTCATCAGAAGGAAAGGTTTCTTGTAAAGGGTTTGAAGAAGTGCTATCTCCGAGCCAAGGGGATTGGACGTACGAGTCGAGAGCCCTGCTCGAAGGAGCAGGTATAGGAGATGAAGCCGATACAGAAACAATCTCGACATAGTTGAGCTCGGTAGGACTCAATGGCATCACATCGCCCCAAGATTCTATCCGATCAATAGGAGGAAGAACCCAAGGGTCAGAACAGATAGAAATCATATGAACGGGAGCGATGTTGGGAGGTGGGAGTGAAAAAACACCCATAAGGGCAGGATCTTTAAAAAGTCCAGCACCCACACTCTCATATGGAACGGAGGTATGCTCCACGAAATGCACGTTATGATTGGAAGAAGAAGAAGTGAAGAAGGACAACTGGTCTACTGTGATAATCTTCCCTTGATGGGGAAAATGAAGGACACGAAATAGAGATGAAGCCACGGCTCACATGGTGTATGTCCAACTTCGTCCTAAAAGGAGGTTGTAAGTTAAATTGGTATCAACAACTTTGACCTCCACTTTGACCATCTTCCCTTCCAGGGTAATAGGAAGGCGCGGGAGTATACCATAAGGACAGGAATCTCTCCCATCGAAGGCTTCCAAGGTATTGGGAGACTGACTCAGAGTCGGAGAACCAATAGCCTTCCAACAAGCAATAGACATAATGCAAGTAGAAGCACCTTCATCAATAACAGTGCAGTGAATAGTCTTAGAATTGATGATGACTTGAATAAGGAAGGCGATTTGGTGAGGCAGTCTCGGTACATGATTATCTAGGTCAAAAGTGATCAAATCCAAGTCGGTCGGGTCAATGCCACTGATGGCCGATAGCAACGACTTCCTCTGGGAGGGGCAACTCTGGAGGACCTCTAATGCAGACATAGCTGAAGGAGCTTGGGCTAAGTCCTCAACGATGCTATAGTGTTGTGCAGCACGAGCATTAGGGTTGTAAGAAGACTTCTGGAGCACTCCTTTAGGAGGAGGTCGAATGACTGACTCAGTACTAGGTCGCTCGATATGGAGCAGACCAGAACTAGACGAAGGAGCACTGGAGGGGACCTCAGTTTCCTTCCTGGCAGGCGAAGGATACTCTTTTGACCGTGTACTAATATGGATGGGAATTTTCCCAACCATAAATACTTGAGAGCCGAAGGGAGAAGAGGATGGATCAGCCACCATTTGAGTCTGCTGTGAGGGAAAAGGCTCTTTCAGCATGGCAGGAGTCCCAGGGGCACCTTTTAACAAACGACTAACTTCAGACCGCCTTGGGTAGTCTTTAGTATAGTGATCCTCATCACAAATAAGACAAGGATACTTAGGTTTGCGCTTGGCACCTTCCTCGGTCGGAGGTTTAGGGGAATCCTGCTTTGGTTGATCGGCTTTATTCTTTCCTTTTCCCTTCTTCTTTCCTTTTGAAGTTTTGTCCGCCGCGGTGGACTGAATGGCGTTAACCTCAGAAGTTTTACCAAAATTGGATACATCTTAAGAAGCATTTTCATTCAGAGCGTTAGACTTTTGCTTCCCAGGGTTCGCGGAAAATTTTTTGGAGGACGCATTAACAGAATCGATGACACCATCAACAGATGGTGTTGGTAGGGCTTTGGAAGTTCCAAGTCACGGAGCATCAAGAAAATAATCATATAGCGTACCGGACTGGGAGTAAACCAAGTCGAGATACTGAGCATGCGCGATAGCTTTCTCTTCAGTTACACATGCCCCCATAGCAATGTCCCGGGCTATCGGACCGACGAATGAGGTCGTGAACCAGTCAGTCAGAAGCTGATCGGGGATCCAGAACTTAATCAAATGACGACGCCTCCTCCATTCATGGATATGATTGGAGATATGCGTGGTCGTATCTTGTTTCAAGGATGTCAGGAGATGTGTGCCTATTTCATATCGAATCGGCAATTGAAAATGAGTTAAAAATGCCATAGCCAGCGAGTTAAAGTCCTGAAAAGTTCTACGAGCTAGCTCAATATACCATTTTGCGGCAAAGCCAGTGAGAGTCCGTTGGAATAGGCAGAGTTGGATTGAATCATCAAGCCATGAATTTGATGAACACCATAGGTGATAAGTCATGACATGAGCTTGGCGATCTTCCCCAGCCTTATCGTCGAATTTGGGAAAATCACCGGGGATCTTAGTTGGAACCGGTGGCCAATACGGATTATGAAGAATGGGGTCATTGGTCAGTTTGGACACATCTGACAATTTCGATGTCGCCAAAAAGGGTAATTGAGGATTGAAGGACATCTAAGGCTGCGGGTAAGAAACAGTGCCAGAGTTCTATCCAGTTCTTGGTTTCCCTCGTTGATTTTGTCCGGACAGATTCAGCCCATAAGGGTTTTGTCCATAGGGATTTTGTCCATAGGGGTTATAAATGTAACTAAATGATTGACCTTGGATTTGACCCCCAGTGTTCCACTGATTACCAACTTGACCCGCAGGAGAAACATACGGTTGCTGAAAATTCTGATAAGGATTAACCTGCTGCTGTTGATAGTTTTGGTATGGGGCAATTTGAGTTTTCCCTTGGGGCTGTTGGAAACCATAAGGTGGCTGAGCTCCAAACTGATAAGCAGGTTGGGTTTGGAACCCAACTTGAGTTTGAGGACCGGATTGGGTCTAGAGCCCAGACTAGGGCTGAAAACCAGGTGGAGCTTGAGAAGAAACGAGCATTTGAGTGCCCGATTGAGCGGGCCCAGACGGATGTCCTTGGGAAAACTGAGGTTGAGCCATCTGGAGAGAAGGTTGACCTGGTTGAGATTGAGGCTGACCCATTTTCCCAGAAGGTTGAGCTTGCTGGGTGTTGGGTTGACCTTGCACAACCGAAGGTTGTCCTGACTGACCAGATGGTTGAACAGGCTGAACAATTGGTTGGCCTTGTTGGATTTGAGGCTGACCAACTTGCCCAGAGGGGTGACCTTGCTGAGCACCAGGTTGGCCTTGTTGGATGTAAGGTTGTCCTGGGTTACCAGAAGGTTGCCCGAAATATGTGAAAGAGGAACCACTGAAGGCCGAAGGTTGTCCCTGGAAGGGTTGTCCTTGTGGGCCAACAGGTTGCCTTGGATAAGGTGGCCCGTAAGATGGTTGTCCATGAGATGGATGCCCATAAGACGACTGACCTTGGTAGGGAGGACCTTGAAAATTTGAAGGCTATGCTTGGCCACCATGATAAGTGGTGGTACCCTAAGCAACAGATAATGGAACCGAAACCTCAACCGCAGGTTGAGATGCTATGGGTCCAGGGTGATAAATATGGGTTCCTCGAGAATCATAATAATGAAACAGATTTTGTGGATCCGGATTCTGAAGAGCTTGGAAATATTGATCATATGCCCCCCTTGCTGGAATGGAACCAGAAGAAGGTGGGGCACTAAGGCTAGGATTAACAACCCCAGATGTGGAGGCCGATGGGCCACTATTTGGAGGACCAGCTGAAGGTCCGGCAATAGTGGTCACAACTAAAGATGCAATGATGGCACTAACAACGGGGGGCTGAGGAAGCCACACAAATGGTTGGAATAGTCAGAACAGATGTGATAGTCACATTGTGAATCTGGGGTGTAAAAGGCTCCGAAGTCGGAGTGATGGTACGAGACCACATGGAACTTGTAAGGGGAGATCTAGAACCTATGATATCAGCCAAAGCATTATAGCATAGAGGCAACGTGATACCAAGAGGGGTGACACAAAAGGGTGAAGTCTCCGTAGGTATAGGGATTTCACCACTCGCCATAAAGGTCTCTTCACCTGGGATGGGGTTCATCTCATCCATGTCGGAGGAAGACATCGGGACCAAAACACCAGAAGGAGTAACGGGAAAGTCTTCTTCAGAAGGCTCCCAAACAGGGTTCCAATGAATATCATAAGACTCATCTTCTGGAGCGTGAGAGTTAAGTGGTTGGACACTCGGAAAGATAGGAAGAGTATCACTAGCAACCGATACCTTAGAAGCGATAGAAAATGGAGATCCTTGGTCACCTGGAATGGGAGATGGGATCAGTGATTCTGCCAGGATGATTTAACTCAAAAACCCTAGGGAAAAACTAATCAAGTAAGGGAGACAACCCTACGCAAACTAAAACGCAACAAGATCTAACAGGGTAAGTGTGAACGTGGCCGAATAAATTTTAAGACACAGGAACAAAACTTGACCTTTTCACCTTTAGAGAGTCGAGAAAAGGACAAAAATATGACTCTAGTTGCCTTCGAATATTTAATGAGCCTAAAAGGACAAGTGCTCAGATGGACCTTTTCTTTTAAGGAGTTTGAAAAGGAACAAAAGTGACTACTCTGGAGAACTAGGCAAAAGGTTTACCAAACAACCCGTAAAACTGCATATACACCTTGGTGATCATATGAAAACCAAGGACTTCCCGTATGACAATCAATCTTCCCGAATGTTGTGTTCGGTGCGTTACGGTTTGCAAGGCGGCAGACACGACTTCCTAAGGATATAGGATGATAACCTAGTGGGGTCTCCCAACATATACTCGATGGTACTGGGAGCACAAGTCTGTACTAGCAGCTATTGAGTCACAAAAGGAGGAATCACCCAACCTTAAGTGAAAGCAATAGTAACTAGGTTTAACGATGATGGAGCACGTCTCTAGCCTAGACCTCTAAATAATGTGTGTTATGTTCCAATGCGTTGTTAAGTTCATTCAGTTCATTTTAGAGTTGATCTTGAATTATGTTTTAGTTTCCAGGCCTTACCGTATGTATATCAAAAACCTTGGATGCAGCTAGAATGAATAAAGCATCTTTCATTTCAATGAACACCTACTTACAAGAGGGTAGAGAGATCATTCCCAAACCAAGGTAAAACCAAGATCAGCTAAGAGACACAATGCATAAACACATCAATCCTATAGTGCATCGATACTACTAATGATAGATTTTAAGTTTGCTTTCCAATTTCTCAAACATGAAAACTTTGAAATGCAAATATACTTTCACTTTCATATACTAAATGAATGCAATCTTTTGATTTTGATAGCTTTGATTTCAAAAAGACAAACAAGCAAGCGTAAACTGATCGATCCAAACAATTGTGATCTATGCTTGGTAGTGAAAAAATCAAATCAACACCAAAAATTGGTTCAATAATTGTCACTAAAAATCAACCAGCAAGAGACAAGCAATGAAAAATCCTCAAACAAATCAACAAGACGGTTGCAGATGAACCTTGGACAGACAAGCAACCAAGCCAAATAATTCAAAAATTTGAAAAAACTAGGTCACAAAGCCAAAAATACAAGATTCACTCAATGAAACCAAAGAGAGAGTATCTTAACCAGAAGCAATTAAAACAAACTAATGGGCAAGAGAAAGACAGCAGGGGATTAACAAGACTGGTGAATTTAGGAGGTAGAATTGAAAAAACAACTCTACAGGAATCATTGCGAGCGTAACACCAGCAACTAGGGATGATCAGCCACTAGCTGTAGCAACAGAGCGACGTCGTCACGAGAGTACATGTCTCTTCTATGATGAGCCGATTTCAGGAATCGTCACAGCTATACGATAGGTTTCAGCAATGCACAGGATTGTAAAATAGAGACAGGGTGGCTTCAGTGCAACTGTTAAGCTTTTTTCAGTGACGAACTTAAAAACGATGGAGAATGAATGAAAACTCCCAAACAAAGACCAGACTATTCTCCCAGATAGTAAAGGGATTTCCTAGATTGACCTAGGTGACCCAAAAGACTAATGGTTTGACCCCAAAATTCAAGAGACACTAAATCAAAACCAAGCAAATGCAAACAAGAAAAAACATACAAGGGACTCCCCAGTGGAGTGGCCAACTTGTGAAGTAGAAAAGTGTTCCCTCTGTAGATAGAGGCAACCCTTCTAGCCCTAGAGTGGGTCTAGTCACAGCAAAGACAAAACAACAATTGATTCCCTTAAATAGTCATCGTTGGAGGCCTACCTCAAACCGGTGGTTGATGAAGTTCCATTGCACTACTCTAGCTTCCGTTTCCTTCTCCTTAATGAGAAATCAACCTGAAACACCACAAGGAAACAACTAAGCATGTAACCAAGAACAACAATGTTCTATTTACTCATAAAGTCAAGAAATCATGAGCTATCAAGTAAATTACATACAAGACATAGGAAAACATCATTGATTGTATTAATAATGAATCAAGAGCAAATCTTACAACCATGTCTTGATGTCGCAAGCCTCATCGGAGGGTCCAGCTAGTATGTTTCTTCAAGCATTCACTCTCAAAGATGGGTCTCTGTTGGGTCTTGAAAATGTCATTCATTTCCATTACACTTTCACTATTATGTCCATTAAATCACCTCCATTTCACCTCCATTTCACTACTATGTCACTACATTCATCCCACTTTCATTATCATTGGGCCACATTTATGTTTTTCCAAACTTTATTAATTCTTAGCCTTTTTAAGTGAATTTGTGGTTAAAAATTAGAAAATAATGTGCATATGCTTATACCTAACAAGTGGGTTGAGATTGTTGACATGTGTAGGTCAAAAGGAAACTTCTAGAAGACCCTTATGTGGCACTCTAAGGCCAAATTCGAATTTGAGTGGAAAGAATCATGGGATCATGAGGATATGTGTCACATCTCCTAATTGTATTGAAACTCTAAGAAGACATGTGTCTTATCAGTTCCTATTTTGATTAGGACTCTAGAGGTAGAGGGAGAGATTCATGGACTCTCATTAATGAGATGGCTTCTCATTTTTTTGTATAAATAGGAGATCTTTCTCCTTCATTTGTTAGCTTAGAGTTTAGAGCTTAGCTTGTGAGTCTTAGCTTAGCTTGGAGTTTGTAGTTCTTCCTTGATGGCTTTTGAAAGCTTTGGAGAGCTTTGTTGTACTTTGTAATTTTGAAGAATTTGAATAAAGCTTTGATGTTCTCAACATGGAAGGAGATGTGAAGTAGATGTCATAGAGCATATTAGAATGTAAGGTAGAGTAGATTTCATTTTGTAATCTTGCTTTGATTTCATTATGTCATTTGATTGCTTTCAAGTTTGATAGATTAAATTTTCCATTCATGCAATTTTAATTCATGTAAGTGTGTTCAACTGGTTGATTGTAGATTAGTTTTTCTTTACATGTTTTTGCATCAAATAGTGACATGAGATTTTCCTCTCTGCTGACTTTGGCTTTTTAGCTTTTCAATTTCAGTTATGCTTTGATTTCATTCTTATTCATTTGCTTTGTTAGTTTGTTTAGATATCAAATTCCTCATATCATTGACGTTATCTCCTAAAGCCATAGCTTAGACTACTTGGCAAGCTATCAGGCTATGAATGATGTGATTTGATTTTAGCTTTATTTTTCTGCAATTAGATATCAAATTCCTCATATCATTGACATTATCTCCTAAAGCCATAGCTTAGACTACCTGGCAAGCTATCGGACTATGAATGATGTGATTTGATTTTAGCTTTATTTTTCTGCAATTAGATATCAAATTCCTCATATCATTGACGTTATCTCCTAAAGCCATAGCTTAGACTACCTAGCGAGCTATCGGACTATGAATGATGTGATTTGATTTTAGCTTTATTTTTTTGCAATTAGATATCAAATTCCTCATATCATTGACGTTATCTCCTAAAGCCATAGCTTAGACTACCTAGCGAGCTATCGAACTATGAATGATGTGATTTGATTTTAGCTTTATTTTTTTGCAATTAGATATCAAATTCCTCATATCATTGACGTTATCTCCTAAAGCCATAGCTTAGACTACCTGGTGAGCTATCGGACTGTGAATGGTGTGATTTGATTTTACTTGTATTAGTTTGCAGTTTTTGATTTGTTGAGTGCAATAGCTTAACTATTATTTCTGTATTTAGATAAATAGTAGAGATAGTGATTTCATGATCAGTAGTTCATCATTTGTTTGATATGAATAGCAGCACATTTCCATTCTTGTTTAAGTACTAATTTCATCGATAACATGTTTTGAGATTTGTTACACAGTAATTTGTCATTGTCTTCATCCCAGTCTTCCTACTGTGTCATGTGTCCAAAGTCATTCATGCTCATGTTAGACAAATGCTCTCTGATGTTGCCAAATGACCCACTTTTCCAAAGGTTTCCGCCTCATCGTGTCTGTTGGCTAAATAAATGCGCTTAAGGGCGCTCCAAAATAGCCCAGAAGCACTGCCATCGTGGAAGTACACCTGATTCCCGCGATGGTTCGATTTTATAGGCCAGCGCGACTGTCGTTTGTAATCTTTGGTGATGACCTGACTAGCTACATTATTCAATAGAGATGTCAGCGTGGAAGACCAGTTATGTATCCGCGATGATCCACATTGGGTGAATTTGTTCCAACAGTTGGCCTTCCAGATGACTCCAAACCTGGTTGTTGGCATAGTTTATGTTGTCCTCCGTTCTTTGGCGTGGTTGTTTCGTCATTTGTGCTACCTTCCTGTTGTGGTCACCAACAACCCCCCTCTTTGTTTGATATTAGCAATAACACCAAGCAAAGGGGGACCCTTAACAAAAAATCCAAAAAATATTTTTATCAAAATTTTTGTATTTTAACTCCCTAAAGCTAGTTCGCATCGTGAAGAGAGAGTGAAGCATTTCCTATGCGCATAAATAAGCTGCGAAGAAGCGACGCAAAATTCATCGCATCGCATATATTAAAAGCACCCTTAAATGAAAAATCTGAAGGAATCGCCGACGGCCGATATGCGACGTCGCATATCGCAACATCGCATAAGCAGCACACAGTGGTTAAGTGAAAAACGCGATCTCGCGATCTGCGATCTGCGATCTGCGATCCTGCGATTTGCGATCTGCGATGAATGAGACTATCAATCCCTGTGATGACACTTCTTGACATCACAATCCTCGATACTGCGATGCGAATCGCAGAATCACTCATCGCAAGATTTCCTTGACATAGTCTGTAAACCCAAAATTGAGCGCGCACCTTAAGGGAAATTAATGATTGTACGCCTGAATATCCAAGAATTATTGTGTTGCGTTTTTCGAAGAGTCAAGTCATTATGAGTGTCATGATTATGCATTCATTAGAACTTAATGTTTTCATGTCAATCTTTTCATAATTCTTCTTTTCCTTTGCGTAAACTGTAAGGCAGCAACTAATATAAATCGATATGCAGGAAACATCTAAGGAAAAGGGGAAAGCGCCAATACTAGGAGAACAGAGAGAAGATGCCTTCGCAAATGGTTGCCGCATGTAGCAGAACTGCGGATTCCGAAGTACCACTCAACAGATACTGATGGAAATAGACTATCCAAGACTCAGAGTCAAAGGCGCACAAAAGAAGCATGTTTGCAAAAGATCCTGAAGCTCAGACTGGGTAAAGCAAAAAGAAAAATGCTAAAGAGGGAAGACGCTCCAGAAAAGCCTGGAACAAAGAACGGAAGCAAGTTTCAATACAGAAGATTGTTCAGGCAACGAAATCCCTAACTCATTGAGTCATTCGCACGGCCGGAAACCGAAATAGCAACAGCACAATCAGTTTGAAAGAAATCTGGGTTACACTAAGTATACACACAGCGAATACACCCAGCCAGAGAAAGATTTTCAAAAATATCTCCTAGTTTGTCAGAAAAAGGTGCCAGCTCTTGTTATTTCTACTTTTATCGCTCGAACGAAAGGAAAAGACAACCAGCCGACTCTTTCCAGGCGAACGTTGCATTGCTTACAGCACTAAGGAGCAGATACAGAAACAGTTAGAAATTAGATTCAATTTTTAGAAATAAATTTGTTTTAGTAAAAGGGTAGTCATTTGAAGCCGTTTCCTAAATTTGTGTAATTAAGATTAATTAGTTAGTAGTATTTAACCCTTCTCATGGCATTTGGAGAAGGGTCCGGAAATTTGTCAAAAAACTTGTCCTCAGAACATGCACTTTTGCACCCTCGGAGGGGGTTTTTGATGAATGGATGGATCGAGATTTATTTGTGTTTGCATTTTAATGTCTGCTACTGATGTTGCACTTCTGTACTCTTAGTAGACGTTAGAAGTAAGTAGAGATAAATCATTATTGCTTGAGGTTTGTGAGTGAAAATCAGTCATAAATGGTACTTTTATCTCTTGATGAATTTCTGCTTATATTCTTAGAGTGATATACAGCTGAGTTGTTGATATGTTAATGTATGAATGTGTGGGTTACCATTTGGCACTTTTGTACGGTGGAGTCATTTATTTGTGCTTGACATATGAATAACTTATTATGCGATATGCTGTTCACAACTGTTTTGCCTAACTTCTTATGCAGAATGGTTTATCTTAATTGATTTATATTCTTATGATAGCTGAATGATCTTTATTACCAGTTATTGTATGAAATCTTTTTAGATCGCATAATGAAAGAATTCTACCCCGGGTTAGTGTAGATAAGATGTTTTGTTTTTGTTAGATTACAGTAGCATAGAGTCAGTTTAGAGTTTAGAATTAAATTAGCTTAAAATTACTTCTAGATTAGCATCATCAAACTCTACACACACACACACCCCTTAGATTGGGAAACTGGTCCCATTATCCCCAGTCGGACCCTCTACACCAAACGGGCAAGGAGCCGCCAACCAGGTTCCGGACCGGGTGGGTATCCCCCTTGTTGTTGACCCGATTTCCGGGCCCTCAACATATTTGGCGCTAGAAGGAGGGCACGAACTATGAATGGCACCTAAATCAAAATCTAAATACCATTCTGAGAGTAAATCACCCTCATCAACTCCCCCGACTTCTCCACTACGGTTAAACCCGGAGTTAGAAGTCGCTCGAATATCCACCACTGCTACATACCCTAATATATCAGACCAACTTATCATTGAACCCCCTGAAATTCAAACTCTGATTCGTAAACTCCAGGGATTCTCTATTTTCAATCAGTGGTCTGATAAATCTCAAATCAGCGTGACTTCGCAATACATCCTGCTCATCCCCTGACCAGATTGAAGAGTGAAAAGTTTAGCATCCAGCCAACTGAACTTCCTCTCCCCACAAGGAAAAGAGCAATGAAAACACCACCAGAGTCTGACAGTGCGACTCTTTCATCTACTTCGTCCATTTCAACTCCCTCTCTGCGAAGTCAACCACCCACATCTTCATCCCAAATCACCCATCCATCTTCCACAACCCTTCCTCTTCAATCATCAAAGATCATAATATCTTCATCTTCTCAGCATAAGGGATCATCCCCTGCACTTTCATTAACTAGCAGCTCAACGATGGCCCAGTCTCCATGGAACAACCCTGGGGCGGTTTTAATGCCTCCACCCCTGAGTCCAATACCGGCCCATCCTGAGAAATGGCTACCTAAATTCAATCCAGAAACAGGCATGCTAGCTGAAGAGCATATCAATAATTTCATGCTTTCTGTTAATCTAAATGGAGTTACCAACGAAGATGCTGTTGTTCGACTTTTTCCCTATACAATGCAAGGAACAGCTGGGTCATGGTACTTTTCGTTACCTTCTAGGTCCATCACAAGTTGGGACATTTTTCAAAGTCAATTCCTTACCAAGTTCAGTGATGATAGATCAGCAACGACATTGATTAATGACCTATCCAATCTTAAAGCTAAGGCTAGAGAACCCATTAAAGATTTCAATTTACGGTTCAATAAGATCCTCAACAAAATTCCCGCTGCTTCTCAACCCAGCGAGGAAGTAAGATGTGAATGGTATATCACGGCCTTACCATCAAACTTGGCTATCTTCGTAGATAGGGCAAACAAGACGACCTTAGTTGAAAACTTGACGGAGGCGTTAGCAGTAGAAAAGCGCGTAGTGGCCCTAGAAAAGAGATCTGCAATAGAAGAACGTAAATCTAAGAAAATCTCTTTCAAAGAAGACACTAAGAAGAAACAAACGAAAGATCCTTTCGATTTGGAAGGATTAAAAAAAGTGTTAAAGGCCATGTCCAATGAGATGATTGACATAAAAAACAAGTAGCAGAAACTTCTTCAAAAAAGCCCTACAGAGCTTTTAAAAGAAATCCTCCCATGGATGTCAGACCACCCAATGCTGTCTCAAACGTTGAATCTGAAGAAGAACAAGAAGAAGAGAATGCCACTGAAGGGCAGACCGATGATGAAGAAGTTGTGGAACTACAAGGAATGTGGGATTTCATCCTCCCACAAGAAGAAGATCAAGAAGCATTCCCGGTTAGCACACGAAGCAAAAACCAGCTTGATCCTCCCCAAACTACCCCTAAACAGAAGGGCGCAAGCCCTGCAACAAAAGATAAGGTCGCAACAAAGAAAACAACCGCTAGAGCGACCCATTTTAGCCCAGTCCAATCAGATCAAGCACCTCCATCAAGAACACTGATAGTGTCGGATGAAATGGAGTATAACATTATCGATGACATGAAAAAGACTAGGGCTAATATCACTCTTTACGAGTTGAGCAAATTGAAACATCAACAGAAAATAATGATGAAGGAATTACACGTCGTGCCTACTACATCTTTACCTACAGCCGTAGCTTCCCACAACATGGGAAGACCTCCAACCAACACAATCAATAAGATTGATCCAAATGACATCGCCTTGATTGGAGGAAGATCAAGATCTCATACTCCTCCTTTTCTTCTCACTTATGAAATTTTCAATAAAAATGTGCACAATTGCTTGGTTGATTCTGGTGCTTCAACGAATATTTTATTCAGATCAATATGTGCCAAATTGAATGTTCAACCACAAAAATACGCAGTGCGCATAGTTCAACTTGATCGATCTCAAGTCGAAGTGATTGGTGAACTTAATCAAGTGACCATAAGATTGTCGTCTAACCCGAAGGTATGCCAATTTATCGACATTCTAGTAGCTGATATCCCTGAATTCTATGGTTTGATTCTTAGCAGGGATTGGTCCGAAAAACTCTGCGGATATTTCTCAGCCGACTGGTCGCACATGTGGTTACCCTACAACGGTAAACCGAATCAGATAAAGGTTGAACGAGAGTTGCACCAAAAGTACATAGGACAGAATTGGAAGGAGAGAATGAAGCAATAGCATACAATAGCAGCATCATAGGAAATTACTCGGTAGATTCTTTCCTCGGAAATTTCAATGCTCACACCTCACCTTACTTAGAAAATTCAGTTTTGTCCCAAGTTGAAAGTTTTTCCCAAACTGATGATTCAAAGTGTTTTAATTTTTTAGATAACCCTGTAAATACATCTTTGTTTTGGAAATTATATTTTGATGGCTCCAAATCTAACGAGGGAGCAGGAGCAGGATGCATTCTGATTAGCCTAGACGGAAACAAGATCATTCTTACATGCAGACTTGAGTTCGATTGCACAAACAATACAGCGGAGTACGAAGCCTTGGTGCAAGGCCTATACAAAGCAATCGGGTTGAATGTTAAGTATCTTCAAGTCTTTGGAGATTCTGAGATTGTCGTCAAACAGGTACGTAACACCATACATTGCCTGTCAAGTCATTTAAAGCACTATCAATCTTTAGTACAAGATCTGACTACACATGTCATAGCATTCAATATTTCGTCAATCCCAAGACTCCAAAATGCAAGCACAGACCTGTTAGCTAACGTAGCCTCTAGACTTATTCCCTCCGAAGATTTTAGTCTAGATAGATTCTCAATAGAATTAATCTTTAGACCATCCATCCCTGACAACATCACCAACTGGAGAGTATTCAACGACGATCCTGACATTGTAAACTTCCTCACTTCTGAAGGATCCTACTCAAATCAAATAATTGACGAAGACCATCATGATCACCAAATACAACAAAATAGCACTGATAATGCTATACCTAAATCTGTGGTTAAGTTAGAAGACTTATATGATTTGAAAAGTCGGTTTAAAAGGTCCGCCAATTCTAAACTCTACAGTTCTACTCTGAACTATGAATTAGTGAACCTAGGGACCGATCAGAAGCCACAAAACGTTAATCTAGGCCACGGCCTAGCCCCTGAAGAAAAATCAGCATATATCCGTCTTCTGAGACAATACAAAAACGTTTTTGCATGGAATTACGATGAGCTGAAGATATACAACACTTCTATCATTCAACACACTATCCCTATGATTGACAATGAAAAACTTGTCCAGCAGAAGCTCAGAAAAATCCACCCCAACTTAGAAAATCAGATAAAGACTGAGTTAAATAAGTTGTTGAGAGCCAGAATAATTTTCCCCATCAGACTTTCCAAATGGGTATCCAATATGGTGCCCGTTAGAAAGAAAAACGGAGATATTAGGATCTGTATCGATTTCCGGAATCTCAACAAAGCCTGTCAAAAAGACAATTTTCCCCTCCCACCTATGGAGCAAATATTACAGGCAGTAGCAGGCTCAGAATTAATGTCTTTTCTGGATGGATTTTCAGGATACATCCCGATGATCAGTTGAAAACCACATTCCGAACCAAATGGGGCACATATGCATATCGAAAGATGCCATTTGGTCTAATCAATGCTGGCGCTACCTTTCAGAGAGCCATGGACATCACGTTTAAAGGTTTAGTCAATAAATCGGTAGTGATTTACCTGGATGATATAACAGTGTACTCTAAGAAGCGAAGCAACCATATCAAAGACTTGAAACAAATCTTTCAAAGATGTTTAAGGTATGGGATTTCACTTAACCCAAAGAAATCTTTTTTTGCATTAAGTGAAGGGAAACTGCTAGGATTCATAGTGTCGAAATCTGGTATTCACATTGAACCTGATAGAATCAAAGAAATTTCCGAAATATCCATGCCCCATAACAAAAAGGCCATGCAATCTTTCCTTGGACAAATCAATTTTGTAAAAAGGTTTGTCCCGGATTTTTCACGTATTATTTCTCCTTTACAAAATATGATAAAAAAGAATTCAAATTTTAAATGGTGTCAAGATGAGCACGAAGCATTCAACTTGATCAAACAAGCTATCATTAACGCTCCATCTTTAGCTACCCCAAATTTTTCAGAATCTTTTATCTTATACACTTTTGCCTCAGAGAAATCTTATGCTGCGATTTTAACTCAAGCAAATCAAGAGAAGGCGGAAGCTCAAATCGCATTCTTTAGCTCGAACTTACAAGGTGCTGAGCTCAATTATTCAGACGTGGAGAAACAGGCATATGCTGTTTTCAAAGCGATCAAATATTTCAGACCTTTCTTACTTAAAGCCCATACCAAAGTCATAGTACCGTTTCCAGCGGTAAGAAACCTTCTGGTACAGAAGGATGTGGGCGAAAAGAGAGCAAATTGGATTACCGCTTTACAAGAATACGATCTTGAGATCAAGCCAGCAAACATCGTAAGAGGTCAAGGCTTATGCACGATGTTAGCTGGAGCATCGCAAATTCCTGAGAACTCATCTGAAGAGGTACATACATATGAGGTAAACCTAAACGACGCAGAATCCTTATATGCTGACACCATTTATTATCTTAAGAACGGGTATGCTCCATCACACCTGGACCACACTAAGAAAAGAGCTCTGAGATTGAAAGCTAAACAATACCAGCTCATAAATGATGTTCTGTTTAAAAGGAATTACGATTCTATACTTCTTAGGTGTCTTGAGAAAACTGAAGCCGAAAAGGTTTTGCAGGAACTCCACGATGGACCAGCAGGTGGACACTATGCTAGAGAAGCTACTGCACATAAAATTTTACGTGCAGGATATTATTGGCCCACGCTGTTCAAAGACACATACAATTATGTAAGGAAATGCCAAGTCTGCCAGACTGCTGCAGGGAGACAAAAGAAATCGTCCATGCCACTGCAGCTGGTTAACATCGAGCAACCATTCAGCCAATGGGGCTTGGACATAATAGGTGAGATCGTTCCTCACTCTTCTAAGCAGCATAGGTATATCCTCATGGCAACAGATTATTTTACTAAATGGGTAGAAGCATTTCCTCTCAAGACAACTAATTCTGAAAACATTATTGAATTCATAGATCAATTTATCATCACTAGGTTTGGATTGCCAACGGCCTTAATGTTTGATAATGCCTCATACTTTTCTGGAAATACAATGACTGAGTTTGCACTTAAAAGAGGGTTCAAACTGAAGTATTCTGCCAACTACTATCCACAAGGTAATGGGTTGGCTGAATCGACAAACAAGAACCTAATCAGGATTATTAAAAAGACAGTCGACCAAAACCAAAAAAATTGGCACAAAGCGCTGGTAAATGCTTTATGGGCAGATAGAATTAAGAAGAAAGCTTCAATCGGCACTTCTCCCTTTAATTTAGTTTATGGGAAAGAAGTGGTTCTTCCAACTCACCTAGTCATTCCCTCTTTGTCTTTAGTACAATACATCGATGAAGTACCTACTTCCTCCTTACAGCTGAGACAAATGGAAATAATCAAACTAGAAGAACAACGAGAACAAGCTAAGAAAACCCATGCTCACCACCAAGCGCTAATAAAATCCTCTTTTGACTCAAGCATAATGACCAGAAAAAACTTTCAGATGGGAGATTTAGTTTTAAAATGGGATAAGGCTCATGAAGAAAAGGGCAACAATACGAAATTTCAGAAGCTATGGCTTGGTCCTTTTCAGATTGTAGAAGTCATAGGCCCATCGACGTTTGTGTTGCAGGATTTGGCAGGTAGAAGAGATTCTTTGCCTGTGAATGGACAGATTCTTAAAATATATTTCCCATAGAAGATCATTCTTCTATTTTTGTAGGATAGTTTTAGTTTTTATTTGTTTTTCTCTTTCTTATAAATAAAACCAGTTGTAAATGATCATTTAAAAGGATTCATGAAAGAGCACACCAATTCTCTATCAGATTTTGATTTCGCTTGTACAAATAGCAAAACTTTTCGAAAAATCTGATTTTTATTATTGACAAGTAGAGTTAACTTTAGCCTGAATATGATGTTAGTTTCAACCTTAAAAGAAAAACTTTGATGAAAGCAACCTTTGGTAAAAAAATTGTTTCATGTCAGCACAATGAAAGGTATCATCAATAATAAAATAAATATTCTCTGTAAAGCTGCTGTTTTCAAACTCTATTATTGTCGTCCAGAGCTTTCTTAAGGAAAAACAATGACTTCCTCCCTGCTAAAGTAAATCGCAGCATTTAGAGGAACAATCCGAGAAAACACAATATCTCAAAGAATAAGAGGTCTCATCACGAGCCGGCTTATCATGATCACATATATTATAACTTGCTGACTTTGCCAATACTGTCTATCAAAACAGGGCAACGACTCAAGATTGTTGCAATCAAAAGACAAGGGGTCTCATCACGAGCCAGCTTGTTCAGCAAAAGTGTAAATCAAGTGAATGACTGTGTCATAATTTGGCCACCAAACCAAGACATTGTTCTTTAGAGAATAAAAAAAGGAAAAAGTGTCAAAAAGGATTTTTTCTCTGAAATGTTGTAAATAACCTCAAGCAGGAAAGAGGATCATTGCTGGATAATATGGTAACCTTGTCGAGGCTATGGACGCTTGCGGGCAACAGAGGCTCTACCTATGACAAATGAGCATATTTTAAAAAGCCAGTACGCAGAGAAGACCTTATTTTATCTTTAAAAAGACCAACTAATGTCTGGTATGAATGCAAGAACTAAGCCTGAGGAAGCAGACAATTGGAATATGAAAAGGTTGAGACAAAGTATCGTTGATAGGATAAGGGGTAACGTACTCTATCTGTCCATAACAAAATTTAGACATATGAAAATTTTTCTATTTCGGAAGTAGAAATTCAATAGAAAAGCAGAGATAACTGGTTCTTCACAGTGAATCGCCATTGTTGTGGTCACCAACAACCCCCCTCTTTGTTTGATATTAGCAATAACACCAAGCAAAGGGGGACCCTTAGCAAAAAATCCAAAAAATATTTTTATCAAAATTTTTGTATTTTAACTCCCTAAAGCTAGATCGCATCGCGAAGAGAGAGTGAAGCGTTTCCTATGCGCATAAATAAGCTGCGAAGAAGCGACGCGAAATTCATCGCATCGCATATATTGAAAGCGCCCTTAAATGAAAAATCTGAAGGAATCGCCGACGGCCGATATGCGACGTCGCATATCGCAACATCGCATAAGCAGCACACAGTGGTTAAATGAAAAACGCGATCTCGCGATCTGCGATCCTGCGATTTGCGATCTGCGATGAATGAGACTATCAATCCCTGCGATGACACTTCTTGACATCACAATCCTCGATACTGCGATGCGAATCGCAGAATCACTCATCGCAAGATTTCCTCGACATAGTCTGTAAACCCAAAATTGAGCGCGCACCTTAAGGGAAATTAATGATTGTACGCCTGAATATCCAAGAATGATTGTGTTGCGTTTTTTGAAGAGTCAAGTCATTATGAGTGTCATGATTATGCATTCATTAGAACTTAATGCTTTAATGTCAATCTTTTCGTAATTCTTCTTTTCCTTTACGTAAACTGTAAGGCAGCAACTAATATAAATCGATATGCAGGAAACATCTAAGGAAAAGGGGAAAGAGCCAATACTAGGAGAACAAAGAGAAGATGCCTTCGCAAATGGTTGCCGCATGCAGCAGAACCGCGGATTCCGAAGTATCACTCAACAGATACTGATGGAAATAGACTATCCAAGACTCAAAGTCAACCGTGGACAAAAGCAGCATGTTTGCAAAAGATCCTGAAGCTCAGACTGGGTAAAGCAAAAAGAAAAACGCTAAAGAGGGAAGACGCTCCAGAAAAGCCTGGAACAAAGAACGGAAGCAAGTTTCAATACAGAAGATTGTTCAGGCAACGAAATCCCTAACTCATTGAGTCATTCGCACGGCCGGAAACCGAAATAGCAACAGCACAATCAGTTTGAAAGAAATCTGGGTTACACTAAGTATACACACAGCGAATACACCTAGCCAGAGAAAGATTTTCAAAAATATCTCCTAGTTTGTCAGAAAAAGGTGCAAGCTCTTGTTATTTCTACTTTTATCGCTCGAACGAAAGGAAAAGACAACCAGCCAACTCTTTCCAGGTGAACGTTGCATTGCTTACAGCACTAAGGAGCAGATACAGAAACGGTTAGAAATTAGATTCAATTTTTAGAAATAAATTTGTTTTAGTAAAAGGGCGGTCATTTGAAGCCGTTTCCTAAATTTGTGTAATTAAGATTAATTAGTTAGTAGTATTTAACCCTTCTCATGGCATTTGGAGAAGGGTCCGGAAATTTGTCAAAAAACTTGTCCTCAGAACATGCACTTTTGCACCCTCGGAGGGGGTTTTTGATGAATGGATGGATCGAGATTTATTTGTGTTTGCATTTTAATGTCTACTACTGATGTTGCACTTCTGTACTCTTAGTAGACGTTAGAAGTAAGTAGAGATAAATCATTATTGCTTGAGGTTTGTGAGTGAAAATCAGTCATAAATGGTACTTTTATCTCTTGACGAATTTCTGCTTATATTCTTAGAGTGATATACAGCTGAGTTGTTAATATGTTAATGTATGAATGTGTGGGTTACCATTTGGCACTTTTGTATGGTGGAGTCATTTATTTGTGCTTGACATATGAATAACTTATTATGCGATATGTTGTTCACAACTGTTTTGCCTAACTTCTTATGCAGAATGGTTTATCTTAATTGATTTATATTCTTATGATAGCTGAATGATCTTTATTACCAGTTATTGTATGAAATCCTTTTAGATCGCATAATGAAATAATTCTACCCCGGGTTAGTGTAGATTAGATGTTTTGTTTTTGTTAGATTACAGTAGCATAGAGTCAGTTTAGAGTTTAGAATTAAATTAGCTTAAAATTACTTCTAGATTAGCATCATCAAACTCTACACACACACACACCCCTT
Source organism: Pinus tabuliformis (assembly GCA_031772625.1). NCBI lineage: Eukaryota > Viridiplantae > Streptophyta > Pinopsida > Pinales > Pinaceae > Pinus > Pinus tabuliformis. Next base: position 965,244,817 of record CM062820.1, read on the forward strand.
AGATTGGGAAACTGGTCCCATTATCCCCAGTCGGACCCGCTACACCAAACGGGCAAGGAGCCGCCAACCAGGTTCCGGACCGGGTGGGTATCCCCCTTGATGTTGACCCGATTTCCGGGCTGTCAACACTTCCTTGGAGATAAACTCACTCTTCCACCTTTCGTGGAGACTCCTTCTCCTATTTAAACTCTCACCATTGCTATGCACTGCTAGTTTTTGGAGAGTTTTTTGGAATGGTTGCTGATAGTGGGCTAGTGGAGCAGTGTTGTTAGTGTTTGTGAGTTTGCTAGATAGCTGGTGTGAGTGTGACAAGTGTGGGATTGTTGATAGCTTGAGGAAGGTTGTGAAGTGCCCTTAATCTTGTGTAAAACTTGTGAGTGAGAGAGACTTGTATGTTGGGAGATCCATCTTCAAAGAGTGAGTGCTTGAGGAACATGTTGGCTAGATCCCTCTGAGAAGGCTTGTGACATCAAGACTTTGGTTGTAAGCTTACTCTTTTTTCATAATTAATGCAATCAATGATGTTTTCCTATGTCTTGTATGCAATGTACTTGATAGCTCATGACTTCTTGACTTTGTGAGTAAATAGATCATCGTTGTTCCGGTTACGTGCTTTGTTGTATTTCCTTTGCATTGTTTCAAATTGATTAGTCATTAGGAGAAGGAAGCGGAAGCTAGAGCAGCGCAACGGAACTCCATCGACCACCGGTTGAGGTAGGCCTCCAAGTATGACTATTTAAGGAAAGCTATTGTTGATTTGTCCTTGTTTGTGACTAGACCCACTCTAGGGCTAGAGGGTTTGCCTCTGTCCGCAGATGGAACAATTTCCTGCATCACAAGTTGGCGACTCTGGTAGGGAGAAAATTTGGCCTTTGTTCTTTTCTTGTTTACTCTTGTCTTGATTTGTGTTTTGCTCTCTTTTGAAGTTTGGGGATTAATTATCAGTCTTTTGAGTTTCCTGGGTTGATCTGGGAAATACCTCTATTTGATTGAAGGCTTGACTGGCTTTGGTTCGGGAGTTTTTGTTCATTTGTCATTGTTTTTGAACAACATCGCGGAAAAAATCCTAACAGTTGCGATGTCATCACCACTTTGTAGCTTTTTACCCGCGATGATCTTGGGTTGCTAGCTTAATTCTTGTGACGACTCTCGAAATCACATCATCGCGGAAAATAGGTGTATTTCCATGATCATCTCAGGTTGTCAATGTAAAACTTGCGCTGACATCTCTAGTTGTCTGTCCATCACTAGCGATGGTATCTCATTTAGCGATGACATCTCTAATTGTTAGTGTAACACTTGCGATGATTCCTATAAAGTTGTTTTTATGACTTTACCTCCTGAATTCATCAATCTTTCTTATCCCCTATTGTTTCTTGTCTCTCACTAGCTTGTTTTAATTGCTTTTGGTTAGGGTACTGTCTCTTTGATTTCATTTGAGTGATTCTTGTGTTTTTTAGACCATGTGACCTAGCCCTTTAGAAGTTTCGTCGAGAAACCGTTTGCTTGGGTTACTTGTCTGTTCAAGGTTCATCCACAACCATCTTATTGATTTGCTTGAGGCTTTTTCACTGCTTCTTTTCTTTTTGGTTGATTTTTAGTGTCGATTATTGAACCAATTTTTTATGTTGATTCGATTTATTCGCTACCAAGCATAGATCACAATTGTTTGGATCAATCAGTTCACACTTGCTTGTTTGTCTCTTTAAATTCACAAAAAATGGAGGATAATTAAAAGTTTGCATTCATTTAGCATACAAAAGTGAAAGTACATTTGCATTACGAATTTTCACATTTGAGAAATTGGAAAGCAAATTTTAAATCTTTCATTAGTAGTATCAATGCATCGTGAGATTAGTGTATTGATGCATTGTGTTTCTTAGTGTTTGAATTTGCTTGTCTTGGTTTCGGAATGAGCTCTCTACCTTTCTATGAGCAGGTGTTCATTGAAATGAAAGATGCTTTACTCATTCTAGCTACATCCTAGGATTTGTTGAATACATACGGTAGGGCCTGAAAACTAAAACATAATTCAAGATCAACTTTAAAATGAACTGAATAAATCTAACAATGCATTGGAACATAACGCACACTATTTAGAGTTCTAGGCTAGAGACGTGCTCCGACGTCGTTAAACCTAGTCACTTTTGTTTCCACTCAAGGTTGGGTGATTCCTCCTTCTGTGACTCAATAGTGGTCTAGCACGGAATTGTGCTCCCATGTACCGTCGAGTATATGCTGGGAGACCCCACTAGGTTATCACCCTTTATCCTTAGGAAGCCGTGTCTGCCGCCTTACAAACCATAATGCACCGAACACAACATTCGGGAAGATTGACTGCCGTACGGAAAGTCCTTGGTTTCCATATGACTGCCAAGGTGTATATGCAGTTTTACAGTTTGTTTGGTAAACCTTTTGCCTAGTTCTCTAGAGTAGTCACTTTCGTTCCTTTTCAGACTCCTTAAAAGAAAAGGTCCATATGAGCACTTGTCCTTTCAGGCTCATTAAACCTTGAAAGAGAGAGAGTCACCTTTTCGTCCTTTTCTTGACTCTTGAAACATGAAAAGGTCAAGTTTTGTTCCTGCGTCATAAAATTTACTGCCCACGAAATATTCCTGGAAATAGTTCGAGTTCTTGGTTGTGAGAAGAGTGTTTTTCAGGCTTCTTCTCAATGGCAACATTCCCCGAGTCTACCGGCCAAGGTCTTCCCCTAGATGGAAATCCTGGTCAATTTCTGCCTTTTGGAAATGTCGGTGCTCCGTATATGGCAACATTGTCTTTGCCTGGGTTAACCATCGGTTTGCCCGTATGGTTGTTTTCAACCTTGGTGGTCCCGAGTGTCATGACTCCTATTCCACCATTTTCTTCGTCTGAACCATGACACGATGATTCCAAGGTTGAGCCTACGCCTTCTTCCCCTGTTTCTTCCTCCTCCTCTCCTCCTTTGCCTGGTGAAAGTTTCACATCTAGTAACCAGGAGACTAAGAAGAAGAAGAAGAAGAAGAAGTCCGATAAATGCAAGGCCATCTGTGTAGCTATTGCTCTGAGTACATCTTAGGTCAGGCCACCTTTTGCTCCTATGCGTAAGGTTAAGTTTCCTTGTAAATTGTGCAAGGGTGACTATATTCTTCGTGATTGTCTTGGTATTCCTAGGATCTTAGACGTATGGTCTCGCGATCCGGCTCATCCCTCATTGTCCTCTGAATCTCATGACGATGCCACCCTATCAACTGGCAGTGGTAAGAAGAAAGGGAAGATTTGATTCCCCTGTAGCCTATGTGAAGGCAACCATCCCCTTCACCTTTGTCTGCTCATGGATAAAGCTTCTGCCGTTTTCGAAAGTCTTACAGCTTCTTCACCCCAACTTCTCGTTGGTTATCAGAGGCTCTCTTCAGACCCTCTCCCGATTGCCAAAGAGATTGACTTAGCTTCTTCTCTTGTCCGTCCTCCTCCTTCTAAGCCTGGCTATGCTAAGCCTATTCCAGACCAACCATTGGTTGGAGAGAGTCTCGACTTGGGTTCACCACCTATTGATCACTCTGTTTCGGAAGAGCATCATGCTCATGTTCTCCTCATCTCATCAAATTCCGAGAACGACCCTCCTATCCTCGCTGATCAAGAGAGTCCTTCATCGGTTCCTGTAGAGCAGGGGGGAAATCATACAATTCCCCCACCAAGTAGTTCGGTTGTTTCCTTTGACTGGAGTCATTTGACTACATTCTGCCTTCCATCCCATGTTCCTTTTTAGATTACAGTACATTCCTATGATAAGGCAGTACCTGGCACTGTCTTGGATGAGGGTGCATCTGTCAGTCTTATGCCTTCCACTACTTGGCAAGCTTTGGGCTCCCCACAGCTTGTGCCAGTCACACAGCATCTGTTGGCATTTGACGGAGGAACCAGTCAACATTTAGGGATCCTCCCAAAGTTTCCTGTTACTTTGGGGGGCAAAACCGTCTATATAGACATCATGGTTGTCAAGGGTGCTTTAGATTTCAGTCTTCTCCTTGGCCATGACTATGTTTATGCCATGGGGGCCCTCGTCTCTTCACTTTTCCGTGTGGTCTATTTTCCACACGACGGAAGAATGTTGACCATAGATCAATTATCATTCTTTAGTCCCCCGATGCCTCCTGTGTAGTTGTCATCCCCTCTCAGTTCTTGCTCGCAAGCAGTGCCTTCCTTGCCACAGGTCAATTATGTGGCTACCCGTTCTGTCCCCGCCTCTGCTAATGATCATGTAGATGGTCTCGTACATCATGTACTGGAGGCATTGGAACCTAATCTGTCATTAGTGCCTCATGACATGTATTCCTCCCAGAGTGCATTTCTTCCATCCCGTGATGACCTCTTGGGAGCCATGTTCTCGTATGGCCCATAAGCAAAGAGCCCCAAGGATAGTTCTGATCTTGTGTTGACCTCGTTAAAAAACGAAACAAGGTGTCTGAGGATGGTTCTTATCTTGTGTCAACCTCGTTCAAAAATGAAACAAGGAGTCTTGAGCATAGTTCCTTGTCTTGTGTCAAGCTCGTTAAAAAATGAAACAAGTCTTATGAGGATAGTTCTTTTTCACTTTGTCAACCTCATTAAAAAATGAAACACCTCCCTTTCCAAATCGAGTCTTTGCTTAAGATCTCGTAAAATCCAAGTTGAGTCTTTCCAAGATCTTGAAAGTGAACCTTCAGTCCATCCACCTCGATGAATGCAATGAAGCTTGGGGGGCATGTACCTCAATTTATGTCATTATGCTAGGGGCATGCGAACTTATAACAAGCATAGTTTTTCATTTCAAGCTTGTGTAAACATGAAACTGAATCCAAGCAGAGTTCTCCATGGTTCAAGCTTGTGTAAAAATAAACCCATACTTGATTTACACCTCATGATTTCCGTTTATCCACTAAATTTTGCTAGATGAGCCTTGGTTGTTTCATTCCATCGCCACCATCTCTTTGGCTAATCATATGCTTTCACTTGATTGTTTATCCTTTCCTAAGGAACTGTAGTGATGAGTGGTGAAAAGATTGCCGAGTATTTTTCCCTTTCTGACTCGTTAAAGAGAATAAAAATGGAGGTCTAATTTAAGCTCTTTTCCAACTTTAAAGACAAAAAGATTGCCGAGTTTTCCCTCTTGACTCATTAAAAGAAATAAGAGGTGGTTGAATTTAAGCTCTTTTCCGATCGTGTAAAAACGAAAAGATTGCCGGGCCTTTGTCGTTTCGAGTTTGTTATTGGTTACGAACCGACGTGGTTTCGATTGCTTTTCTACTCTTTCGGGTCGAGATCACTAGTTATGAAAAGTACTCCTTGATCGTAATGGTCAGGCGGTTCTTTCGAGTATCACTTTATACTTTTTCGGGCTCAAGAGACACAAATTTACGAAAAAGGACCCCCCTGGAGTTTTCTTTTCCGTGTCTTTTTCAAACTCTCTAAAAATGAAAAAGTCTCCGAGTTTTACCTATGTCAGACTCATTAAACCCTGACGACATTGGATTCATCACCATGACGAGACTCGAGCTTCTCCTTCCTAGGGCTCGTTAAAATATTACTAGGTTGAACTCAACAACAGGTTTATCATTGATTGTCTATGGCAGCTAGTCACTCTTGAACATCGACACTTTTGCTTCTTGTCGGGTTGGGACATCCATACATCGTCATTTGGCCTCCGTGGGTTTTGGTTGTCATTTAGCCTCATTCCATCTGATTCATGTCATCTCCATCGAGCCTCTGATTCCTTGGTATCTAAATGCTGCCACCCTTTGAAGTCGTGTCATCGACATGTTCAAGAGTTTAATCCTTTTGTAGTTTACACCTTCGCCTTCTCCTCCGATACTCTGTTTCACCATTTTCCACTTGTTCCTTATCTCATGTCATTGATGGGGGAAACATTATGGCCCTCCTGCGATGGGTCGTCTCCTGTCGAAATCAGCTCATTATCCAGGAGATTGATCTAGAGATCCCCTTTGGTACCTTAGAGCTTGCATGCCTTAATGGCAAGTTCTTCGCACTTGACGATCGACTTTCATCATTGGTCGTTGATTGGGTGATTCCACAAGTGTTCGACTTTAGCTCCTTCTTCACACTTCATGTATTGTGCTAGCTAGTACCTTGAGAACCATTGGCATTATTGGTGGTTTCTCTCACGCTTGTTAAAGGTTTTCATCATTGACCGGTAATCAAGGAACTTTCTATCATGCTCGACCTCAGCACATATATTCGCATGTTAGGATTTGTATTATGATCGGATGGGTTCAAGACCCCAAACTCAGATTACATATGTTCGGGCTGCGTGGATTGGTTTATGATTACATGACTCACTAATGGATGGCTACGACCATACTTGAGTCTTCATGGATGGCTGCAACCATACCTTTATCATCATCATGGTCACATTGGCTGGATGGTTGCGTCCATACCACAGACCTATTTTGTATGTCTTTTGGATGGTTGCACTCATGCCTAGACTACATGTATTTCATTATTAGCGATATCAGTTGTACTTGCATGCAGGTTCTTCCAGATGGTGTTACAGCTCAGTCAGTTTCGTAAAGCATTTCACCCCTCCCTCTCTCTCAGGCTTCATACTTTAGGGGGCATTTGTTACACAGTAATTTGTCACTGTCTTCATCCCAGTCTTCCTACTGTGTCATGTGTCCAAATTCATTCATGCTCATGTTAGACAAATGCTCTCTGATGTTGCCAAATGACCCACTTTTCCAAAGGTTTCTGCCTCATCGCGTCTGTTGGCTAAATAAACGCATTGAAGGGCACTCCAAAACAGCCCAGAAGCGCTGCCATCACGGAAGTACACCTGATTCCTATGATGGTTCGATTTTATATGCCAGCACGACTATCGTTTGTAATCTTTGGCGATGACCTGACTAGATACGTTATTCAATAGTGATGTCAGCGCGGAAGACCAGTTATGTACCCGCGATAATCCAGATTGGGCGAATTTGTTCCAACAGTCGGCCTTCCATACGACTCTAGACCTGGTTGTTGGCATAGTTTATGTCGCCCTCCTTTCTCTGGCGTGACTGTTCCATCATTTGTGCTACCTTCCTTGGAGATAAGCTCAGTCTTCCACCTTTCATGGAGACTCCTTCTCCTATTTAAACTCTCACCATTGCTATGCACTGCTATTTTTTGGAGAGTTTTTTGGAATGGTTGCTGATAGTGGGCTAGTGGAGCAGTGCTGTTAGTGTTTGTGATTTTTCTAGATAGCTGGTGTGAGTGTGACAAGTGTGGGATTGTTGATAGCTTGAGGAAGGTTGTGAAGTGCCATTAATCTTGTGTAAAACTTGTGAGTGAGAGAGACTTGTATGTTGGGAGATCCATCTTCAAAGAGTGAATGCTTGAGGAACATGTTGGCTGGATCCCTCTAAGAAGGCTTGTGATGTCAAGACTTTGGTTGTAAGCTTACTCTTTTTTCATAATTAATGCAATCAATGATGTTTTCCTATGTCTTGTATGCAATGTACTTGATAGCTCATGACTTCTTGACTTTGTGAGTAAATAGATCATTGTTGTTCCAGTTATGTGCTTTGTTGTATTTCCTTTGCATTGTTTCAGATTGATTACTCATTAGGAGAAGGAAGTGGGAGCTGGAGCAGCGCAACGGAACTCCATCGACCACCAGTTGAGGTAGGCCTCCAAATATGACTATTTAAGGAAAGCTATTGTTGATTTGTCCTTGTTTGTGACTAGACCCACTCTAGGGCTAGAGGAGTTACCTTTGTCCGTAGAGGGAACACTTTCCTGCATCACAAGATCTTTTGAAGTGCTAAGTTTTGGAAGTTACCATTAGGGACATAAACCTTGTCTTGAAATCTACATACATACTTGACTTTTAAAAGTATTCTTAAGACCTTAAAATAGGATGTCCATTTGCATTAGACACTTTAGGAGATCAACAAGAACAAAACCCCAAAACAAAATAAAATCTATAAAACAATGAAGTAAGAAAAAAGTTAACTAAGCACATATGGTGCACCACACTTCATCAGTTTATGATACCTGGATTGATAATTTATGTAGAGAAATTTAAGACACTAAATTGACTAGACAGTCTCCCAAATGAATAATATCTCTCTCTCACTCACAAGCTTTAATAGAAGGTTAAGGGCACTCCACAACCTCTTGCAAACTATTCAACAAGCCCACACTTGTCACACTCACACCAAAGCTATCTACCAAACTCAAAAGCACTAGCAGCACTGCCCCAACCAAAAGAACTAGTAGATCATAGCAATGGTGAGTGATTTTATAGGAGAAGGATCCTCCATGAAATGAGGGAGAGGGAGCTTATCCTCAAAGAAGGTAGCACAAAAGACGGAACTACCATCCTAGAGGGGGAAAAGCGACCCAAACTTACCCAACAACCAGGTCTAGAGACATCCATAAGGCTGACTATTGGAACAAATTCGCGCAATCTGGATCGTCTTTGGCTGTGAACTAAGTCTTAGCAATGGCATCACTAGGAGGCAATGCATGCAGACTGATTGTCGCAATACATAGTTAATAGCCTCGCACCGGGACTTAAAAATCGACCGTTGTGGGAAACTGGTGTACACCTTCGACGGGGTCACGATGAGACTATTTTTTACAGAGGACCATCACAGATATTAACGTTTTACGCGTGATGAGGTAGAAACTTAGGGAATGAGGGTCAATTTGCAGCATTAGAGAGCATTTGCTTAATCTTCTTACATTGGTGGGAAAATATGAACATGTTTATTTGACACATGACACAGTAGAGGGACTGAGATGAGGACACTGACAAATTATTGTGTAATAGTCATCTAATCAATACATTAATAAAGACATTCATGACATTAGTGGTATTGATGATAAGATGGTCATCCATGTAAAAAAAAGAGTTCCAGGCTACAAAGAATATACTCTTAATGTTCAGATTGATACTGAAGCTATGAGTAGTTGTTGAAAATTCAAGGCCATTCCTGCTTACTATTGAAACCCACTCAAGTCCAATTTAGAGCAGTTAACAAACAACTAATAAAAATTACATATATTGCTCCAGAATTTCCAAAACTCTTAGGTTCATAGGAAGTATATGTCACTTTATATAATTATGATACTAATGCTGATATGTTACTTGGACAAATTCTATGAAGAAATTCATGCCAATCACCATTGAAGAGAATTTGATAATTTTCAGCATTCAAGGTGAAAAGGTGCAAGTCCCTGCTAAGAGTAAATACACACTCAGGGTAAAACCTGATGAGGTAAGAATGTTGATGAAGTAGTAACAAATATTTCCAAGATACAAAAAATTGTCAAGCATGCAGAAATCCATGGCCTTGTCATTTTGTTTGATATTGTAAACAAATTGAAAAATGATTGTACAACAGAACTCCCTGAAACATTCTAGTTCAAGGAAAATATTTTGTTTCATTTCCATTTCAAAAAGAAAGCTTTGTTAAAGAACAAAAGGCATCAACAAATCACATGAGCCCGTTTGCACAAGAGCTTTGCAAAGCAGGAATTAACAGTTTGATAGAAGGAAAACTGATAGAACCATGCAAGAGTTCTTGGGCATGTCCAACATTTTATGTCAACAAGCACTCAGAACAAAAACGTGGAAAAAAGAGTTTAGTTATCAACTACAAATATCTGAATGAAGCTCTTGTGCCCATTAAATATCCTCTGCCTAATGAAGAAATGTTGTTATCAAAGATCGCCAAAGAAAATATGTTTAGTAAGTTTGACCTTAAAAGTGGGTTTTGGCAAATTGGCATTAATCTTGAGGATAGATATAAAACAACATTCGTCGTACCTGGATGACAATTTCAATGGAGAATTATGCCATTTGGTTTGAAGAATGCTCCATCAGAATTTCAAAAGAGAATGGAAGATCTTTTCAAAGATTATTCTTATTGTCTACATAGATGATTTGTTAATTTCAACAAAGATATTAGTGAACATAAGAAACACTTAGAGATATTTTATCAAGTTGTTTTCAAGCATGGTCTAGTTCTCTCTACCTCTCGAGATAAGTTCATCATTGCACAAACCCGGATTGAGTACTTGGGTTTAATCATATCCCAAGGGAAAATAGAATTAGGACCACATGTATTGAATTCTCTATCAAATTTTCCAGACTATCTGCCAGATGTTAAGACTGTGCAAATATTTCTAGGATGTTTGAATTACATCAGGCAATTTTATCTAGAGAAGGTAGCAGATACAAAGCTTCTGCAACAAAGATTATAAAAAGGCAGCAGTTGGAGTGATCAGTTGACCAAAGCAGTCAGAAAAATAAAGCATAAAATCAAATAGCTACCACCTTTTGGCTCTTCCCCACAGTGATCTACCATTCATTCTTGAAACAGATGCCTCAGATTACTGTTGGGTAGCAATCTTATTGCAAAAACATGGCAGAATGGAAGAAGTGTGTGCATATGCCTCTGGCACATTCTCAGACGCTAGGAAAATTTATCCTTCCCTTAAAGAAATTCTAATAGTAAAGAAAGGTATAAAAAGATTCAGGTTATTCCTTAAAAGTGTCCATTTCATTATTAAGATAGATCTCAGGCACATGAAAGGAATGCTACAGAACAAAATATTACTAGAACAAGGCAATTCCAGAGTTTTAAGATGTGCTTTCTATTACCTCATCTTTGAACTTGGACCTATTCTTCAACAAGTCATGCTCACACAAAAAATGGGCTGGTACATAATAATGATAAGCCCTAACCTTGTACTCCTTTGTTAGAAGAAGCTCATTAAACATGAGAAGGGGACAATGTTGGATCACATACTAAAACCGCCAATCGATAGTATTAGTGAGCTCCTAAATATTTGAACCAATCTTCCCTAACAGAGGGCCTCTGTATATGAATTCATAAAATTCGACCACTGATGATACTAATTTAGAGGATGCAACCTTTGGAAATAATTCCATCACCAACATCATCTCCAACATTATCCACCACTTCATAGAAAATATTGCAAATTGACGCAAGTCCTTGTGTCTCAATTACATTTGAGGTGTCCTCATGTAATTGAATAATACTTTTGTTATGATCAAATTACCAAATTTGGCCGCCTTATTGAAGAATTTAGGGCAATCAGGTTAATATGATTCTTCTCACGATACAATAACTATTTGTGAGGTACTTTTTACTTTTTCTTATTAGCATATTCTTCTCTTGTTATTATTAGTGTGTGTTTTCTTACTTCATTAAATAATTACCAAAACAAAAGACACAAGAACACAATATGTTGGCTTTTTGCCAGGGCCAAAACCTCTCAACCTTTGAGAGGAAAACCCATACAAATTATTCTTATAGAGATTCCAACTGACAAATGCCAAGACCACGTCCATTGACCTAATAGCCACTCCAAAACCAAGACACGAGTCCTATTCTACTTCTATCTTCTAGATTCTCCTTCCACTACTGAGGCTTCATTAATAGAGAAATCAGAAATTCATTGCTACAATATCATTGTAATATAAGCATAATTGCATCATTATCAAGACTGTGTTTAGCATTGGACCTTCTTCTAGTGGTAGCACCGAGATAGTCTCCTCATCGAACTGTAGTTTCCTTTTATCATCAAACTATAGTATTTCTATACTTGTTGTCATTGTGATTGAAGAGGGTTCTGAGTTTCCTTGATACTACTGAACTGTAGCATCTCCATGGGGCTGTGATTCCTGAGACTTCCACCGAAATGTAGATGATCAATGTTCTATTTTGTCGATAGACTTCCAAAGTGCTTCACTGTGACCTCTAAAATGCCTCACTGTGGTATCTGAAATCTTCTTCTATGACTGCCTTTTGAAAATACAAAAGGATATGAGTTTTATACTTTGTTTGCCATATGAAATACTGAACTTCTCATTGTAATGTGAAAATATTAGAGACTATACCCATCCAAAATTGTAGAGGATCTGAATTCCTGAACCTATCTTTATGCAAAAATCTTAGTTGGGTATTTATAGTAGTTTTTCCTCCATAAATGATCTGATGTGTCCAACCGAATAGGTGTGTCTATTTGTTACACAACATTTTGTCACTACCGCTTGTACTCCCCGTCTGCGATCCTGGAGGACCTCTACGGTGTACCCGACATGCTTTTCCATCATGAAGAAACTCCCAATATGTCCCTCTTCATGAGAAAAATAATTCCCCTTTGCAACATTTCCCAAGGATCTTCCTTCTATCCCAGTTTACAAGACCGGCGCTACTGACTAGTTTTCACCTCGCATCAATTTGCATAGATTAAAACCAGCCCTTGTGCCATTCGGAGCAATTGAGCCCTTTTCCAATCATGTCGATCCTCTTTTGGAAGGTTTTTTAAATAAGGAGCTGAAGCTCCCATGTCTAGAAGCTTCGTAACGGAAATCTGGTAGATGATTGGGCCAGATAGAGCCGAGGAAGTTAGTTTAGGCTCCTTTCCCCTATTAGGATGGAACAACCTCAAGAAATAAGACCTTCTCCCATGATGATAGGAACCATCTCCTATCCATCTAAGTTATATAAACCTCTCTTTTCCCAAGCAAAAGCTAGTTGGAGTTTTGGAGCAAGTTTGAATAATCAACAAGTCATCTATAGCTTGTATATTTCTAGTGTATGTTTGAGGGAGAATAGTTTGACTTTGTTTTGGTTTGAGACTAGAGAGAAAGAGGCCTTAAAACTTCTATTGTTGAGGCTATCCATGAAGTTCTAGCAGAAGTGTGGGAACTCGGATACATTGGAGGAGACCAGCAATGTCAAGGCATCGATTGTAAGCTCTTTCTGATTTATATAAATGCAACTATTGATTGATTTCCTACATGAAGTGTCATTTTACATCTTTATGGCTTAATGTTCGTTGACCTATTAAGTAGGCTGAATACAATATTGTATGCTATCACGTTTTTTGTTTTTGTTGTTTTCTTGTTTCAGGTATTTGAAGGAAGGAAACAGAAGATAGCTAGGGTGAGGAAGCAGGATCATCACCAAGCGAAATAGCGTTCTAAGATGTAGGCCCTCTTAATTGATTCTAGCTTAAGGAGATTTTCCATAGATTGTTTGTTTGTGTCTAGACTCACTCTCTTGGGCTAGAGGAATTGTTTGTGTCCACACTGAGAATTTACCTACACCACAAATTAGCGATTCCACTAGGGAGCCAATCCTTCTATTTGATTGATTATCATTTCATGGTTTTGTGTGAACTTTTCTAGTATCACCATTTCCCTTTAGTTTTATCTGCCTTGCTTGGTTTACTGATCTGAGTATGAAATTTACAGTAGCAGGTCTGGTTTTGGTTTTTGATTTATTTTTTTCTTGAAATCCTTGATCAACACTCTTTTTGGCCAAACAGTCATGCCGATCAGGCCTATCAGTGCTAGTTTTCAGTTAGGCAGTCGCTCTAGTCATGCCAATCAGCGCTTGTTCTCAGTTAGGCAGTTGCTCCAGTTGTCTGATCAACGCGAGTTTCTAAAAAACAGTCATGCCGACTCCTGTAGGTGAAGATTAGGGTTTCCCCTAGCTCATAACCAGTGTGTCTTGCCCTTATGGTTTATGTCTCTTAGCTTGTTTTGACGTGTTCTCCTTGGCTGGAAATCTCTTTTAGCTTGGTTTATATGCTTGTTTGGTTTGCATTTTCTTCACTTGGTTTCTTGAGTTCTTGGATGGTTTATAGCCCTAGGGCATCTAGGTCATCATCCATTCACCTGTTTGTGTGCTCAGCAAGTCAAGTCGATAGTCAAATTGCTCCTTGCATTTCAATTGTTATTCCTCTTGTTGCTTTGATTTCCATTTAACAAGTTTGAAAATTTTTCATTTGTTGATTGAGCGTCTCTTTTCGGGCATAGATCATATTACTCATCTTGTTTTTGGTTGAGTCTTAGCTTCACTAGTGTGAAAGGAATTCTCTTTCGTGCTTTGCATTTGCTTGTGATCGATTGTATTGGAAGTGTTCATTGAAGTGTGAAGTGTTTGTGAAAGATTCATTCCATCATTTCATTGAAAAATACATAATTCTAGTTTGTTGAATAAATATGTTACATTAATTAGCATCATTGAAGACTAGAGTTGCAACGTCATTTGCATTGGAAAAGAAATGAATTCTCTTTATTGTTAAAAGGACTAGTTGAAGTGCATTCGATAGGAATATTAAGTGGATTTTGGAGGTTTATTAGAGAAAGATTTCATTCTTTGATTGTTGCATTGATTTTGTGTTCCCTATCTCTCAATTAGTGTTAACTTTCATCGAAGACAAATATTTCCTTTCTCATATAGATGCATGTAAGAGTTTTTTCAGTTGACAGCGGTAGGGCCTTGTAACTGAAACCTAATTCAAGATAAACCATTAAAATCTATTGAATTAACCTAAGGAAGCATTAAAACTTAACGCTTATATTTAGAAGGTCTAGGCTAGAGACGTGTTCTGACATCTTATAACCTAGCAGTTGTCGTTCGCTTCGGCACTAGATAGCACTAGTAGGACTTGTGCTCCCTATACCGTCGAGTATATAAAGGGAAACCCCACTGGGTTGCAATCCTTTATCCATAGGAATCTGATTTTTCCACCTTCTAAACGTGATACACCGAACACAACATTCGGGGAGATTGCCTACCCATACTTCTCGATTCGTCGGGAGGTATTCTACAGTTCATGGTTACTTGGTAATACCTTTTGCCTAGATTATCTTGAGTAGTCACTTTGGTATTTTTGATTCTTTAAATATAAAGGATTACTGAGCTCTTGTCCTTTCGAGCTCATTCAAACCGAAAGAGACTAGAGTCACCTTTTTCCCTTTTCTCGACTCTTAAAACATGGAAAGGAAAAGTTATGTTTCAGTGTTTTAAAATTAACTACCCATGAAATATTCCTAATTAAAGTTATCTTCCATAGTGATTCTTTAGGGTCGATTCCAATGACAACATTCTTAGAGTCTACCGGTCAAGTATTCCCCTTAAATGGGAATCCTGGTCCTTTTCCTTCTTTTTGAAATGGTGATGCTCCTTATATGGTAATGTTGTCCCTCCATGGGTTAACCATTGGTTTACCTATCTAGTTATTTTCAACCTCGGTGGTCCCAAGTGTCCCGACCCCTACCCATCCATCTCCTTCATTTGAACCAGATCACATTGATTCTAAAATTGACCTCTCACCTTCTTCCCCTATTTCTTCATCTTCCTCTTCTACTTTGCCTGGTGAAAGTTTGAAATCCAGTAACCAGGGGGCTATGAAGAAGAAGACGAAGAAGAAGAAGTCAGATAAGCAAGAGGCCAACTGTGCAGCTATTGCTCCAAATTCACTTCCCATCAACAAACCTTCCGATCCTCCATGCAAAGGTAAAATTCCTTTGCAGGCTATGTAACGGTGACCATCTCCTTCGATATGTCTTGGCATTCCCAGAGTCTTAGAGGTATGGTCTCAAGACCTGAATCAACCATCCTCTTTGACCTCTGGAGATCATGTTGATGCTACACCTTCAGCTAATGATGGTAAGAAAAAGGGAAATATTAGATTCCCCTGTAGATTATGTGAAGGGAAGCATCTTCTTCACCTTTGTCCTCTTATGGATAAAGCTTCCAAAATTTTGGAAAACCTTACAACTCCTCAACCCCAACTTCCAATTGGTTATCAGAGGCTTTATTCTAACCCTCTCCTGGTTGGTAAAGAGATTAACTTGGATTCATCTCTTGCCCATCCTACTCTTCTTGAGCATGACTCTCTTGTGTCTATTCATGACCAACCATTAGTCGAAAAGAGTGTCGAATTGGCTCCACCTTCAGTTGTTCACTCTGTTCCTTAAGAGAGTGGTGACCATACTACTCATGTTCTTCTCATCTCCCCACATTCTAATGAATCGAAGAGTGACCCTCCCATCGTGGTTATTCAGGAGAGTCCTTCTCCTATTCCTGCAAAGCATGGGGCCAATCATATGATACCCCCACCAAGTAATTCTGTTGTTTCTTTTGATTGGAGTCAATTGACTACTTTCCGCCTCCCATCTTATGTGCCTTTCCGGATCATAGTACAAGACTATAATATGGTAGTACATGGAATTATATTAGATGAAGGCGTGTCTGTTAGCATCATCTCTTCTACTACTTGGCAAGCTTTGGGTTCCCCACAGCTTGTGCCTGTCACTCAGAATCTATTTGCTTTCAACAGAGGAACTAATCCACCCTTGGGGGTCCTTCCGAAGTTCCTTATTACTTTGGGAGGAAAGACCATCTTTAAAGATGTGATGGTAGTCCAAGGTCCCTTAGATTTCAATCTTCTCCTTGGACGCGACTATGTTTATGTCATGGGAGCTCTTATTTCTTCACTTTTCAGTGTGGTTTGTTTTCCGCACGAAGGGAGAATTGGACTATTGATCAGCTATCATTCATTGGTCACCAGGCACCTCCTTTGAAACCATCGTCCCCTATTGGATCTTGTTTGCAAGCAATACCTTCCCCACCACAGGTCAATTTTGTGGATATCGTTTCGTCTCCACATTTTCTAATGATCACACAGATGGTATTGTACATTATGTACTGGGGGCATTGTTACCTGATCTGTCTTTGGTACCAAATGACATGTATTCCTCCCGGAGCGTGGTTCTTCTGTCTAGTGAAGACCTCTTGGGAGCCATGTTCTCGTATGGTTCATGAAAAAATGTGTGAGCATAGTTCCTTGTCTTGTGTCAAGCTCGTTAAAAAATGAAACAAGGGTCATGAGGATAGTTCCTAGTCTTGTGTCAACCTCGTTAAAAAATGAAGAAAAGGGTGTGAGCACATTTCTTTGTCTTGTGTCGAGCTCGTTAAAAAATGAAACAAGGGTCCCGAGGATATTTCTTTTACTATGTCAACCTTGTTAAAAAATGAAACAACTCCCTTTTCCAAATCGAGTCTTTGATTAAGATCCCTTAAAATCCTAGTCGAGTCTTTCCTGGATCTCAAAAGTGAACCTTCATTCCATTCACCTAGTTGAATGAAATGAAGCTTGGGGGGCATGTACCTTGAATTGAGTCATTATGCTGGGGGCATGTAACTTATCTCAAGCATATTTTTTTGTTTCAAGCTTGTGTAAACATGAAACTAAATCCAAGCAGAGTTCTCCATGGTTCAAGCTTGTGTAAAAATGAACCCATGCCCCATTTACATCTCGTGATTGTCGTTTTAATCAACTGATTTTTTCTAGATGAGCCTTGGTTTTTTTATTCCATCTCCACCATCTCTTTGGCTGATCATATGCTTTCACTTGGTTTTTTTTTGTTTCCTGAAGAACCGTAACAATGAGTGGTTTTATTAGCCAGTGTTATAAAACTAGCTCACAAAAAGATAGAAAAGGGAGATAAACGCCTTAGAATTCAGCCTCTTTGAGGGGGCAACCTCCTTTACATTACACAAATGAACAATTCCTGGATGATACAAATGAAAAGACCTCCTTTCTATGTATAGGAGTCTAAGGGGTCATAATATAATCAGAGCCAACCTAACAATAATAATGTAAGGGCACAATAATAACAATAGTGGGCTTCTATGGGGCACAATAATAATAATATGGGGACTACATGGGCACAAAAATATAATAAGGGGGTTGTACTAATAACAATAAGGGGTTACAATAGTAGTATAGGGACCTAACATGCCCCTCTCCTTCAAAAAGTGTTGTCCTCAACGCTTGAGTAGCTCTTGATGCCTTTGTATAAAAAACATTTCCTCCCATCAGGGAAAATTTTAAGAAACCCCCCAAATTTACATGTATAATAAATGGGTGAATCTCCATGGTATATAGGAAAAATGGAAGGCGATTTTATCAATAATATGATATGTATATATAATTTTTTGGCGAATCTATCACCATGCATGGCGAATATTTTACTCAATTATAAAATCTTGTGTTTATTGAATACACAAATGAAATCATTGCATTTCTTTAAAATATCTTTTGAAATCAAAATTACCAAAATTAAATATCGATAACCCAGTGGGTGTAGGATAAAATTCACCCATGCCATTCACAGAAAGCATGAGAAAAACCTAATACTATATATAAAACCAAGAAAAATTCAAATTCATCACTTCTAGGGACCTCGTAACCACCCTGCCAATACACAAGCATGCTCCTATTTGCAATTAGAAAAATTACCCAAATTACAATCTGTTTACTCCAACATATGTTGGAAAGTTATAGAAGGATGACTAGTGCAATCAATCCATTCCTTTTAGCCCTGGATTTGTTTCAGTTTAAAACAGAAGTATACAAATATACTTGTCCAATGTCTATGCTTTAACCATTCACCTTAAGATGTTTTTACAATATAATTTCCTAAGTCTATTCAATATCTTCATTATCATAGAAACCCACCTATATCCATCTTAACTCCACATGTACCACTCTTAGGGGGATGCAATCTATTTATCCCTTTGAGCACTTGGTAGACCCAAAATTAAGATGGATCTAAGATGATAGAATTTCCCCTTTAAATAGTCTATGCTCACATGAATACCATGGTATTACCATGGGTCAATACCATGGGTTATCATAAACCTGGAGCTTAAAAACTACTATTAGTAATTTATAAAAATTAATAAAATTAATAGTTGATTTTTATTTTATTTTTTATTTTAACCAAGCTAAAATGTTTAACATACATTAAATTACAACATCCATTTTTACTCTTGATCGGATCAAATATTTTTTCACTCTATGCTAGTTTGCATATCACGATATTTGATACCTCTCGGGGGTTAGTAGATCCAGAGTAAAGATGGATCTATGCTGGTTTAATTCCCTCATTTAAATAGGCTACATTCCAGGTGAATACCATGGGTGAATACCATGGGTCAATACCATGTGCCATTTTTATTTTTGTTAATACTAATATTAGGGTTAATAATGTTTTTTTGCGTGGTATTAATAACAATCTAGTCCATGGTATTTGTCCCATAGTATTTTTCCCATAGGTTTCACCTAAATATAACACATTTTTTGAGTGTTCGTAAATATAAGGTGACTTATGGAGTAAATATAAAAAAATGTTTTATTTGTTTACCATACCTCTCGCTTATTTATATTTTTATTAATTTACCATACCTCTTTTACAAATATGGTATTTGGCCCATAGGATTCACTTAAATAAAACCTCTTTCTTGAGCCTTCATAAATAGAACGAGGGTTATGAACTAAATATAAAAAGAGGTTTTATTTATTTACCATGCATCTAGTTTATTTATATTTTTATTTATTTACCATACCTTTTGAGTAAGTATAAAAAGACGTTTTATTTATTTACCATACCTCCACTTTACTTATATTTTTATTTGTTTACACCCTTGCATGTATATAAGGTGACTTATGGAGTAAATATAAAAAATGTTTTATTTATTTACCATACCTCTCATTTATTTATATTTTTATTAATTTACCATACCTCTTTTATAAATATGGTATTTGGGCCTTTGGCCCATAGGATTCACTTAAATAAAACCTATTCTTGAAAATGGGCGAATGGATTGACTTAAATAAAACCTATTCTTGAAATTGGGCGAATGGAAGGTTGTAACTCCTAATTTCAAGGGCTAAATTTACCTTTTTTACCCCCTCCCTTAAAATAAGGTGGGCTACTTGAGGTGATTTGTAAAAATGTACTATGATACAAAATATTCGCCCACTAAAAATTTAAAACCCCTTAATTTCACCAAAGGGCGAACATTCGCCCCTGAAATTTTCTATGCCTCCATGTGGAATCTTCAACAGGTAAGTTCTTCCACTTGATGAGATACTCTGAAATCGATCAATTTCATAGCTGTCGGGTTCTTGTTTCTGTGACTGCTCTAGGTTCCAATATGATTTTTCCTTCCTCGTCAAGTTCTGGCAATATTGTTTGAACTGGGATCTTCTACAACTTTTGAATGAGTTCCCACAATTCTTCGTCATTATTCCATTCATCCCTTGCTTTGTTTATCCAATTTGGTTGGATAATAGAAATGGCACACAACAATGCTTCCACATCCTCATCATTTCTTGAGAGTGCATGTGCCACGACATTTTGCTTCCCTTTTTTGTAGCTGATTTCAAAGTCATAACCCAACATCTTTGTGACCCATTTTTGTTGCTCTTAAAAGGATAATATTTGTTCTAAAAATTATTTAAGACTATCATGATCCATTTTTACCTTGAAGTATCTTCCCATTAGGTAGGGTCACCATTTCTTAAGTGCATGTAGTATTGCCAACATTTCCTTCTCATAAATAGCTTTGTGTAAATACTTTCCTTTGATTGGATGATTTTCGAAAGCAATGGGTCTTTCATCTTGCCTTAAAACAACACCAATTCCATTTCCTGAAGCATCACATTCCACAATAAAGGTTTTCATGAAGTCCGGTGTAGCTAAGACCAGTGCTTGGCACATTTCCTCTTTAAGATGTTCAAAGGCCTTTGTTGCTTTTGGAGTCCATGAAAATGCATATTTCTTCAATAATGTTGTTAGAGGTGTTGCTATTCTCCCATAATTCTTAACAAACTTGTAATAATACCCTGTTAACTCGAGAAATCCTCGCAGATGCTTTATGGATGTGGGGATTTTACATTACTTAATCGCTTTAATTTTGCTAGGGTCTACCTTAACGCCTTCATGAGATACAATATGACCCAGATATTCCACCTCTTGTACTCCAAAGAAACATTTGGAGATTTTTGCATATAATTGTTTCTCCTCCAATAGTTTGACCACCCTGTCAACATGTTGAAAATGATCCTTCCATGACTTGCTGTAGATTAGTATATCCTCAAAAAATACTAACACAAATTTTCTAAGGAAGGGTTTGAAAATGGAATTCATCAAATCTTGAAATGTAGAAGGTGCATTAGTAAGGCCGAAAGGCATGACCAAAAATTCATAATGACCCTCATGAGTTCTAAATGTTGTTTTTGGAATGTCTTCAGTCTTTATTCTAATTTGATGATATCCTGAATGAAGATCCAACTTGATGAAGTAAATTGATCCATGCAATTCATCCAATAATTCATCAATGACAGAAATGGGAAATTTATCTTTAATAGTGAGCTTGTTGATCTCCCTATAATATGGACACATGTGCCATGATCCATCCTTCTTGTGCACCAATACTACTGGAGTAGAGAGAGAACTTTGACTAGGTTGAATTATACCAGCCTCTAGCATTTCTACAACCATATGTTCAATTTCACTCCTTTGGGCATAGGGATATCTATACGGCCTGATGTTTGGAGGAACACTTCCTAGAATCAAATGAATAGCATGATCATGGTCAAAAATAGGTAGGAGGCCTTTGGGAGTCTCAAATACCTTTGAATGATTGTCCAAGTCTTTTTGGGGATCTGGAGAAATAGATGATTTTGATGTGGGAACCTCTAGTGAACATAATTGTGCAATTACGCCTCGTTGTTCCTTATTTAGAAGCTTTGTCATACCATTAGAGGTGATTATATTTCTCGGTTTCCCTGCAATACCCCTTAATTCAACTTCCTTTCCTTTCACACAAAATTTCATGAAAGGTTCTTGAAAATTAAAAGCTATTGTACCCTAGGATTGTAGCCATTGGACTCCTAGTACAACATCAACACCACCCATTGGAATGGAAAGCATTGGCCTATTCAATACAATTCTCCCATGGATAGCTTGATATTATGGAACTTTCTAGATCAATTTATGGTTCCTCCACTTGCAACCATCATTTGACACTCTAGTGCTAGATATAGGAAGCAATTCAATTCCTTGGCTATCTTAAAATGAATAAAATTATGGGTACTGCCCGAATCAATCAACACTATTACCTTTTTCTTCTTGATATGTCCTTCTATCTTGATAGTTTGAGGAGTGGTAATTACGGCCAATGCATTACAAGATATTTTTGGATTAATTTCTTGATGCTCGATGTGATCTTTCACTTCTTCAACCTTTTTCTTCTTGATATGTCCTTCTATCTTGAGAGTTTGAGGAGTGGTAATTCTTGCCAATGATTTACAAGATATGGTCGAAATCATTTCTTCTTTCTCTGGGGTTGGTTCCTAGTGTATATCCTCTTCTTTTGATGTTTCTTGATCCTTTCCTTCCTCTTCTTCACAATCAATGTAAAATAATTTCTTCTCAGCACACATATGACCTTTAATATATTTGTTATCACAATTGTAACAAAGCCCTTTTGCTCTTTTTTCTTCCAATTGTTGTGGTGTCAACCTTGTAGGTTGTGGAAGGCTAGGAGAAACAAAACTTCCATATTTATAGTTGTGAGGGGTAGACATCCTTGTTGCCATAATTTTGCTTTCCACTTTTCTATCCAACCTAAATGCATTCTGCAATGAATCAGGTTCCCAACGACAAACCTCATGTTGAATGTTATCATTTAAAGTCCCTATGGAGACATCAATCCTCTGCTTCTCTGGAATATCATTTTCCGTTATATTCAATTTTTGAAAGTCATCAATGTGCTCTGCCATTAACAACCTTTTTTTAGATTTATCAATTGGCTAAAGAAGGTGTTTCTCTTTGTATCCTCATAATATGTTATCAATTCCTTCGTGAAAATTGACCACGTAACAAGTGGTTTACGAGAAAAATGATCCATTTCTAAATATGAAGATGCAATATGTACCTTTTGTAGTAGTTTCACCTCATGTAGATCAAAATATTTCTCCATCTGTAGTATCCAATTTACTGGATTCTTGCCATCAAACTTCCTCATATCGTCTTTTCTTGATTTTAGGAGCTCGGTCTTGAAATGGCTGTAGCTCTATAATTTCATATCTCTAGGTTTTGAAATTGAATCCCACAGTAGCCCTCTGCGTTCTCTTTCTAACCCCGAAAGTCTCTCAATATTGGATTCTGCAAGGAATAGTTATGTCAAATCTCCCACAATGACTTGATTATAGACTGGTTCAGTAGAGCACACTTGTGCGAAGTGGCATGTGTTAATGTTTCAACCTTAGGATCTGAAAAATATACAAAGAAAACTAAAGTCTGTTCTCTTTCTGTAACTTCTTACGAAATTTCAATCTGATGCTCAGAGAGAAAGTTATGATGATTTTCCCAAGGTCACATGTTTAGAATGTAATTCGGGAGTCTGAAAAAACCCTAACTTTTGCAAATTATATCTCCGAAATATAGCAAGACAAGATCTGAAATTCGAACCCGAGCTTCACCAAGATTTCGGTTCAAATGTGTTTTAATAGAGTCTGAACCTTCATAGAAAAAATATTATAGCGAAAATCTCATGATGACTTGTTTGAGATGAAATTATGGAGCTTGCAACAACCCTAACTTCGTTAGATCATATCTTTGAAAATATATTGAGACAATATCTGAAATTTGGACCCAAATTTTAGACCAATTTCTTCTCAAATGGGTTTTTTTTAGCTTTTGAAACTTTGTAGAGAAAATGTTATAGTGACAATTCCACTATGGAATGTTTGGAGCAGCAAAACCCTAGAATCCAAAGCTCTGATACCAAATGTTATGAAAGTAGCTCACAAAAAGATAGAAAAGAGAGATAAATGCCTTATAATTCAGCCTCTTCGAGGGGGAAACCTTCTTTACATTACACAAATGAACAATTCTTGGATGATACAAATGAAAAAACCTCCTTTCTATATATAGGAGTCTAAGGGGTCATAATATAATCAGAGTCGACCTAACAATAATAATGTAAGGGCATAATAATAACAATAGTGGGCTTCTATGGGGCACAATAATAACAATATGGGGACTACATGGGCACAACAACATTATAACGGGGTCGTACTAATAACAATAAGAGGTTACACTAGTAGTATTGGGACCTAATAGCCAGCCTCTTGACCATTACATGTTTTGAGCTGTTCCTCCATTTCTGGAACTAGTTGCTACCCTTTATACCACTCGTTCCTCCAAGACGAGTCACCTTTAAGCTCTTTTCTAACTCGTAAAAGATGAAAATATCGCCGAGTATTTTCTCCCTTTTTGAATCGTAAAAGAGAATAAAAATGGGGGGTCCGCTTTCAAGCTCTTTTCCGACTCTTTAAACATGAAAAGATTGCCAATCTCTTGTCATTTTGAACTCGTTAAAGGCTACGAAACTTTGTTCACCCAGTGTATGTTTACCCCTTTTTTGGGCTGGGATGAACTATTTACGAAAAATGTACTCCTTGACTAAAATGGTCAAGCGGTTCTCTCAAGTATAGTTTTCTACCTTTTCGGGATCGAGAGACACAAATGTGCGAAAAGGGACCATGTGGACTTTTCTTTTCCATGTCCTTTTCAAACTCTCTAAACATGAAAAAGGTACCGAGTTACCCCTTTGTCGGACTCGTTAAAATATAAAACAACATTGGATTCGTTGCCATGATGATCGTGAGCTTCTCCTTCCTAGGGATCATTAAACTTACTAGGTCAGATTCGTCTGAAGGATGAACTTACAGTGCAAGCATATTTTATCCCCTTCAAGCTTGCGATAAAAAATAATTGGGGTACCTACCAGAAATGGTGGGGGAAATTTTGGAAATTCTATCAGTCGTGTCGATAGCTGACTCTGGAACATGACACTTTCTGCTTCGTGTTGGGTTGGGATATCATCCTTTTCATTTGACCTTCCTGGGTTGGGCCGATCAATTTTTCCTTCTATTTGATATTTTCCACATGATCATGACCATCGATCCTATGGATCCAACAAATGCCAAACTCTAGAATCATGTCACCGATATGTTTAAGAGTCTGTCCTTCTACAGTTACACTTACTCCTGATTCTCTGTATCATCTAAAATCATTCACATCCCTTTGTCTCGTGTCAATGATGTGGGATACATCATGGCCCTCTATCGACATGGTCACTTCCTGTCGACTTCAGCTCATTATCTGGGATGTTGACTGAGAGACTCCCTTCCAATACGTTGGAGCTTGCATGCCCTAATGGAAATTCATTCACACTCGATGAAAAGTTCACATCATTGGCTTTTGATCGGGTAATTTCATAGGTGTTCGACATCATTTCCTTTATTCACATTCCATGAACTGTGCTGCTAGTACCTTGAGAGCCATTTTCATTGTTGGTGGTTTCTCTTGTGCTTGTTAATGGTTCACATCATTGACCGGTAATCAAGCGACTTCCTAGCATGTTCGACTTCATCACATTCATTCACATGTTAGGATTTGTACTTTGATCGGGTCATTTGGAGCGCAAGACCCTGGGATAAGATTACACAAGTCTAGGTTGTGAGGTGATGTGACATGGTCATGTTGATATACATGTCTCTTTTAGATGGATGGCTGCGACCATGCCATGCATTGTTATATGTGATCCTTCTCATTATTGGATGGCTATGACCATACCTTGCTTTCATTATGATCCTTTCTGCTGGATGGTTGTGCCCATGCCTTGGATCCATTTACATGATCATTCTCTGGATGGATGCGTCCATACTACGATTCATGTATCATTATTCATAGTTTTCAATGATGTATATGTAGCTATGCTTTCTTACAGGTTTTATGATTATGGACTATGGTTCCCTGCTTCCACTTGTAAAGCATTTCACTCCTCAATCTAGTTCAGCCTTCATGCTTTAAGGGGCATATGTTACACAACATTTTGCCACTATCCCTTGTACTCCCCATCTACGATCCTAGAGGACCTCTACATTGTACCTGACATGTTTTCCCATCATGAAGTAACACCTAATATGTCCCTCTTCATGAGTAGAATAATTCCCCTTTGCATCATTTCCCAAGAATCTTCCTTCTATCCCAGTTTACAAGAAGAACTCTACTGACCCATTTTCTCCTCACACTGATTTGTAGAGATTAAAACTAGCCCTCGCACCGTTCGGAGCGACTGAGCCCTTTTCTAGTCATGCCAATCCTCTTTTGGAAGGTTTTTTAAATAAGGATCCGAAGCTTCCATGTCTAGAAGCTTCGTAACGAAAGTCTGGTAGATGGTTGGGCCGGATAGAGCCGAGGAAGTCAGTTTGGGCTCCTTTCCCCTATTAGGTTGGAACAAACTCAAGAGATAAGACCTTCTCCCATGATTAAAGGAACCATCTCCCATCCATCTAAGTTATATAAACCTCTCTTTTTCCCAATCAAAATCTAGTTGGATTTTTGAAGTAAGTTTGAATAATTAGCAAGTCATCTATAGCTTGTAGCTTTCTAGTGTATGTTTGAGGGAGAATAGTGTGATTTTGGTTTGGTTTGAGACTAGAGGGAAAGAGGCCTTAAAACTTCTATTGTTGAGGCCATCCATGAATTTTTAGCAGAAGTGTGGTAACCTGGATATGTCAGAGGAGAACAGTAACGTCAAGGCACTGGTTGTAATCTATTTCTAATTTATATAAATGCAACTATTGATTGATTTCCTACACGAAGTTTCGTTTTACATATTTATTTCTTAATGTTCCTTGACCTATTAAGTAGGTTGAATACAATATTGTATGCTATCACGTTTGTTGTTTTTGTTGTTTTCTTGTTTCAGGTATTCTAAGGAAGGAAACAAAAGATAGCTGGAGTGAGGAAGAAGGATCATCACCAAGCGGAATAGTGTTCTAAGAGGTAGGCCCTCTTAATTGATTCTAGCTTAAAAAGATTTTCCATAGATTGTTTGTTTGTGGCTAGATCCACTCTCTCGGGCTAGAGGAATTGTTTGTGTCCACACTGAGAATTTACCTGCACCACACTATTTGAGGTGAGCCAACATGAATGTTCCATACAATTTTCAAGCCGACTTCAAGGACATCCGGGCTTGTCTTTTGGAGGGATATTTTGACTTATACATAAACTCATATATATTTTACATATGATCAAGAAGAGATCTTCATACATGACATTGACGCTTTGACCCAATAATAAATCCTATGGCTCTCAATGGGAGCCACTAAAAAATAAAACCTCTTGCCCATGAAAACCATGAAGCGAGGCATACAAAAATAATTTTATTTCTTTTGTTTAATGATTTACAAAGATCATGTCATTATGAAGATCGAACCCAGTAACATTTTACAACAATCCCTCTTAAATAAGTAGGTATTCATAATGGTACTTGGTCATTCTTAATCTGAATAATTTCTCATAAGAAGAATCAGATTGGTAACCCAATCATATAGCATTATAGTAAACAACATTGTTTCCACAGTGAGGCCTTGACTGACAACTCTATCTCTCATTATATTAGACCACAATGTTGGAGAGACCAATGACTATAGACACCTTCATTATTGTCTCTCAAGGTACATACCCACCTTGGTGTTCACTGAGTATGACCTTCTAGGACTATTCTTATCATGGGTTCATAACCCACAAAGAATATCATTCCTCTTGCCTACTCTTCTCCTGGATTCCCTACACATCCTCAAAGAGTATCGGATGCCAGATGATTACCCAATCCTCCATTCTTTCTTCCCAAGTGAAGATAAGAATGTTGTGTCTATCTCTCCCTCTCAACTAGTGAAGGTATGCCCATTCCTATAAAGAAATGTACCCAAGCTCCCTTTGATCAGGGACTTGCCCAAGCTCCCTTTGATCAGGGACTTGCCCAAGCTCCCTCTTAATTAGGTACTTCTCAGAGCTCCCTCTCAACTGGGGACTCTCTTTTCATCAGAAAATTATTCTTTGTGGTTCCTTCAGATGCTTGATCAATTTCCTTTCTTGATGTCATAGAATTCAACCAAGCTTCTTCCTTGTAGGGCATTAGCCATCCATCACTTTCCTTCCTAGTTCGTCATGTCATTCATTTATTCATGGAAAGTGGCCTTCTTGATACATATTTGGTACCTTTGTCATATGGCTACTTCTTCCTCATCATGTTTCTTTCAGGAATTTCCATCCACCACATGAATGCTAGTTGTACTTTCACTTACAATTCTTGTTTCAGTAGCTTTGCATGAACCCATCTAGATATTGTTCAAGAAATTAAAACATAATATTAAATAAAATAGTACCTTATGAGATGGATCTTCATCATGACATCTTCGTATAGGTATCAACATCCTTCATACATGTTGACACATCTCCCAAAGATATCCATTGTCAAGGGTCTCCATCTTTTTCAGACTTCCATAAGAGTCTTCATATCTTTCGAGAGATTTCCTAGTCAAATATTCTTGGTCCTTTGGATATTGATCGCCTTCATCATGGTTTCATAACTCACGATCTCTTCCTTTCTTACACATTCCATTTCCATGAGCTTCTAATCATAGTTCCTTAATTGTAGTCAACCACCTCATACTTCATATGAGGACATATTATGTTGATTTCATCTAGTGTGGCTTATGCCTTCCGACATCCTTTCAGAGGAGGAGATCCTTTTTCCCTTGATCATTATTCTCAAGATAGAAGTAGGGATCCATGTTACCTACAACCATACAACATGACTTTATAATATTAAATACAAGCATACATATCTAATTTTACCTTTAGGTCATCTAAGCTTCTTTCAACAACTTCCTTGATTGAAAATATATTCATCCCCTTGATCTGCTTCATTTCTCATGTCATCATACCATCATCCCATGAAATTCGCAAGTTGGATTTTTTGATGAAACACTTGCTTCCTTTCTCGATCGGTGAATCCTTCAATGATGATTTTATCTCACATATTCTTATTCAATAAATGTTTCCCTTTTGACTAATGTGTGATGAGACTTGCCTTGGATGACTTCTTCCTTTGATCTTTTAATGAGGTCACCAAGATTTATATTATTCAAAGTTGAATACCATAGATTTTTTTTCAGTGTTCCTTCATGTTCCCCTATGGTAATGTCACGAACTCTTGCTGAGATCATGCTATTGTGAGATTATTGAGATCATTGCGGTATGACATAGACTGAGATTGTGAGAGGCATCGAAATTGTTGTCATGTACTCAAATTCTGAGCAATATGATCTAGCATCGAGACCTAATCTTTTGGACTGATATTGGTTGATCATATTTTGATTATCTATTGAGACATCGAGATCCCAACATCATAGCATCGAGACTATTATCATGAAATTACCTGAGAACTTTTAGATAAGGATCCAAACCAGTCTCATTGTAGTGTTGAATTGTCCTATTGTTGTAGACTATTTCCTTGATTATAGAGACAAAATCCCTTGTTGTTGTAGACTATTGTTGTAGACTAATTCTTCAATTTTTTATGTAGATCACGATCCTTTTCTTTGATAACCTTCAACTTGCTTTGATCCTCGAGTGTCTCTTTTATGCCCTTCCTTTGACGTCATCACCTTAGCTATGATACCATGTTGAAGAATCTATGTGTTACACAATATTTTGTCACGCCTCATGAACTTCCCTGTGACATACCTTGAAAAGCCTGAAACATGATCATTATACAATATACTCATCCATGTATACAACTCATATCCCTCCTTTAACTTTTCTTGGAAATATCTGGATCTTTCCTTGAAGAAATGGCTCTTGAAACCCTGAAATGAGGGTCATCGCCCTTATGAAGCTCAAAACCACGATGATCACTTGTTGCCCCGTGTTAAGCCAGCGATGGCATCACTATATTCCCTTCCATACTCGCGATGGTCTCAAAAAGGAATTTTTCCCAAAGAGGATGAGAACCTTCGTGATCTAGAAGCTTCTAGAGTGGCAAGATGGAGGTGGTTTCACATAGATGAGGTCAAATCCTCTTAATTTGACCTCTTGGTCTCATCCCTATGAGCTACCTCCTTGAGATGTGGGACTAATTCTATCTTTGGAGGAGTCCTAACTCCCTCTCCCAGCCTATAAATTCCTCCTCTCCCATTCCCAAATGGTTTGTCTATGTCCATTTGCACCCCTATGTTGAGCTTGTGCTTAGAGGCTATTCATTAGACTTAGAGAAGGAGTGTTTGGAGAGTTTCTTGGCTTGGACTTGGATTACCACTCAAGGAGAGCCTTTCAACATCAAGGCTATGGTTGTAAGCTTCCCCTTTATTCTTTAAATAATAATACAACCTCTGTGGTAGTTTTTTGGAGTAGCATGATCCGGATTATCCACAGTATCATGTTGGGATTGGAAACATCGACAAAATGAACATGATACTATGGATAATATGGATCATGCTACTCCAATAATGCAACTGCTGGTTCATCATCCCAAAATATATATATTCATGTATGTATTGGCTTGGAATTCCTTGATAAGCTAAGTAGGTTATTATTGGATTTACTATTGGTTCTGGCATGCTTTGCTATCTCTTAATCACTTGTGCAAGTACATAAGCATTGAAAGAAGCAGGAACAAGTCCATGACACAAGCGATTCGAGGGTCTCAACAAAGGAAATCGGAATAGCATCAGAGTGAGGTAGGTCATCTCTCTCATTCTACTTTTCGATTATAATCTAGGAAGATGTCTAGATGACTGTTACTTCAGTTGCTAGAGCCACTTATTGGGCTAGAGGGATCATCTATGTCCGCAGAGAGGATTAAACTTGTCAACAAAATGGCAACTCCACTAGGGAGCCTATGACCCTTTCCTTCCCTTCCTTCACCTTGTCTTTTGATGAGTTTGATCAACCATTGATTTTTAGACTTCATTGCTTGTTTGTAGTCAGTGTCACTGTCTAGTAGATGCCTGAAGATTCTTAACTTGAGCTATTTTTGAAGATTTTGGATTTCTTTTTTTTTTTCCTCGACCATCGTGGATTTGACCTTGATAGTCACGATGATATTGTGGGTTTTCTAGTTACAGTAGCGATGATCACTACTTTCCTCCTGACAGGTGCAATGATTGCAGAGAATTAAGAAATTTAGGGTTTTCTCTCTTATTTTCAGTTCTATTTGCCTTCTCCCTGTGATTTACCAGTGTGTTCTTCATTGAATCTTTCATTGTCTAATTGTAATTGTGTTTTAACTTGGCTTGAGTGTGCTTGAAGCTTGATTAGCGTTTTAGGGTTCTAGGTCTTTTAGGTCAAGTTTCGTCCACTCGTTGATCTTCCCATAAAAAATTGAAGATTGATTGCATGTGTTAAAGAGTTTTTATGTGTTCAGACATACTTTACAAATAAATTTTTGGTTCTTGTGCCTTAAGTTCTTTTTATTAGTGGATATTGTGAAAGTTACTTAAGATTCATTTGACGAGCGATATATTACAAATCAGTTGTCTCATTGGAATCAAAAGGAAGTGTTTTCTTTGAAGTTTTCCATGTTTCAAAGTGAAAGTGAAAGTGCTATTCTTTTCATAGTTTTTGAAGAATTTTGAGTTGCATTCAAATCATTGATGTAAAAGTGATTTTCATGTTTGACTGGCTTGCTTGCGTTTCTCTTTTACTTGGGATTAGATTACATTAGTTGCCTTTTGAAAAAGAGAAAAAATCATCATTATATCTTAAGGAAATTTTTCTTTAAGATTTGTTTTGGCATTGCATTTGCTTATCATATGAAAGATTAGATTTCATATTTTTCATTTAGAGTTTGAAGACTGTCATGGATGCATTTTTGCATTTGGTTTGAAGACTGTCATGGATGGACCTCCTTTACTCATTTTATAAGCAGTTAGAATTCCGTGCAGCTATGACATTTTAAGGCTTTGTAGATTCTCTTTTTCTTCTATTGCAAAAACTTTAGATTCAAACCTAGGGACAAAGATCTTAGAATTTTTTCAACCACAACAGCCTCTTTTATTTCTTCACCCAAATTTTTCATACGATTAACAATCTCATCTACACGAAGAAAATAGTTAGGCACACTTTCATCATTATACATCCTGAGATTTTCATACTGAATCTTGAGGGTTTGAAGTTTTGCTCGTTTTACCTGATCATCTCCTTCATAGCTCAGAACAATCTTGTCCCATATCTCTTTTGTGGATTTAAACTGCATTACCTTGACAAATTCTGATTGAGATAGGCATCCTAATAGAGAATTGACCGCCTTTGCATTTGTTTCATATTTCTTCTTTTCAGCCGGATCTGTAGGAGTTGCTGATGGAAAAGTATACCCTGTATCTATGTTATCCCAGACTTCAGTACCAAGAGATTGAAGATAGGTAGTAACTCTTACCTTCCAATAAACGAAGTTTGTCCCATCAAAAATCGGTGGCCTGATTGATGCTTCCCTCTTGTAGTTGCTCATGATGAATGATCTTCCTTCAAGCGATCAAGCTTCTTCTGAAGGACCTGCTCTGATACCAATTGTTGGAAATAATACTGAGAGGGGGGGTGAATCAATATTATTAAGTCAAATATTCCTTTTTCAAAATCAAATGCTATACGCTACTTCAGTTAATTAAACCCGCGTATATACGCAACTATGCAGAAGAAAACCCGCGTATATAATGCAAACTTTTAATTTACTTTATCTTTCTGATGTTGATTGATAATCTGTGATTCAGAAGTAAATAACCAGTAACCATAAACAGTAAAACAGAGCAGAAAGACAATCGTACACAAGAACACAAGATATAAGGTGGAAACCCAATGTGGGTGAAAACCACCTGCTGCAATTCGTCTCTATCTTTTCTTTAATTAGAAACTTCTTTTTACAAATGTACTGGTGCAGTCCTTTACCAGTACGCAGGCTGCAACTTGCAGAGAGCTACAACCCTCTCTCGTTTTCCAGCTTCTCCTGGAAGGGAGCTACAACCCCCTTAGCTCTTGCACTAGCCAAGATACTAGTACGTAGGTGCTGGCCTACAGAAGGCTACAACCTTCTCTTTCTTTCAGGGACCACGTTTCATCAATTTTCAGACTGGATCCACAAATAACATCAATCAACCATCAACCAATCACCTTTTCACCAATCAAAACTGAATCAACATAAACACTTCTCTGACGACTGTACCCAGATCACAGTAACAGTACCACACACCAAAACTGAACCCAGAACACTGCAACAATAAACAGAAGCAGCAAAAACACAACTCAAAATGTATACGCTACTTTAATGGCCTGAAACCTACGTGCATACGCTCCTGCGTATGGAACAACCTGCGTATACGTTGTTTTCCTTCACTTAACCTGCGTATATACGCGCCTTAGCTGAACTGAACCTGCGTGCAGATCTACAAAAATAATTCACTCTTTCAAGTGTTCAGGCACTGATTAACCCAGATTATCAGATTTATAGATCACGCATGTGCCAAATATAACAGATCAAAATCATGCAAAGATATTATCATTCAAGCCAAGAGATTATGATCCATCAATAGAACTTATCCTTCTTTTCGCTAAGGTTCCTCCTTCATTCAGATCCACAATGCTAATCACCAATATTTCAGATCTCGTACATTATCAGATATTCAATAATAATTCAGATGATACCTTGTCACATGATCTCCTTCCTCTTTTATAGTTTTAGGCCTTCCACAATACCACAATCCAAAACCATAATAAACCAATACCAAGGGCCCAAAACCTGGGGTCAACACTTCTGACGAGATACCATGGTCCAAAACCATAGGTTGGGGTCAACACTTTTGACGAGATACCATGGTCCAAAACCATAGGTTCAAATTCCAAGGACTAACAACCATGGACCAAAAATAAGTTTCCCACCATGTACACGCTTTTCTGTGCATAAAAGTGTGTGTATATGCATACGCGACTTCTGAACGTATAACCCGCGTGTATACGCGTCTTCGGTAAGGTGAACCTGCGTATACAATATTTCCTTCATTTTGAGTGCCTGAACTGAGGTCTGACACCAAAGTGAGTTGCCATCAAGGACAACACCTATACCATAGGGCCACACCTGTGCCAAAATGCCAACAAAGTATGGTAGAGCTGAACACTCTAGTTGTGCAATCCAACGTTTTAGTTAAGATCCCATCATGGATATGTGATTTCGAGTAGTTAAGTTGTCTAATACTAAAGTCCTGTAGGGACCTTGAAGAGATTCCTGTAGGGCTGGAGAAGCTGAAATGGTTGAGGAGACTGGATATAATTGGATCGTGGTCCTTAAAAGAGTTACCCGATGCCTATGGCAAGGAGGGTGCATTTCCAAGGCTAGAAAGGATCGGAAGGAGACACATTTGCAGCTTTCTTGCTCGTTCTGATGATAATGGTGGGCGCAGCAGAAGTCGCAGAGGTGAAGGCAGCAACACCGAGTCCGACAATGGAGGTTGTCACTGCTTCATTGCCCTTCCTCCCCTCTCATTTAAGCCCTCATTTCTGTGGAAAATTCAAATTACTCCATGCAAAAGGAGGGGATTATCGGGCAACTTATAAAAAAGGCGACATAATTTTTGAGAGGTTTACTATTCCTTTTTCCTCAGAGAGAGGTTTACTATTGTTAATACGCAGCTTCACATTTTCAATTACGGGTCAACATAAGGATTTTGTGTGAGAACGTGAATGTTATCTGTGCATTTTGTTTACAGAGACATATCTTGTGTGAAAACGTGAATGTTATTTGTGCATTTTGTTTTCAAATAGATACCTCTTCACATATTTTGTGTGAAAACGTGAATGTTATTTGTGCATTTTGTTTTTAAATGGATACTTCTTCTGTGTTGGAAGTAAATACCATTCACAATTTTTTTGTATATTGGGCGGAAGGTTATTGTTAAATATTTCTAGAAGATAACAACCACAACAATTAATGATCCTTATTTGAAATTGAATTAATAATTTAAAAAAATAATAATTTAAAATTATAAATATTAAATTGATATATAATTTTGTTTAATAAAATAAATAATATTTTATTTTATTTTATTATTTAATGGATGTAAATATAATATTTTTAAATACACCAAAAAAAATAGTTACATTGAAATTAAATAATTTTTCATCCAACAATCAAATATGATGTATGATGTATGTTGTGGGTAAAAAGGATACCTAATAATCTAGGATTTCATTACTATTATAATGAAATGTATTTTTGCATTTTTGCTTTATAACTTGGTTTCATTTTAGTTTTTGGGGATTTATGGAAATGCATGATAAAAGCAAATTATATGTTTGGTTTTCTTTTTTGCTTTATAACTTGATCGTTTCATTTTAGTTTTGGGGGATTTATCGAAATGCATGATCAAAGCAAATTATATGTTTGGTTTTCAAAAATAATTTAATAGTTTAATTTTTTTTTATTGTTAATAAAAAATTTAATAATTTAAATTTCAGATAAATTATATTAGTAATTTTTAATGGTTAACCTTTGGATTTTATTAATGAGATTCATTCTTAGGATTAACGTGAAAAAACTAATTTATTAATATAATTACGACTAATAAGATTTATTAATATAATTAGACTAATGAGATTTATTCTCAGGATTAACTTGAAAAAATTAATTTATTAATACAATTACGATTAAATAGTAGAGATACATTTTGTTCCATAAGGTTCTAGAATTAGCTTTTAGAATTATAAAATTATTTTAATTAAAACAAATATTAAGAAAATTTTTTTATCAATATATAAGAAATTATTAATAATTTAGCCAATGTATAATAAATTATTAAAATATTAATATTGTTAAGAAAATTGATGATTAGAAATAGAAAGAATAAAAAATTAAAGAAACAACTTTTGAATAAATTAATTCTATTATCATATTATAGATATAAAAAACAGGTTTTATTTATTTATTATATTAACATAAATAATTATTATTATAAACTATAAAATTAAATAAATAAAAAAAACAAACACATATTAGAGTCAAAAAAGAATAATGATAATAAAAGTAACTATGCAAAGATAACTAGAATATAAATTTTTAAGTTAATTTAACTAAACTAGAATATAAATTTACTATAAAAAAATTAAAATAAGTATAACAAATATGGATATATATATAAAATTATTAGGGTTTATTAATCAATAAAAATAGTTATTTGCAAATATATTAAAAACTAAAAATAAAATATAGACTTTTTTTTAAAGATTTAAAAAGGGATTTAGGCTCTCTAATTTACAGTACAACTCTGGGCAATGATGCATCCATGCTATTTATTCCTTAAGATCTATTGATTCTTCGTCTTGTGACCACATTAGTTGGTTTGAAACGTCAACCAAATCTTAATAATGCGATTAATTCGAAAGACATTTCTACATTATGGATCACAAAAGTCTTAAATCTAACATTGATCAAATTTATTACAATTTTACTACTACCATTAACAAGTTCTCTAATGAGGTTTCGTATAAACAGATTAACAGATCTTCCAACCCTTGATATGACAAAGACTATAAAATTGCGAGGAAAGCGATTAGAGATGCTCCTAATGAAACTGTAAAGCTCTGGAATATTAGTATAGATAAAACCCTCATTAAAAAGAAGAAGTGGTCTTATATTAATAAGAGACGAGAGCATCTACTTCACCTTTCTAAACTTGCGCCCATAAAGTTTTGGCAGAATGTGCTTGTTCGTAAATAAAAAAATAATAATTCAATCCCCTTAGAGAACTGGGACATCTATCTTAAAACGTTGCATGACTTCTCGAACACCACGGATAGCATCATAAACACTCCTATTAAGGAAAATATATTTTCTCTTGAAGACGTTAAGTCCAGGATTAATAAGCTCGCTAATGGGAAAGCTAAAGATATCAAAGGATACCAAGCTGAAATCTTTAAAATAGGAAGATTTATCCTCATTCCTCATCTCCACAAGCTTCTCAATTTGGTTGTAAAGCATGGCTTCCCTAAGCCTTGGACGCAAAGTCTTATTGTTCCTATCTTTAAAAATGCGGACACAAACGCTCCCTCTAACTACATGACCATTATGATTAGCCACATATTAGCCAAACTTTATGGGCTCATTTTGGAAAAGAAGATTAGCCTTTGGCTTGAAAACCATGGTAAAAGAGCACATGGCATAGTTTTAGTAAACATTCATGTTTCCTTGCCTCTTGCAACTGTGGCATGCGCTAGGTAGGAGAGCTAGGGCCACAAGGAGGGCACATGGTGCACTTGCAAGGCACAAATGAAGGCATCACTGCCCACTAGAAGTGCGTAGTGCGCTCAACTAGGAGATAGAGGCTTGACTAGCATGTGAAGAAGAGATACATAGTCAGAAAGGAGGATCTACTTATTGGAAGTGAGATGTACGCAGGAGGGAGAGAGAGGGCTTAGGCTAGTGCAGGTCACAGTTCTAGCTGAAAAGGAGGGTCTCCACTATGCCTTAGAAGTTTGCAATGTACTCTTATTCACGTGTCACAAATATTTGATTTTCATGTAACGTTAAACTTTCTATAGGTTATTATGTAACGTTAAACTTTCTATAGGTTATTATGACTGTGAAGTTATATTCTTTTCAAAATAAGTTTTCAAAAGTATCACTGTTTTTACATAATTTTTTTTATTAAAAACATTGTCTATTTAATTTATATTATCAATTTTTAAATATATTAATTTAAATTGAAAAAACTGAAATTTAAATTATTTGATCTCAGAAGAAATCTCATTTTCTAGTTTTTTTTTTTAAATAATAGCTATAGTAAACATCAAGGTCTTGTAGCTTTTCAAAAAACATGTAAAGGCTCATGATGAACAAGTTTCAAATGTTCTCCATTGGACTACTGATAAGATTGCTCGTATCCTTATAAAGAATAATGTTTTTGCTACCTTCAAGCCCCTTAATACTATTAGGATCTCCCTTAGATCTGTTAAGGGCCTTGTGAACCTTAAGGACATGAAAGGGGTTTACTCTCCCATGTTCATTTGGGATTCCCTACATTGGAGAAACTAGGCACTCCATTAATTTGAGACTTGAAGAACATGCAACAAACATTAAGCGTTATTAATCCTGCTCCTCATATATTGTTGAACATGCAGAGAAAACTAAGCACCATTTCTGAATTGACAATTCCAAGGTCATCGCATCATTTCCACCATAGGAATTTGAGAGAGGCAATTGAAATTGAGAAACAGACGAAAATTCTCAATAGGGATGATGGTTGGAAATTAATTAAGAGTTGGATTTGTGCCCTCTCATTGTGACTTTTTATTTTTTATTTATTTTTTATTTTATTTTATTTTTTTCCTTAATCTCGTTTCATTTTTGTAATTAATCTTGGCATATTCCTTTATTGTGTTGTATAGATTATCCTATTATAATTTTATTTAGTATTATAATAATATTATTTGTCAATAACTATTTTTATTGATTAATAACCCCTAATGATTTTATGATGATGATGATTAACGTCCACTAAGACTAATGTGGTTTATCAGACCTTAAGAAGAAAAAGAATCTAATTGAGATTCTTCAAGATCTTATTTCTATGATAAAAAAGAAGGGAAAGAAGTTCTTCAAGCTCACTATAGTTGGGCTGACTTAACAAGTCAAGAAGGTTGGAAGTGTGGAAGATGTTAGGGAAACAAAAGTGGATGTGATTAAGAGTCGAGCAATCTAGAAGAAAGTGTTTTCATATTCCACCTTCTTCGTATCGCAAAGCTAACAGATTCTATTATCCTAGGGAGTCTCAGGAGTAGACCACCTCCCAGTTTCACTTCAAAGTTCATAAGAATTAGTTATAATCCTAACAATGTTCACTTTTTTCTTAGTGTTGGTTAAAGTAGAGAGATAATTTTGGTTATCAAGGGTGGGGCTGATCACCTCCTTATAATATCTTAGCTTCTTTTTACCCTCCATCTCCTTATCATCCCACAATTTATCCTTAAATATGGAGGTGATATTATCTTTGACACTATCCTCTCTTCCCATGAAGATCTCCTCCTTTATCCCCCAATGGTTGAGCCAAGACTGGGCATCCTTATACCACCCACGCTTGAGGCAGAGGTGGGGGTTTTGACTAAACTTAGAAGAAATTTTGGGAAGCCTCTTGCCTTCCATGTTGTAAATATTCTTCTTATACATCAGATACTTAAACATAGCCTTGCTTTCAATGGGGGAAAGGCCAACTTCGATCGGGAGGGTAGGATAGGGGGTATTTCCCTTGATCTTGAGGTTGTAGGTAATGAATTGTTTTTGAATCATCTCAATCTTTCTCTACGACTCTCTGGATATATTGCAACCCCAAACTTCACATCCGTATAAGACAACATGGGTCATGAGGGTCTAAAAAATGAACATTTTTTTACTCCAAATACAAAGATTGGTTGACTTACAATTGTTTTCAAGCTCATAATAAGCTTTCCAACCTCCAATAATCCTTTTCTCAATGTTATAATTCCAGTTGAGCTAATGAGGAATGTCAATACCCAAATATTTATAAGAAGAAACTTGTTCTAAGAAATTGTTATCATAGATGAAATTACCATGGTTAATCCTTTTGGATTTGATAATCACAACTTTAATTTTGTCAGTATTAACTGTCATACCTGTATTGGAGCAGTAATCATGAAGGGTCTTAAGCTCCTTGTCTAGGTCAACATGGCTTCTATCAAGATGAATGATATCATCAGCATAAAGGAGAAGAGTAATGATTATACCTGCAAGCTCGGTGCCCTTGCAACCCACAATTTCCAAACACTCCTCTAGCTTATTGATGTAAATGCCAAAAAGGGTAGGGGATAGAGGACACCCTTTCTTAACCCTGATATTACATTTAATATATTTAGACCACCCTTTGTTGGTCTTAAGATTGGAAACAACAGTCTCGTAGAGGAAAATTACAATCCTCAACTCAAGAGGAACCATTATTTCATCAAGACGTTTCCAGAGCTTATCCTCGGGAACAGTGTCAAAGGCTTTTGTAAAGTCCACAAAGCAGCAAAAGAGATCAACTTTACTATTGTGACATTCCTCGGCAATGATCTTGAGGGTGACAAGATGGTCGATAGTTGAGTGATATCTCCTAAAACCAACTTGCCCTTTAGCTCTTTTACCATGGTTTTCAAGCCAAAGGCTAATCTTCTTTTCCAAAATGAGCCCATAAAGTTTGGCTAATATGTGGCTAATCATAATGGTCTTGTAGTTAGAGGGAGCATTTGTGTCTACATTTTTAAATATAGGAACAATAAGACTTTGCGTCCAAGGCTTAGGGAAGCCATGCTTTACAACCAAATTGAGAAGCTTTTGGAGATGGGGAATGAGGATAAATCTTCCTATTTTAAAGATTTCAGCTTGGTATCCTTTGATATCTTTAGCTTTCCCATTAGCGAGCTTATTAATCCCGGACTTAACGTCTTCAAGAGAAAATATATTTTCCTTAATAGGAGTGTTTACGATGGTGTCCATGGTGTCCGGGAAGTCATACAACTTTTTAAGATAGATTTCCTAGTTCTCTAAGGGGATTGAATTATTATTTTTTGATTTACGAACAAGCACATTCCGCCAAAACTTTATGGGCGCAAGTTTAGAAAGGTGAAGTAGACGCTCTTGTCTCTTGTTAATATAAGACAACTTCTTTTTAATTTGGGTTTAACTATACTAATATTCTGGAGCTTTACAGTTTCATTAGGAGCATCTGTAATCGCTTTCCTCGCAATTTTATAGTCTTTGTCATACCAAGGGTTGGAAGATCTGTTAATCTATTTATATGAAACCTCATTAGAGAACTTGTTAATGGTAGTAGTAAAATTGTAATAAATTTGATTAATGTTAGATTTAAGACTTCTGTGATCCATAATGTAGAAATGTCTTTCGGATTAATCACATTATTAGGATTTGGTTGACGTTTCAAACCAACTAATGTGGTCCATTCTCAGGACAAGGTGAAGAATCAATAGATCTTAAGGAATAAATAGCATGGATGCATCATTGCCCAGAATTAGCTGTTGGAAAATAGTTGTACTATAAATTAGAGAGCCTAAATCCCTTTTTAACTCTTTAAAAACAATTCTCTCTCTCTCTCTCTCTCTCTCTCTCTCTCTCTATATATATATATATATATATATATATAAATATATTTGCAAATAACTATTTTTATTGATTAATAAACTCTAATAATTTTATATATATATCCATATTTTTTTATACTTTTTTTGTAGTAAATTTATATTCTAGTTTAATTAAATTAAACTAAAAATTTATATTCTAGCTATCTTTGAATAGTTACTTTTACTATCATTATTCTTTTTTATCCCTAATATGTGTTTGTTTTATTTATTTATTTAATTTTATAATTTATAATAATAATTATTTACGTTAATATAATAAATAAATAAAATATTTTATCTTTTTTATATTCATAATATGATAATAGAATTAATTTATTCAAAAGTTGTTGTTTCCCTGATTTTTATTCTTTCTATATTTAACCATCAATTTTCTTAACAATGTTAATATTTTAATAATTTATTATACATTTGCTAAATTATTAATAATTTCTTATATATTGATCAAAAACTTTTTCTTAATATTTTTTTTAATTAAAATAATTTTATAATTTAAAAGCTAATTCTAGAACCATATGGAACAAAATGTATCTCTACTATTTAATCGTAATTATATTAATAAATTAATTTTTTCACGTTAATTTTGAAGATGAATCTCATTAGTCTAATTGTATTGATAAAAATTACTAATATAATTTATCTAAAATTTAAATTATTAAATTTTTTATTAACAAACTATTATATATATATATATATATATATATATATATATATATATATTTATTTATTTGAAACTGTTAAATTATTTGTCAAAACCAAACATAGAATTTGCTTTTATCATGCATTTCGATAAATCCCCAAAAACTAAAATGAAACAATCAAATTATAAAGCAACAGACATATAATTTGTGTTTATCTTGCATTTCCATAAATCCCGAAAAACTAAAATGAAACGATAAGTTATAAAGCAAAAATGCAAAAATACATTTCATTATAATAGTAATGAAATCCTAGATTATTAGGTATCCTTTTTACCCACAACATACCTCATACATCATATTTGATTGTTCGATAAAAAATGATTTAATTTCAATGTAACGATTTTTTTTTGTGTATTTAAAAAATAATATATTGACATCGATTAAATAATTAAATAAAATAAAATATTATTTATTTTGTTAAACAAAATTACATATCAATTTAATATTTATAATTTTAAATAAATAATTTAAAATTATTATTTTTTTAAAGTATTAATTCAATTTCAAATAAGGATCATTAATTGTCATAGTTGTTACCTTCGAATCTCGAGAAATATTTAACAATAACCTTCCGCCCAATATACAAAAAATTGTGAATGGTATTTACTTCCGACACTGAAGAGGTATCTATTTGAAAACAAAATGCACAAATAACATTCAAATTTTCACACAAAATATGTCTCTGTAAACAAAATACACAAATAACATTCACGTTCTCACACAAAATCCTTATATTGACCCGCAACTGAAAATGTGACACTGCATATTAACAATAGTAAACCTCTTTCCGAGGAAAAAGGAATAGTAAACTTCTCATAAATTATGTCACCACTTCTATAAGTTGCTCGACAATCCCCTCCTTTTGCATGGAGTAATTTTAATTTTCCACGGAAATGAGGGCTTAAATGAGAGGGGAGGAAGGGCAATGAAGCAGTGGCAACCTCCATTGTCAGATTCGGTGCTGCTGCCATCACCTCTACGACTTTTGATGCAGCCACCATTATCATCATAACGAGCAAGAAAGACACAAATGTGTCTCCTTCCTATCCTTTCCAGCGTTGGAAATGAACCCTCCTTGCCATAGGCATTGGGTAACTCTTTTAAGGACCACGATCCAATTATATCCACTCTCCAATAGGAATCTCTTCAAGGTCCCTACAAGACTTTAGTATTAGACAACTCAACTGCTTGAAATCACATATCCATGATGGGATCTTAACTAAAACATTGGATTGCACAACTAGAGTGTTCAGCTCTACCATACTTTTCATGTCCTCTGGTAGCACCTTCATCTGCAGCATCCCTAGGATAAGGGTTCTCATCTCTACCATATTACCTAATGCACCCTCTGTAAATGGCAGCGCCCAGTCCTCCAGTGCCAGCCATTTGAGGTGCTTCAGACTATGCAGATCACTGAAGATAGCAGCTCGTTTGTACTCTGCACGACTTCCCCTCAGATCACATAAATTTGTTCTCGGTTGTGATGTTTGCTGCCAAGCTTTCCAGCACTTTTCCATTTTCAGATACTGCAACGATGTGAGCGTTGAGATCCCACAAGGAATGTACAAAAACTCAGATCCAGATATATCAAACTTGTCATTTTATGTAACCCATAAGGCAACTCACTCAGCTGGCCATAGTGGGACAAATCCAGTATCTGGAGTTTCTTCAATCTTCTTGTTGAATCAGGCAGCTTCGCTATCGGCGCTCGTGCTAGATGGAAGAAAACCAGATGCTTCAATGCTCCAAAGCTATCAGGAATGTTTTGATGGACGTTCCTCGCAAATCCAACACTCTAATAGATGTAAGAGTCCTCGTCACACTGGACGGAATATCTTCCAGAGATTTGCTCTCAGATAGCAGCATCGCCTAGATATCCTGACCTTTGAATTCATCAGGGATTGACTTAAATTTATTCTCCATCAGAGAAATCCTGCCCTTGCCTATGCAATATTTCAAAGGGAATTCCTCCAAAGCTTTGCCTGCTCTAAAGCAGCAATTTTCTTCCTTCTCGGCAATTTGCAGTGCTAGATCATGTAACACATCGTGCATTGAGCAAGCCACCACCTGTCCATCAGCGTCCTTGATGCTAGCTTCGATCAGGCACAAGGTTTCTCTCCACGAACATTCGGAATGTAACGACGAGCAAGTTTTTTCGAATCGTATCTCGAAGGTCGAATGGAAGAGGATTTCATTTCAAAAATTAGGTGCAATACCGAATTTGAAATCCTGGGCGCAATACTAAATTTGAAATCCTGCAACATTCAATGGGAGTATGCAATAATAAATTAGACATACTGTAGCACTGTCATTGCATGCAAATAATATCAAGGGGCAGGCATGTCTAGTCAGTATTTCCCGGTGAAGACTCGAGACCTTTCCCAGCCGAAGGACTGTCACGTTACACATGCCATGTATGTATGGTGAGGCTGCTATCAGGTGCATTAAATGCCCGATATAAGGCTGGTTAGCTTTCACCTGGAAGCACCGTCGCGCTCCATGCTAGACTCCAGCAAAAAGGACCCTCTTGATTTCTCTGCTCCCCACTCCAGCTCTCGCCTTAAAATTTTGATCGAGGTCTGGCCATGCTGGCCACAAAGTTTGCTCCAATGACGACACAGAGCAAATCCTCCACCTCAGATCCATGATCGAACAAATTGAAGTGCCTCTCCCCACAACGATTACACACAATAAATCTTTAAAGTGTTGAGCCTTCATGGTAATTAATGGATAGCCCTCACTTGACAAATGACACACATGCCTCTGATCCCTTGTTCTGATACCAACTAAAAATTAAGGAAGTACAAAACATGAAAGAGATGTGTAATTCCAGGTGATACCAATTTAACATGGAGAGTATTAAATTTAGGGTATTTTGTTATTCACCAAATCATTAGTACATGAATAAAATTGGAAATTTGTTAAGGAATTGAATAGATTCCTTAAAATAGGATCCAATCTAAGTGATTGCAAAAAATCTCTAATAATAGAATAATTTAGAGAATTTTACATTTCTCCATTATTTTAAGTGTTGTCATATTAATTTTTTTTATAATTATAACTCAATCGTTTGGCTAACAATGAAAAATGCTGGCATATTTTCATTATCGCTTCCTAATAGAGTTTTGAAAAATAAATTTGGGATATTTCTAAATCTATGTTTAAAATTTCACATTTACAAATTACAATTCAAAATTTATTATACCGCTTGTTAATAACAACGATTATCATGATTAATGAAAAATAAATTTGTATTACAATTAAAAATTTGTTATACCACTTGTTGAGCCCGGCTCATTCTACAGCCTAGTATGAGGGGATGTTTGTAAATATGTGTGTAAGTTTGTCTATCCATCCGTGCTCCTTTAAAAATAAAAATAAAAAT
This sequence comes from Pinus tabuliformis, assembly GCA_031772625.1. Classification (NCBI taxonomy): domain Eukaryota; kingdom Viridiplantae; phylum Streptophyta; class Pinopsida; order Pinales; family Pinaceae; genus Pinus; species Pinus tabuliformis. The sequence continues at coordinate 965,289,599 of CM062820.1, forward strand.
AAAAATGATGCTATAAATAGAAAAATAATGTCGGCTATAATTAAAAAAAAGTGAATATGATCTAAAGTAATTAGAAGTAAAAAAAAAATGACTGAATGAAATGTTTAAATGTTATATTTTTCATAAATATTTCCACAAGAGATTTAAATAAACTATTTGAATATCTATGTTAACTAATATATGTTGATATCAACTTCATATATTTCTATATATAAATAAAAAATAAATAAAAATTATGGTTAAAATTTTATTTGGTCCTATATATATTCTATTTAGTATTCAAAAATACAATTTAAACAATGAAAATAACATATTGTATTTTGCATTCTCGTGAAGAAATTTGATCTCTCTTGACTCATGTTAGATCCTTATTTAAGATGGATCTATGCTGGTTAATAACAATTATCTCACGTGAAGAAATTTGATCCCTCTCGGCTCACGCCAGATCCCTACTTAAAATAGATCTATACTGATTAATAACAATCATCATAATTAACAAAAAAAATTAATTTGTATTCAGTAATACTTGTTAATAACAATTTTGATGATTAACGAAAAATAGATTTGTACTTTTCCTTTGAATGCAGCACATAGACTTATGAAACACCCTCCTGTTTGCATTATCATCCACTAGTGTGATAAAATAATCGAAACATTTTGATAACACATTCTTTCTAAGCTTCATCGAAGCCCAGACTGAAAGACTTAATTTCGGGTGAGAAATTGGTTTTGGTCACTTGTGATGGCGGCATTAAATATTTTTATTTTTATTAGTGATTTTATTAGTATAGATTTATTTTAAGTGAAGATTTAATATGATTTGAGAGGGATCAAATTTTTTTAGGCATAAATTTATTTTAAAGTAAAAAAAACAATGTGTAATTTTTCATTATTTAAAATGTATTATTGAATGACATATATTTTTAAGTATACATCAATATTAATTCATAATTTACATTGGATATTTTATTACATACAACAGTAAAATGTTTTTTTTTTTTTTTACATTTTTTTCTCTATATATAAATATATATGAAGTTGATATTCTATAAGTTGGTTAACATAGATTGCAAATAATTTATTTAAATAACGTGCTAAAATATTTTTGAAAAGTATAAAGTTTAAACATCTTACTCACATATTTTTTTCAAGATTATATTAGGTCATATAAACTTATATATATATATATATATATATATATATATATATATATATATATATATATTCTTTTAATAACATTGATTTTTTATTTAGAGAATATTTTATTTTTATTTTAAGAGAGAATTTATTAACTCCAAATTGAACATCAATATACTTACACATGGCCTTCAACACTCAACTCAATAAGCCCATGGGGATTTGGATTGACGGTGAATGGGTGCCTTGTTAAGGCACTCCTTGCGATAGGTCACTGGTTCAAATCCCCGTGGGTACTTAGGTTAGTCTAATAGATAAAAAAAAACACTCAACTCAATAAAAATATTGGATTTTATTCCAAATAAGAATGTTAAGTTTTTGGGAAAGTTTTATAATAATTTCAAGTTTTATCACGAAATGAATTCATTAGTATTTTTCAAGCTCAATTCCTTTTCTCACCATATTTAGGGTTTTGGCAAGCATGCTTTTGGGTAGAGAACCTTAGGGTTTCTAGCTAGGGTAACTTTAGCATATATGGCTACAGTTTTAGCAATGGAGTAGTTAGGTAACTTTAATGGTTTCGTTGGGGATTTGAGTAGTGGAGTGTCAGCCCTAGGATCCCATGACACGCACAACAATAGTATGATTTTGATGATGCTACTGGTATGTTTTTTACTATTTTTTAATTATGTTTGGTTGAAAAATTGTGTTATTCTTTAACATAAGAAAGAATTGTTTAGGTTTTTAGAGATTGTGCCACTCATTCTAATCTATATGATGGCTTGTGCAAATTCTATACCTTATAATAAATTTTGACAAAGTATATTTCCTTCAACCTTATAAATTTTAAAAAATTATACTACTTTCAATTTTGAGAGTGGATGCTAATATTATGAATATGATTGAAAAGAAATTGTAAATCCTATTTCAAATTCTGAGTATAATTGAAAATAAATTGTAAATCCTATAATACACATTTTGTTTCTGATGTTGAGAATGTTGATGCAAAGCAACGTAGTTTGAATTGTCATGCTTACTTAAAGTTTAAAATTTCTCTTGCTTGTCAAATTAAAATGAAAATTTGGTAACAATCATTTGCTTTTAATGATTTTCATTTTTCATTTTAAGGATTAGTATTATACACATTAGAGAATTTTAGATATTTTTATTAAACATTAACATTATCTCAAATTGATGTGTATCCATATTTTATATTATTATATAGAAATTTTACTCTCATGAATTTTTATTTGGTCTATATTTTGAATATAGAACTTTTTATAATTTGAGAAAAAGTGCAAAAAAAAAACGTTTGTAGCAGTAACCAACCCTTTTTCTTTTAAATTAAGAATTATTTTTTCAACTGATGTCACAAGAGATTGTGAATTGTTTTTTTGAGTTGAAATTACAAGAGATTGCGAATTTTTTTGTATTTGGAAGATCTGTTGGAAATACTGGGAGGGGGTGAATCAATATTTCTTTTCAATGTTATTATTACTAGTTTAGATTCTTTACAATTTTAATCAAAGAAATGATTTTATTAAATATATAAAAAGATTCAATACAATATCTAATGAATTTTGCCAAGCACCAACTTGGACTTTGATGAGGCTCCAACCTCTAGGGCTCCAAACCTATCTTACCAAGGCACCAACCTTGAATTTAAAAACACCAACTCCAAGGAAACCAATCCTTCCAATTTTGAGGCACCAACCCCAAGGGCTTTGACCCTATAGATTTACTTTGTCAAGAAATGTTTGATTGTATTATACTGCTTCCAAGGACGTCTTTACCAAATCCTATCCTTGTAGTCTTTGCAATAGGTTGATGTCTGCGCTATGGCTTCACTTCAGGTCCAAACCTTCCAAGATGAATTAGGTCCAAATATTGTCCTCCCGCTCTATCTTCTACTTCCTTCTTTGCTCGGCCTTCGACTTTTGATGCACCTTCGTCTTCTATTAGACCTTCAACTTCTCATCCTTCGGCTTCCTCTGCCTCTTCAAGTTCACGAATTGTGAACTTTTTAATTCTTCTTTATGCCCGATGCACGATCGATTCATAGAAGTGAAGAATTTTAACTCGTTTTTATACGAGTTTCACCAATAACTAAGAGACACGTTTATTGGAGGGGGGTTGACTTGTTTATTATCAGAGAAACCAGAGAGGCTATAACCATATTATAATAGAAGTCTGACGGTCCCCATATGCCACGTTATTAATTGCAATCGCAATTTTCAAAATCCTGCAATCACAAATTTTGGAGGTCTCTTACGAGCATGCTCATAACATAGTCGATTGCCTTATTGCCGATGGAGTGGATGCGATATAATATTAAGAAATCGTTAATAAATCCGTCAGGTCCACAACCTTTATCGCAATCGGCGGTTTGGCCATGTCAATCCTTAATATTTGTGATATGAATCGTGACAAGGAAGACGTGATATTACATAAACATGTATTCTAATGGAGTTGTCGGGTCTGCATATTATATCGTAATTGGCATTTTAACATTACATCCTTTTAAGTCTTGTGATATGAAAGTTCTAATAGGATGGATGCGATGTTTCTTTAGGGCATGTTATAATGGAGAGATCAGGTCCACACCTTATATCGCAATCGGGGTTTTAATGTGACAATAACTTTAAAAGGACTTGCGATTATGCGATGAATGCGATATTGTATAGGGTTGTTACCATAACCTATTTCGAGTCTGTAGTAAATCGCAATCGGGATTTTACGCGGTGACAACCCTTTAAAACTTGCGATATGAAACTTCCTATGCTTCGGATGTGATATTTCTTTGAGTATTGTAATGGTCTGATGGGTCCACAATACACGTATCGCAATCGACGGATTTGGGGCGATGATACATAATAAAATTTATAGTTTGCGATTATGTGATGGATGCGATATTCTATTGAGTTGTATTACAATGGTGCAGTGGGTCCGCAATGGTATTGCAATCGTAGGTTTTCATTGTGACACTGTAATAAAGTCATCGATATAATATGCCGCTGATATGTTAACTCCGACGAGTTGTGGACTTTTGTTAAAAGGTTTCCATGGTTTGTTTCTTAGATTGGGGTAGCTCCTCTAATAACACTGTTTATGCTCCTCGGTCGATGTGTTCTTCTTTGCTTCTCGATGGCTTCTCCTCTTTGTCTTCTTGCTTCTGATGCTTCACGGATATGCTCATCTTGGCTTCACATCATTATTTAGTATCCAGAATCTTGCCATATTGACATTAATGACAATCTAGATCAACAAGATCATCCCTAAACTAAATTATTTGTAGTAGAAAATTCATCCATAAGCTAAATTATTTATATCAGTAAAATCAACAATGTAAACTATTTTGTCTGATAATGGTAGATTTGGTTATTGATGTCAACGATTTACCAAGATATATGCAACAAATGCTCTAACGCGTTATTAACTGTGCCAAGGGTTTTTAATTGTGAGTGGGTTTTTTTAACTACGTTAGGTTTAAAGGATTTTGTTAGCCATGCTCACTCCAGAAATCAGCTAAAATGAGATAAATTTATTGATGTCCCTTATTCAAAGTCACTGCTATTAAATGAGTTGGACATTTTTTTCTTCTTGTGGTAATTAGCACATACATTTGAAGTGCCTCACATCTTTATCAATCATGGATCCCATTCAATAAAAATTTAGGTTAGTAAATAAAAGTCTAGCTATCAATAGAATATTAAGATTTTCGAATTGTTGTGGAGGTAAATCCCCTCTGCGGACAGAGGAAATCCCTACTAGCCCAAGTGGGGTCTAGCAACAATCAAACAACGCTAACACACAGGTTCCTAATTGCAAATTAAAAACCGATGATGAGGGCCTACCTGGATTCCAACTCTAGTACTTGTAGAAGAGTTGTCGCTCCTATTCCTTTGCTCTAGCTGGTCACAATCCCCACGATCCTCGTGAATGGACACCTGCACATGCAAAGAACGATACAAACACAAGCATAAAATCCAATAGATGCAACTATATATCAGTCAGAAAGGATATAACTCAATCATCATTACAAAGACAATAAGAGTGGAACCATAATGATAGTCATCTATTATTGATAAACAAAGAAGAATACAACCATAGTTCTGACGTCAAATCCTTCTTAAGAGGGTCCAGCCGGCAAGTTCCTCAAGCATTCACCCTTGAAGATAGATCTCCCAAGACAAAACTCTCTCACTCACAAGTTTCACACAAGATCAAAACACTTCACAACCTTCCTCAAGCTCTCAAACAATCCCAAACTTGTCACACCAGCTACTTATCAAGCTCACAACACTATCAGCAACACTCCAAAGACTAAGAATTCCAAAACTAGCCACTCATAGCAATGGTGAAGGCTTAAATAGGAGAAGGAGTCTCCATGAATGGTGGGAAGATGAGCTTATCTCCAAGGAAGGTAGCTCAAATGATGGAACAGTCATGCCAGAGAAGGGAGGGCGACATAAACAAGGCCAACAACCAGGTCTGGAGTCATCTGGAAGGCCGGCTGTTAGAACAAACTCACCCAGACTGGATCATCGCAGGTACATAACTGTACTGGAGCGCTAGCATCGCTACTGAATAACGTAGAAGGTCATGTCATCGCGATCAAATATAAGCAACAGTCGCACTGTCTCATGAAATCCGACCATCGCGGGAATCACGTGTACTTCCGCGATGGCAGCGTGTATGGTCTGTTTTGGAGTGCTCATCAGCGCGTTTATTTTGACAACAGTCGCGATGATGCAGAAACTTTGGCAAAGTGGGTCATTTGGCAACATCAGAGAGCATGAGCATGAATGATTTGGACTCATGACATAGTAGGAAGACTGGGATGAAGGAAATGACAAATTACTGTGTAAAAGATGCCCCCTAAAGTATGAAGCCCGAGAGAGTGGGAGGGGTGAAATGCTTTACGAAACTGACTGAACTGGAACACCACCAGGAAGAACCTACACGCAAGTACAACTGATATCCCTGACAATGAATTACATGTAGTCTAGGCATGGGCGCAGCCATCCAAAAGACATACGAAATAGGTCTGTGGTATGGACGCAGCCACCCAGCTGATGAGACCATGATGATAATAAAGGTATGGTCGCAGCCATCCATGAAGACTCAGGTATGGTCACAGGCATCCATCAGTGAGTCATGTAATCATAAAAACAATCCATGCAACCCGAACACGTATAAGCTGAGTTCGGGGTCTTGAACCCATCCAATCATAGTACAAATCCTACCATGCGAATAGAGGTGCTGAGGTCGAGCATGATATAATATCGCGTGATTACCGGTCAATGATGAAAACCGTTAACAAGCGTGAGAGAAACCACCAATAATGCCAATGGCTCTCAAGGTACTGTCCAGTACAATCCACGAAGTGTGAAAAAGGGAGCTGAAGTCAAACACTCGTGGAATCACCCAATCGACGACCAATGATGAAAGCCAACCGTCAGGTGCGAAGAACTTGCCATTGAGGCATGCAAGCTCTAAGGTACCAAAGGGGGTCTCTAGGTCAAACTCCTGGATAATGAGCTGATGTCGACAGGAAGTGACCTTGATCAAAGGTGGGCCATAATGTTTCCCACATCATCGACATGAGACAAAGAAGGATAATATGTTTTGTGTGAGGTATCAGAGGGAGGTTGAGTATTCTGTAGAGGTCAACTTCTCTTGAACATATTGGTAGCACGACAGTGGACTTGGCAGTATTTGACATCAAATGATCAGGGGTCATCGTGACAGGGCAATGAGCAGATGAGAGGTCAAACAGGATAACCCGAACCCATGGAGGCAAGTGTAAAAACAAGATGAGATGTCCCCACCCAGACATGAATGTAGACAAGTGCCATGTTCAAGAGCAACATACTGCCGACACGACAATGATTGTGGTTCTGTTTTCCCCACCATTCCTGGTGAGTACCCCGGTTATTTTTTGATGACAAGCTTGACGGGGATAGCATATGATTGAAACACATCATTTCGATGGAATCCGATATCATTAAGTTTTAACGAGTCTGACAAAGGAAGAACTTAGCGTCTTTTCCTGTTTAGAGAGTCTGAAAAGACAACAGAAAAGTAAACTCCAGGGGGGGTCCTTTTTCGTAGAGTTGTGTCTCTTGAGCCCGAAAAAGTATAAAACAATGCTCGAAAGAACCGCCCGACCAATATGATCGAGGAGTACTTTTCGTAAGTAGTAACTTCGACCCGAAAAAGTAAAAAAGTGGCCAGAAGCACATCGTTCTGTAGCCAATAATGAGTCTGAAACGACAAAAACCCGACGATCTTTTTAAGTGTAAATGGTCGAAAAAAAAGCTTAAAGGCGACCGCCTCTCGCTTCTTTTAACGAGTTGAGAGGGAAACTCGGCTATCTTTTCATGTTTCACGTCGGAAAAGAGCTTAAAGACGACTTTTCAGGACCAAGTGCGTATAAAACTATCGTAATTCCACCATCTGAGATCCTGCACAAAGAACACTGCACACGTAAACCCGTTCAAGATAATATAAACAATGCGCATAAAAACATAGTGAAAAACCATATTTTGACCATGCATATAGTAAAAACCATGATAAAAACCAACATTTATGGAAAATAATATTTAATTTCACAAAATTACCATAAATAGGGGGGGTTAAACCATATTTTTTACCATTGTTACCATTGAGCCTTTGTGGAGCGACTTGGAGCATTGAGGTTGGCGAACGAAATTTGGCCCCGTACGTGCATCATTCGTCCCGAAACCAGTTCCAGGTAGATACACATTGCCCTACGCTCTGTTTTGATGTCTTTTTACTGCATTTTGACGGTGGGATGTGGTTATTTGGGCGGTTTTTGAATTTGCATTCTGCTCTCGGTCATCACGGATTTCGCTATCGGGTCCGCGATGACCAATAAAAATTTCCACAGGCCGCCCCCAGATCAGCGTGGAAAAGTGATGTACTTCCGTGCTGACCTGGGAAAAATAACACAGGCGCCCATTGTCAGCGCGACTGTTTTAAAAACAGTCGCGATGATGCCGCACGACAAATTTTTGATAAAATTTACGTTTGAAACTTTGCAAGCAGGGCACTAATGAGATTTTTGGTCATGCAGGGTTATAATGGCGTTCGTCTGGCAAGAACGCGCTCATGATAACAATGATATAACAACTTTTGCTGATGTCGGGTGCCGGAACGCATTGCGGGGGTGCAGATTACTCAAATTTTTCTTAACTCACGAGCACAACCTGACCTTTTGGAGCTACTGATTAGGGCCTGGAATCCCACGGATGGGAAATTTGTTATCCGAGGCTGGGTTATTGAGTTCGATTCTATAGACATCTATTTTTTGACTAGGTTGTCTCGTCGAGGTGAGATGCCTATTCTGGAGGGGCAGCGACCCGGGGGTGATACTTTAGATATGCTGATGGCTCAGGTGTGCCCACAGGCACGCAAGTCGAGGAGCGGAAAGGTGGCAATCCCAACGGTGGAGGACATAATCCTTCGTGCGATGCTTTTCATGGTGACACGGGTAGCGGGCTCCCAGGCCCAACATGAGGCCTCGAAGACTCATCTCCGACTGGCCCTCGAATGCCTAAATCCCACCATGTTTAACTGGGCAGGGGCAGTAGCGGCAAACATGAAGAGGCAACTGACCAACTGTCATCGCGGTGAGACGAAACAGTTTGGTTATGGATCGATCTTACTCCCGCTCATGCTGGAGCGGGTGCCGGCACTGTAGTTGCAGGACATGGTTTTGGACCCACCCAGGCCACGCGAGATGAGGGCCACACGATGGGCCCACGTCATGCCATGAGGAGGTGGCGGCCGACCAGTGGCATGGGGGACATATTTCCGAGAGTGGTTGGAGCGACAGACGATCTTCGTGGAGGATTGGTTGTATGCCGGCCTGGACTTCCGCGGAGATCCTGACATGCAGCTGCCCGCTGGAGAGCAGTGGGATGACGGTGGTAAGACACTTGATCTCATTTTTTTATTTTTGATTTTTTTATTTTTATGATGTTTTTTATTTTTTCATGTACATGTCCTAATGACGAACGCTATGGTATGCAGATGTAGGACCGACGAGACCCCTTGGACTGGCTCCAGAGGCGCGAAGGGATGCGCAGGGCGTTGGAGCTCAAGCCCTGGCTCCTCTGGGAGATGACACGATGGAGACAGTGATTCGGAACCTTGAGGGCCTGCTAACAGGGATTCCAGACTACATGGGGATATAGGAGGTCCCCATAGCATCCCAGATCCATACAGTAGGAGTAGAACCCAGGATGCACCGCCTGTTGAGGCGGGTGGCACGAGCGGCTGTGCAGTATAAGGAGCACAACCCGCCACAGTAGATACCTAGGTCTTGATTCTCTCCTGTCAAAGGCTTCCAGTGTCATTGGAGACTGACTCAAAGTCGGAGACCCGATAGCCTTCCAACAAGCAACAGACATAATGCAAGTTAACGTGCCTTCATCAATAACTGTACGATGAATCGTTTTCGAATTGATGATGACCTGAATGAGGAAGGCAATCTGGTGAGGCAATCTCGGTAAATGGCTCTCAAGATCAAACGTGATCAAATCCGAGTTGGCTGGGTCGATGCCACTGATGGCCGATAGCAAGGACTTCCTCTGGGGGGGCAGTTCTGGAGAACTTCTAAAGCAGACATAGCTGACGGAGCCTGAGCTAAGTCCTCAACGATGCTGTAGTGCTGGGCAGCATGAGCATTAGGGTTGTAAGATGATCTCCGGAGTACACCTTTAGGAGGGGGTCGAATAGGTGTCTCAGTGCTAGGTCTCTCGATATGGAGCGGACCAGAACTGGACGAAGGAGTGCTTGAGGGGACCTCAGGCTCTTTCCCGGCGGGTGACGGATATTCCTTTGCTTGAGTCGTAATATGAACGGGAATCGTTCCAGCCATGAGCACTTGGGAACCAAAGGGAGAAGAAGACGAGGATGGGTCAACCACCATTTGCGTTTGTTGTGAGGGGAAAGGTTCTTTGAGCATAGCAAGAGTCTCAGGAGCACCTTTCAGCAATCGACTAACTTTGGACCACCTCGGGCAGTCTTTGGTATAGTGATCCTCATCGCAGATAAGACAAGGATACTTTGGTTTACGTTTGTCTCCTTCCTCGGGTGGAGGGTTAGGGGAGTCCTGTCTGGGTTGCTTAGATTTATCCTTTGCTTTCCCCTTATTTTTTCCTTTCGAGGTTTTATCCGCCGTGGTGGACTGGACGGCGTTGACCTCAGAAGTATTTCCCGAATTAGATACACCCTGAGAAGTGTTTTTGTTTGAAGCATTCGATTTTTGCTTCCTAGGGTTCGCAGATGATTTCTTCGAAGATGGATTTACAGAGCCAATAACACCGTCAATAGATGGCTTTGGCGGAGCTTTGGATGTTCTGGGTCTCGGGGCATCAGGAAAATAATCATATAAGGTACCTGACTGAGAATAAACTAAGTCGAGGTACTGAGCACGCGCGATAGCTTGCTCTTCAGTTACACAAGCTCCCATAGCAATGTCTCACGCGATTGCAGGGACAAAGGAGGTTGTAAACCAATCGGTCAGGAGCTGATCAGGAATCCAAAACTTGATCAAACGACGACGCCGTCTCCATTCATGTATATGATCGGATATGTGCGTGGCCGTGTCCTGTTTAAGAGACGTGAGGAGATGCGTTCCCGTCTCATACCGAATGGGCAACTGAAAGTGAGTTAGAAATGCCATTGCCAACGAGTTGAAATCTTGAAAGGATCCGTGATTCAACTCAATGTACCACTTAGCAGCCGAGCCGGTGAGAGTCCTTTGGAAAAGGCGGAGCTGGATGGAATCGTCAAGCCACGAATTTGACGAACACCAAAGGTGATAAGTCATAACATGGGCTTGAGGGTCTTCTCCAGCTTTGCCATCGAATTTGGGACAATCACCGGGTATCTTGGTTGGAACTGGTGGCCAGTATGGATTATGAAGAATAGGATCATTAGTCAATTTGGACACATCCGGCAGTTCCAATGTTGCTAAGAAAGGTAACTGAGGATTGAAGGACATCTGTGGCCGTGGATAAGAGGTAATACCAGAGTTCCAACCAGTTGGTGGTTGCCCCCATGGACTTTGTCCGGACGGGCCTAGCCCATAAGGGTTTTGTCCGTAGGGATTCTGTCCATAGGGGTTGTAGCCATAACCGGACGGTTGACTCTGGATCTGCCCCCCAGCACCCCATTGATTACCAACTTGGCTCGCAGGAGCAACATACTGTTGCTGGTAATTCTGATAAGGAGCGACCTACATTTGTTGATAATTTTGGTACAGGGCCAACTGAGTTTGCCCCTGGGGTTGCTGGTAACCATATGGTTGCTGAGCTCCATATTGAGCCTGGGGACCAGGTTGCGCTTGGTAAGAAGGTTGGGATTGAAACCCACCTTGCATCTGAAGACCAGTTTGAGTCTGGGGCCCAACCTGGGGCTGAAAACCGGGTTGAGCTTGAGAAGCAACCACCATTTGAGTGCCCGGTTGAGCAGGCCCAGAAGGATGTCCTTGAAAGGATGGAGATTGGGCCACCTGGCGGAAAGGTTGCCCTGGTTGAGTTTGGGATGGACCCACTTTCCCAGAAGGTTGCGCTTGCTGGGTGTTAGGTTGTCCTTGTACAACCAAGGGTTGTCCTTGCGGAACAGATGACTGAGCAGGCTGGACGGTTGGTTGACCCTGAGGTTGACCAACTCGTCCAGATGGTTGACTAGGCTGGGCAGTGGATTGGCCTTGCTGCACGTAAGGCTGACCACCCTGCCCAGAAGGGTACCCTTTCTGGATTCCAGGTTGTCCTTGTTGCATATAAGGTTGTCCCGGATTTCCAGAGGGTTGCCCAAGATAAGTGAAACATGGACCACCATAGGCCGAAGGTTGTGCCTGGAAGGGTTGTCCTTTTGGGCCTCCAGGCTGCCCTGGATAGGATTGCCCGTAATACTGCTGCTCATAAGAAGGCTGCGTGTAAGACGGCTGACCCTGATACGATGGTCCTTGGTAAGGTTGTCCTTGATCCGGACGGGGCGCTTGGCCACCACCATAACCAGTGGTACCCCAAGCGACGCTTAATGGAACTGAGACCTCAACCGCAGGCTGAGATGGCAATGAAGTATACAAATGATTCCCTATAGGGTCATAATAAGGACTTGGACCTTGCGCGCCCAGATTCTGGACGGCATGCAAATACTAATCATGTGCGCCCCCTGCTAGAAAGGGACCAGAAGAAGGTGGGGCACTAAGTGCAGGATGAACAACTCTGGGTGTATGTGCTGGTTGGCCACTATTTACTAGGCCGTGAGACAGACCAACAACAGTAGTCACAGCCGAAGATGTCGTAATGGCACTAACAACTGGTGTCCAATACGCTACACAAATAGTCGGAATAGTTGGAACTGAAGTGACAGGTGTATTGTGAACTCGTGGAATAAAAGATCCCGTAGTGGGAGTGATGTGGTGATCCCACATGGTACCTGAAGAGGGGTTCCTAGAACCCATATTATCCCTCAAAGACTTATAGCGTGAGGGTACCGGGGATGTGGCCGGGATAGGAGTTTCGATACTTGACAAAACAGGTGTCTCACTCGCTCTAGGAGATGTGTCATCCATGTCAGAGGAAGACATTGGGACCGAAAAACCAGTAGGAGTAAAAGGAATATCGTCTTCGTAAGGCTCCGAAATGGGGTTCCAATGATGTTCGTAAGCCTCGTTGTCTGGAGCGTTAGAGTTAATTGGTTGGATACTTGGAATTTTAGGGAGAGTATCACTCACAACCGGTACCTCGGGAGCAACAGAAGAAGGAGACCCTTGTTCACTTGGAACGGGAGACAGGATCGATGATTCCGCCAGGATGACTACTTCAAAATATCCTAGGGAAACTAACGAGAAAGGACCCTACTCAAGCTAACGCAAACAAGATCTAACCAGGTAAATGTGAATCGTGGCCGAATAAATTTTAAGACGCAAGGACATAACTTGACCTTTTCATTTTTTAAGAGTCGAGAAAAGGACAAAAAGATGACTCTAGTCGCCTTCGAATGTTTAATGAGCCTGAAGTGACAAGTGCTCAGATGGACCTTTTCTTTTAGGGAGTCTGAAAAGGAACGAAAGTGACTACTCTGGAGAGCTAGGCAAAAGGGTTTACCAAACAAATCCATAAAACTGCATATACACCTTGGCAGTCATATGAAAACCAAGGACTTTCCGTACGACAGTCAATCTTCCCGAATGCTGTGTTCGGTGCGTTACGGCTTGTAAGGTGGCAGACACGGCTTCCTATGGATAAAGGATGATAACCTAGTGGGGTCTCCCCATATACTCGATGGTACGTGGGAGCTCAAATCCGTACTAGACCACTATTGCGTCACGGAAGGAGGAATCACCCAACCTTGAGTGAAACAAAAGTGACTAGGTTTAACGACATCGGAGCACGTCTCTAGCCTAGACCTCTAAATGTGTGCGTTATGTGCCAATGCGTTGTTAGATTCATTCAATTCATTTTAAAGTTGATCTTGTATTAGGTTTCCGTTTTCACGCCTTACCGTATGTAATCTCTCAAAATTCCCTAAATGTAAACTATATGCCAAAATATGTCATTTCATTCGATGAATGCTAGTTACGAGAAGGTTTGAGGGCTTTCACGCAAATGAAATGATCACAACACAACAAAGAACTTCCCTAATGCAACTAATGGAAATTAACAAACTTTTCTTCGAGATCATTAATCACTAATCAAAATGAAAAGTTCTAATTCTCATTAACTAATACAAAGCAAAAGATATTTTTTCCTTTTTGATGATGGCAAAATGCACTAAACAACTTTGAGAAATGACAACAAACAAATGTGGAAAACCGGTTGACCCCAAACAATTGTAATCTATGTCCGGGTAGTGAAAAGAAATCGAAACAATGTCAAGATTGGTTCAACAACGATCACTTAAATAATCAACCAAAAGCAAGCAAAGGGGAAGGCTCAATCAAACCAACAGCAAGCAGTAAATGAACCTTTGCAAACAAGTAACCAAGCAAAGCTGATCCAACAAACTTGGAATAATAAAACTAGGTCACAAAGCAAAAAGGCAAGATTCGCTCAACAAAACTCACAAGAGAGTGCTTCAACCTCCAGACAGTGAAAAAAAAGTCATAAACCAAGTGAGAACAGCAGGGGATAGCAAGACTAACAGGTTCAGGAGGCAGAATTGAAGAAATTCAATTCTACAGGAATCAGTGTGTGTGATACACAGCAACAAAGCGCTGATGAAGAACTACGCATAACAACAATGCGATGTCAGCGCGGAAGTACACGCCTTTACCGCGATGGTCTGATTTACATAACCATCGCGTCTGTTAGGTGTATTAACGTGATGAACAGGAGATCACAGAAAGGGGTGCGCGATGACAGCGTGACTGTTTAATTATAAAACGCGATGATGTTCAAAGACAACCACAATCAAGCCAAAAACTCCCAAACCAAGACAGTCAATCTTTAAACAAACAAAGCATCTCCCAGACCAAACCAGGAAACCAAGAAACAGAGAACTAATCCCCAAATTTTTGAAAAGAGACCGAAACAAAAACTCAAGGGAAGAATGAACAAAAAGGGACAAAGGCCAGCTCCAAGTTGTTTAGTTCGTAAACCAAACCGGAGATTGACTGAAGTGGCGTTGATCTACTTCGCTAATGCAGAGCAATAGCGTTTCGAAGGCTATCTGGCCGTACTTCAGGCTCCGTCTAAAGTTTACAAATCAAACAACAAGCTAATTCCCCAGCGGAGTCGCCAAATTGTTGTGGAGGTAAATCCCCTCTGCGGACAGAGGCAATCCCTACTAGCCCAAATGGGGTCTAGCAACAATCAAACAACGCTAACACGCAGGTTCCTAATTGCAAATTAAAGACCGATGATGAGGGCCTACCTGGATTCCAACGCTAGTACTTGTAGAAGAGTCGTCGCTCCTGTTCCTTTGCTCCGGCTGGTCACAATCCCCACGATCCTCGTGAACAGACACCTGCACATGCAAAGAACGATACAAACACAAGCATAAAATCCAATAGATGCAACTATATATCAGTCAGAAAGGATATAACTCAATCATCATTACAAAGACAATAAGAGTGGAACCATAATGATAGTCGTCTATTATTGATAAACAAAGAAGAATACAACCATAGTTCTGACGTCAAATCCTTCTCAAGAGGGTCCAGCCAGCAAGTTCCTCAAGCATTCACCCTTGAAGATAGATCTCCCAAGACAAAACTCTCTCACTCACAAGTTTCACACAAGATCAAAACACTTCACAACCTTCCTCAAGCTCTCAAACAATCCCACACTTGTCACACCAGCTACCTATCAAGCTCACAACACTATCAGCAACACTCCAAAGACTAAGAATTCCAAAACTAGCCACTCATAGCAATGGTGAAGGCTTAAATAGGAGAAGGGAGGGCGACATAAACAAGGCCAACAACCAGGTCTGGAGTCATCTGGAAGGCCGGCTGTTAGAACAAACTTGCCCAGACTGGATCATCGCGGGTACATAATTGTACTGGAGTGCTGACATCGCTATTGAATAACGTAGAAGGTCATGTCATCGTGATCAAATTTAAGCAACGGTCGCGCTGTCTCATGAAATCTGACCATCGCGGGAATCACGTGTACTTCTGTGATGGCAGTGCGTAAGGTCTGTTTTGGAGCGCTCATCAGCACGTTTATTTTGACAACAATCGCGATGATGCAGAAAATTTGGCAAAGTGGGTCATTTGGCAACATTAGAGAGCATGAGCATGAATGATTTGGACTCATGACACAGTAGGAAGACTGGGATGAAGGCAGTGAAAAATTACTGTGTAACAAAAATGTTCAAACTAAGGTTATTTATAGTGAAATGTTCAATTAACTATCTCTGGCATGTTTTAGTTGCCTTAGGGCTTATCATGGTGAGATGTTTATTGAATTTATAATAGTAAAATTTTAATTTTTATATTAAATTATTGTTTTAGTATTAATTTAAGTTATAATATTAATAAGTGTTTTTAATACTTGTCTAGATCCATCTTAATTCTTGATTCACTAAAGACAACTCATTCATTTTATATGCTTTATTTTATTTTATTTTTGTTTTATGTATTTGACCAAGTCATTTGATTAATAATCAACATTATTAGTTATTTTATTTTTAAATTCCATTTAATTTTAATTTCAAAATGTTTATGAGACATTAAAACATTTGCAACATTACTTTTAACTTACATTTGCAACATTACTTTTAACCTTTTATTATTTTTTAATTGACCATCGATCTATCTCAATCCTGGATCTACCAAGCCCCATGATGAATCAAATCTCCTTTCACTCTAAAAGAGGCTTTGCATTTCAAGTGATTTGATCCCTTTTGGAGCTTGGTAGATCTGGAGTTAAGATGGATTTTTTATTATTAATTATAGTTATAGTTAAATAGTTTTTTTTTTTAAATATCCTAGAGGAACCCAGTAGGCACATAGCTATTAGTAAAACTTTGGGGTCTCGTCATGTCCTCCTTTGTGTAAACGCGGTCACAACAACAGATTTGAACCTACCAATTGAGTTGCCCCATGGAACAATTATACCTATAATTATAATTATTAATTATTAATTTAATGTTTTATTTTCATTTTAATTTTAATTTTACTTTTACTTTTATATAATTTGACCCAGTCAAAATGTTTTATTCATAATTATTATTATTAGTTATTTTATTCTAATTTTATTTTTACACGACATTACAACATCTCTACATACTCTACATATTAGGTTGGAAAGTAGTCTCTCTAGGCAATTACTTTTAACCGTCGAGGCCACATGTAAATGTTTACCAACATTTACACCACTACAACATCTCTCCATAGCTTTTTGCTTCTAGATTTAATTTTTAAAATGTTATAAAATAAAACTTAAAATAAAATATTTATAAAATATTTTGATTTTGAAATGAGCTATGGTTTTTGGGAAAGTGGTAGTGTATGTTTATTGTAAGTATTAAGTTTTAATTTAAAAAAAGCTCATAAAATAAATTTAAAATAAAATATTTATAAGTTTCTTTTTTAAATGAGTTATGGTTTTTGGGTATGTGGTATTGATAAGCCATGATATTGGCCCATGGTATTGTAAGAAAGCCTATTTATAATATCCATGGTAAAATGGGGTGAAAATGGTTAAAGATCTTTTTATATTGTAAATATTAAATTTTTATGTGCTTATTAATTAAATTTAAATATGGTTACATAATCATTAATGTAATTTATATAGAAAAATAGATGTTAATTTATAACTACTATTTATATGTCATATATTTTAATGTGATATGTATATAATGATTTTCTTTTATCTAAAAAATTGGTCTTAATTGTATTAATAAAAACATAATTACAATATAAAAAATTGAATTTATAAAAATATTACAATAAAAACATTTACATATAACATTTAACATCTAATGCATACACATCTACCCCATACTGGGTTGTAGAGGGATTTTCAGGGCAATTAAACTATAGTAAACTATAATTAATAGTATTACCAACATAGATCCATTTAACTCCCGAGAGGATCAAATTTCTTTTTACTCTAAAAAATGTTTAAATTTGATCATTCTCGGAGCTTGGTAGATCAAGAGTTAAGATAGATCTATGTTGGTTATAATAGTGATTGTAATTATAATTATTAATTATTAATTTTATTTTATTTTAGTTTTATGTAATTTGACCAAGTCAAAGTGTTTTATTGATAATTATAATTATAATTCTTATTCTTATTTGATTTTTATGTTTACAAGACATTACAACATCTCTACATACTGGGTTGGAGAGGGCAATTACTTTTGACCTTTTATTAGTACACATAAAAATGTTTACAAACATTTAGATTTAATTTTTTTTTATAAGCTTGTTAGATCCTTCCATTTTCATTAAAATATAAGCAAGTTACATCCACATATGAATAGATAGGTGGCCTAAACTTTCCCAAAGGGAAACCAAGCTTGTTGGCCACCTAACAGCATGATAAGCCATTTAGTAGAAAAAAATAATAAGTCTTTCTACCCAAGCTATATAGGTCTGTATATATTTACCTTGTCCAAATATTATTTTCCTATGAACATAAAAAACATCATTCTGAAAATTAAAAGCTAACCGCATATATACTAATCAAAACTGAAACCATCTAGCAACCTACTCTTCTCCCTCGACAAGAGCAGAATCTACCAGAGTCGGGTCCTTAACATTGGAAGTTGACAGTACTGTCTATGAAAGAAGGTAGGGAAGGTGATCCTCAATTCGACATCTGCGTCCATCTTGTTTTTTGTAGCTGGAATTGAAGTTTCTAGAAGTCCATCTTATAGTTGAGGAAATCATGTATCGTTGTTGCCATACTCAATGAGATCTGCTCCAACGCTTTGCCCATAATTCTTTTCATGGGCCAGT
Source organism: Pinus tabuliformis (assembly GCA_031772625.1). NCBI lineage: Eukaryota > Viridiplantae > Streptophyta > Pinopsida > Pinales > Pinaceae > Pinus > Pinus tabuliformis. The sequence continues at coordinate 965,308,194 of CM062820.1, forward strand.
ATAAGTATAAAGTTTGTTTGAACTGGGTAACTTACCCTTGGGTATGCCCGGGATCCGGTACCATCTCCCGCCAGTCCTCCATCTCAATATCCATCAAGCCTGCCTAGCGGTTCAGATCAACTTCCCACTCCTCTATTAACCGCCTGATATCCTCACTGGTCCCTTCATGATAAGTAGTGGCCGCATCATTTATGATGCTGGATATCAGTTTTCGGCCCCTTATTTTGCTTCCAGAGGAGCTAGGTTGCTCCTCCTATGCAGTCACTTGATTTATACTGCCTCAACCTCTAACCTTCGTAGCCTGTGCCATTGCTACAAGATTACAGTGCTCAGTGAAAAGGTGGGTATGGCGAATTTCCTGTACAGGTGATGGCTCGAGCCTAGAATCATTTCGCTTCTAGGTGACCCTACCACCCCACACACTTGCCATGGGAGAATGAAACAATAATTTCCATGATAAAATTTGATGAACCTGCACTAGTCTTATCTCATGCACCCCATCCTTGCCATCCAACCCACACAGGAACTCATCTTCCACACACCATAACCAATTTTCATAGTAACCAGAAGAAGAATTTAAAAGACCAACAAGACCAACAACATAAGTGTAGTCCTCGAACCCAGACCATTGTAGACCTTTGATTGTAACCCCACAGAGACTTCCACAGAGGCCAGGGGAACAGGAGTTAGCAAGACAAACAACAAAAACATTACGGTTTTAGGACCAACAGATGTTCAGGGAGAAAATATTCCACCCAGCCCCAGGGATTACAATAAAACTAGGCCTAGAGATAGGGTTGAAGAAGACCCAACCCCAAACCCTAGGATTATCAAACCAAACCAGATAGAGATGGTCCCAAGGTCTGGCGACAAAGTCCCACATCCCATATAACCCCATTCGAGATAGAAGAATTTCGAAATGAACTGACACAGAGACTATACCAGTCAGCATGACATACTGCTTCAAGGATACAGGCACCGATGGCTTCCAGAAACCCCGTTTTCTCCCAACCACAGGCAATTCAACCCCATGCAGACCCAAATCCCATAATCAGACAAGCTGATGCATGGAGGAGGGAGAGAAAAAATAATTCACATATCAAATTACCCTCGCCCGGAGAAGATTAATCCACCGCCTTTCCTGGAGCCGTGACGTTCCTCTACACTCGGCATCACCCTTCCACACTGCTTTCCCCTGTAAACAGAACCTACTAACAACCCTTGTAGAGTGCTTGACACCAAGCCAGACCAAAGACACAATGCCGCTACCACCTCCTGTGGGAGTATTAACCTCTTGCATGCAAGGAGCCATCGCACCTATCGCCTTGAGCGTGTGGAGGGTGGTGGGTTTGTACCCCAATGTCCTTCACATTTAAACTATATTGATGGGAGTGTCGTCCAACTCACATCCTGATCAAGGGTTTTAGATTTAATTTTATCGTTCACACTTAAACTATATTGATGGGAGTGTCGTCCAACTCACATCCTGATCAAGGGTTTTAGATTTAATTTTAAAAAAATTATAAAATAAAAATAAAATTAAATATTTATAAAATATTTTGCTTTTGAAATGAGTTATGGTTTTTGTGCAAGTGTAATGATAAGTCATGGTATTGGCCCATGGTATTGTAACAAAGCCTATTTACAAGTTAATAATAGCCATCTTAAAATGGGGGTTAATATACATGGTTAAGAATCATGTTATATTGTATGTTTATTGTAAGTATTAAGTTTTAATTTATATTTTTTTATAAAATTAAATTGAAATAAAATATTTATAATTTTTTTTTAAATGAATTATGGTTTCTGGGTATGTGGTATTGATAAACCATGGTATTGTAAAAAATCCTATTTAGAAGATGATAATATCCAAGGTAAAATGGAGTGAATATTCATGATTAAGACTTTTGTTATATTGTAAATATTAAAATTTGTATGTGCTTATTAAATAGATTTAAATATAGTTCCCGAATCATTATTTTAATTTATATTGTAAAATATATGTTAATTTCTAATTAATATTTTAATGTGATATGTATATTATGATTTTCTTTTATTTCAAAAATTATTTTTCAATTTATTAAAAACAAAATTATAATATCAAAAAGGAATGAATTTAAAAAATATTTACATATAACATCTAACACCCACACATCAACACCATACTCATGGTTAATTTAATTATACTACTAATAATATTATTATGAAAAATATAATATTAATAATAACACAATTATTAATAATATCATTAATAACATTAAAGATATTATATTAATAAAATTTAAAAATTATTAATAATATTAATAAAATAATTAGATATAATAGTATTATTACATATAGTAATTCAATTGATTTGAATATAATGAAGCTATTATATTATAATAAAGTGTTGTCTATTGAGGCCACAATTATACCCAGACTATGAAATCTTTGTCAGAATCCATTGAATTTTTTTCAAGAAATCCAATGTAGGAGTGTTTGATTTTTTTTTTATGGTGGAAGTGGATTCAGCACCATCAAGAACCCTTGGGGCACCCAAAATCTTGAAGCATAATAGCTGTAACTAGGATTTCCAAAAATTTATGCTCGATTTTTTCAAAATCTTGCTGGAATTTCTATTGTTTTCTAGGTGAAATTGTGGCCTCATTAGAATATGACTTATAATAATGTTTATATTAATTTTATTAATAACATTAATGCTATTATTAATATTAATATTATTAATAAAATTTACTTAATAATATTAACATCAATATTAATATCAAGAATATTGATGATGATGATGATGATGATGATGATGATGATAGCATCATTTCCTCGATAGGGGTGTGAGCCAAGAAGGAATTCATTGTGGGATTAACAACACTATGGTTAGAAGACAAAGGGTAATAAATGTTGATGAGTGGAATGGTCACCCCCTCACATGCACCCACATGTGTAATGGCATGGTGAAGTATGCAAGTGTAATTGAGGAGGGATCTCCCATGAGGCGAAATCTTGAAGGGTGGAGTAAGTTGGCGGGCATGTATCATTTTTTCTGTTTTCTAGAGATGCTTCTTAATCTTTTTGAGAGGCAAGATGCAGGGAGAAAGACAAGACCAGAGGAGGATGGGAAACCCTATAGTTTCAAGACAACTTGGGTGTGGCAGCAGGGTATGGATGCACGTGGGTATGTTCCGCTTTATTTTTCCCTCCATTTGATTCTTATGTGTTACTAGTATGTTGGTGAATTCTATGAATGGTTAATTTTCTCGCATGAGAATCGACAGCTAATCACTCGTTATGCTTGGAAATGGGTATTTATGCCTGGTTATCTTTGTTCTAGGGCATGTTACCATCCTTAATCTATGTTTATCCAAGTAGCCTCGAGAAATTCTTGAAACTGGAGTTTTGGTCCTACTCCTCGCTTGTCGGGTTAAATTTTTGATGCCTACAATAGGGAGGATGGTGTTTTAATGATTTTGTTATATGGTCCAGAAACTTGTTTGGTTATGGTTGTCTCTCTGGCTGGAGGGTTAGCTTGTAGATCCTAGATGAGGTCCAGGAATAGCTTGGGGTGATATCATCTCATTTTTCACTAGGTTGGGTCATAGATGAGATATTGGGACACCCTCTTTCAAATGAATTTTTAAGTCTCCAGTTTATGGTATGTTTTTCTAACTATTCAGTGTACACGAACCTACTTCGAGATTTTGTTTGTTTATTTGGATTCCCTCTCTTAGAAGGTTCAACGTTATCTTAGTTTGAAGTTTGTCCTACTGCTAACATAATTTTTATGTGGTATAGCCAATCATTGGCCATTCAGTTAGCACTTGTAGAAGATTCCAACCAGAATCTGGATTGGGGCATAAGATCTCGATCAACCTCCGATGATTAGCCATCAAGATAGATCTTTGAGAACATAGAGAACTATTTTACAGGGACAAACATGGCTCGTTTGAGTCTAAGGCACCATAATAATACCATTCCTAGCCAAGGTCAAGCCCAAGGATGGGAGGTGACCAACAGAAATTGAGATGACATTCAGCACCGAGCTAGTAGAGGGAAGGCTCATGGAGGTGGGTTCCACTCAGAGGTGGAGGCAACTGCCTTATATATGGATTCCTCTTTGAACTTAGCAAGCTCCAAGTTGGAAGATAAGGAGGAAATGTTGAATTATGAGCCTGATCCAATCATGGCAGAGTTACTGTGAGATGGGATAATACTATGGCAAGCCCAAGACACACTAGAGGGAGAAGGAATCTATACACTTAGACATTGCTTCTACAGTGGAGAATTAAGACCTTGATGGCCAAAGTTATGTGAGTGATACCAGGAGACCCCTTGTAGACATAGGAAGAGTTAGCCTTGCTCCAACAAGATATACAATAGGTGAAGTTTGGTATGAAACAATTGCATGGGTGACTTGCAAGAATTGAAACTCACATTCCATGCATCCTCCCAGCCCAATAAGTTTCCATCGCAAAGGATCCAACTCTTATTGAGTCATCTGGTGATTAGTGTTTTTTACTTACAATTAGAATTCCTTGGGAATTGTCAAGATAGTGATAGAGGTCAACATGATATCTCATTATTTTTATCTTTTCGAAACTTCATCAAGACATTTAAATTTTGGTCAGGATATGACTCCATCAAATGGTCAATGGACTTGGTTTCCCTTTGGGTAGGTAGAGACAATCTAGTTATTTTTTGAACTTGCATGTACAATTTGCGTTTTTGAAAGAAGTAGAAGGACCCAAGGCTAACTTACAAAAAAAATAGTAGCCTCATTAATAACATCAATGTAATAACATTAACATTAATATTGACAACAATAATACATAATAAATTGATATTGCAATGTGATGAACAAATATAATGTTTCAAAATGAAAAACATCGTCCCACATGACATTGTGATGAGCATATCCCCATATCCCATTTAACATAACCCTTCACCCTTCATTGAGACTACATTGTGGTGAAATCAAAGAAAACCTGACATCACGTGATAAACATAACACAACATTAGAGTGCAATGGGCATTATCTAATGTCACATTGTGACATACAAAACTCTTTATTGCTACATATGTATAAAACCCCAACATCACAATGCGATGAACATAGCCCAATGCTGAAGTATGACCAACCTAATATGATAATTGCAATATTGAAAACACATTCCAATGTCACAATGTGTAGAATCAATACTGCTCGTGAAATTTGCTAAATCACAAGACTTGAAGCTACTTTACTGATCTGCAGAATTTAATTCACCATCTAGAACAAGAGCCATAGACATGAAAAAGGAAAAATCACACATGCATAAAGATTTATCTAGGGGAAAGAAACTACTCAAAACCCCTCACTATCTATATTGTATTAATTAGATAATAGAGAAGAAATACATATGCTTTCTCAAGCCTAAGCACACCCTGCAATTGTATAGTTTATCCCTCTTCCTGACTACTTGACTCTGGACAACACTTAGCCAATTTTCAAGCCCTTCAAGTTCCTATTTCCTTGTATTTTTCCCTTGGGAAATTTCCCCTATTTTTTAGGAATTTCACACTCTGGAATTGCACAGTTACCTTAGGTCTTCCTTTGACTACATTCACCGCCTCTACACATTGGAATATTCTACCACTGATAGTATACTGCCTTGGAATATCCATCTCAATTGGGTAACTCGAATTCTATTCATGCAACAATTATTTTGGGTTGATTAATTAGTTAACTTGTTGATCACTGAGTGTGGTTGAAGTTCCACTTCCACAACTTGACCTCCACTAGTTCTTCTGACAATTAGTACTAATTAAACTGACAATAAATCAAATTAACTGAAATAGATTGCTACAAATTAGAAATCAATCATTCATAACTAAATTCTAACTCATCGAACTCAAATTTACTGAGTAAATTTGGGTGACAAAAGCCATGTCACACAAGTTAACATCATCCAAGTTGCCTGTTGATGTGGAAATTCGAATTTTCTCTAGTTTGACCAAGACAAAGTCAAACTGGGATTTTCTTGCTGCATTTTCAACACTCTCTCCCAGCGACAAAGGGATTATCAATCACCCCTATCATGCACCTATGGAACTCGAACTTCCCTCTTAACAAGGCCTTTGTCAAAATATTTGCATCTTGTTGCTTTGTAATAATGTACTACAACAACATGATCTGCCTCTACACACAATCCCATAGATGGTGATATCGGATATCAATATGCTTGGATCGATCATGAAAAACAATATTTTCAGAGAGTTTGATACAACTATGATTATCACATTAAATCACAATATGATCCATCATTTGACCAAACAAGCCAACAAGTATCTTTCTCATCCAGATCGCCTCACATGTTGCTTGACTTGCATCCATGTATTCTGCTTTTGATGAGTTGAGTGCCACTCATCTCTGCTTCCTGTTGTACCAAGAAAGTATTGTAGACCCAACACTGAAAATTCCACCTGATCTACTCTTCTCGTCTGATGGACTTCCCCCCCAATTTGCATCGGTGAATCCATACAACTTCACTCCCTCTTTTCATCTTGTTGAGAAATCTAGGGAATAAAGGTTAGGAGAGTTCTCTTTAATGATAACTTCTTGTGAATGTTTTTTACTTATTTATATTAGGATATTCACTTTTCTTAGATTATTATAGTGTTTTTATTGATCAAACATCTACCAAATCATACACAATAAAGATACAAGGGACACAGAATGTAGGCGATTGGCTAGGGCCAAAACCTCTCCAACTTGAGAGGAAAACCCAAACAAAATATTCTTCTTATAGATACTTCAATTGATGGATAACAATACCATGACCAATACCCTTGACACAACAACTTCTCTAAGACTAATTCATAAGCCTTTTAACTCTTACTTTCATGAGTCAACAATGGTCAAACTTCTTGCTTCTCCATCCTTCTATGTTATCCTTTAGATTTCAGCTTCCTGCAACCCTCAACCTCTTCAGAAACCTTAGTTGCAGCACTTGTAATGGATGTTGCCAATTTTTGTTCCTCGTTTTCCCTTCTCTTGGATGGAGAGACTTCCTTCTCTAACTTGGCTTGATAAATGTTATGTCTTCTCCCTTGATTCGGCTTCTAGGATGACCTAGCTAGCCTCGTCTCTTCTTTGCAGCAAATGTACTCTATTTACTTTACACATGTGAGGTATATTAGCCCCAAAACAGATCAGAAATAAGTTGGATAAGATTCTCCTCCTCTTGCTTCTTGATTTCCTTCCTTTCTTGTGATCTTCACACTTCTAATTCTCCTTTTCTTGTTTGATTGAATGGTGTCTTCAAATGGAGGTCGATTTTCCCTATATATAGTGTTTTGTCCATCAAAATAAGCCAACTTCAACTTGTTCCTAGGTCGACATGCTCTTCTGGAATCATCTTATTCTCTTTTGTAGGCCGACTTCAAAGAGAGCTTGTGACATGGCCTTGGAGGATTAATGACTCGAACAATTTCTCTTTTTACAATGTATAATATGCCCAAATGGGTCTTCAATATTTGACATTGACTCATTATACTTTATGAGATGAAGACCAAACCTAAGGGCTCACAATGGGAACCTTAACTATAAAATAAAATTCCTTGATCATGAAACCCATGAATCAAGCATTGCACATGTCATTATGAAGAATTAAATAGAAACATAATTACACATGTCATTATGAAGACCGAACCTAGTTACACTTTTCAACACTCCCTCTTAACTAGGGAGGTATTCATAATCCATACAAGGTATTTGGACATTCTCAATCTAAAGAATTCTCATAAGAAGAGTCGAATTGGTAATCAATTTGTATAATATCATATCATCCAACATTGTCACATAGCAAGGCCTTGACTAAATTCTCTATCTCTCCACAATATTAGATCTCAATGCTTGTGAGACCAATGATACAGACACCCTCATCATTGTCTATCTTGGAACATACCCTACCTAGGTTCTCAGAGTGTGTTCCACCAGGAATATTCTTATCTTGGATTACCAGTCCTCAAATAATATTGGTCCTCTACAACTACACTTATCTTGGATTCCCTAACTCATCCTCAAAGAGTATCGGATGCCATATGTTTACCCGATCTTCCATTACATCTTTCCAAGTGAAGACAAGAATGATGTGTCTATCTCTCCCTCTCAACTTAGGGAGGACATACCCATTCCAATGAGGGAACACACCCATTCCTATAAAGGGAATGTACCCAAGCTCCCTCTTAATCAAGGACTTGACCAAGCTCCCTCTTGACTAGGTACTTGCTTCCAGCATCTCTTCAGGTGGAGATCATGGGATAACCAATGATTGTAGAACTCCTTCCTTTGATGTCATGAATTTCTTCTTTGTCATAGAGTCTACATATTTCAATACTTTTTAGTAGGGCACAAACCATCCATCACTTCCATCCATGAGTTAGTCATGTCATCATTGCTTTCATTGGAAAGTGATCCATTAGTCCATATCTAGTCTTCCTTAATGCCATGATTCCTTCTTCATATCACTTTTCCTTAATTACCTTTCATCCTACCACATGATTTTCTGTTGTAGAAGACTTTCACAGTTCTTCCCTTAGCATCCCTTTGTGATGTTCTTTCATCATGACATCTTCGAGTTTGCATCAACATCTTGCATACATATTGACATATCTGCAAAAAAAAAGTTATTTTTCAAGGGTCTCTTTCCTTTTTAGACTTAGTCAAAGTCTTCATATCTTTCATGGAGATTTCATAGTCAAATCTTTTATTCCTTGGATGTTGATTTCCCTCTTTCCATGGTTTCACTTTTCATGATCTCTTCCTTTCCTTCTTCACACATTTTCTTTCCAGGAACTTCCAATCAGAGTTCCTACAACTATTTTCAACCACCTCATATTTCATATGAGGACATATTATGATGATTTTATCTAGTCAATGTGTGACTCATGCTTTCCTGCATCTTTTCAAAGTAGGAGATCCTTCCTTTTGATCATGCACTTGAGATAGAGCATTTACCCATGTTACTTGCAACCATATGACATGACCCTATTTTATCAAATATGAGCATACATACCTCATTTTCTTTAGGGTCATCTACACTTCCTTCAACAGTTTCCTTGATTGAAATAATTTCAATTCCTTGATCTACTTCACTTTTTTTGACATCACACTGTTTGGTCTAAAATGCAATGCAAATTAGAGTTTCATTTACTAACAATCCGTGTAAGTAAACTTCAAGGATCATCCAATATATATGGACTTAGAGACAAACTAAACTAAGCTAGGTGAAGAAATGCCAAATCTCTCTTACAGGAGGTCTTTCATTGGGATCTCCAACACCTATTTAGTCATCTAACAAAATGAAATCTAAAGACATTGTGACAGGTGTAAGAAATATTAAAGCTCCCTTACGGGAGACTGCTCATTAATATTTCTAACATCTTAATCAACAAACTATTTATACTAATGAAATTAAAGCACTTAAACCTAATTCTAATTGATTTCATGAAATCTTAAAGCTCTCTTACAAGAGACTATTCATTTATATCTCAAGCATATAAATCAGAAACTTAAACTAATGAAATCAAACATTAAATAACAAATCATATTCATTGAAGGAAACATTAATACTTTCTTACGAAAGGTCATTTGTTAATATTTCAAACATATGAACCTAATAATTTAATCTAATGAAATTCACAAACAAACATAAAATAAAAGCCTACTAAAATAAAAGTGTACTTGCTAGGCAATGGGGATCCTTCCAAGGATTCACAAGCACAGCAAAAGAGAAGTCAAATGCAGAGGATCAAAGAAGCTCTGTTTTATTCATCATCAATTGCAAATTACAATTACAACCATTACAATGATTCTCCAAATCTAACTTCTCATTACCAACCTATATGATACTAAGATTCTAAATTACAAATGAAGGACTAGGTTCTAAAATTCTAAAAATTAAGATTACAAATGAAGGAGATAACACTCCTATTTATACAAAAGCTATGATAACAAACTCATAAATGTAAATCCACTATTCCCTCCTTTCACCCACATATTTCTCAACCAATGGTGACGCATAACCCTATCCTCCATGATCTCCTCCATGAGGTCCTTGATCTTCTCCATGAGGTCCATGATCTCCTCAAATTCGAACTTGAACATCGAGTGCCACATAAAGATGCCTTGGAAGCTTCCTTTGTACCTACACATGTCAGCAAACTCATTCTAATTGTTAGGTATAAGTATATGGAGATTATTTTCTAAAGTCTAACCATAAATTCTCTTAAAAATACTAAGTATTAAGAACATTTTGGAAAACACGAAGGTAACCCATATAATGATGAAAGTGAAGCTGATGCGGTGACATGGTGGTGGGATAGAGGTGAGAAAATGTGTGAATGGAGTGAAAGTGGATGTATTTTAAGGATAATTCCTGGGCCCAACATACCTCCAAACTGAAGGTATTGCATGTCCTCATGCAATCTACTACATTAATTTTGATACTTGAGCTTTGGCTTAGACTTTGTGTGATATCATTTGCTTAACTTTTGCAAAGTGTGTTTGTTGAATTGCAACTTGGTTGGTTCTTGTGTTTCAACCATATTTTGTTTGTTGCATTCAAATTCAATGTATGATCTTTGCATAATAATAATGTGATTTTTATTGCAAAGTATTTTTGTTGGAATGCATCATGGTTGGTTCTTGTGTAACAACCATGATTGTGTTGCATCCAATTAGCTTTTAAGTACTTTTGACAAAGCCATTTATATGCTTATGTAATAGTGAATATATTTTGAAGGTATGTGAGTTTTAGAATGGGATATATGAGTATGGAAAAATATGAAGGTGAAAAAGTATGTATGTAAATGTATCCCTCCCCAAATTGATGGTTTTGACAATTTTATGAAATGAGGAAAGGAAGTTTTTTCCAAAAATTATCATTCTAGCTTTCAAGGAATTAATTGGTTAAAAGTTAGAAAATATCATACCTCAACTTACCCTTTCAAAAATGGATGAGAGTTGTGCATGCATGGTTGCAAAATTCTTATCATAGTCTTCTTCACATGGTCATGAAAATGGTGGATGAAGTCAAAAAAGTGAATCTTTTATTGTTTTTGCATCTGCTGCTGGATCTTCTGCTAAATGTTCGGAATCTGCTGTTGAATGTGGTTGAAAATGTATAAGGCTTGGAACGTATACAAAATTTAGAATTTACACTTCCACCCTAGTCTTATTGATTGATTTGTCGTCAAGTCATTTATCTCAAATACTGTAATGTAATGAAAGTAAATCTGCTTCCGCTACTACAAAATGATTGGTCTTCAAGTCTTCAACGCTTGTTGGCACAATTCTTGTCATGTGATTAAATGTTTTGGTGTCGAACATAATAAGAAATTGTTAACTTAGTGGCCATTGATGGATGCCACTAGTCAACACGAGAGCTCCCATCTTTGATGTGGATGAGAGTCAAGATGCCCATAACACATCTTTCTAAGTATGAATGAATTTGTTGTTGTCAAATACTCATAAGATTCGACGAACAAGGGACATTGATGTATTCCCTCGTTTATCGGCATGATATCAGATTCGTTGAAGGAAACATTAATACCTTCTTACGAAAGGTCATTCGTTAATATTTCAAACATATGAACCTAATAATATAATCTAATGAAATTCACAAACAAACATAAAATAAAAGCCTACTAAAATAAAAGTGTACTTGCTAGGCAATGGGGATCCTTCCAAGGATTCACAAGCACACCAAAAGAGAAGTCAAATGTAGAGGATCAAAGAAGCTCCATTTTATTCATCATCAATTGCAAATTTCAATTACAACCATTACAATGATTCTCCAAATCTAACTTCTCATTACCAACCTATACGATACTAAGATTCTAAATTACAAATGAAGGACTAGGTTCTAAAATTCTAAAAATTAAGATTACAAAATGAAGATTACAAATGAAGGAGATAACACTCCTATTTATACAAAAGCTATGATAACAAACTCATAAATGTAAATCCACTATTCCCTCCTTTGACCCACATATTTCTCAACCAATGGTGACACATAGCCCTATCCTCCATGATGTCCTCCATGAGGTCAATGATCTTCTCCATGAGGTCCATGATCTCCTCAAATTCGAATTTGAACACAGAGTGCCACATAAAGATGCCTTGGAAGCTTCCTTTGTACCTACACATGTCAACAAACTCATTCTAACTGTTAGGTATAAGTATATGGAGATTATTTTCTAAAGTTTAACCATAAATTCTCTTAAAAAGACTAAGAATTAATAATGTTTTGGAAAACACGAAGGTAACCCATATAATGATGAAAGTGAAGCTGATGTGGTGACATGGTGGTGGAATAGAGGTGAGAAAATGTGTGAATGGAGTGAAAGTGGATGTCTTTTAAGGATAATTCTTAGGCCCAACACATACCATTATCTCATGAATTCCCACAAGTTGGAATTCTTGATGAAACACTTGCTTCCTTTTGATTGTTGAGCCTTCCGGTGAAGATTTTCATAGAGAATCTTGAGTATCCTCATCTAGAAAATGTTTCCTTTTGACTGCTGGGTTGTGTTATATTCTTTCCACGACTAGCCCACGTAGTTAACCGGGGAGTTAGAGGGGGGGCAGAGCCCCCACTTAGTTGCGCCAATTTCGTAGTGGGGGGCTCACAGGGGGTTTGAGGGGTGCAAGTAACCCCCCTCTATGGGGTTCAAGGCAGCGCCCTGGAAAATTTTGTTTTTTGGACCCTATATTAGGTTGGGCGGACCTACCTATGGTTTTGTGCATGTTTTTTTCACATGGTTTTGGACACGATCATTTTCGGTCCATGGTATTGGATGCTTCGGCATGTATAAATATGTATTGTAACATTGAAAGGAACATAATGAAAAATCAAGCTGGTAGTCTTGATTTTGGGATCCAGGGAAAATTCTTTGTGTATATGTGTTATGCTCTCGCATTGTTTATTTTCTGTGTTTTAGAATTCGTATACAGGTAATTTCTGTATGAAGTTAGAACCTACATTCACTGATGTATAATGAGCTTTGTCCTAGATGAATTTTTTATTTTTCCATGAGTACCATTTGTGCTTCTAATGAGGTTACCAAGAGCTACATCCTTCCATAGGTGATCACCATATACTTTAACTATATTTCATGCTTCTCTATGATGATGTCACAAGCTCTTGATTTTAATTCTTCTATAACGTCATGATTCATCCTATCATTCTTTCTTAGTGACCTATGATAGACATATATTACGATAGAAAAACTTGAAACATAAACTTTAAAAGAACTACGTGAGGAAGATTATCTCAGTCATAGTAGAGATCGTTTACTTCCTATTTCTTGTATTTCTTCCTTTCAACTTCCTCCACTTCTTCGGTGATATGGGATTATTCTCTTCCCCTTTTGTTATTGTCCTTCTTAAGATTAGGAAAATCTCTCTTGTAATGCCCATATTCTTGACATCCATAGCATTGAATCTTAGCCATGTTCTTCTTCTTTTTCTGAGGACCAAATTTCCCAAACTTTCCTTTTCTCTTTGCCATAGTAGCATATGCTTGAGTTTTCTCATTTGATCCTACATTAGTTTTTTCCTTCAGCTTGGTTTCTTCAATATTTCATAGTAACCATAGATCCTGGAATGGAGTAGTTTCTTTCTTCCCATAAATGCTTGAAGTAAAGTTACCCCACTCCTCTGGTAGTGCATTTAGTACTACGATGGTCATCTCCTTGTCAGACATTATTTATCCCAGATCTTGAAGTTGATCCCTTATTTCAGATATCCTCATAAAGTATGAGGCTATTCCTTCTTATTTTGATATCCTTAGCTTGTAGAGTTCTTGCCTTAATGAGATAACTTCTCCTGTAGTGTTTATAGAAAACAACTCTACCAATTTTTCATATGTTTCTTTTTAAGTTTCAAGTTTAGATATATATGGAACAACAGGATCCTTGATGGATTCTATGAGAATCATTTGAGCCCTTCATTCCCCTTTCATGAATCTAGAAGTGCTTGAGCATCTTATTCCAGAGGTTTCGTGATTGAGCCCTTAAGATGTTCCATGACCTGATTCTCAATAAGATTAAGATCTGCCCTTTTCTTCCATGCAAGAAAATTTGTAGCCCCAACCAATTTGTTTCTTTCCTTGCAAAAATAGATTTTGATAGATTCAGATGTAGACATACATATATTTACTTGTGAATATGCTTCTTCTTCCACTTGTTTCTTCCTTGAATTTGATGAAGATGTTTCTCTTCAAGAGCGATCCTTGATTCCACAGACATGGAGATCACTTTAGATATTTTGATGGTGATGTCTTTGTTGATGATGATTGATTATGAATTCTTGATGATGTCTTGATGCTTTTTGGATGATATTCTTCAAGCATAAGGATTTTCTTTTGAGATGAAATCCTTACTTCAATGCGAGGGAGATTTCATTAGAAATTTTGATGATGATGACAATGTCCTTGATCTTGCTTCTCTTGGATGAATAGTCTTCGAGTTTCTTTGATTTGTAGATCTCTTCAACTTGAGTAGGTTTTTTGTCTTCTTTAGATGATTACTTCAGGATACCAAGACTTCTTCTAGTGTAGAATTCTTCTTTGATCTATGGTTTTGAAACTTCTTTGCAAATCTTGACCTCAATATGATATTCTAGATCTCCTCGATATTTGGTCCTTGAATTCTTGAGTTTCCCTTGATGAGATGCCCTTTCCTTGATTTTTTCACCTTAGCTTTGTTACCATGTTTAGAAATCTAGGGCATAAGGGTTATCTTTAATGATAACTAGTTGTGAGTACTTTTTACTTCTTTATATTAGGATATTCTCTTTGCTTATTAGTATAGTGTTGTTCTTCATCAAGCAGCTACTAGAGCATAAAAAATAAAGAGACAAGAGACACAAAATTTAGGCAATCAGATAGGGCCAAAACTTTTCCAACTTGAGAGGAAAACCCAAATGATTTCTTCTTCTTATAAAGACTTCAATTGATGAATACAAAGACCATGACCAAGACCCTTGACACAACAACCTCTCTAAGACCAAGTCACAATCCTTTTAACTCTTCCTTTCAAGAGTCAATGATGGTAAAAATTATTTCTTCTCCCTCCTTCTCGGATATTATTTAGATTTCGGCTTCCTGGAACTCTTCGCCTCTTCAAAAACCCTAGTTGCAACACTTGTAATGGATGTTGCCCCATTTTTGTTCCTTGTTTTCCCTTCAATTGGTTGGAGAGACTTCCTTCTCTAACTCGGCTTCATAAATGCTATGTCTTCTCCCTTGATTCGGCTTCTAGGATGACCTAGCTAGCCTTGACCCTTCTTTGCAGTAGATGTACTCTATTTCCTTCACACGTGTGAGGTATATTAGCCCCAAAATAGATCAGAAATAATTTAGATAATATTCTCTTTCTTTTGCTTATTTATTGGCTTCCTTTCTTGTGATATTCGCACTTCTGATTCTCCTTTTCTTGCTTGATAAAATGGTGTCTTCAAATGGAGGCTGAGATTCCCTATATATAGTGTTTTTCCATTAAAAGAAATTGACTTCAAGTTTTCAACTTGTTCCTAGGTCGACATGCTCTTCTGGAATCATCTTATTCTCTTTTATAAGCTGAATTCAAAGAGAGATTGTGACATGGTCTTGGAGGGTTAAGGACTCAAACAGTTTCTCATTTTACAGTGTACACTATGCCCAAATGGGTCTTCAATCTTTGACATTGAATCATTAGACTTTATGACATGATGACCAAACCTAAAGGCTCACAATGGGAGCCTTAGCTATAAAATAAAATTCCTTGATCATGAAACCCATGAATCAAGCATTAAAAAAATAATGTTATTTTATTCTTTACATCAATTACATAAAATCATAATTACACATCATTATGAAGACTGAACCTAGTTACACTTTTAAACACGTCTATACCAAATTACAAACAAGGTAGTGCCTTTAATGTACCATAGAACATGCTTTGCTTCCCTCCAAAATAGTTTGGTTGGCCTAACCATAGCTTGACTCAACTGATTGACTACATAACACATGTATGGTTGTGTGTTCACAAGATACATGAGTGAATCCACCAACTACCAATAAATAATCGCATCCACTTCCTGACCTGAAGTGGCATCCTCTTTCCTCCAGTTGGTCACTAGAGGAGTCTCCATGGGTTTGCACCTGTCCATGTGGAACCTCTGAAGTGTCTCGTTGGCATACTTTCCCTAAGAGATAAGCAGTTCCCCATCACCTTGCCATACTTCCAATCCAAGGAAGTAGTGCATGAGACCCATGTCCTTCATCTCAAACTCTCTTGCAAGTTCCTCCTTGCAAGATATGATCAAATTCTCATCACCAATCAGGATCAAGTCATCAACATATAAAACAATAATCAACAATTTATATTCTACAAAAATATGATAGAGGTTTGCATCCACTTCACTTTTGGTGAAGCCCAAACTAGTGAGATACTTATCGATCCTAGTGTACCAAGCATGGGGTGCTTCCTTAAGACCATACAATACTCGATTGAGTATGCACACATGATAATCTTGATCAAAAGTCTTGAAGCCTTTTGGTTGGTCAATATACACCTCCTCCTCATTAACTCCATTGAGGAATGTCGTTTTCACATCGATCTAGTGGATCTCCCACCCCATCTGTGTGCCAAAGAAAGGATTGATCTGAAGGATGAGTACCTTGCTACATGATAAAATGTCTCCTCATAGTTAATCCCCTCTACCTAAGAGTACCCCTTGGCCAAAAATTTGGCCTTGTACTTTTTTAGGCTTCCATCTCCTATTATTCACAATGGATTTGTACTCCTCCACCATTGCATCAACCCATACCGGTGGCCCTACTTCTTCCTTGAAAGAGGATGGCTCAGTCTCTACTAGCTCTATCATTAGAGTCATGTAGCCAATTTATAGATCTAGTGACCTTCTCTTCCTGCACTGATTTAAAGGGGCACCCACATTCTCCCTTGCATCCTTCAAAAGTCTCTCAGCTTCTCTGGTTCTCTTCTTCCCTTCTCTGGATGATTATTCTTGAGTGGTTTTTTCCACTCTCTACTCCTCAACTTGTGGCTACTCCAAAACATCCCGAGGCTCCTCCTTTGGAGCTAAAAGATCCTCCTCTGGTGGGATTTGAAGTTCCCTCTCAAGAGAGCATTGCATGGCTTTTCCTTCATCAAATCCGACATCTCGTCACATAATTTTCATTCTAAGGGATGACAAATACACAAGATAGTTGTGGGGATTTTCAGTGTAGCCAACAAATACCCCAAACACTATTGTCGGCTCTAGCTTCTTCCTTGATTATTTGGAGACATGGCAATAGACAAAGGTTCCAAAGATCCTGAAGTGAAACACATATGGATTTCTCACCGAGAAAGCCTCCTCTAATGTGATCATGCCAAGAATCTGATGAGGACTCTTGTTCTACAAATAGACCGTTGTGCGCATGCTTCAGCCCACAAGTGTGGAGGTAGGCTTTGGTTATGCATCATTGCCCAAGATGCTCGCACAATGCTTTAGTTCTTCCTCTCAACCACCCCATTTTTCTATGGGTTTTGGGGTGCTGTAAACTCTCGCCAAATGCCTTCTTTTTCACATAAATTTTTAAAATCATTCAACATGTACTCACCTCCATTATCACTCCTAAGAGCCTTCACCTTCTTTCCCATTTCTTTCTCCACTAGTGCCTTGAATTCTAAGAACTTGGAGAAAGTCTCATCCTTCTTCTACATGAAGAAGATCCAACACTTTCATGAGTAGTCATCAATAAACATGACAAAATACTTGTGCCTACTAGTGTAGGCTATCAAGAAAGGTCCAAAAACATAAGACTGGATCCTTTCAAGGACTACATGTGCTTTGTTGTCCCGATCATGGAAAGTGGCTTTTGCATACTTCCCTAAGGTACACCTTTTGCATGTGTCCTGATCCTCTAGTGCTCCTTTGGGGAGGCCTATGGTAATCTCTTGCATGATCTTCAAAGTGCCATGATGAAAATGGCTAAGTCTTATATGGCAAAGTTCACCGACATCACGGCTCTGCACCTTCTTCGCCTTTATGCTCAATTCAACACAATCATCCACATATATCTTGTAGAGGTTCTTCACACGAATGCTTATCTGCTTCACCTATCTCGTGGCTATGTGTCTTAGGAATTCCTTTCCTTTTCTAAATATCACATTGTAACCATTGTCTTCCGAAACTGTAATGGAGACAAGGTTCTTCTTTAGACCCAAAACAAACATCACATCCTTGAGCTTGAGAGGGGAGCCTAACTCTTTCTAAAAGATGATTGTACCAATCCCAGTCATGTTGTACCTTCCATCATCTCCCATCTCAATGTGCATATGGAGATCCTTCTCCTCGAAATAACTGAAAAAATATCTATTCCCCGTCATATGGAATGAGGAACTATTGTTGAGATACCACACACTTCCCATCGATGTGTTGTCCATGCATGCAATGAGAGTAAAATCAAGATCGAACTATGAAGCCAAAGATTTTCCCGTTGCTCCTCCTGCAGTCTTCTTGATTTCCTTATTGTGTGGACACTTCGTGGCATAGTGCCTGAATTCATGACAATGAAAGAACATTATTATGGACAATTCTTTCTTCTTGCCCCCTTGACTAGATTCTGTTTTGGATTGGGATTTCTTCCCTTTCCCTTTCTTTTCCTTTCTATCCAAGGCACATTTCTGCTCACCCTCACCCTTATATGAAGTATCGTCTTTGGTATTCCACCTTATTTCATCCTATACCAAATCAAACCATAAGCGTTCCCAATTTGGTTGTTTCTCCCTCCTATTCGCCGAATCTTGGTAGTCATGCCAACTCTTGGGAAGGCCTAGTAGGGCTAGGCTCACCAAATCATCCTCTGATACAGTAACACCAACTTAACCAAGTTCATCACAACATTGTGTGAACTTGCTCAAGTACTGTGGAATGGTCTCATTCCTTTGCATCTTGATATTTCGAAGTTTGTCCTTGAGTGCCAATTTCTTGTGGTCACTACTATTCTAGAACAAATATGTCATTGCTTGCCAAATTACATACAAAGTATCTTTCCCATGGATATTTGAGACAATATGGTCTCGTACTCCCTCCAATATGATCCTCCTCGCCTTGGCAACACACTTCTTCCATTCTGCTAGATCCTTAGCATTAGATGTTGTTGGTTTCAGAATATCATTATCAATGAATTCCTTCAACCCATTATCCTCTAGTACTGCCTCCATGTGGTCCTTCCATGCAACATAATTTGAGCTTCCCTCAAGGGCATACTCTAGCTTTAGTCTATTGAAAGCCATATTCTTAGTCCTGAAGAAAAGATGCAAACATGATCTGCAAATTTGAATCTCCTGTAATGAAAACTTCGAAATCTTTTCTCTACAATGATTCCAGCTCTGATACCATGTAGAAATTTAATGTGTAGATTCAATACCGCTCATGAAATTTGTTAAATCACAAGACTTGAAGCTACTCTACTGATCTGCGGAAGTTAATTCACCATCTACAATAAGAATCATAGAGATGCAAAAGGAAACATCACACATGCACAAACATTTATCTAGGGGAAAGAAACTTCTCAAACACCTTACTATCTATATTGTATTAATCAGAGAATAAAGAAGAAATACATATGCTTGCTCAAGCTTGAGCACACCCTGCAAGTGTATAGTCTATCCCTATGCCTGACTACCTAACTCTAGCCAACACTTAGCCAATTTTCAATCCCTCCATGCTCTTATTTTCTTGCATTGTTACCTTGGGAAATTGACCCTATTTTTTAGGAATTTCACTCTGGAATTCTGCAATTACCTTAGGTATTCCTCTGACTCCATGCACCACTTGTACACATTGGAATATGCTACAATTGATAGTACATTGCCTTGGAATCTCTATCTCAATTGGGTAACTCGAATTCTCTACATGAAAAAATTATTTTGGGTTGATTGATTAGTTAAATGGTTGATCACTAAGTGTGGTTGAAGTTCCACTTCCACAACTTGACCTCCACTAGTTCTTCTGATAGTTAGAACTAGTTAAACTGACAATAACTCAAATTAACTTAAATAGATTGCTACAAATAAGAAATAAATCATTAAGAACTAAACTCTAACTCCTCCAACTTGAATTTAGTGAGTAAACTGGGTGACACAACCCATGTCACACAAGTTAACATCATCCAAGTTGTCTGTTGATGCAGAAATTCAAATTTTCTCTAGTTTGACGAAGGCAAAGTCAAACTGAGATTTTATTGCTACATTTTCAACACAGTGTGACACACAAAATCCACAATTAGAATGTGCTCAACAAAACCATATATCACAACATTTTAAACCATATACAACATGAACAAACATAGTCAACCATGTTCCGTCATTGTCATCTTGGTCAACCATGTTCAACAATGGAAGAACATAGCCAACCATGGTCAAGCATGGTTATGTATGGAAACAAATTGTCAAGCATAGTCAACTTTAGACAACATGATCAACCATGATCAACCATGTGCAAGGCATCGACCATGGTCAATCATTGTCAAAATTTGACATACCTAATTTGGATGGTCAACGCATTCTAACACCAACCATAGTCAACATTGGTGTCATGGTCAACCACAGTCACCATGGGCATCATGGTCAACCAAAATCATCTATAGGGAAACAATAACTAGTCAACCATTGTTAACTTAGGCATCATTTTTAGCCATATTCAACCATAAGAATCATGTTTAACATGCTCAATGTCAACAAGGGTATAGAGATAATATATTCATTAAAGTTTATAATAACTTTGTATAATAAATTTAATACGCAATATTTAATTTTATATTCATTAATATCTAAGTGTTTCAATATATAATTTTTAATATAAATTTTATAATTGTATTATAATATAGCTTTAATATTAATTTAACTTTATATTGTTCACAATATAATCTTAATTATTTTAATATTGTTTGCAATAACAACAAATGAAGTTGCATAGTGACAACAAACACCATTATAATGTCATGAGTAATATCCATCATCATAATGTGACAAACAATAACTAGCATTAAAATGTGAAATACAACAACCAATATCATAATGTGATGAGCAATGTCACAATGTTATGAATAATCAACTTTGTCATATTGTGTAGAGTAAGAAATGACATCACAATCTAATGAAAAATAAACATCATCGCAATGTGGCTACAATATAAATTTAATAACTTTAAAGTTGTTTGCACTTTGATGAACAACAAATGATGTCGCAATGTGACGAATAATATTTGTCATCATAATGTGACAAACAATAAATGTCATTGCAATGTGATGAACAACAAACAATGTCACAATGTGATGGACAATGTCACAATGTGACGGACAATGTACAATGTTACAAATAATCAACATGTCACAATGCCATTAACACTAAACATCATTGCAATGTGACCAACAATAAATGCCATTGCATTGTGCCAAAAGACATATGGAATATGCATTGTACTATGGGTTGACCATGGTTGATATACATTAGCATAGTCCTCATCATTAAAGATGGTCAACTCTAGTCAACATGGTCAACACATGGACATAAATTCTCAATGTCAAAATGCTCAAGCGTGGTCACAATGGTCAACCATTGCGACATTGTTGACCATAGTCATCATCATCAACATAGTCATCTATAGTCATCACATTCAACACAGATAACCATAATAAACATATATAATATATTAAACATGATTAACCATAATCAACCATAGTCAACCTACTCAATCTTAGTCAACCATGTCTAACCATGCTTGAAACAACTCAATAATGTAAACCATGGTTTACCCTCTTCCACTAATCTGTAAACTGTCATGGATATTCCACTGGACAGTTCATCATAATAGATATGATAATATTATATTAAAAATATGAGATTCTACACTATTACAATTTTATTTAATTTCTAGATCTGTAAAATTATCTATAATTAGTGAATGCATGTAAAAGTAAATCAAACATAAAAGTAAAGAACGACAAAATAAGCTCACACACACATAATACACAAGATATGCTCTCTCAAAAACCCTTTCGGGAGAAAACCCAGTTGGAAGGTGAGGCCGCTTCACTCTCTTTCTCTGTCTAGAAATATGGCTACAAATACAAAGAAGTAATGTCTATGGCCTATGGGCTACTACAATGCACAGCTCCTCTGTGTGTGCTCTACCTCCTATCTCTCCTGGCTATCTTTGCTCAACTATGGAACGAAATGCTCTTGAAAGAATGTAATCCCTCTCCCTCCTAGTGGCCCAGTTATAACACAACTCGATAGCCTACTAGTGGTTAATTTTGACTACATCAACTCTTAACTAGAGTTACAAAATAGACTCTTCTAGAGTCTTTTACATCACAAGCACATGGTGACGAGCCTTGGTATTGCAACAAGAATGTTGCAACTCCCAAGGCTACCAACTTTAATTATCAACCCGGGGTTCGTACAAACTTAAGAGGTATCGACACTATATGTGCAGCATACAATGTGTCATTCCTTTACTATCATGATGTAAGGGAGTACATGTAATGAAATCAAATCCTAGACTAATTGCAAAAAATGAAATGCTCGAAAATGGAAATCTTAACCTATTAAGAGAAAGAAAGTACAAGGAAAGAAACCTATTCTAATTGGATAAAGTAAATATCATGAACTAAATGTCAACCATTGCATTTCAAAGAGTTTAGATCCATTAACAGAGTTCATTGGATGTGGCAATCAAGAAAATCATCATTGTATTATCCAATTCATAAATTTGTCCATTAACCCAAATCGCTAAAATGTTTTGCATAAGGCAAGTCCTAAGTGGTCTTTAGTCTTCACTAATCATTGATTTAGACCCTAGGGATCTTGATTCAACCCTAAGGGACAGTAACCATGATTCTTATTCAATTTTGGGCAAGTATATGCATGTTGGAAGGCTACTATAGGGTTTCCTGTAGTACTACTATAAGAAACAATAGATTTTCTATAGGGAGTTATAATTCACCGAATAACTAACCAAATCAAATCAAAATTGGATGGGGAATTTTTTTTATTGACTATGATGTCTTAGGTATCCATTCCAAGTGGAATCACTCAAAAATACCTCTGTTAATGCATGCTAAAAAATGGCAGAAAATTACTAGTCTAAAATCTAGAAATTCGAAAGCTAGTGAGCTAGTAAATCTATCAAATGCCTAACCTAATCAAGTGCGAATGCAATGAGGTAATTTTTGTTATTAACTATATTTTTTGTTTGATCTAATGCAAGTGAAATAAAATCGATTGAAGCTCGTTAGCATACTCTAAAAAATAGAAGAAAATTATTGATATTTGTCACAAAGGACTTCCATAAATCTAGATTTGGGAATAAGCAAACTAATCGAAGCAACTCAATGATTACTATGAACTTCCAAAGTTGTTCCAAGGATGAAGTGATGATTTTGATCCTACAAAAGAACTTACTTCAACCATTTAACCCAATTCTACAACAAGAAATCATTAATACTAAATGAAAAAATAAAAAGAAACAAGAACAAGAGATGCATGTGAATAAGAAGTGAAAAGAACAAAAGCAAATGATACAAAAGGGCTATGAAGCTCCTCGGATGGTAAAGCCAAAATAAAATCAGAGTCCTATGAAGGAGACCAAGATCTAGACACTGAAAATGTCACCAATCTTCATTATTTTCATCAATACAATTACATACCTGCAGAAAATGAAAGTGGAGCTCCAAAAATATGAGTTCTCTCCACAAGATGACTAATAAAAAATCCACCCCTAGAGGAAAATTCGACTTGGTACTTATACAAAATTATTAGGAATCATTCCCCATGAAAGGAGGCATTTTTCCCCACCAAAATCCCTTGATTAATGGATCCGGTTCCCAACACTAGGAATTTGCATTAAATGGCAGGAAACACATTTCTAGATTTTCTCAATCATTGGAGCTCCAAAATCTATGCCATAATTCCATAATAACTTGTTTATTTATTATTTAATATTGATCGTCTTGTAGTAGGGAGCAAGTCCCTAGATTATCTCCTCCTCCAAATCTCCATAATATGCCCAATATTCTCAGAATATTCCACAAAAATTAATAATATTAGGCACAAATATGAAATTATCCATACACCTTCCTAATGAACATATTAAAGTTAAAAATCCATTATCTAATGTAAAAAGAGAGGTTTAATGTGTTGAAGGATGGTCAGATGGGCCTTAATTTATGTCTAATTTAGAGGCATGGGCCTCAACTTATGTCTAATTTAGAAGCCCATCACGTGGATAGCCCATTTTCCATGAATAATGGGGGCTGACACGACATCCTCCTAAACTATAGGTGTGAAAACATGAAGGTCAACTTCTGAGTGGCATAACCTTTTCATATGGACTCTGATTGCCACAATTCTTGTGTCGTTGGAAAGCTTTATATGTCTAGAATAGCATGAAAATGTGTGGCACATAGGTGGAAAATTTTTACCCCCAAAAAACATCGTTTGACACCTCAAAATGCTCCTGGAAGGTTTTAGACCCTGTTTCGCCAAACTGGGTCCCACCGGTAAAAATGGTCCCGTGAGCTGATTCCTCCACTTTTTCCACTCCAAATGCATCGATATGGATGAAAAAAATATAATGATCCAATTCCGATAATCAACCATTATCAAGCATGATCATCTATAGTCAATAACATTCAACCATAATTAACCTTACTCAATCATGTGTTGACTATAGTCATCCATAGTTAACTATAGTCAACCTTAGTAAACCATTATCAACCTTAGCAATAATCAACCATCATACACCATAGGTAACTTGGGAAACCATGTTCAACTAAGGTTAAATATGGTCAAACTATTTTCAATAATGGTCTCCCTAGTCAGCATGGTTAATAGTGGCCACCCTTGAACATGGTTAAACATGGTTAACCATCATCAACATGGGAATCATGGTCAACAATGGTTCACCACAATAATTTATAATAGACACTAACAACCCTGAATAACCATGTACACATATAATAAACCATATTTTGACCATATTCAACCATGATTGACTAGCTCAACTATGGTCAGACATAATTAGATAAAGTTAGTCATGGTTAAAAATTTTCACTCATTGTCATCCATGTTCTACCATACACAACCTTTGTTAGCTATAGTCAACCTTGGTTAACCATGATCAAACATGGTCATCTTTGATCAACCATAGTTGACCTAGAATAACCCATGCTCTGTCAACTCACTATGGCTAACCACATTTAAACATGGTTAGAATGGTTGAACATGGTCAACCATTGTCAACATGGGAAACCATAATCTATTATAGGGAAGTATGGTCAACCATGGTAAAATCATATAAAAGTATTGTCAACCATAGTCACCATAATAAACTATGGCCACCATGATCATCCATGGTTAACCATGTTCAAACATGGACAGGAAGTTCAACCATAGTTACCCAACTCAACAATGGTTAATCATTGGCTAACATGATCATTAGTTGTCAAACAAAATTAACCATAATTGATCATTGTCAATCCTTGTCACCAATGGCCTGTGATAGTCACCTATGGTCAATCCCCATCAACCCTTGGTCAACTGTGGTCAATCCTCATCAACCTTGTCAAACAAGGCTATCCCTCTTCAATCATTGTCAAACATGGTCATCCATGGTCAACGAGGGTCAACAACCATGTGTTGATTATATTCAAACATAGTTAATAATAATCAAATAGGGAAAACCACAATCAACTTTATTTTCTATAGTCAACCATTGTACACTGCAAACAATTTAGGAAGCCATGGTCAACTGAGTTCAAATATGGTCAAACCATTTTTGTAAATGTGGTTGACCAATTTTTTAAATTAATAAATATGTGATGAAGAACATTTGTTGTGCACATGGTCAACCATTTTTGTAACATTGATGTATTTAAACAACAACATTGCCTTAGGGTTTACAATGGTTGATGATGTATTTTTTAACATCAATGTAATATTAGCATTGATATTAATGTAACATCTAACATTATCAACCATGGTTGACAATGGTCAACCATGGACAACATTGATGTAACAATGTGACAACTAACAATATTAATGTTACATTGTTAGATTAATGTAACATAGATACATTTTTATATTTATGGTTGACCATGGTCAAAATCAGTCAACCATATTAATCCACAATCAACACTCTTCATCCTTGGTCAACCTTGTCAACCATGATAAGCCAAGGTCAACCATAATTTTCCCCTTAACCCTTGATCAACCATGGTAATCATTGTCAATTATGGTCAACTAAGGTCAGCCATATTAATCATTATCAATCATGGTCAATTTGGGTCAACCATGGTAATCATTTTTAATTATGTTCAAATGAGGTCAACCATGGTAATAATTTTCAATCATGTTCAACTGAGGTCAACCATGGTCTAACTTGTCAAACAATGGTCAATCCTCTTCAAACATGATCAGACCCATCAACCATGGTTAACCCCATCAACCCACTCCAACAATTTTTGTTACACTAATGTAACATTGGTATTAACATTAATGGAACATCAACCTTGGTCAACATTAATATAACATTATTATAACCATGTAACAATGGTCAACCATCGTAAAACAAGCGTAAACATACTCGTTCCTATTAATCCTTGGTTAACCATGGTAATCATTATCAACCTAGGTTAACCGAAATTGGTGAGCACCAGTATTGCAACAATAATGCTACAACTCCTGGGCTTCCTACTTTACTTTTATCAACCCGGTAGTTCGTAAAAAACTTGGAAGCGACGGTGCTGTATGCACAAGTACTAGTTCTTAGTCTAGGCTATCACTTGGTCAGTTGGCGCAAGATCACTAGCAGCTCAAGCAAACTTCTAGGGATTCCAAAAGAAGCTCTACATGTGATGAAAGAAAGGAAAGCTTACTCTACAGAGGCTACTCTATTTGCAAAAAGGAAAAGAAGACTGAAATGTAAAGTAACCCTAGCAAACCCTACTTAACCAACTAATCCTACTTTTGCAGAAAGAGAGATGAAAAACCATGAAATGAATACCATTACCTACTCAGGAAGTAAACAACATCTACTCAAGCTATTTCTAGAAGTAAATGAGCAAAAAAACATCTTTTTTGGTTTTTATGTATTTTTATGTCAAATTGTCATGCATGTAATTTATTTGATTGTGAATGTGGCAATGATTAGGTGGCGATGGAGGGCGCTTTTGGGATTTGAGAAGATGTAGGATGGTGTGGATGGGTCCTAGGTGGTCTCAGGTGGCCTTCTGGAGGCTTTTCCTGCAATCGGACTTCAAAAGGAGGCTTAAAGGAAAATCTATAGGAGGCTACAGGGGATCTATAGGAGGTTTACAGGAGGATGGCGAGAGTCGTTTTGGAGGTTTTGACGATGTGAGAGTGGGTGGAAAGGGTAGTTGAAGGATGGGATGATGTGTTAAGGTGCCTAGGGGTCACCAAGGATTGCTAAGAGAGGAAAATATGGTCGGGAGAGAGGAAGGAATCCTATGGAAAAACGTAGAAAACTAAGGCAGATTTGAGGTGAACTTTGGGTGACCTGTAGGGCATAGATCAAGGAGAGAATGTGATGGATGGTAGGCTGACTTGCTGTGAGAATAGATTTGCTACAAAAGGAGCTGAAAAATCAAACAAGGAGATCAAGAAAGCAAGGAAACTAAGTACATCCAAGAAAGAATTTTGCATCAAGCTAATCTAGATTATGATCAATGGAAAGAAATGTTGAAAAATGCTAAAATAAGAGAATGCATGGAAGGAAACTTATTGCAAGACAAAAATGAGCACAGTGGAAGAGATCTAAAGCAAAGAATTAACCTTCTAACAAGCTGCAACACTAGAAATCCTATGGAGAAGGCAAATCTGTGTTTTTTGTGGCAACAAGAGGGTCTTGGCCTCAGTTCATGGTCCCAAAGGGAGGAAAGGAGGCCAAGGCTCTGTTGATGGCATTTTTGTATCTTCCTTCTATCACTTTTCAACCTGCTATAGAAAACTCAAGTGGAAACAACCTTCTAAATCACCAAAAGCATGCTATTCTTAACCAAGAAAGAAATTTATCTAACAACAACTAATTCATAAACTAAAACAAAGCATATAAATACAAGCTAGAGGATATTGGCTACTTGGATTGGGCCCTACCGCAAGAGCTTCAGCCCTCTGAGGTAACTCAGTGCTAGCTCAAAGAGGATCTCATCTTTATTATCAAAATAATAATAGGATTACATGAAACTGTCAACAAAAGTAAGCTCGAAGTTGAGCAGAGCAAAGCTGCAACAAAAATTCAAAAATTTGACTAACTTCCTAATTAGGCCCTAGGGCTTTCTACTTATACAACTGAAGCTCACAATAGCTTCCTTAAAATCAGGGAGGCTTAGCTCCCAAAACTCGAGATAAACATAAGTTATCCTCCACTTGCTTGGCTGCCTCCTACTGCATTGATTTGGATGTTTGTGCTCCGAGCTGCATGAAGGAGAATTTGAAGTGGGGAGTCATAAATGAGGGGGATACCCTCCTATAATTCCTCTCCTTTGTCCACTTCGAATTATTGCTGCCAATTTTTCATTAAATCTTTGAATTTGTCTTCAAAATTCAACAAAAACCTGCATTAAATACACATTAGACTCCATGGCAACATAACCAACCCAACTCACTCCATAAGCATAAATATAATAAAAAAACATGCAATAAGCTAAGAGGATGGTTGATTAAACTATGTTAGGAGGCAAAATGAGCCCATATAATTACCCATTTATGGGGCTCATCATCACCCCCCTATTGAAGGTGTTGCTCATCCTCTGAGCAACTTAGACCATATCCTAATCTTTGATGGCCCTGGTGGCCTCCCTGACATCCCATGCTTCTGATGTGAGCTCCTCTTCTTTGTCATGGAATCTTGCCTTTCTGTCTACCTCTTCCCACTGTTGTTGCTCTTCTTCCTCTTTTCTACCTTCTAGCATGCCTAGCAGCAGTGGGGGACTCAATTTGAGGCCAATCCAATTGACCTTCAAATTCTGCATAGAGCGCTTGTACAGTGGCACTCTCCTTAATGCTTCTTTCATCCTTGTTGGGGAGTGATACTCCTTGATTTGCAAACTGTGTGGTAGGGTGTTCCACCTCCTCGCACAAGCATGAATACAGTCATCCCCAAGTAACCTTTCCATGTCCTCAAAATGTGCAATGGCCTGAGCCCGATCATTGATATACTTAGGGTCAATTTGGGGATTATTTTCAAGCAGCTGGTGTGTGCTGATGAGAGCCATGGGATCTGATGGCTCAGCTCTGATCATTAGGGGCTCATTCTACTCCTTTATCATCAACTTCCTTATCTCTGCTACCCTTAATTCCTCATGATTCATCCATGATGCCATGGCCATTAGTTGCAGGTCCCCTAGCCTAGCATTGGGGTCCCACACATTCATGTTGGTGAGGGCCATGTTATGCAAATAGAACTCTGTTATTTTTGCCTTGTCTTCTGATGAACTTTGGTCACATAGGTCCATAAACTATCTGTAATCTTGGAAAGGCATTGTGCCTCTCTGTGCCAAAGTCTTTATCTGAAACTGCAGCCATTGGTCCTTGAGGTATAATCCATATGATTTTGCTGGTGTTCTGCATTGCAATGCCTCCATGGACCAACTGACCATGCATACCAATTGTGTCTCTTTTGCTTGCAGCTGTCTTTTTAGCAATTCATTTTCTATTTGAAGGTGAGTTCTTGTGATTACTTCTCTATGTCTGGCAACACTTTGTTCTCTGCCCATTTCTCTAAGTTGATTCTCCATATGGCCAATATCATCAACTCGCTTGGATTTGGCGATTTTCATCCACCTATGGCTTCTTATTCTTTCTTTCTCCAACTCAAAGAAAAGTGGGATTACAAATTTCTGTGGAATGATTCTTCCCCCCTCAAGAAGATTGTAGTAAGAGCCCAAACTAGGCTGGGGGTCAGGTTCTTGAGCCTCTGTTGCTTCCTCCTTCTCTTGTGACTGTCCTTCTAGTCTTTTTTCAAGTTTTTCCGTCTCCTGTAGTCTTGATAGGGTCTCCTATAGGACTGTTTTTGAGTCCTGTAGTTCTACTTTTTCCTTCCATGTGGGAGATCTAGGAGTCCCCCTTTCATAAGTGATAGGTTCCTTGGAAGGGGATTCCTTCCCTTGGGCAGAGGGTGAATCTTCAATAACAATGGGCACTTTAGAAGAAGGCTGGGGTTTCCCTTTTTTGATCCTTGTGCTCTTCCTAGCCCTGAAATACATTGAAGCCTGCCTCTTCCTCTTTTGTTTTGGTTTAATTGGGGTGCTGAGGGAAGTGAGAGCAGCTGCTGCCTCTCTTTCTAGGGTCTCAGGAGACACCTCTATCTTTTCTGCCCCTTTTTCTCCTCCTTCTGTCTTTTTCTCTGTCTCTGTTGGTTTTGTTTCCTCTTGTTCTGTTTTGGTTTCTTCCTCCTCTGTTTTGGTTTCTTCCTTCTCCCCTTCTTGTTCCTTAGTTTCTTCCCCTTCTCCCCCTTGCTGCTCCTCCTCCCCACTATCAGAAGGACTACTATCATATGTGAGGGCCTTTATGTCATCTTTTGCTGCCATGTTTCGGAAAATCTCCCATGCTATGGGGATTTGGAAGGTATGGAGGGCTTCTTCCACTAACATTTTAATTAACCCATGGTGAACCAGCTGGTCTGGACCCCCTACCTTCAACTTAATGCTAGAGTGAGAGCAGCTGCTGCCTCTCTTTCTTGGGTCTCAGGAGACACCTCTGTCTTTTCTGCCCCTTTTTCTCCTCCTTCTGTATTTTTCTAGGTCTCTATTGGTTTTGTTTCCTCTTGTTCTGTTTTGGTTTCTTCCTTCTCCCCTTCTTGTTCCTTACTTTCTTCCCCTTCTCCCCCTTCCTGCTCCTCCTCCCCACTATCAGAAGGACTAATATCATATGTGAGGGCCTTTATGTCATCTTCTGCTGCCATGTTTCAGAAAATCTCCCACGCTATGGGGATTGTGAAGGTATGGAGGGCTTCTTCCACTAAAATTTTAATTAACCCATGGTGAGCCAGCTGATCTGGACCTCCTACCTTCAACTTAATGCTCAAGTCTATGAGGGACTGCAGGAGTAAATAGGGGATGCTGAGTCTCTAGGGTGTTGGAGTGTCTATGCCATATCTCAGCTCATGGAGAAGTGTAAAATGGTAGCCATAAACTATGCTATACCTTCCTTCACAAGAAATATATTTGATGATTTGGTAACTAACCTCATCCCAAGGGTAAGGTATGCTTGTCCTTCTAATGCCATTTTTGTCTTCTACAGGATGTTCATTGTTTTGGAAGAAGTTTTTCTTAGCAGACTGTCCAATTGGCTTTTCATCTTTGCTCCAAGGTAATCCAAGAGGAAGGGTGGTAACCCTACTGATAAATTTTGGGGTGACTTCCATGGAGAGACCTCTAAATTTAATAGTGACATGGGTCCTTGAGTGAGGGGCTAAAGAAAGGGCAAATTCCTGAGCAACTTCTTCATCAAACCCTCGAAATTTCTCAAAAAATGGCATCCAATTTGCTCTGGTGAATATGGCTACTACCTGGGGATGTTCATGGAGCCTGGTTGAATTTGTGGGGTCCTTCTTCATGAATCCCCCTATAATTTTTATTGTACCCCTTTTGAACACCAAATGATGGAGACAATAATTTTGTAGAAAACGGGAAAACAAAGAAAAACTATGTTTTTTAAGAAAATAGGTAGAATTTTATTTTATTCTATTTATTTACTTATTTATTTATTTTTATGTAATTCCTCTAATTCTATGGACTCAATTCCTCAAAATTATATCATTCCTTGCACATATTGATAATCAAGGTGGGTATGCACATAACCTACCTCCTCAAGCCAGAAATCGAGCAAAAACCCCGTGTTTTCTCCTTAAAAACAACTTACTACCCCTCCTGTAGAACTGCGTGTAGGTGCTCTTGTAGAACCCGTAAGTGCTCCTGTAGAACGCCGATAGTAGGAGGATGGATGAAAGCAATGGAGAATGATGGTTTCAAGGCTGTGGTGGTGACAAATAGATTGCTAAAGCTAAGTGGATGAGGATGAAATGAAAGAAAAGGTGGTGAAAGAGTTTCGAGGAGTACTTATTTCTTCTTTTATATATTTCTGATGAGGGGGTGAGCTGGAAAAAAAATGTACGTTGCCATATTTGGACCATTGGTCCCCACTCACCTTGTCATCATGCTTTCTTCCCAAAATCACCTCCCATCATTGCATCGGAGTTTGTAAACCCTCCACTACCTGTCCTTGGGTTTTTTCTACCTTTTCTCATTCAACCCTAACCATCTCATTCGCTAATGAATATTTTTCAATTACACCAATGCAACAGAGGAGTGGGTTAGTCACTTACCTATCAGTCGAATGTATGTGTTGTGAGGCATTTTGGCTCCTTTTGCTACTGCATGCTTGTATTTCCCTTGATGCATGTTTTCTACTTTCTGATGTGTGGCTGGTTGTTTTGTACAGGTATCCTTTGGCTGGATCTAGCTTCAGATGTCTTCTTCAATCCCATGGTTGCACTTCTTTTGATGCTGTGGCTTGATTTTAATGGGATCAGCTGCTACAGGAGTTCCTACAGGAGCTCCTATAGCTGCTTCTCCATTTAAAATTTTAGTTGATCTTTTTTGTGCTGGGAGCTATGAGGATGATGCCAGAGATGCTGATGGAGATGGAGAGGTACTTGGTAAGATGCAGGTGATATGTGAGGTGCTGCTCCCTTTATATTTTTGCTTTTTTTCTTTAAAACTGGTTTCTGCGTTTACCTGTGACAGGAAGGGAAAAAAATGATGATGATGATGTGATGTAGGTATGGGATGGATGGCAAGGAGGGTGGATAGCTGTAGGAGGGTCTACATGCTCTTCATGAAACTTCCCAGTCCCTCAAACTGCTTACTGGAACCATTTTTAGCTCTCTGTGATTTCTATAGGAGCCTCATATAGAAAAAACAAGGCCTCCTGTAGAACACACAGTTTCTGAAAAAAGAACACAGTGGGGTGGAAGAAAGGTTAGAAATGATGGAGAAGAGTGTGGAGGAGATGAATAGGCTTTTTGGCATCTTCTCTTGCTCCCTGTGGTCCTCCTGCAACCTCCAATGCACATTAAAATTCAATTTTCTTTTTCTTCTTTTCTCTGTTTTTTTTTTTTTTTTTTTTTTTTAAAGACAACTAGGGTGCCTCAAGGAGGTTTTCACCCTGATTGCCTGCCCTGAGTGCCTCCAAGGGAGGTTTTTACCCAGGGATCTTATTCTTTTCTCTTTTCTCTTTTTTTTTTTTTGCATCACTGGGCCACCTCAAAAGAGGTTTTCAACCCAATGATGGGACTCAAGTGCCTCATGTAGGTTTTCACTTGAGTCCTTATTAATTTTTCTCTGTTTCTTCAGTGTGTGGAGGTTGAGACATGCCTCACTACTATCACTGTTTTATTCAAATTTTCAATGAACTCTCACTTGAAGAGGGGCTTCTTGTAAATTTTCAACCTATTTCCATTGACAAGCATGGGGATGGCTTCCTCATCAATGGTTCTGATCAAAACTGAACCATTTTCATTGCATTTTTCCACAGTGTAGGGTCCCAGCCATCTTGTCCTCAGTTTGCCTTTGATGTCTTTATACCTTGAGTCATAGAGCAGTGCCCAATCTCCCTGTTGGAATTACTTCTCCTTGATATTTTTTTCATGTCATACCATCCTTTGAAGTTGAACTTCCTCTGTGTGGAGAAGGGCCTGCAATCTTTATTCATCCAATCTATTGAGCTGGAGTAATCTTTCCCTCTGTGCATGGTTGAGATCTAGGTCCAGCTGAGCTGCCATCCTTAGTGTATTGTATTCAAATTCTATTACCAGCAAAGCCTTCTTCCCATAGACCAGTTCATAGGGTGTGAACCCTGTGGTGGTCTTCCATGTTGTGTTGTAGGCCTAGGTGGCCTCAACTAATCGGGCTGCCCAATCTTTTCTATTGCTACTCACTACCTTGGTCAGAATTCCTTCCAAAGCTCTATTATTGACTTCCACCTGCCCATTGGCTTGTGGATGGTAAGGGGTGGAAGTCCTGTGCTTGATTTTATGATGTGTGAGCAGGTCTTCAATCAAATTGGAAGTGAATTGACTGCCTTGATCTATGACCAATTCCCTTGGATACCCAAAATTGTAGAATATGTTTTCTCTTAAAAACTCAGGTACTTTTTCCTCTGTTGCTGCTTTGATTGCTTTTGTTTCTGCCCACTTTGTTAGGTAAGCGGTGCACACAATGATGTACTACTTTTTTTTTGAAGGAGGCTTGATAGGACCCACAAAGTTGATGCCCACTTCTCAAATGGCTTAAAGGTCACTTGAGTTTGCATGGGCATCTCATCCTTTGGAGTAGGTTTCCCCATCCTTTGACACCAATAACATTGGTTGGTGTATCACCTCACATCTTGATGAAGAGTGGGCCAATAGTAGCCTGCTTGGAAATTTTTGAATGTAGTCCTCTTTGCTGCAAAATGGCCTCCATAAGGCCTGTCATGACAAGTCAGGAGAATTACAAAGACTTCCTCCTCCCTGACACATCTTCTCAAGATCTGATCTGGGCCAAGTTTGAAAAGATTTCCCCCAATCCAGGTGAAAGGGGCACTTTTCCTCATGATCTTGCTCTTCTCCTTTGAGGACAGGTGTGGTGGAAATTGTGCTGAAACCAAGTAGTTTGCTATATCAACAAACCATGGAGAGAGTACTGAGATAGCAAACAGGTGTTCATCTGGCATTTGATCATCCACCATTCCTTCTTCACCTGCAGGAAAATTTACTCTAGACAAAAAGTCAGCAACAACATTTTCTTTACCAGGCTTATCAACAATGGTCAAATCAAACTGCTGCAGTAAAAGCAACCATCTAATAATGCAAGCATTTACATCTGGTTTGTTCATTAAATATCTAATTGCAGCATGATCAGTGTGCACAAAGGTTTGATAGCCTGTGATATAATGTCTAAATTTGTTTAAGGAATGCACTACAACTAGGAGTTCCTTCTCGGTTACCGTGTAGTTTAACTCTACCTTCGACAAATTTTTGCTTATAAAGTATATGGCATAAGGTAACTTTTCATCAATTTGTCCTAAGGTTGCTCCTATTTCTTTGTTCGAGGCATCTGTATGAATGTGGAAAGGTAGGGCCCAGTTTGGGCCTCTCAAAATTGGGGCAGTCACAAGTTTGCTTTTCAAGGTATCTAGGGCTTCTTGATAGTTTTCAGACCATATAAATTCGACATCTTTTCCTAAAAGACCAAACAACGGAGAGGCTAACTTACTGAAATCTTTAATGAATCTTCTGTAATATCTAGCTAAGCCTAGGAAACTTTTGACATCTCTCACCTTTTGAGGAGGTGGGACCCTTTGGATGATGGCAACTTTGTTGGGGTCCACCTGCAATCCTTGTTGAGATATTGCATGACCTAGCACAGTCCCTTCAGTCATCAAAAATTCACATTTTTCTGAACTAAGGGACAGGTTCATTTCAATACACTTGTCCAAGACTTTTCCTAGGTTAGATAAAGCTTCCTGAAAGTTAGAACCATAAGGAGTGAAATCATCCATATATATTTCCACTGCATCATGAACCAGTTCAGAAAATATACTCAATACTGCTCTTTGGAAAGTGGCTGGAGCGTTACACAAACCAAAAGGAAGGACCTGATATGCAAAGGTACCCCAAGGACAAGTGAAAGTGGTCTTATCTTGGTCTTCTAGGCTGATTTGAATCTGATTTTACCCGCTAAACGCATCTAGGAAGGAGAAAAAAATTTCCCCACTGACCATCTAACACTTGATCTATGAAAGGCAAAGGAAAATGGTCCTTTTTAGTGGCTTTGTTCAATTCCCGATAATCGACACAGACTCCCCACTTACCATTTTTCTTTGGCACTAGCACCAAAGGAGAGACCCATTCCTTGTTAGAGATGGGGTAGATGAATCCTGCATCAAGTAATTTTTGCAATTCTTCCTTAACAATGTCTTTAAGGGCTAGATTCATCCTCCTTTGAGGCTGCCTGACTAGTTTTCAATCTTCCTTAATGTATATATGAGTAATACATACTGAAGGGTGCACTCCCTTCATCTCCTTATAACTCCAGGCGAAGGTATCTAAATGTTTTCTCAATAAGCTGCACAGCTCCTTCTCCTGGGAAGTGGATAGGGATGGATTGATTTTCAAGGTTCTTTCTAGGCCAAACACTATATTCTTAACACAGAGAGAGGTTGGGTCGGCCACACAGAGATCAGTTAAAGGATTGTCTTGAGTTTCTTTCACTATATCTTCTAATGGCAGGGTATTGGGGGGTGGACTCTGAATTAAATTTTCAATGACATCATCCTCATCTTGTAGTTCCCCCCCCTCCCGCCCCACCCCCCCATGGCAGTTTTTAATGCACAAAGTGGTGCAGAATAGACTTCATCCTCATCCTCTTCCTCCAACCTGAGAGGTAGATCATGTTATAGCAAGGGTTTGCCAGGAGGGTATAGGATTAACTACTTGGACATATGCTCGTTCTTGATGGTCATGTTCCCAGCCCGATAGCTGATATAAGCATCGGTAGTAGCCAACCAGGGTTTTCCTAGGATGAGAGGATATCTAGTGAGCTTTGCCTTCGGTTAGAGAACTAAGAAATCAGCAGGGTACTCCCAAGAATCAATGGAGACCATCACATCTTCCACAATCCCCTCAGAGGTCATGGTGGAGCAGTCTGGTAGCTGCAGTATTGTCGTGGTATTCCTCAAGGAGCCTCAGAGGTTAAGTTTGAGCAGGGTGTCCTTTGTCATCACATTAATGGTAGCTCCCAGATCAATCAAGATGTGAGGGATCATGGTGCCATTAATGTGGACATTAGCTAATGGGCTTCTAGGGTCCAGATATTATGGACAGGTTACCTGCCCCAACATTAGGTCGGATAGTTGTCCTATGACATTGACGGTTGGGGCATCTCTCTTGCGCCTGCTTGGATTCCTAAAGCACTTCTCTTTCATTAATGTATTATATATAGGCACATATTTTATGGCTTGGAGAAGTGGTATATTCACACATAACTATTTCAATTCTCCCAGAAGTTTAGTTTCTTCTGGGGTAGGCTGTGTTGTAGTCCTGAATCTCCACAGCATAAGTTGGGCATGATGGTTCCACACTATATAGTTGTTGAGCCTGTCTGTTGTTTAGGTTTGGGGTCAGCTGGGCAGGCATTTAGGGTTGCCTTGGTGGAGCAGGAGGTAATGGTTGTGGTCGAGCAGGTGGTGGAGGCAAAAGAGTGGGAGGAGAGTTGTATTGGGGCCTCCACCCCCGATGAGATGCATTCCACTGAGGTTGTGGCTGAGCATAAGATTGGAATGAATGAGTAGATGGTTGGGCATGATATTGAGATGGAAAGGACCAAGGAAGAGGCGTGGACCAGGAAAGATGAGCAGGAGGGCCCCAAGAAGGTATGGAAGTGACTTGGTTAGGGTTGTAGTATGCCTGAGATGTCCCTTGCATCCCCTGCTGGTATGGTCTGGGTTCCATGTGGTCTCTTTTGGTTCATGAAATAGAGTGGTTCAGTGGCTCCTTTGGCCCAATGATATACAACTTTAAGTCTGGGCAAGGAAGGGCACTTGTCTGTAGAATGATCTTCTTCACAGACTGAACAGATCTCTATAGAGTTCGATGGACATTCATTCCTAGGATGCCTCCTGGTGCACCTAGGACAAAAAATGGCCAAAGCCCTCTCTGCTTCCTCTTGTTTCCTTTTGATATGCAAGGTATCCATTTGCATGGCAAGAGTCTGTAGCATCTCACTCTTGAAGTCTTCCAACATGTTTCCAAGTTCACCTTTGATGGATGAATTGGATGAGGAGGTACTGGCTATGAGTTGACTCCCCCTACCTCTCTTTCTGGCTGCTCTAGAATGGTTTCTAAAGATAGTCTTTATGTCCTCATAAGGTAGTTGGTAGATGTCTCCCCTGGCCAGTAAATGGAGGGTGTCTAGAAGGTCTTCCGGAATTCCCCTGAGCAAGATTAACTTCAAAGATTCAGGGTCAAGTGTGCACCTGGCCCTTTTGTAACTGAGTTGGAACCTCTCTTCATAATCTTCCATGGATTCATCACTTCCCATGGTCATTCGAAAGATTTATTCCTTGGTATATTTTGATCTACAGTAGTCTCGGTATTTTTTATTAAAGGCCTGCTGCATTTGAGCCCAAGTTGTGATGCTATTTCCAGGTAACCGCATGAACTAATGCAATCCTGCATCCTTGAGAGTAGAAGGAAATAGTTTCAATTTTTTCTCATCATCTGCATAGCCATAGATTCGATAGATGACAAAAAACTCAAACAAGAGGGTGTCAGGATCTTCTGTGGTCAAACCATGGAAGTGAGGTAGGGCTGAGGGACTTATATTCTTCATTTTGGTGTCCCCATTGGTCTCCTGGATGGGAAAGGTACCCTCTATTCTTTCTCCATTCCCCCTAGCATTTCTGTTTTCAGCCATTGTCTTAGGAGGGATGTTTTCTTCTTCTTCTTCCCCTATAGGTTCTTCAAATATCTCTGGTTGTTCACCTAAAGGTTCTTCTTGATCACTGCCACTGAAGAAGAGAGAAGGTTGGCTATGTGATGTAGTGGGGGTGTTGGACAAGAATTTTCCTAAATTATCTCTGTTCCTACGAGACATGAAAGGAAATATTTTTTGTTGGTTTTTTTTTTTCACTGTTTGTACCTGCAAAACTGAAATTGATTCAACAAACAAATTGCAACTAACTGAAATGAACTTGCTGAAATGAAATTGCAGCTCTGTAAAGGTAAGAAAATGAAATGCAGAACTAAAAGAAAGGAAATGACTAATCTACTTTTGTTGAAATGGAAATTGCAGAATTGAAGAGGAAAGCAGCGAAATGAAAAAACTGAAAGAAACAACTATTCTACTTTTGCTGAAATAGAAATTACAGAATTGAAAAGGAAAGCAAGGAAATGCAGAAACTGAAAGAAACAACTACTCTACTTTTGCTGAAATAAACTACCTAGTAGAATGTTGCGATACAAAATAGAAAAAAGCAATAATCACAAAATACTCTGATGCCTCCCCAACAATGGCGCCAAAAAGTGGTGAGCACCAGTATTTCAGTAATAATGCTGCAACTCCCGAGCTTCCTACTTTACTTTTATCAACCCGGTAGTTCGTAACAAACTTGGAAGCGACGGTGTTGTATGCACAAGTACTAGTTCTTACTACAGGCTGTCACTTGCTCAGCTGGCATAAGATCACTAAGAGGTTAAGCCAACTTCTATGGATTCCAGAAGAAGCTCTACATGTGATGAAAGAAAGGAAATCTTACTCTACAGAGGCTACTCTACTTGCATAAAAGAAAAGAAGATTGAAATGTGAAGTAACCCTAACAAACCCTACTTAACCAACTAATCCTACTTTTGTAGAAAGAGAGATGAAAAACCATGAAATGAATGCCATTACCTACTCAGGAAGTAAACAATATCTACTCAAGCTATTTATAGAAGAAAATGAGAAAAAAAACATCTTTTTGGGTTTTTATGTATTTTTATGTGAAATTGTCATGCATTTAATTTATTTGATTGTGAATGTGGCAGCGATTAGGTGGCGATGGATGGCGGTTTTGGGACTTGAGAAGATGTAGGATGGTGTGGATGGGTCCTAGGAGGTCTCAGGTGGCCTTCTGGAGGATTTTCCCGCAATCGGACTTAAAATATAAGCTTACAGGAAAATCTACAAGATGCTGCAGGGGATCTATAGTAGGTCTATAGGAGGATGCCGAGAGCATTTTTGGAGGTTCTGAAGGTGTGAGAGTGGGTGGAAATGGTAGTTGAAGGCTAGGATGATGTGTTAAGACACCTAGGCATCACCAAGGATTTCTAGGAGAGGAAAAGATGGGCGGGAGAGAGGAAGGAATCCTATGGAAAAACGCATAAAACTAAGGCAGATTTGATGTGAAATTTGGGTGAACTATAGGGCATAGATCAGGGAGAGAATGTGATGGCTGGTAGGCTGACATGCTATGAGAAGAGATTTTCTACAAAAGGAGATGAAAAATCAAACAAGGAGATCAAGCAAGCAAGGAACTAAGTACATCAAAAAAATAATTTTGCATCAAGTTAATCTAGATTATGAGCTATGGAAAGAAATGCTGAAAAATGCTAAAATGAGAAAAAGCATGGAAGGAAACATATTGCAAGATAGAAATTAGCAATGTGGAAGAGATTTAAAGCAAATCATTAACCTTCTAACAAACTGCAACACTAGAAATCCTATAGAGAAGGCAAATCTGTGTTTTTTGTGGCAGCAAGAGGGTCTTGGCCTTAGTTCATGGTCCCAAAGGGAGGAAAGGAAGCCAAGGCTCTGTTGATGGCCTTTTTGTATCTTCTTTCTATCATTGTTCAACCTACTATAGAAAACTCAAATGGAAACAACCTTCTAAATCACCAAAAGCAACCTATTCTTAACCAAGAAAGAAATTTATCTAACAACAACTAATTCATAAACTGAAACAAAGCATATAAATACAAACAAGAGGAGATTGGCTGCTTAGATTGGGCCCTAATCCAAGAGCTTTAGCCCTCTGAGGTAACTCAGTGATAGCTCAAAGAGGATCTCATCTTTATTATAAAAATAATAATAGGATTACATGAAATTGTCAACAAAAGTAACCTAGAAGTTGAGCAGAGCAAAGCTGCAACAAAAATTCGAAAATTTGACTAACTTCCTAATGAGGCCCTAGGCCTTTCTACTTATACAACTGAAGCTCCCAACAGCTTCCTTAAAATCAGGTAGGCTTGGCTCCCAAAACTCGAGATAAACATAAGTTATCCTCCACTTGCTCGACTGCCTCCTAGTGCATTGATTTGGTTGTTCGTGCTCCGAACTGCATGAAGGAGAATTCAAAGTGAGGAGTCATAAATGAGGGGGATACCATCCTATATATCCTCTCCTTTGTCCACTTCGAATTATTGTTGCCAATTGTTCATTAAAGATTTGACTTTGTCTTAAAAATTCAACAAAAACCTGCATTAAACACACATTAGACTCCATGACAACATAACCAACCCAACTCACTCCATAAGCATAAATATAATAAAAAAACATGCAATAAGCTAAGAGGATGGTTGATTAAACTATGTTAGGAGGCAAAATGAGCCCATATAATTACCATTTATGGGGCTCATCATCAACCCCTACTGAAGGTGTTGCTCATCCTCTGAGCAGCTTAGTCCATCTTCTCATCTTTGATGGCCCTGGTGGCCTCCCTGACATCCCATGCTTCTGATGTGAGCTCCTCTTCTTTGTCATGGAATCCTGCCTTTCTGTCTACCTCTTCCCACTATTGTTGCTCTTCTTCCTTTTTTCTACCTTCTAGCATGGCTAGCAGCAGTGGGGTACTCAATTTGAGGCCAGTCCTATTGACCTTCAAATTCTGCATAGAGAGCTTGTACATTGGCACTCTGCTTAATGCTTCTTTCATCCTTGTTGGGGAGTGATACTCCTTGATCTGCAAACTGTGTGGTAGGGTGTTCCACCTCCTCGCACAAGCATGAATACAGTCATCCCTAAGTAAAATTTCCATGTCCTCAAAATGTGCAATGGCCTGAGCCTGATCATTAATATACTTAAGGGAAATTTGGGGATTATTTTCAAGCAGCTGGTGTCTACTGATGAGAGCCATGGGATCTGATGGCTCAGCTCTGATCATTAGGGGCTCATTCTGCTCCTTTATCATCAACTTCCTTATCTCCGCTGTCCTTAATTCCTCATGATTCATCCATGATGCCATGGCCATTAGTTGCAGGTCCCCTAGCCTGGCATCGGGGTCCCACACATTAATGTCGGTGAGGGCCATGTTATGCAAATAGAACTCTGTTATTTTTGCCTTGTCTTCTAATGAACATTGGTCACATAGGTCCATAAACCATCTGTAATATTGGAAAGGCGTTGTGCCTCTCTGTGCCAAAGTCTTTATCTGAAACTGCAGCCATTGGTCCTTGAGGTATAATCCATATGATTTTTCTGGTGTTCTGCGTTGTAGTGCCTCCATGGACCAGCTGGCCATGCATGCCAATTGTGTCTCTTTTTCTTGCAGCTGTCTTTTTAGCAATTCTTTTTCTGTTTGAAGGTGAGTTCCTGTGATTGGTTCTCTATGTCTGACAACACTTAGTTCTCTGCCCATTTCTCTAAGTTGATTCTCCATATGTCCACTATCCTCAACTCCCTTTGATTTGGCGATTTCCATCCACCTATGGCTTCTTATTCTTTCTTTCTCTAACTCAAAGAAAAGTGGGATTGCAAATTTCTGTGGAATTATTCTTACCCCCTCAAGAAGATTGTAGTAAGAGCCCAAACTAGGCTGGGGGTCAGATTCTTGAGCCTCTTTTGCTTCCTCCTTCCCTTGTGACTATCCTTCTAGTCTTTTTTCAAGTTTTTCGGTCTCCTGTAGTCTTGACAGGGTCTCCTGTAGGACTGTTTTTGAGTCTTGTAGTTCTACTTTTTCCTTCCATGTGGGAGATCCAGGAGTCCCCCTTTCATAAGTGATAGGTTCCTTGGAAGGGGATTCCTTCCCTTGGGCAGAGGGTGAATCTTCAATAACAATGGGCACTTTAGAAGAAGGCTGGGGCTTCCCTTGTTTGATCCTTGTGCTCTTCCTAGCCATGAAATACATTGAGGTCTGCCTCTTCCTCTTTTGTTTTGGTTTAATTGTAGTGCTAAGGGCAGTGAGAGTAGCTGTTGGCTCTCTTTCTAGGGTCTCATGAGACACCTCTGTCTTTTCTGCCCCTTTTTCTCCTCTTATCTTTTTCTCTGTCTCTGTTGGTTTTGTTTCCTCTTGTTCTGTTTTGGTTTCTTCCTCCTCTGTTTTGGTTTCTTCCTTCCCCACATCTTGTTCCTTGGTTTCTTCCCCTTCTCCCCCTTGCTGCTCCTCCTCCCCACTATCAGAAGTACTGATATCATATGTGAGGGCCTTTATGTCATCTTCTGTTGTCATGTTTCTGAAAATATCCCATGCTATGGGGATTGTGAACGTATGGAGGACTTCTTCCACTAACATTTTATTCAACCCATGGTGAGCCAGCTGATCTAGACCTCCTGCCTTAAACTTAATGTTGGAGTCTACGAGGGACTGTAGGAGAAAATAGGGGATGCTGAGTTTCTAGGGTGTTGGAGTGTCTATGCCATATCTCAGCTCATGGAGAAGTGTAAAATGGTAGCCATAAACTATGTTGTACCTTCCTTCACAAGAAACATATTTGATGATTTGGTAACTGACCTCATCCCAAGGGTAAGGTATGCTT
Source organism: Pinus tabuliformis (assembly GCA_031772625.1). Classification (NCBI taxonomy): domain Eukaryota; kingdom Viridiplantae; phylum Streptophyta; class Pinopsida; order Pinales; family Pinaceae; genus Pinus; species Pinus tabuliformis. The sequence continues at coordinate 965,351,575 of CM062820.1, forward strand.
GTCCTTCTAATGCCATTTTTGTCTTCTACAGGATGTTCATTGTTTTGGAAGAAGTTTTTCTTGGCAGACTGTCCAATTGGCTTTTCATCTTTGCTCCAAGGTAATCCAAGAGGAAGGGTGGTAAACCTACTGATAAATTCTGGGGTGATTTCCATAGAGAGACCTATAAAAGTAACAGTGGCATGGGTCCTTGAGTGAGGGGCTAAAGAAAGGGCAAATTCCTGAGCAACTTTTTCATCAAACCCTCAGAATTTCTCAAAAAATGGCATCCAATTTGCTCTGGTGAATATGGCTACTACCTAGGGATGTTCATGGAGCCTGGTTGAATTTGTGGGCTCCTTCCTCATGAATCCCCCTGTCATTTTTCTTGTACCCCTTCTAAACACCAAATGATGGAGGCAAGAATTTTGTAGAAAACAAGAAAACAAAGAAAAACTGTGTTTTTTAAGAAAATAGGCAGATTATTATTATTATTATTATTATTATTATTATTATTATTATTTTATGTAATTCCTCTTATTCTATGGACTCAATTCCTCCTTAAAATTATATCATTCCTTGTACATATTGATAATCAAGGTGGGTATGCACAGAACCTACCTCCTCAAGCTAGAAATCGAGCAAAAACCCTGTGTTTTCTCCTTAAAAATAGCTTACTGCCCCTCCTGTAGAACTGCCTGTAGGTGCTTCTGTAGGACCTATAAGTGCTCCTGTAGAACGCTGATAGTAGGAGGATGGATGAAAGTAGTGGAGAATGATGGTTTTGAGGCTGTGGTGGTGACAAAGACCTTGCTACAGCTAAGTGGACGAGGATGAAATGAAAGAAAAGGTGGTGAAGGAGTTTCGAGGAGGAGTACTTATTTCTTCTTTTATATATTTCCAGTGAGGGGGTGAGCTGGCAAAAAAATGTATGTTTCCATATTTGGACCATTGGTCCCCACTCGCTTTGTCATCATGCTTTCTTCCCGCAATCACCTCCCATCATTGCATCGGAGTTTGTAAACCCTCCACTTCCTGTCCTTGGGATTTTTCTCTTAGTTTGACTACATGCACGTGTGGTGGCAACTCCGGATGAGCGCAGTCAACTACATGAGGGTGGCATGTTAACTGGCCACCTTTTCTCGTTCAACCCTAACCATCTCATTCGCTTATGCATATTTTTCAATTACACCAATGCAACAAAGGAGCGGGTTAGTCACTTACCTGTCAGTCGAATGTATGTGTTGTGAGGCATTTTGGCTCCTTTTGCTGTTGCATGCTTGTATTTTCTTTGTTGCATGCTTTCTACTTTCTGATGTGTGGCTGATTGTTTTGTGTAGGTATCCTCTGGATGGATCTAGCTTCAGATATCTTCTTCAATCCCATGGTTGCACTTCTTTTGCTGTTGTGGCATGATTTTAATGGGATCAGTTGCTACAGGAATTCCTACAGGAGCTCCTGTAGCTGCTTCTCGCTTTAAAATTTTAGCTGATCTTTTTTGTGCTGGGAGCTATGAGGATGATGCCAGAGATGCTGATGGAGATGGAGAGGTACTTGGTAAGCTGCAGGTGATATGTGAGGTGTTTCTCCCTTTATTTTTTTGTTTTTTTTTTTTTCTAAAACTGTTTTCTGTGTTTCCCTGTGATAGTAAGGGAAAAAAAATGATGATGATGACGTGATGTAGGTGTGGGATGGATGACAAGGAGGGTGGATAGCTGTAAGAGGGTCTACATGCTCTTCATGAAACTTCCCAGCCCCTCAAACTGCTTACTGGAACCATTTTTGGCTCTCTGTGATTTCTACAGGAGCCTCCTATAGAACACATAGTTTCCGAAAAGAGAACACAGTGGGGTGGAAGAAAAGTAAAAAATGATGGAGAAGAGTGTGGAGGAGATGAAATAGGATTTTTCGCATCTTCTCTTGCTCCCTGTGGTCCTCCTGCAACCTCCAATGCACATTAAAATCCAATTTTCTTATTCTTCTTTTCTCTATTTTTTTTTTTTTTGAAAGACAACTAAGGTGCCTCAAGGAGATTTTCACCCTGATTTCCTGCCCGGAGTGCTTCCAAGGGAGGTTTTCACCAAGGGATCTTATTCTTTTCTCTTTTCTCTTTTTTTTTTTGGCATCACTGGGCCAACTCAGAAGACGTTTTCAACCCAATGATGGGACTCAAGTGCCTCATGGAGGTTTTCACTTGACTCCTTACTATTTTTCCTCTGTTTCTTCAGTGTCTGGAGGCTGAGACATGCCTCATTACTATCACTATTTTATACAGATTTTCAATGAACTCTCGCTTGGAGAGGGGCTTCTTCTAAATTTTCAACCTATGTCCATTGACAAGCATGGGGATGGCTTCCTCATCAATGGTTCTGATTAGAACTGAACCATTGTCATTGCATTTTTCCACAGTGTAGGGTCCTAGGCATCTTTTCCTCAGCTTGCCTTTGAATTCTTTATACCTTGAGTCATAGAGCAGTGCCCAATCTCCATCTTGGAATTGCTTCTCCTTGATATTTTTGTCATGCCACATCTTCCTTTGAAGTTGAACTACCTCTATGTGGAGAAGGGCCTGCAATCTTTATTCATCTAATCTATTGAGCTGGAGTAATCTTTCCCTCTATCCATGACTGAGATCTAGGTCTAGCTGAGCTGCCATCCTTAGTGTATTGTATTCAGATTCTATTGACAGCAAAGCCTTCTTCCCATAGACTAGTTCATAGGGTGTGAAACCTGTGGTGGTCTTCCATGTTGTGTTGTAGGCCCAGGTGGCCTCAACTAATCGTGTTGCCCAATCTTTTCTACTACTGTTCACTACCTTGGTCAGAATTCCTTCCAAAGCTCTATTAGTGATTTCCACCTTCCCATTGGCTTGTGGATGGTAAGGGGTGGAAGTCCTATGCTTGATTTTATGATGTGTGAGCAAGTCTTCAATCAAATTGAAAGTGAACTGACTGCCTTGATCTATGACCAATTCTCTTGGATACCCGAACTTGTAGAACATGTTTTCTCTTAAAAACTCAGCTACTTTTTCCTCTATTGCTGCTTTGATTTCTTTTGTTTCTCCCCACTTTGTCAGGTAATCGGTGCACACAATGATGTACTGCTTCTATTTTGAAGGAGGGTTGACAGGACCCACAAAGTCCATGCCCCACTTCTCAAAAGGCTCAAAAGTCACTTGAGGTTGCATGGTCATCTCATCCTTTGGAGTAGGTTTCCCCATCCTTTGACACCAATCACATTGGCTAGTGTATCTCCTCACATCTTGATGAAGAGTGGGCCAATCGTAGCAAGCTTGGAATATTTTGAAGGCAGTCCTCTTTGCTGCAAAATGGCCTCCACAAGGCCCGTCATGACAAGTCAGGAGAATGTCAAAGACTTCCTCCTCCCTGACACATCTTCTCAAGATCTGATCTCAACCAAGTTTGAAAAGATTGCCTCCAATCCAAGTGAAAGAGGTGCTTTTCCTCATGATCTTGCTCTTCTCCTTTGAAGACAGGTGTCGTGGGAACTATGTTGAAACCAAGTAGTTTGCTATATCAACAAACCATGGAGAGAGTACTGAGATATCAAACAGGTGTTCATTCAGCATTTGATCATCCACCATTCCTTCTTCACCTATAGGCAAATTTACTCTAGACAAAAAGTCAGCAACAACATTTTCTTTACCAGGCTTATCAATAATGGTCAAATCAAACTGCTGCAGTAAAAGAAAGCATTTAATAATTCGAGAATTTACATCTGGTTTGTTCATTAAATATCTAATTGCAGCATGACCAGTGTGCAAAAAGGTTTGATAGCCTGTGATATAATGTCTAAATTTGTTTAAGGAATGCACTAAAACTAGGAGTTCCTTCTCGGTTACCGTGTAGTTTAACTTTTCCTTCAAAATTTTTTTGCTTATAAAGTATATGGCATAATGGAACCTTTCATCAATTTGTCCTAAGGCTGCTTCTATTGCTTTGTTCGATGCATCTGTGTGAATGTGGAAAGGTAGGGCCCAGTTTGGGCCTCTCAAAATTGGGGCAGTCACAAGTTTGCTTTTCAAAGTATCTAGGTCTTCTTTTCAGTTTTCAGACCATATAAATTCGACTTCTTTTCCTAAAAGACCAAAAAACGGAGAGGCTAACTTAATGAAATCTTTAATGAATCTTCTGTAATATCTAGCTAAGCCTAGGAAACTTCTGACATCTCTCACCTTTTGAGGAGGTGGGACCATTTGGATGATGGCAACTTTGTTGGGGTCCACCTGCAATCCTTGTTGAGATATTGCATGACCTAGCACGATCCCTTCAGTCATAAAAAATTCACAATTTTTCGGACTGAGGGACAAGTTCATTTCAATACACTTGTCCAAGACTTTTCCTAGGTTAGATAAAGCTTCTTGAAAGTTAGAACCATAAGGAGTGAAATCATCCATATATATTTCCATTGCATCATGAACCAGTTCAGAAAATATACTCAATACTGCTCTTTGGAAAGTAGCTGGAGCATTACACAAACCAAAAGGAAGGACTTGCTATGCAAAGGTACCCCAAGGACAATTGAAAGTGGTATTATCTTGGTCTTCCGGGCTGATTTGGATCTGATTGTACCCGCTAAACCCATCTAGGAAGGAGAAAAACTTTTTCCCCACCAAACCATCTAACACTTGATCTATGAAAGGCAAAGGAAAATGGTCCTTTTTAGTGGCTTTGTTTAATTCTTGATAATCGACACAGACTCTCCACTTACCTTTTTTATTTGGCACTAGCACCAAAGGAGAGACCCATTCCCTGTCAGAGATGGGGCAATTGAATCCTGCATCAAGTAATTTTTGCAATTCTTCCTTAACAATGTCTTTAAGGGCTGGATTCATCCTCCTTTGAGGCTGCCTGACTGGTTTACAATCTTCTTTAATGTATATATGACAAATACATACTGAAGGGTGCACTCCCTTCATCTCCTTATAACTCCAAGCGAAGGCATCTAAATGTTTTCTCAATAAGCTGCACAGCTCCTTCTCCTGGGAAGTGGATAGGGATGGATTCATTTTCAAGGTTCTTTCTGGGTTGAACTCTATATTTTTAAGATGAAGAGAGGTCAGGTCAGCCACACAGAGATCATTTAAAGGATTGTCTTGGGTTTCTTTCACTATATCTTCTAATGGCAGGGTATTGGGGGGTGGATTCTTAATTAAATTTCCAATGATATCATCCTCATCTTGCAGTTTCCCCCCCATGGCAGTTTCTAATGCACAAAGTGGTGCAGAATAGACTTCACCCTCATCCTCCTCCTCCAACCAGAGAGGTCGATCATTTTCTAGCAAGGGTTGGGCAAGAGGGTCTAGGATTCACTTCTTGGACATATGCCCATTCTTGATGGTCATTTTCCCAGCCCGACAACTGATATAAGCATCGGCAGTAGCCAACCAGGGCCTTCCTAGGATGAGAGGATATCCAGTGAGCTTTGCCTTCGGCTGGAGAACTAAGAAATCAGCAAGGTACTCCCAAGAATCAATGGAGACCATCACATCTTCCATAATCCCCTCAGGGGTCATGGTGGAGTGGTCTACTAGCTGTAGTACTGTCGAAGTCTTCCTCAAGGAGTCCCAGAGGTTAAGTTTAAGCATGGTGTCCTTTTTCATCACATTAATTGCAGCTCCCAGATCAATCAAGGTGTGAGGGATCATGGTGCCATTGATGTGGACATCAACTACTGGGCTTCTAGGGTCCAGATATTTCGGACAGATTACCTGCCCCAACATCAGGTCGGATAGTTGTCCTATGACATTGATGGTTGGGGCATCTCTCTTGTGCCTACCTGGATGCCTAAAGCACTTCTCTTTGATCAACCTATTATATATAGGCACATCTTTTATGGCTTGGAGAAGTGGTATCTTCACACATAATTGTTTCAATTCTCCCAGAAGTTTAGTTTCTTCTGGGGTAGGCTGTGTTGTCCCGGATAGTCTCTCAGGAAAGGGTGGAATTGCTTTAGGTTCACTTTCCTCTTTATCTTCCTCAACCTCCCTAGGTGGAGGCTGGCTATCTGGGAGAACCTTCCTAGATCACAGGTTAATCTCCTGAATCTCCACAGCATAAGTTGGGCATGATGGTTCCCCACTATATACTTACTGAGCCTATCTGTTGTTCAGGTTCGGGTTCGGCTGGGCAGGCATTTGGGGTTGCCTTGGTGGAGTAGGAGGCAATGGTTGTGGTTGAGCAGGTGGTGGAGGCAAAAGAGCAAGAGGAGAGTTGTACTGGGGCCTCCACCCCTGATGAGATGCATTCCACTGAGGTTGTGGTTGAGCATAGGATTGGAATGAATGAGCAGCTAGTTGGGCATGATATTGAGATGGAAAGGACCAAGGAGGAGGCGTGGACTAGGAAGGATGAGTAGGAGGGCCCCAAGAAGGTATGGAAGTGACTTGGTTGGGGTTGTAGTATGCTTGAGATGTCCCTTGCATCCCCTACTGGTATGGTCTGGGTCCATACGGTCTCCTTTGGTTCATGAAATAGAGTGGTCCAATGGCTCCTTCGGCCCCCTGATATACAGCTTTAAGTCTGGGCAAGGAAGGGCACTTGTCTGTAGAATGATCTTCTTCACAGACTGAACAGACCTCTATAGAGTTCAATGGACATTCATTCATAGGATGCCTCCTGGTGCACCTAGGACAAAAAATTGCCAAAGCCCTCTCTGCTTCTTCTTGTTTCCTTTTGATATGCAAGGTATCCATTTGCATGGCAAGAGTCTACAGCATCTCACTCTTGAAGTCTTCCAGCATGTTTCCAAGTTCACCTTTGATGGATGAATTGGATGAGGAGGTAATAGCTATGGGTTGACTCCCCCCACCTCTCTTTCTCGTTGCTCTAGAATGGTTTCTAAAGATGGTTTTTATGTCCTCATAAGGTATTTGGTAGATGTCTCCCCCAGCTAGTAAATGGAGGGTGTCTAGAAGGTCTTCTGGAATTCCCCTGAGCAGGATCAACTTCAAAGATTTAGGGTCAAGTGTGCACCTAGCCCTTTTGTAACTGAGC